>WOAB01000170.1:1200000-2400000 GCA_027886185.1 Rheum nobile
AGACTTTATTGAATTGATTTGTGGAGTGCATGAATTATATATATCGGTGCTTTAAGAAGAGCTATCTGTGCATAATTAATATAAATCTGTGCATACAAAATCTTTCACAAAAAAATACTTTATTGAATTGATTTCTGGAGTGCATGAATTATATGTATCGGTGCTTTAAGAAGAGTTGTATGTGCATAATTAAGATATATTTGTGCATAAACAAAATCTTCCACAAAAAAAACTTTATTGAATTGATTTCTAAAGTGCATGAATTAAGTATAACAGTGCTTTAATAAGAGTTGGTTGTGCATAATTAAGATTACTACACTAATGAAATTCGCCAACTCTTCAATGTAGTGATCACATTGAAAGTGTAGCTTATAATAGATTGATAACGTTTGCATATATATTGATGAATATATCACATATTGTAACATTTAAAGTGTGATATAGGTGTTGAAGTAGTGGTACTCTGCATAACAAAAACCGGGGAAGTTCTCAACTACCAAGCCTTCACTAATTCGAAGGGAGTATACATTGTTGCTAAGACCATGCCTGAGAGCGAACGTTGGGATGCATGCATGGCGAGGCCCATCAACAGCTTCCATGAGTAGTGCAACCACGCCGAGAGCAGAAATGTGGCAGCCAAGTTCACTTACAATGTTAGACCTTTTGTTTATCAGCATGTGGATGCTCCAATGTACTGTATGTAGGATGTTGTATTGCCCAAATGATGTGTAAAAGTTGCAAAGCCAAATTGAATATAGATGATGTTTGTTATATTAAGCATCACTCTTTTGTTTCCCAATTTTTGTTTGATAGCTCCTCAGATCAAGGCCATGAGAAATTGAGAATGTGATGATCGATCTTTTGATGTTGAGCTGAAATGTTTATTTAACTAGTTTGGATAAAACACATGAGTACATGACAAATGTTGATCAAATTGGGTTGTTCTCTTATTATTCATAAAACACAAGTGTAATAAATTTCTGTTTGATAGCTCCTCAAATCAAACATCAAACTGCTCCAATTTTTTCTCTTCATACCTTCAATTTTCCTCCATAGAATGTGCCAAATCGCTCCAAAATTCATTTTATAAATATACACTTTGAATATATTCATTTAAAGTGTATTGTGTTACACTAATTTCACTCCATTCCTGGAGAAACAGAAGTGCACAAGTAGGGGTGAACATCGGTCCGAAACCGAACCAAACTGAAAAAATCGAAAACCGAAACTCCAAAAAAATTGAACCAAAAACCGAACCGAATTATATTGGTTCGGTTCTGTCTGAACCCGGTTCGGTTCAACTAAAAAACCGAAAAACCGATTTAACGAATTCTAGCACAGTTTGGAACTATGGAAGTACTGCAGACAGTCACAGTACCAGGAAGTGGAGACCGAGGGGTTGTGGTCCATGGTCCGTGGAGCTGTGGAGAGCGGGAGTGAGTGGGGCGAGGGGATGAGCCAGAAACTGGGCAAGACGGCGACCGGCGGCGTCAAGCAGCACTGCAGCAGCAACGAGCAAGTGGCCACCACCGGCGTGGGGCGCCGCCGTGAAGTCGTGAACTGTGTTACTGTAAAGAGAAGAGCAGGGGAGGGACACGCAGGGGCGGCATGGCGCAGGGCAAGGCAAGCCAACAGCTGGGAAGGGAAGTCAAGTGGGAAGATTCAACAAGATGGGCCTAAATGAATATCAGTCGGGCCAACAAGAAATTAAGAATGGCATGGATTATTTTTTAAATCTGGTTTACCCGAACCGAACCAAAATTAAACTGAACCGAAAACCGAAACCCAAAATTACCTAAACTGAATCGAACTATTTCGGTTTCGGTTTGGATCGGTTTTTTCGGTCCGGTTCGGTTAAAAAATTCGGTTTACCCGAACCGTGCTCACCCCTATGCACAAGGGCCAAGGCTGAAGAAGACGAAAGTTCCACAATCTGAAATCCAGATGGGACAAAGAGATTGCATTTATCTTAAAAGCAATATTGTTTCCTTTGGTAGAATGCACACAAGAACAAGCCAAAATATTTGTTTAACTTTAACAAACTGAATAAAACGTAAAAGATAGTACACCTCAACCTCATAAATTCAAGATACTAGAAATTGTCCTAGGCAAGTGTTTTTCACTTTGGTCCTGTAAACTTGTTCATCATCTTTGCAATGATAAGAGCTACCTTTGGATTTGCTTGGTGCTTCGTGAGATTTGCAGGGTTTTTCATCACTGTTGACACCAACAAGTGTACAGAAAATCAGACATGCACGCATGTTCATATAATCTCAATGAATAAATTGTAAGTCATTAATGTAAGTACTTAGCAGGAATAACACCAATTTATTGCTAAATTTCTTCAATTATATAGTTAAGAAGTTTCGCAAAATGCAAAAAGAAGTGGTTTATGATTACAATTAATGATCATAGGCACAAACAATATTTGAATGATCTTGCACCTAATTCATTCTATCAACAATCAACATGATAGTAGAGTTTCATTGTGATGGAACGCAGTAGACCAACTAAACATTCCCTAATAAGCCAAAAGATTGGGTTGGGACCATTGAAGGAGACCACATAATTTTATTACTGAATTAATATTTCAATGAAGTTACTAGCAACTGATACATTTCCTATAATGTAGCTAAAAGAAGGCAAAATGACACAAAAAACATATTCAGATTTTATTGCCGCTTGGGTTTGACAAATCATTCAAAACAACCATAAATGGTTAGTTGGTTACCTTGCGATCATCTCCCAAACGTAGAACTAAACAATCATAAGAGTTTTTCTAATGTACCCAACCCTTGCTTTCAAAGAAGAATTGGCAACCACTTCATGAACTTTAAACATCGATAATAGAGGAAGAAGGCTCAACTAAAAATATATACAATAGATGAAAGTGCACGAATAAGGTGCAATTGCGATAATTGAATACAACAGAGGTATGGAATATTAATAATGCGTGGAAGTGCACAAATAAGATGACAATGTGTGGAAGTGCACAAATAAGGTGATAATGTGTTGAAGTGCACAAATAAGGTACAATTGGTAATAGCATAAACATAGCGAAAAGCAAAGAAAACTTAAGTGCATACTTCCATTATAAACATAGGAAAGCAAAAAAGAAGCAATCAAAATCAACAAATTCACGAACAAAATCTCACATCATAATTGAACGAAGCAATTGAACAAAATCTCATATAATATAATTGAACAAAGGAATTGAACGAAGGAATTTAGAAATTCAGAAATTGAATGAGGGAATTCAGACTTTTACGAACAAACCCTAATTTAAGAACAAGAAAAAAATCGAAAGAGAAGATAACGAAGTTCGTAGACAAATCCAAATTAACGATTAACAAGAAGGAATCAAGAGAACAAGTGAATACTTGGATCTATGGCGTCGGGACTGAAGCAACAAGGCAAGCGAAGCAGATTGCAATGGCGGAGGTCGGGTTCTGTTCGATTGGCATACGCAGACAATGAGTGGAGAAGGAGGGGGCAAAAGAGGAAAAATAAAATAAAAAGTGACAGAATTTACAATTATGTCACCGCATGATATTAAAAAGAAGAGCTCTATCAACCCTTTGATCAACTCAATCTTACGGTCCAAAAAACTTCTCACTTTACACCCAAATCACCCTCCACATATGATCCAAACTCCTTATTCTTAATACAATTACTAGTTTAAATATAAGGAAGTGGATTTGGTTGTGCATCAATTCCTTCTTCCTATTTCCAAACGGATAGCTATGTAATAGCATCATTGGAATTAATGCTATATATTATTCATTTTCTTATACAAGTTGATTTAGTTTCTGGACGTGATTGACTAATCTTGTAGCTACTGTAATACTATGAACAAATAATCAAGATTAAAAGAATAACTTAACAGTTAATGAACAACTACATTTCATTCGAATGAATAACTATATGATAATTTAATAATAGGTAATGTTATTGTTCAATTGAATAACTTCATATTATTCAGTTAGGTTGATACGAACATTTGGTCGTCTTGTTCATCACATTTAGTCATCTTGTTCAGCACATTTAATCGTCTTGTTCATTACAACTTGTTCATCACATTTAGTCTTCTTGTTCATCACGTTTCGTCGTCTTGTTCATTAACTAATTTCACAAGAACAACATTTTTTACAAATGAACAAGAACAATACTTGAAATAAGAATTGTTCAAATGAACAACTAGAGTTTAATAACCGAACAATAACAAAAAGACTGACATCGACTATACAAAATTACATCAATGAACGATTATTTAATTTCACTTGAACAATTGTACTTAGAATGAACAAAAAGAGATTGGATGTACAAAGAACAACTATAACACATACATGAACAAGTATTAACAAATCTACCATTGAAGTAGACTAATCCGCCATAGAATTGTAGTTGTTCATCTATGAACATCGAAAAATTTCAACCTTGGGACCATAACCATAAATAGTGGCGGTTGATGAGTTAAATAGCGTAAAAGTTTTTTTGAGTGAAATGTTTTGACAGAAAATGGGGGAGGGATTTTAGGAAAATCAAATATTATCTTCCATAATAATATTTTTATATTTTTTTACAGATTTTGTAACTCCTTTTTTTATGAACAAGTCATATTATAACTTACATGTTCTTTATAATCTAACCGCAAGATATAAAAAATCAACGCTCCACAAAACTCCTCACTATTTACTATAAGAAGTCTCCTCACCAGAATCCGACTCTCTCTATATATTTATATATATATATGTTTGATTATAAATTAGGTCACGTACAGAAACATTGATGCGACTGATGTTATAATTACATGCAATATAATCACTTCCCTGTACATAAACAATACACATGGCAATGTGTAAAAGGTTTGTTTCCACTTGACTTTATTTTTACAAATAATTGTATATGATCGATCGAGTATATACGAATCACCAACTGGCACTTTTGGTGGATGCCAATCGCCAAACATGGAATTTCATATTCAAACCAAATCTGTCTCATTCATATATATCCATGCAAAATCATATATCTAGTAATTTGATGTTATATCATTCTCCATTATAGCTAGCTTGATCCCACTGACCAATATTGTTTTCTTGTTTGTCTACTATCATTTCCATCAACAAATTAAATTATATCACGAATTCAAAATACGCACTTACAAAAAAAAATTAAGTTCATTTTTTGCAATTAAACAAATCCAATATCTAGCCACGTAAGCAGCATTACGTGAGATTTCGGACCATGATAGTGGAACGATGCTAAAGTCAATACATATAATAAAGTTAGTTATAACTTATAATTTTTTTGAATAATTTAGAGGACAGCAATTTAAAAGAGAAAAGGAGAAAGGTATAGATATTGTAGAAAATAACTTACGAACTGTTTGGGAAAATGGAGCTACTGTTTCGAACAGGAGGAGAAGGACATTTTTATAAAAAGATACACATTCAATTTTTCTTTCTTTGTGTTAGTTTTTTCTAACATTCTCACCCTCCATTTCAACGGCGGCATTCAGTTTTCAACTTTTTATTTCCCTTTTTCCAATAATAATAATAACAACTGCATATAAAGTTTAGGCAACAAGAAAATGTTATAAATTTAGGGATCTAGCAATTTAGATGAAGCAGCTATAATATTGAGCAATTTCCATCGTAATGAGATACTATAAAATTGACATATTTATTAATAAATACAATGATTACTCAATATTTTCATAAATTTTTTTTTTAAATTTACAATTATTTAATAACCCATCTCAATTATAGCCAATAAACGTAAAAAATATGTATAAAAAGAGTAAAAAAATATAATTTCCGATGTCAAATTTCGTAACTTACCAATAAATTATTACCTAAACACCTAAAATGATATTTTTTTTTAAAAAAAATTAAGCTAAAATGACAATCTTTTTATACAAAGGGAGTATTCAATAGTAACAACAAAATCAAATCTTTAAAAGCAATCGATCATGCGTAATGAAGACCATAGGCCAAAATCTTCAAACTTGGGGATTCAGGAGGTGAAACTGAGAATAAATGTGCTTGCCAATTGTTATATTAAATAGTATAAAATAATAAAGTTTATCTTATCCGCATGTATATATGACTAATGAGTGTACACCTGCAATCTAGCTAAAATAGAGATTAGCCAAATATTCTTGTCAAGATTGTTTTCTTCTTCTTGTGTATTTTGCTTTTGATAGTGCGATCGAACACGATCACAGCTAGCAATCTATAGCTTCACCCCAATATATACTTTAGGGTGATGAAGAGGAAGGAATTTTGAAAGTGAAAAGCAGACTAGAAGGCCACCGAAAAGCGCATATATATATATATATATATGCACCTAATATCATCATGAAAGCAAGAAATTAACATACAAAAGAAAAGCCAAGAAAAAAAGTATGTCAAATATATCTTTGATTAGACTCTGCAACAACACCATGCACTATAGCACCACTACTACCGCGCGCACGCATATATTCATCCACATACCCTAAAAATAATAATGTGTAATGTATACTAATATACTATCAACGGTGAGAATCGAACTCATGACTTAACATATATTAATTAGATGTTGTAAGTTGTAACAACACCATGTACCACCACTACCGCGCTTTCATTGCACTGATTGGGGGGAGTTTGTAGTGAATGAAGGAGTTGAAGATCAAAAAGTTAATTATTTATACCAAACATTTTTCTTACGGCTAGATCTAATCAATTGATCCCTACGAAAAGGGAAAATAATTTGCATATACTCTAAAAATAATAATGTGTGGTGTTAGCAACGAAAATCAAACTCATTACATAACACATGCATTCATCCACAAACTCTAAAAAATAATGATATATGTGTAGCGCTGAAAGTCTGTGAAACACGGGCGCATAGGTGTAGATAGGCCTAGTACATAAGTCCAATGGGATTCCATCCTAAAACCAATTGACAATAGGAGGAGTAGCCCATCAAGCTTATATACTAGGCAAGTTATGTCTCAACTTTAGATGTGGGACGTTTATATTCCAACACGCCCCGCAAGTGCAATGGGCGGACAATTGACTATACTCAGTTGACACTTGGATAAACGGGTGTGGGTGGACATCTCAATCTATTTATAGCCAGACCCAACCAACCCAAAAAAGGGACCCAGGACCGAACCCGCTCTGATACCATGTGAGAGTCTGCGGGCCCAATGACTGGAGTCGTGCGGACACGAGCGCATAGGCGCAGATAGGCTCAGTACATAAGTCCAATAAGGTTTCATCATAAAATCAATTGACAATAGAAGGAGTAGTCCATCAAGCTTATATACTAGGCAAGTTATGTTCCAACTTCAGATATGAAACGTTTATATTTCAAGAAAGTCCAACCCCTATACCAGTGTACTATTTGTGGGGGTAATATTGAAAATTTGTTATTGATTAACATACTAATAGTAGGATGGAATGATAAGTCAACCTCACCTCATGATTTGGTCTTGCTTGTTCCAAACACCACCTCATCATTTCCCACTTTCATTCTTTCTTTCTTTTCCTCCCACTTTTTTCCCTCCTCTCCTTTTCAATCACACACAAAGCATGCATGATTTTTCATCCAATCCTTGACATTATATATACACCACCATCCTACCTACAAACTCATTCATATATCCTCTCCAACAAATTAACCACATTATATGGGATTACACTATCATCTAGATAGCTAAGTAATTAATTGCTATTTAACTAATTACTACTTATATATATATAATTAACATGAAGGTGCACCACCATCAGCAGCAGTTTCCACGTGGAATTTACAACTACGCCGATCACCAGGAGACCACGTGCCTCTCCCTCGGCTGCAAACGCCTTCGCCCTCTCGCCCCCAAACTCCCTGGAAACGACGTCGTTTCCACCACCACCACTACCGCCGCCGCCTTCGACCTCAAGAGCTTCATCAGGCCCGACTGCGGCCCTAGGAAGCTCGCTCCCGTACCCCCTTCAGATCTAAAGAATGACCCTCCTCAGGTAATTTAATTCACTATCAATTATTAAATACAATTAAAACAAAAAAAACACGAGTAATGAAAACGCGTCGTTTTGGTATAAATGAAGGTGGAAACGCATCATGGGGGGACGCGGTGGAACCCGACGCAGGAACAGATCGGGATTTTGGAGGCGTTGTACTGCCGAGGGATGCGGACTCCGAACGCGCAGCAGATCGAGCAGATCACGGCGCAGCTTAGCAAGTACGGCAAAATCGAGGGCAAAAACGTCTTTTACTGGTTCCAAAACCACAAGGCCAGGGAGAGACAAAAGCAGAAGCGTAACTGCAACCCTCAAACGACGTCGTTTCTCTCCACTACTACGAGCTCCATCACATTCAGCTTTGATTCTACTAAGGTACGTACCTAAATATCATAGTTGATTGTATATATGTATAATTATGAATAATGAATTGATATAAAATAATAATGCAGGAAGAATATTGGAAGAGGGAAGAGCAAGTTACTCCTCTAAGCAAGAGGAAGTGCAGAAGTTGGACATTCGAGAGCTTAATACAGGAAATTAACACTAATAATAAGTCGGATAATTACTTGAATAATTTTACCGAGAGAGAGGAGGAAGATGGAGTAAAAAAGATTACTCTTGATCTCTTCCCATTGCACCCGGAAACCAGATGAAGGGTGTGTTATTTCTCATGCACGTATTGTAATCATGGTTTAATTCCGCAATTAATGTTATTTGGGCCATTTAGGTAGCTTTTCTTTCTTCTTCTTTTTTCCGGATCCAATTTAATGGGTGGTAGTGGTAGTATGAGGAAAGAAGAAGGATAAGGTATTTTGATGTTGTTAAAAGTTGTAGCCCTCCAAATTGTTGTTGGTGATGAGTAGTAATGTGTACTGAGTAATAGCTAAGCTAATTAAAGCGCCTGTTTCTTTCTGATATTGTTATTTTATCTGATTCTCAGATGCACCTAAAGTGCTTTTGGCTTTTGGAGTTGCTCTTGTTTGACTATAAGCTTATTTGGAGATGTACGTTCGTCTTGATTTCTAATTTGTTTTAGGTTAAGGGCCCGTATGATGAAAACCGCGATAATAGAAAAGAAACGAATTTAATTCACTTTAATGTCATTATTTAATTCTCATCCTTTTGGTATTATGATAGGGGTATTTGTTTTATCGACCGATATAAAAACGTGTTGTAAAATAATAAAAATCATTTTCCGTATCCATTCTATTGAAACGAAGATTTTAATACCCAAAGTCATGATATAAGTTTTATTAATGTATTATGATGTAAAAGTAAACTGGATTTATTTCATTTCTGTTACGATTTTCATAAGCTCAAATCAAACGAAGCCTAATAGGTATAGAATTTGATAAAGTAAAAACTATGCAAAGTGGTTAAAGGACACTAAAGTTTAACAAATAGGCTTGGACAAGTTTTAGGTAAGCTAAGTACAAATTTATATAAAAAAGTCCAACTTTAGTCAAATTCTTTTTATAGTTTAACCTAACTTAACTTAATCCATTGACTGATATTTGCAAGAATCATATGGGAAAAGAAGAAAAATAACACATCTATGCCGTGTAGGATCCTCACAGGTGTCAATAGAATCCGATAGAGATTTATCTTGCCTGTGTTGACGACATTGTGGGGCCTCCTCTGTCTCTTCACTAATGCAAGTAAAATATGAGATTTATAAATGACCAAGGTCGATAAACTTTTTGACATAAGGTACAATTTTAGATTAATTAAAATTTAATTTCTTTTATAGATCCTCTCATTGTTCCAACCCTCTATCCCCCGACATAAATAGCTAGACACTCTAACATGGGTTCAAATTATATTTACTTAAAACCTACATTTTATTATGATATTGTGTTACCTTATTGTCAAGTTTTCTTAGATGTCAAGTATTATATTTTGTTACCGTCAGATCACGAGTTTGAATTCTTTTTCGGGTTGCAACCTTCCTATGAATTCAAAAAAAGTGGGGTTGTTCATCGGTCGGCTTTTATTCGATTTTGGACCGAACTGAACCGATCGGACCGATCTATATTCGGTTCGCATAAAAATAATATTCGATTCGGTCAAAATCGATTATTTTTAAAATAAAACCCTAGATTTCTAGAAAAACTAGTTCAACCTTATTCGATTTGGTCCAGTTCGGTCTAGTTTGGTCCAGTTCGGTCCAAGTTCGGTCCAGTTTGGTTCGGTCTAATTCGGTTTTGTGCACTAAAACTCGCTTCAATAACCTAAATTCACCTAATTTCAAGATGTTTGGTTATTTCGGTTTAAAACCGAACCGAGCATGTTCGGTTTGGTTTTCGGTCCACAAAATTCCAAAATTCGGTTTTGGTTCGATTTTGGACTGATGAACCGCCCTAAAAAAGGGTAAGAAAAAACTATTATGCACAAGAGCACATTGCCATGAGCTTTAAAGTGCCTTGTTGTCATGTCTTAAACTTCCAAGATACAACAATTCAAACTTGGGCTACATCCCGCGGGAGAATTTTGGGCCCATTGGCCCTTTAAGAGTTTTCAATTAATAAAATGGACCCTTATTAGTTTTTATGTATTTTTCCTACCCCTATTAGCTTATTTTATTTATTTTTTTCATCCCTCTTCTTTGTTTTCTCTCTCTCTAAAATATTATTTTTTGGGGTTTAGGTTTTAAGGAGTAGGATTTAGGGGGTAAGGAGTAGGGTTTAGGGAGAGGGAGATGGGTCTATTTTTACTAAGGGTCCATTAGTTTAAAAAAAATATAGCAAATTACAAATAAGTCGTTTTTGGGCCCATGATGTAAAAAGAGTACGGTCATATGTGGGCTGGAAGCTTCATATACTAACTCCTAACCGGCCCATTATAAAACCACGACTCAGGCCCAAGGCTATTTAACATCGAGCGCACATTAATCTATCACTAATTCACTTTCAGTGAGGGACTGAGTGAGAGTGACTATTCTATTAGCCATCGGGCTGGTCCACCAAAGATACAGAGTAATCTACTATATATCTACTAAACGCAAAGGCTCGGCTAAGCCACGTGGCACCCCTATAATGCACCGATTTTTTTTTATGCTACGTGGCATCTTTTCAGCAAATTGTCCGCGTGTCATTAAATCCGTTTATTCCGGTTATTTCCATTTTTCTTTCAATATGAATCTTCCAGAATATGTGTAGAATGTTATATTTTCCATATTGATAACTTGAGATCTGCTACACTATTTATGTGATTTTGTTTCCGCAAATCATATTACAGAATCGAAAAAATATTTTGAATATTGAATATTTTACTAAATAAAACCAATGACCTAATTTTTTGTATACAATCGAATCACTATGCATGCATAATTGGCCAGAAAATAAAACAACATAAAACTTATGCACAAAACCTGCACAGATATAATACATTGCTAAAAAAACTAAAATTGCAGCATATAAAAAACTAAAATACTAAACCCCTACCAGAAAGAAATCACCCAAAAACAATGCACAAAACCTGCACACATATTACAAAACCGCAAAGACACAAATGAAGCATAAAAAAATTACATAAGCATTACATAAAATTTTGCACAAAAAATATTACAAAATTGCATAAAAACTGAAACGAAAATGTGTGCCATCTCTTTTCCCCATGGCATAAATTCTGCAAATCATAACACATTGCTAAAAAACCTACACAAATATAACACATATAAAACTTATGCACAAAACCTGTACAGAACCTGCACACATATTACAAAACCGCAAAGACACAAATGAAGAATACAAAAATGACATTAGCATTACAAAAAATATTGCACAGAAAATATTACAAAATTGCATAAAAACTGAAACGAAAATGTGTGCCATATATTTTCCCTATGGCAGAAATTCTGCAAATCATAACATATCCATAAAAAGCAAAATTGATTACAAGATCTGAACAAGAAAGTCATATAATATACTATAGAATAATTATCAGTCGTGCACAATAGTTTATGTACAAAATTAAAAAGATTACTATGAAGATTTGATATTGGAAAATATGTGCATTCCAAAAATACAAAAAAAAAAACATGAGTTGTTCTACCGAAAGTTGTAATAGAATACTCTACATCTCTTTCACATATTGGGCTATAAATTCGGCTATAAATATACATGTAGAGCTTCTCTGTTATTTGAAGAAGATAAACTACAATAGAATACGGAGATTTAAGAGGTAATGCTTACACTTTTTGTAATTTGTAATGCTTATATCATTTCAAACAGCACCCCAGTTTCTGTTTTGTAGAGATTCAGATTAACATTGCAAACATAACTGATATTGATTTATTTTCTTTGATTCAGTGTTACTCAGGAAATTCAAAATTGAGTTACAAGGTAATAATTCAGGACCTATATGCAACATCGAATAACTACTTTTCAGGCTTTCATTCAGTCTAATCTATGCAACATTGAATATATATCTGTCACATTCATCTAAATGTTAGTATAGTATCCGTACCTTTAGGTTTTCAGTTTTAGATCTTGGAACTGCATGAGTTGTTTGAAACCCCAGTTTGATTTCCCATAGGTATTCCTACAACAACAATAAACGAAGACGTAATTATTATATGGTTATAATAAATTAATAAATTAAAATATAATGAATATCATATGAATTGATAGAATCATGAACTGAATATATGCTTCAATACATAAAGGTATGGATATTCGTAGAACATCAGATTTCAGAATTTGTTTTTTTAAAAACATATTCTGAAACTTTGTGACTGAGTTTTTGCATTTACATAATAATGAGCTAAAGTTTCGGACATTTTCCCCATCTGCACTGAGTTTTTGCATTTACATATCAGCCAACATTGATCTCATTTTCCATTACTGATTTTCGTATGTATTTTGTCCATTACTGATTTTTCATTTACAGACCAGGAAATACTAAACAGAAATAATGTGCAATTACAGATATTCCATTAAGCAATTAAAGAAATAATGTGCATATTGTGCAAGCAGATATCCATGATATCTGCTTGCATAATATGCAATCATTAATTAGTATATGAATTCAAAGTAATAAACAAATTGTATATATTGTAAGTTGTATAAGAAAAATACCTTTGTATATATTATTGATCCACATTTGTAGAAGCAGATATCATGGATATTGATTCCTTCAAACCTATGAAGGAAAATAATAGGGTTAATACAGTAAATGTACATGATTTATATATACTAGAATAGTAATAATACATTGCATATTATTAACAAATTAAACTTTGCAATTTCGAATGTTCTACCTTACATATTATGAGCTTCAGTGAACTTTATGAATTCATTAATATTTTTTACTGCTGTTATCAGGGCCACGTGGAGTGATTACCTGCATTCAGATAGAGTAGAGTAATTGCAAAGGTTAGTTGTGTACTAGATGAAATAATGATTCATTATATATTTAAGTTGCAACTACATGTAATCGTATAATTTTGTTCTGTTTATCTTGAATCCCATTTATATATATGTAGGATCAACTGTAACAGAAGACTCACCTAGAAAAGAAAGGTTGTTCAACAGACTGATTTAAATTTCGAGGGTCTTTTTTGAAGTGTTTGTTTTGTATCTAAAATCTTAGAAGAATGAAAGAGTAGGTCTAATCTTTATAGAGAGGAACAATATAGATAGTTTTCCATTGTTTTTAAACAATGTATCTGGAAGGTTTCAATAAGAAACAAACACCTTTGAAGGAGGACGGACAGACAGACAGACACACACACAGACACACACACACACACACACACACACACACACACACACACACACACACACACACACACACACACACACACACACACACACACACACACACACACACACACAGAGAGAGAGAGAGAGAGAGAGAGAGAGAGAGAGAGAGAGAGAGAGAGAGAGAGAGAGAGAGAGAGAGAGAGAGAGAGAGAGAGAGAGAGAGAGAGAGAGAGAGAGAGAGAGAGAGAGAGAGAGAGAGATGGAAGAAATATATGGATCTGAAATCTTTGAAAAAGAAAGAATAACAGATATAGCTTTGAAAAAGTAAGGTTTAAAAGACTGACACGCACACACACACACACACACACACACACACACACACACACACACACACAGAGAGAGAGAGAGAGAGAGAGAGAGAGAGAGAGAGAGAGAGAGAGAGAGAGAGAGAGAGAGAGAGAGAGAGAGAGAGAGAGAGAGAGAGAGAGAGAGAGAGAGAGAGAGAGAGAGAGAGAGAGAGAGAGAGAGAGAGAGAGAGCTTCAGTGTGCATCGGTAGATGAAAAAGTGAATTCGAACTCTACAAATATTTATATGGGCCAATTTTTAAACCAGTTCGATTTATTTAAACGTGGGCCTTATAGTTGATTTAGTATTTTACTTTTACATTGCAGGTTGACTAAAACCTTATAGTGTTTGGGCCCAAGAAACCGGTAAATTTTATAAGGCCAATAAGTGATTGGGCCTATATGCATTTTAAAGCCCATTATAAATTTAAAATTTCTTATAAATAAACATATATGAAGTTAATGAACCCGGTACAGTATTCTATTGTACAAATATATTGGGCCGAAGTTATGATTTGTTTAGGGTCGTTGGGCCTAGCCCATTAAATTTTATCAGACTTACTAGACCGTATTAAGATCATAACATTATTCAAAGTTATCACAGTAAAGATCATAAAATTACTTAATACCAAAAATAGCATGTTCAATACTACTAAGAAATTATTATATAGTTTTAAGACATTATAATAAACACATATATATAATATTCAACGAAGAACATGAAGAACAATCGTCATCAAGAACATTTTTTGAATAATAAGTATAATACTTAAACGCAAAAAAAAAAGGTTAGTTTATTAAAAAAGTCACTTACAGTTTAATCTAGATGAAATTAGATTATTTTGCATAGTATGAAATCAGTGAACAATAATAAAACCATTGTAAAAAATGTTAATACACCCCATTAATTGAATCGAAAGTTTTCAACGTTTTATAGTTAAAGGAAAGAGAAAGGGATGAACACAACGAGAGAGAGAGAGAGAGAGAGAGAGAGAGAGAGAGAGAGAGAGAGAGAGAGAGAGAGAGAGAGAGAGAGAGAGAGAGAGAGAGAGAGAGAGAGAGAGAGAGAGAGAGAGAGAGAGAGAGAGAGTTTACCTTTATCGACTGTGGATCTCAGGAGAACTATCTTCTTCCATGTCTCCTCTTGAACATTGAGATTCTCTCATCAACCATTTTCCTCTCGATCTCCTTTTCGTTTTGCTTTGTGTTATACAGATCTCAGTTGTGGAGGTGGAAAAACAAATAGTTAATTTCGATCAGTGTGATTTCAAAATTGAAAGATGAAAGAGGAAAGGTGGCAAGTAGAAAAATGGAAATGGGCTGAAGAAGGAAAGTTAGAAATGATTTAGGGTTTTTGTTGTTTCTGTTTTAGTTTTTATAAAGTGAATGGTCTGTATTTACCAACGGTCATGGACCGATATAATAACCAATAGCCCAATATATAAAGGCCGTTTAAGCCAATTAGAACCAAATCTGTTTAAGCCCAGTATATAAAGGTCGATATTAGAAACAAATCTGTGTAAGCAGTATATCACCAGGCCCATTAACTAAATATTGAAGTAGCAGTATTGGGCCAATAAGTCCATTTTCGCTAATTAATTTACGTAGGCCGGTAAAAGTACATAATATATTCAGACCCATTAATAGATTATGTATAACTTATTGAACCCGATTATATGAATTACTGTGCCAATTATATGAAATTATTGAACCCGGTTTTATTATATTGTACTAACCCGATTTTAATAATAATGGAAGAAAAATAGACATGAACATGAACTTCATGAAGAACAATCTAGATGAAGCAAACATTTCGAACTTAAAAAAAATTAATGAAATGCGAGCCTCATATTATACTATATTTCAATCCGAAATTTGTAAAATTTGAAAACAATGAAATCAAAGAACCAGTCGAAATCACTGAAATTTGTCAAAATATATACAAATTTTTAATAGAAGGAAATTTATGATTTCAAACATCAAATTATATCCAGAGAAATAGAAAAATAAAGATTTATCGATAGAGAAGGAAAGCTTACTTTTTGTGTAATCTGGATATAATTTTTGCGTTCATCCAGATCTCCTTTTCAAGCGCGTCGTGGGTTTGCATGTGACCCCTCCAATTTCACTTCCGATGTCCTCATCAAGTTGGTTTCAAATCATAAACATGATAAAGAGAAAACTGGAATTAGAACCTATTATTTTCATTTTTTGATGTGTATAAAAACGTAGAAAGAAATACATCTAATACTCATGAAAAAATACCATACCTGTTGTTTCGCTTCAGTGAGTTCATAGATCTCCATTTGGAAGCAAACTTAATCCCCCAAAATGAGCCCCGATTTTGTAAATGGATCTGCATCTTCAAAGATTATAACTGGATCTGAAGTATTTGAAAGTCGAAAGTCAAAGGATTTGATGTTTCGAGAGAAATAGAAAGAGGAAGAGAAACACGAAGTTTGGATTGATGGCGACATCTGGAGCTGGATCAAAAGGAGATCTGGCCCAGAGTTTTCTGGAAATGGAACGAAAGAGAGGATGACGAGAGCTCTGGAAATGGCGACAGCTCGGATTGAAATTGCCATGGATGGCGAGATCTGGAAATGGAACGAAAGAGAGGGTGACGAGATCTGGAAAAGGAAAGAGAGTTTTCTGGAAAGTTAGGGTTTGAGGCCGAGACAAATGAGGCAAGGTTTGATGGTTAGGGCACGAGTTACATTTTGAAGGATTTGGGCTAATGGGCTTCGTTCAGAAATGTGGCCCAGAGTGAGGGAGTGAGTTAATGGGCCGGGTTACATGTTGAATTTTGTGAGCTTCTGGTTTAATGGAAAAAGGATGTATTAATAACTCATCTACCGATAAGTAAATTCGACCCATAAGTAAATTCGGCCCATAAGTCAATAACTTTTTTTACAATTTTTTTTACAATTTTATAGTAATAAAATAATAAATAAATATTGACATTTATTAATGCAATGTTGAATCATTTTTTTTAAAGTACTTTCATGTATTAATTTTTTATTTATAATATCCAATATTAGATTTGTAAAATACTATGTCTTATTTAATTACTATTATAAATTATGTAGGTAAACATGTTAATGTATTTGAATAAGATGAAAATTAAATGATTGTTATGTAGATATATTTATTTAAATATTTATATCTTAGTTTGTCAGGGTGATTTTGTTATGGATGAATTAACCCGACATAATAGAACGTTGAGATTGGCTGTTATTAGAGAGAAACTACAACGGACAGTTTCTAATGGATCAGGTTAATATTTTGCATTTTTTTGTTGATTTTTTGTCTAATAAATAGTAATATGAACTTTAATATAAATACTAATTATGCAAGATCTACACTTGGAGGTACTCCCAATTATTCTGTTAATGATCGTATCCCAATGTCCGATATTTCAAATGGTTAGTAATGTTTGTTACAATAGATTATCTATTTACTTCAATTTTTTCATTTATATGGTAGTTAGTATCAGATATTCCTCGAAGACATAATAGCATTGTGTCGGAAAAAAATTAATGTTTAAAATAAATTTAATTTCATTTTTTTAATTAGAATAAAAATTATTTAGATTAGATTGTTTGCTTATTTATAAACAAAAACTATCTATCATTATTTAATTCTTTAATGTTCAGGTAGAAGAAATTCATATACTCCGACGACTCTGCACTACAGAATTGATCAAAACGTTCATAATTCACATTTACCTATTAGTGTTCGAGACAAAGAAAACTATGGTGCAACTCAATTGCAAAATGTCATGCTTACAGAACAAAATCATATGCAAAATGTCGAACAAGGTATGATATTTCTTAAAGTGGTATGAAATGAGTGATTTATTAATTTATAATATTTAATTTTCATGCTAAAATTAGCTCGATTGAGGAGGAAATTGCAAATGAATGTGAATAAGGCATAAGCGGCATGGAACACCGCTAATCGAATCAGGTTAGAAAAAATATATTATATTTAATCACAATGTAAAACACTAAAGGGTACCATGCGTAACCATAATTTTATGCAGAAAATATACTTGGAAATATGAGCGACTCCGTACTTATCCAAGATAGACCATTATCTATTTCATTTAATGGTTAATCATTAATGAAATTGTTTTTCTAATTTTTTAATGGGTATACATGCATGATCTTAAGTTTGAGATTATTACTAATCTATTATTATTTAATACTTTAATGTTCATGTACTCCCAATTATTTCGCTAATGATCGTATCCCAATGTCTGATATTTCAAATGGTTAGTAATGTTTGTTACAGTAGATTATCTATTTACTTCAATTTTTCATTTATATGGTAGTTAGTGTTTGATATTCCTCGAAGACATAATATCATTGTGTCCGAAAAAAATTAATGTTTAAAATAAATTTAATTTCGTTTTTTTAATTAGAACAAAATATATTTAGATTACATTGTTTGATTATTTATAAACAAAAACTATCTATCGTTATTTAATTCTTTAATTTTTACGATTAATAAAGTTATGGAGAGTACCGTCTCTCTTTATATAATATAATTTTTTATATCTTTAATTTGTTTAGTCAATTTGTCATTTTTAATTTAAATAACTAATGAAGTATATATTGAAACAATGATTATTCAATAATAAAAATATATGATTTTTACAAATGTAAAATAAAATAAAAAAATCTTGTGCAAGGCACGGGTATTACACTAGTATGGACTACTAAAAGAGATTGAATAATAAGGGCCCGTTTGGTACAATTCCGATGGAAATGAGGAATCAGAATCGTTCATTCCGATATTTATGTTTGGTTAGGTAAAAATTAGGAATGAATTTCATTACCCGGAATGAGTCATTCCAAATTTTGTGAATGACTTGATTCCTCCAAAAAAACCTAGTGGATCATCCATTCCCATCTAAAATAAACTCAAATCGTTCTTTTTTCTGAAAGTTGTCTGCCTCCTTCCTCCACTGCTAGCGAGACCCACCAGCAGAACTCTTGTCTTCGCCGACTGCCGTCCTCCTCTGCTGCTTCCCGCCGGTCGTCGTCCTCCACTGCTTCCCGCCGGCCGTCGTCCTCCGCTGCTTACAGGTACGGTATCTCTATATCTCGTCATAAACTAAACTTTGCTTTTGTTCAATCTATATCTCGTCTCCGCCGGCCGTCGTCCTGAACCCAAACCCAAATCTGGCCGTCATCTTGTGTGACCTAATGACTGAATTTTCTCACTGCTGGTCAATTAATTATTCAATCCACTATACGACATTGTTTTCAATTCCATTAATTTGCAAGTGTCTACTGTGTATTGCCATGATAGATGGAATCTCTATGGATGATGTCATTGATGCTGCTCGTATTCTAGGTAATAATCCAAGTGAAATGGATGTTTTTTTACAGTTGCCCGAGTGACGAGTGGAAGGCTCGCTATATCTTCAAACTCCTTCGTTGAGTTGGTGGTCCAAGTGGAGGTTAGAGTGGATCTTTCATATATATCATTTTCATGTAGTGATTGCAAGAAACTTTTGTCACACATTTGTGGTGATAGTCTTGTAAGTTTTTGGGTAGTTTCATACTAGTTATGATGACATATTTTGGTTGCGAACATATAATATTACAAGACACTCGGATAATTAGATCATGTTAATTATGTTTTTTCCTTCATATTTAGTTCATATATAAATCATATCAGATTCAAAATTCATATTTAGTTTCATATGTAAAGCATATCAGATTCCAAAGATATATATAGTTGTGAAAACATGAAAATCAATTTTATAATATAAAACATGATTTAATTTCTAATATCAGATTCCAATTAACATTTTTCAGGATTGTTCATTCCGACAGCATACCAACAACAAATTTACAGGAATGGTTCATTCCGACAGCATACCAAACACCAAGCTACATGAATGATTTATTCTGATTCCTGATTCCATTCCGATTTTTCATTCCATTCCGATTCCAGACAACATACCAAACAAGGCCTAAGTAGGATATAGTGAGAACAATCTCGATTTTTCAAAGACAAATCCATATTTCTTTTGTCATTATCGCATATAACTATGTGATTATGACTTTATTAGGTTGATCCCTTCAATTTATAACTTATCAATTTCCAATCTCTTTGCTTGAATCAAATCATTTTTAAAAGTTAAGAGTCTTTGTTGTAAGTGTTGATTTGTTTCCATATTTTTCCGCTATGATGAAGATGGAATGTGCAGATTGATCTCTAGAAATAAATCTAGTATGAAATCTCCACAAGTCATTATCTCGTTTATTTTACTTGTGAAACGCTCATTTCACATATGATGATAAAATGTAACTTATAAGTATAGAATTTTGTTGATAAAGAAATATTACTACTACTTAAAAATTACTATTTGTTTAGCTTAAAAATATATATTATTTTTATATTTATAAGTTTAATTTTTTATTTAATTTCACTATGAACAGTTTTTTGTTTGCAAACAAATATTTTTAGCAAAAAAAGCAACGGTTGTCAAACCCACCGTTTTTGGAAGCAACCGTAAGCAGAACGCGTATACGAAAAGCGTAAAACGTCGGAATTTTTTTTCTAAACTGTGCACTTTTTTAAAGCTTATACCGAATATACGCTCGGATTCAAACTTATTACGAGAATAGGCTGACTCATGGAGGTTTGGGATAAGTCGCTGTAAGGACAAACGACTTACCTAAATAAAGTCGCTGTACGGACAAGCGATTCTATCCGAACCACAACTTAAAATTTTTTTTTAAAAAAAAGATAGAGTCGCTGGCCAGGCCAGCGACTTTATTTTAATTTTATTTTTTTTATATATTAGAGAGTTAAAAAAAAAACTTTAATATATTTTTTTTTACTCTGATATTGAAAAAAAAAAAGTGCAAAGTCGCTGGCCTAGCCAGCGACTTTGCTTTAAATTTTTTTTTTTTTTACTTTTCAATATCAGAGTAAAAAAAAATAAAAAAAATTGCAAAGTCGCTGACTAGGCCAGCGACTTTGCTTTAAATTTTTTTTATATACTTTTCAATATCAGAGAGTAAAAAAAAATAAAAAATAAAATTCAAAGTCGCTGGCCAGGCCAACGACTCTCCTTTTTTTAAAAAAAAAATTAAAGTTGTGGTTCAGATAGAATCACTTGTCCGTACAACGACTTTATTTTGATAAGTCGCTTGTCCGTACAGCGACTTATCCAAAACCTCCATAGCCAGCCTATTCTCGTAATAAGTTTGAATCCGAACGTATATTCGGTATAAGTTTAGAAAAAATGGACAATTTGGAAAAAAATTCAAAACGTCGTCGTATGACGTATTCCTCTGTAGTCTGTGCCCTTACTTTCCCAAGTTCACAGAAGAATCAATCGTAGAATCTAGCGCCACGAAATGTATCAGACGGCAAAGAGGCTGTACACGTAAGCAGCTAGGGTTTCGCCGTCCTCCACCTGCTCCCTATATAAAAGAAACAGTTACTACTGAGCCGGTTGCGGTGCAGTGTTACTCCCTGCCCTCCCAAAAAAAATTCCAATTTCTCCCCCTCTCTCTCTTTCTTCGCCGTCGTCTGGTCCTCTTTCGACGGATCTATCCACTTCATTTCTTACGCCTTCAAAAATCTCAAAAATTTCCAAAATCCCTAGTTCTACTATCTCTGTTCGTCGTTTATCTAGGGTTAGGGTTTAGTCTGCTTGAGAGTATCGATTTTGTTTCTCTCTAGGGTTATCAGATCGTCTTTTTCAATAATCAAAGAGGAGAGGGAACCAAAAACCGAAAAAGAAGAAGAGAATTTGTTGCATCAAATACTCGAAAAAAAAGATTGAAATGGCTCAGGTTCAGGTTCAGCCCCAGGCTCCGGCATCCGGCCCCAACGCTGCGGCGGCGGCGGCTAATGCTCAGGGTTCTACCCCCTTTATGACGACATCCCTTTACGTTGGCGACTTGGACTTCAACGTGAATGATTCGCAATTGTTCGATCTGTTTAGCCAGATTGGGCAGGTTGTCTCTGTTAGGGTTTGTAGGGATTTGACTACTCGCCGATCTCTCGGCTATGGTTATGTCAACTACAGCAATCCCCAGGATGGTGAGTTTTGCCTGATTGAGAAATAACGATTTTGCTTTGTTTGTTTCATTTGCTAAATTGTGCTTGTCTTAGTTTTTCTTGAAGAAGCGCATCGATGCATATAAGCGTTTGATTTGAAATTGTGCATTGAATTGGTAAAGTGAAAATTTTGTATATTACTGTTCCGCTTATAGATATTTTGTACTCCGCAAGTGAAATTCGAGTTGTTAGATGTCCGTAGTTTGTATAAATCGATTTAAATACAACTAGGATGGAGTAGCTAGGTTCTCAACATGGAGCTTAAATGCATATCCTCGTGGATAAGAATTTACTGCTTACATTCCTGGCAATTTTGATGTAAAGATATATATATATATATATATATATATATATATTGCAAGATATCATTTTCAAAGTAGAGTGTTCATCGTGGATTAGAATTTAAATGCATATCAACTGTGAAAACTTTTCTTTGAAAATGAAAAATCAATCATTTTTTTTATGTATCATGCAATGTGTAAGATTTTAGCAGGTGTGTTGAGTTAGGTTATAGTCCACATGTACAGATTTCGTTCTCATTATTATGCAATTGCTGAAAAGGGTGTAAGGAGTATATTGTTTTCCATGTAGTGATGAAAATTGTGCTCTGCTGGTACTGCTATCTGCCTATCTCCTGTTTTTAAGTTTACTCCAAATTTTCAGAAATTTCTGTAGGAAAGCTGTTGACAAAGTAGCATGAACTGGTTGATTTTATTAATGTATAAAGTTTCCCGTAGCCTTTGTCCTATGTCACTGTTAATGAATGTTTGATTTTTTTTGTATATCTTTCAGCTGCAAGGGCAGTAGAAGTTTTGAACTTTACACCTCTTAACCGAAAGCCAATTAGGATAATGTATTCACAGCGGGACCCTAGTGTCCGTAAAAGTGGATCCGGGAATATATTTATTAAGGTATGGAATGTCAACCTGGCCGTTCTTCATTTGTATATTTTGTTCCACTGCTGTCTTAAATTTATAGGTGGTTTTAGAAGTTGTTCATGTAAACACGATTTGTGTTCATTATTTCTATTATGTTGAGGTATTTTACGTATTCATGTCTTTATATCTAGTTTTATTGACATCTTGTTGTCTTTTGACAGAATTTGGACAAATCTATTGACCACAAGGCATTGCATGATACATTTTCTTCCTTTGGTGCCATACTATCCTGCAAGGTAGCTACTGATGCTAGTGGGCAGTCAAAGGGATATGGATTTGTTCAGTTTGAGAATGAAGAGGCTGCTCAGAGTGCCATTGATAAACTCAATGGTATGCTGATAAATGACAAACAAGTATTTGTTGGACATTTCCTTCGTAAGCAAGAGAGGGATACTGCAACTAGTAAGACAAAGTTCAACAATGTTTTTGTCAAGAATCTGTCTGAAACTACAACAGAAGAAGACTTGAAAAAAGTGTTTGGGGAGTTCGGCAGTATCACCAGTGTTGTGGTGATGAGGGATGGTGATGGGAAATCAAAATGTTTTGGTTTTGTCAACTTCGAAAATGCTGATGATGCTGCCGATGCTGTTGAGGCTTTAAATGGAAACAAATTTGATGACAAAGAGTGGTATGTTGGCAGAGCACAGAAGAAGTCTGAAAGAGAGCAAGAATTGAAAGGGAAATTTGAGCAGAGTATGAAGGAAGCAGCAGACAAATTTCAGGGTGCTAATCTCTACATAAAAAATCTGGATGACAGCATTGATGATGAGAAGCTGAAGGAGATGTTTTCAGAGTATGGTAGAATTACTTCATGCAAGGTCTGTGCCTTACTATTCATTGAGGCTGTGATTTGTTTGCTGTCGTACTCTTGTGTTTAGTTGATGATTTTTTCCTATTAAACTCCAGGTTATGCGTGACCCAAGTGGAGTTAGCAAGGGCTCAGGCTTTGTAGCTTTTTCAACACCAGATGAAGCTTCACGAGCTGTGAGTGTGCTCTTGTTAATTGTATTTTTTTGTGCAGTTGCTTCTTCATTATCTTCGTTTCAGTTTTGTTATTGATCTTATTCTTGTTCTGTCATCAGCTCGCTGAGATGAATGGTAAAATGATCTCTAGCAAACCTCTATATGTTGCACTTGCACAGCGCAAGGAGGAGAGAAGAGCTAGGTTGCAGGTAAAGTTGCATTTATCAAGTTCGCCCCTCTATATGTATTTTGATGTTGGTCTGCATTATTTAGTCTGCATCATATGGGTATCTCATATAGCTCTTCCAATTGTTTATAAATAATAATGCTGAATCAGTGCTCTAAACCATTTGACAGGCACAGTTTTCTCAGATGAGGCCACTGCCAATGGCGCCTTCAGTGACTCCACGTATGCCTATGTTTCCACCGGGTGCTCCAGGTCTTGGACATCAAATGTTCTATGGGCAAGCTCCTCCTATGATGCCTCCCCAGGTTGGAGACATTTTAACTATTCCTTATTCCATCCATCCTTTGTTGTGCTTTTCAACCTAGTGCTGTCTTTCATCTCTCTACAAATCTATTATAAAATTGAATTTGACTTCTGTTGATTTGCACCTACCTTGATTCTGCAGGCTGGATTTGGCTATCAGCAGCAGCTTGTTCCTGGAATGAGGCCTGGAGCTGCTCCAGTGCCCAACTATTTTGTGCCTATGGTCCAGCCAGGCCAGCAAGGTCAGCGCCCTGGGGGAAGACGTGGACCCGGTCTTGTCCAACAGAACCAACCTCCTGTCCCCATGATGCAGCAACAGGTTTGTCTTCAAGAAATCCATAATTTGAAATTGTAGTATTCACACTATATATGCCCCTAACTCCCTATCCTATGTCAGATGCTTCCTAGGGGACGCGTCTACCGTTACCCACCTGGACGCAACATGCAAGATGTGCCTCCTATGCACGGTGGCGTTGCTGGTGGCATGCTCCCATCTTATGAGATGGGAGGTATGCCAATGCGTGATGCCGGTGCCATCACACAGCCAATGTCCCTTACTGCTTTAGCTACAGCTCTTGCAAATGCTGCACCCGAACAGCAGAGGACGGTATGACTTCGAATTGATATATATATATATACACGTTTGTGAAGTTGGACACTTGCATTGAAATGTTTGATTATTCTGTTGTAGATGCTGGGCGAGAGCTTATATCCATTGGTGGATGCGATTGAGCATGAGAATGCAGCTAAGGTGACTGGAATGCTGTTGGAGATGGACCAAACTGAGGTGCTGCATCTGTTGGAATCGCCGGATGCCCTGAAGTCAAAGGTAGCAGAAGCCATGGATGTTCTGAGGAATGTTGCACAGCAACAGGCTGCCACTGACCAGCTTGCTTCTCTTGCCCTCAATGACAACCTTGTTTCTTGAAGAGTCTGAGATATACTGTGATGAAACTCCGCTTTAAATACTCCTGTGCTTTCCAGGTTTGTTTTTGGTACGGTGGACGGCGTTTTTGCAGGTCAATGTCTCCTAAAGATTTGCCTTGTTTGTTTTTGGAATGATGCGTGTTTAATGTTTTTTTGGTTAGAACTGCAACTTGACATATGACTCTTGTTGGTTGTGTGATCCGTTTATCTTCATTTTAGACTAGTTGTGAGTCTTCTTGTGAACAATGATTGGTTTGTTTCTTCATCTCTTGTGATATTTTGTTTTTTTGTTTTTTTTCTATAAATTTCTCAACCCGATTTCTAAAATCCCTTGGTCCTCCTCTTCACTAGCCTTATCCTGATAAGATTTGAAGAGATAAACCTCCATAAGAGCATGCAGGTTTTTTAACAAAGTTTTTTAGTTAATTTTTTAACTTTTTTTTCTGTCATATCCTTTAAAAAATTCTTTTTATTTTTTTTCATACTTAGAATTATTCAATTCGGATTTTTTTCACTTTATAAAATGTTGTTTTAGTCTAATAGTGATACTAGCAACTTGACCCAAAACTGGCAACTTGGATTTAAAATTAAAATCATGATCATAGCTCCTCTTTCGTCATGGCTTACGCCACGTATAACTCGACCAGTTTCTGGGATACTGCAGCGCTAACCCGGAAATTTTACTGGGAAATTCATACAGATCACGCGATTATGTCTTACTTGAATTCAGCTTTTCACACCTACCCCAGCAGCGGCGTAGTAGGTCAGTCAAAAGCTATTCAATGCAAATAAACTTCTCATTTAGTGAATGGATCATTCAAATATTCCAATCTACACAAATGCCTTTCCCCTTCCTAATTTAGGCCAATCAAATCTTGATAGCCTTTTCAAGTTGTACGATCTTTCTTTTTTGGGATAAATATGATATCTCAACCCTTTTAAAAACATAAATACTTATACTAAAAATATCTTGGTAAAGACTTATGAATTAGGCATTACCGACATTCAACTTGAATGCGATAACATTATCATTGTAAATGTTCTTAATCAAATCTTACACTGTCCATGAGATATTGAAATGTTAATTTCTGATATCCTGTGTGTTTTACAACTGCTCTCTCCAGTGCTGATTTTTCATGTCTTCCGATAAACAAACGTGGTGACCGACTTCATCGCAAAGACAGTCCAACAGAGTTCTTTGGAAGATATTCGAGTTAGTCTAGAATTTGTAATTCTCATCCGAAAGGATGCTATAGACTGAAAAATCGTCTCTTCTGTGATTTTCAGTCTAATCTTTACCTAATAAAAAAAAAAAAAACTCAAGAGTTGTATAAAGCCTTGTGTCTATTCCATGCACTTTTGCTCAAACTGAACTATACCCAAAATGGCCAATACACCCATTACTGTAAAACAAATTTCAGAGTGCTTCATCAGGCCAAAATCTGATGTTGAAGATGCCAAGAACCCGGTTTACCTAGCCCCATCTGACCTAGCTATGCTCTCTGCCCACTACATCCAAAAAGGCCTCTTATTCACCAAACCGTCACCATTGAATCTCAACCCTGATCCGATAACCCACCTTCTCGACAATCTCAAGCAATCTTTATCAGTCGCGCTGGTCCACTTCTACCCGCTAGCGGGCCGCCTGGACACCCAAGTTGATGAAGACCAGCACACGAGCATGGTCTTCATCAACTGCAACAAGGGTCCGGGCGCCCGGTTCATCCACGCCGAGCTATCCATGACGTCATCGGAGATCCTCTCGCCCCGCGACGTGCCACGTGTGGTCCAGTCGTTCTTCGACCACGACCGTGCGGTTAACCATGACGGCCACACTCGACCCTTGTTGTCGGTTCAGGTGACCGAGCTCGTCGATGGCGTCTTCATTGGATGCTCCATCAACCATGCTTGTGTTGATGGAACCTCCTATTGGCACTTCTTCAACACATGGTCCGAAATCTTCATGGCAAATGGTGACAGCAACATTGTCATCTCAAGGCCACCAATCCACAAGAGATGGTTCATTGACAACACTGGGCCCATACTGAAGCTTCCCTTCACTCATCCAAACGAGTTCATAAGCAGATTAGAAGCACCAGAATTGAGAGAAAGAATCTTCCACTTCTCACCTCAATCAATTGCAAGACTCAAGGCAAAGGCAAATCAAGAATGTGGACCCCACAACAACAACAAAATATCGTCCCTCCAAGCCTTATCAGCACTCATATGGAGGTGCATAACAAGGGCGCGTGGCTTCCCAATTGACCTAGTAACAAGATGCAAACTAGCCACCAACAACAGGGGAAGATTTGAGCCACCATTGTCAAACAACTACTTTGGGAATTCAATACAAACAGTCCAAGGAAGCAGCAAAGTTGGGGAACTGCTAGGGCAGAATCTAGGGTTTGCAGCAATGTTGCTGCACCAAGCTGTGGCGGAACACAGTGATAAGAAGGCGCGTGGGTTGTTAGAGAGTTGGATGAAATCTCCATTTGTGTACCAACCTGCATCATTCTTTGATCCTCAAAGTGTGAGGGTGGCGAGTTCGCCGAGGTTTGATATGTATGGGAATGAGTTTGGGATGGGGAAGGCAATGGCGGTTTTAAGTGGATATGCATACAAGTTTAATGGGAGAGTGACTTCTTACCCGGGTCGCCATGGAGGAGGAAGTATTGATCTTGAGATATGCCTTGCGCCTGATTCCATGACTGCGCTTGAATCGGACAAGGAATTCATGGAGGCTGTTGCTGAAGCTCATTGAAGCAGAAATTTGAATAAAGAAATCAGCATGTAAGCATGAACTTTATTGCACTTGTTTGATCGAATGGAAAGGAAAAAAACATGTTCGAGTTGGATTTGGGGCTCAAGCAATTATAACCCCGTTTGAGTTGTTGAAGATCATGGGAACACCAAACTAGCACACAACATGTTCGATCAAATGTCTAGCTGAGATTATTACTGCGGAAAATGATCTTCAGCATGTAAGCATGAACTTTATTGCACTTGTTTGATCGAATGGAAAGGAAAAAAACATGTTCGAGTTGGATTTGGGGCTCAAGCAATTATAACCCCGTTTGAGTTGTTGAAGATCATGGGAACACCAAACTAGCACACAACATGTTCGATCAAATGTCTAGCTGAGATTATTACTGCGGAAAATGATCTTCAGCATGTAAGCATGAACTTTATTGCACTTGTTTGATCGAATGGAAAGGAAAAAAACATGTTCGAGTTGGATTTGGGGCTCAAGCAATTATAACCCCGTTTGAGTTGTTGAAGATCATGGGAACACCAAACTAGCACACAACATGTTCGATCAAATGTCTAGCTGAGATTATTACTGCGGAAAATGATCTTCAGCATGTAAGCATGAACTTTATTGCACTTGTTTGATCGAATGGAAAGGAAAAAAACATGTTCGAGTTGGATTTGGGGCTCAAGCAATTATAACCCCGTTTGAGTTGTTGAAGATCATGGGAACACCAAACTAGCACACAACATGTTCGATCAAATGTCTAGCTGAGATTATTACTGCGGAAAATGATCTTCAGCATGTAAGCATGAACTTTATTGCACTTGTTTGATCGAATGGAAAGGAAAAAAACATGTTCGAGTTGGATTTGGGGCTCAAGCAATTATAACCCCGTTTGAGTTGTTGAAGATCATGGGAACACCAAACTAGCACACAACATGTTCGATCAAATGTCTAGCTGAGATTATTACTGAGGAAAATGGCAAAGTAGGTGATACATACAAGCTGTATTGTACTATAGTCTGTATTCTAAAAGGTATTTGCTTTGGAGTTTGGATGAGTATATCTTCTTTTGGCATATGCTTACGAAGTTCTTGGCGTGGTTGAAAATCTATTGATGCATTTGATATAGCACGCCTTGGAATAGAGGCTAAAGAGCATAAATTGGAGATGGAAAAATCACTTTTGTGCTTCTAGAGCATTTAGAATAATCGCAGCATTGGGTTTCATTTTACCTCTTCTGAAAAGTACAACTCATAGACACTAGATAACATAGAATTTTCCAAGTCCACTTGTTGTCGTGATTCTACAAGAGTTAAGCTCTTGCCCTCAATGACAACCTATTTATTTACAAACCGTTTTTAATAGAAATTCTTTAACCTATTTATTTACAAACCGTTTTTAAAATATTCTTATGCTTTCCAGATTTGTTTTCGGTCAGTTAGGTATTGGTGTTTTTGGTACGGTGGACGGCGTTTTTGCAGGCCAATGTCTCTTAAAGATTTGCCTTGTTTGTTTTTGGGATGATGCTTGTTTTATGTTTTTTTTTAGTTTAGTTGTGACTCTGCTTGTGATTTGTGAACCATGCTTGGTTGTTTCTTCATCTCCTCTGATATCTTTTGATTGCCCGTGTTTTTTTTTTGGGCCGGGGCGGCCCGGTTGGTTATTCTCAAGTGGTCCGGGACGGGCCAAACAGCCCGTTCGGGCTAGAATTCTTGTCCAAACCCGTATTATTTACCGGACGGGCGGGCTAACCCGCATTTGCTCAGGTCTATGCATAACATAAGCCACATCCGCTATAAAACCGATTATTGCCCCGTCTAGAGCTGTCAAAATTTGACCCGATCCATCCAGAGACCCGACCCGAAAAATATTAGGTCAAAAATGACACGACCCGTTCGACCCAATTTTTTTTTGGTTAGGTCATTACAAATGTATTTTTATTATATATATAAAACAATATAAAATATTTTGTTATTCAAATATTATATAATATTTTTTTGATTTATTATTTATTATTTTAATAATTATTTTACAAATTCTAACCCGTAATCGATCTGACCTGTCGAACCCGACCCGATGTGCTGAAATCTAGCCCAGATCTAGCCCCTAGCCCCACCTGATCTGGGGATGAAGAAAGACCCGGCAAGTTGGATTTAATAATACTATTTCCTCGTCCTTGTGCACAATTTTAAACATTATAATAGCAAGCTAAGACTTGTTTTTGGGGGTAGAATATAGCATATGCTAATACGACTTGTTTGAATATAAAAACGAGGTTGTATTCATGGATATATGAGAGTTCGTCATGGCTTACGCCACGTATAACTCGACCAGTTTCTTGGATATTTCATCGCTCACATGAATTTGATACGACTTGTTTGAATATAAAAACGATGTTGTATTCATGAATTTGCCTTTTCACACCCACCCCGGCAGCGCAGCGGCGTAGTTGGTCAGTCAAATGCTCTTCGATATATCAAACGTAAATAAATCTAAACAAATGGCTTTCTTTGAACAACTCAAGAGTTGTATAAATATAACACATAAAGCCTTTGTGTACATAACTGTTGCCCCAAATGGCCAATACACCCATTACTGTAAAACACATTTCAGAGTGTTTCATCAGGCCAAAATCTGACGTTGAAGATGCCAAGAACCCGGTTTACCTAGCCCCATCTGACCTAGCTATGCTCTCCGCCCACTACATCCAAAAAGGCCTCTTATTCACCAAACCGTCACCATCAGATCTCAACCCTGACCCCATAACCCGCCTTCTCGACAATCTAAAGCATTCTTTATCGGCCGCGCTGGTCCACTTCTACCCGCTAGCGGGCCGCCTGGACACCCAAGTTGATGAAGACCAGCACACGAGCATGGTCTTCATCAACTGCAACAAGGGTCCGGGCGCCCGATTCATCCACGCCGAGCTAGCCATGACGTCATCGGAGATCCTCTCGCCCCGCGACGTGCCACATGTCGTCCAGTTGTTCTTCGACCACGACCGTGCGGTTAACCACGACGGCCACACTCGACCCTTGTTGTCGGTTCAGGTGACCGAGCTCGTCGATGGCGTCTTCATTGGATGCTCCATCAACCATGTTTGTGCTGATGGAACCTCCTATTGGCACTTCTTCAACACATGGTCCGAAATCTTCATGGCAAATGGTGACAACAACATTGTCATCTCAAGGCCACCAATCCACAAGAGATGGTACATTGACAACACTGGGCCAATCCTCAAGCTGCCCTTTACTCATCCAAATGAGTTCATAAGCAGATTAGAAGCACCAGAATTGAGAGAAAGAATCTTCCACTTCTCACCTCAATCAATTGCAAAACTCAAGGCAAGGGCAAATCAAGAATGTGGACCCCACAACAACAGCAACATATCCTCCTTCCAAGCCTTATCAGCACTAGTATGGAGGTGCATAACAAGGGCGCGTGGCTTCCCAATTGACCTAGTAACAAGGTGCAAACTAGCCATGAACAACAGGGGAAGATTTGAGCCACCATTGTCAAACAACTACTTTGGGAACTCAATCCAAACAGTCCAAGGAAGCAGCAGAGTTGGGGAATTGCTAGGGCAGAATCTAGGGTTTGCAGCAATGTTGCTGCACCAAGCTGTGGCGGAACACACTGATGAGAAGGCGCGTGGGTTGTTAGAGAGTTGGATGAAATCTCCATTTGTGTACCAACTTGCATCATTCTTTGATCCTCATAGTGTGATGGTGGGGAGCTCGCCGAGGTTTGATATGTATGGGAATGAGTTTGGGATGGGGAAAGCAATGGCGGTTTTGAGTGGATATGCAAACAAGTTTGATGGGAAAGTGACTTCTTACCCGGGTCGCCATGGAGGAGGAAGCATTGATCTTGAGATGTGTCTTCCACCGGATTCAATGTGTAAGCTTGAATCTGATGAGGAGTTCATGGAGGCTGTCTATGGAGCTTAACTAATCTCAGAATTGTGTTTTCATGGTTAAGTGTTGTTGATTGGAGATCATGGGAGATGGAGGAATCTTTCTTGTTTTTTTAAGAATAATCATGGATATATTCCTAATAAAATTAATAAGAAGTCAAGTCTATAAAAAATGAATTCTAAATTCTAAAACTAACATTTTATTATTTTTTTTTATATTTGACACATGTAAAAGTTTACTATTATTTATAAAATCTACTTTAATTTTTTTTCAATTATTATTTATAAAATCTATTTTTTAATATAATTTAAAACATTATTAATCACCACCGAATATGGACTTTTTATATTCCATTTATATAAAAATTGTACATATAATACTCTTCCAATCATATTAAACTAATATAATATTATTTATTTTATGTTAAATTTGTATAAGATACGAGTAGCTACACTAGTTAAATTTTAATAGTAATTAAATGGGCAATGCTCACCACTTGCATCTTTCATCATGGTATGCATCATCAAATCAATAGACCAAATCCTGAAATATTGTAGTCATATGCCATTTTTTTCAACTTAATAAAACTTTACCTAACCTAACCAAATAATTAACACCCTTCATCACCTAGACCCACCATTAAAAGATTTTGAACAATCAAATAAAAGATCCGATTTTTGGTGGACCCCACAGGCCATGGACTCACCTGGGTCCTATGGGCTGTCAACCATCCAGCCGGTCCCTCAGTCGGAGCACGCCCGCTGGCGAGGCCTAGCCCGACCAAGTCGCCATGGGCTGCAGCCCATACACCCCAACCTGTAAGGGTCTATTAGACTTTAATTGCAGGATGTTGCTAGGGGGATCGAACCCCTGACCTTTGACATATTCTCAATTCCATGGGAGATATGCCAACCAACTACACTACAGCCCAATTGGTGATATGATGGGTATTCCACTGCCCTCATATCAAAGGGTCGGGGGTTCGATTCCTCCCTCCAACATCCTGGGGGATTAACAGGCACAAGCCTCCCTCCAGGTTGGGGTGTAGGGGCTGCAGCCCTGCTATGTGATCAGGGCGTCAGCGGTCAGACCGCCGATTGAGGCAGACTGTGGGCTGGGCCGCTGGGTCAGACCGCCAATCGAGGCAGACCATGGGAAGGCGGACCCAGGTGGGCTCGGATCACATCATCATTTGATGCCAAGATAATGTTAAGTACTCTTACCTTTCTCCAAAAATAGAGCTAGTCAAGCAATGAAATGTGATTAAATTCAATAACAGTTTTTCTAGTGTGTGTCCATGGACACATACTAATAAGTTAAAATAGTAAATTATCTTTAAAATATTATCCAAAAGAAAATAAATAAACCCTTAGTAAAAAAAATTAAACTAATAACTAAAAAAATTATTACTAAAAATAAAATTCTTAGAGTATGACCATGGACACACTATAAAAAATCATTTAATAAAACTTGTTTTTTTTCTCTCTCCTGATGTGGCATAAAAAGCCTCTATTCTTAGTTCTTACACTTGTTATGCAGATAAATATCTACAAATTTACTCTTCCGTTGCTATGCAGATTCCTCTATCCACTTTTGCTAAATATGACTATCCAGACCCACTACAAACTCAAATACTAATAGCTACAAAAAACTTTATATCAAAAAAATAAAATAAAAATAGCTACAAAAAACTATTCCTCACTTCAATAAAAAGTTGCCTCTTTTTATAATAAAATCAAAGCACATAATTGATGCAATAATTTGAACAAGCCAAACATCATCACCATAAAGGCATGAATACTAATGAATGAAGAATACTTCATCAAATCCAAATATCCCAAATGGCCAACACACCCATTGTAAGGCAAATCTCAGAGTGCTTCATCAAACCAAAATATGAAGTGCAAGATGCAACAAATCCATTTTACTTAGCCCCAGGAGACCTTCTTACGCTATCAGGCCATTACATCCAAAAAGGCCTCTTGTTCTCCAAACCTTCACCCACAAGCAACCAACCAAACCCTATAAAAACCCTTCTCGACAATCTCAAGCACTCTTTATCAATCGCCCTCGTCCACTTTTACCCTCTAGCAGGCCGATTCGAGTCCGAAATCGACCATGACCAACACACTAGCTTCATCTTCATCAACTGCAACAAGGGTCCAGGAGCCAGGTTCATCCATGCTGAGCTAGACATGACATCATCGGAGATCCTCTCGCCCCGTGACGTGCCACGTGTGGTCCAGTCGTTCTTCGACCACGACAGGGTGGTCAACCATGACGGACACACCAAACCCTTGTTGTCAATTCAAGTGACCGAGCTTGTTGATGGTATTTTCATAGGATGTTCTATGAATCATGTATGTGGTGATGGAACCTCTTATTGGAACTTCTTCAATACTTTGTCAGAGATTTTCATGGCAAATGGAGAAGATATTGCCATCTCAAGGCCACCAATACACAAGAGGTGGTTCATAGATGGCGCTGGGCCCATAATCAAGCTTCCCTTCACACACCCAGATGAGTTCATAGAGAGATTTGAGGCACCAAAGATGAGAGAAAGGATCTTCCACTTCAAAGCAGATTCAATTGCAAAACTCAAGGCAAAGGCTATGGCAAATCAAGATTGTGGGCCCAACATATCCTCATTCCAAGCTTTATCTGCACTCATATGGAGGTGCATCACAAAGGCGCGTGGTTTCCCTGATGAACAACAAACAAGATGCAAATTAGCCATCAACAACAGGGGAAGATTAAACCCACCTTTATCCAGCAATTGCTTTGGCAACGCAATACAAATTGTCCAGGGAGAAAGCAGAGTTGGTGAGTTGCTGAGCCAAGATCTTGGGTGGGCGGCGGCGTTGCTGTGCCAAGCTGTGGAACAACACACTGATGAGAAGGTGAGAAATTCGGCCAAGGATTGGATTAAATCTCCATTTGTTGTCCAGATTGGATCCTTCTTCGATCCTCAGAGTGTGCATATGGGGAGCTCGCCTAGGTTTAATATGTATGGGAATGAATTTGGGATGGGGAAAGCATTGGCTGTTCTAAGTGGGTATGCGAACAAATTTGATGGGAAAGTGACTTCTTTTCCGGGTTGTGAAGGTGGAGGAAGTATTGATCTTGAGATATGCCTTGCGCCTGATTCCATGGCTGCGCTTGAATTAGACAAGGAATTCATGGCGGCTGTTGCTGAAGCTTGTTGAATTCATGGAAGAATTCCTCGTTGAAGCAGAAATTTGAATAAAGAAATCGACTTGAGTTGTTGAAGATCATGGGAACACTAAACTAGCACACAACATGTTCGATAAAATGTCTAGCTGAGATTATTATGCATTTGATCTAGCACGCTTTGGAATAGAGGCTATAGAGCATAAATTTGGAGATGAAAAAATCATTTTTGATCTTCTAGAGCATTTAGAATAATCGTAGCATTGGGTTTTATTTTTCCTCTTCTGAAAAGAATAAAAAAATGTTGAACTCATAGACACTAGACAACATAGAATTGTCTAAGTCCGATTGGTGTCATGATTCTATAAGAGTGAAGCTAATAAAAAGAGAACACGTTAGTCCTAACTTTATGTTGGATATGTCATTTTCTTGATTCAAAATTTTATAAATTATATTTGATTAGAGCACATATGTTTGATTAGACCATTAGAGCACATTTCATAACAAATCCAACACTATTTCAACTTTTAAATAGATTTAATATATAAAATTTAATATAATTTATTTATATTAAATATTATTGTTGGATATGTCATTTTCTTGATTCAAAATCTTGACCCAAATTTTAGTCCTAACTTTCTAAAATAATAGAGTTGTTTATAAGTTGCACACAGCTATACAAACGGTAGATAGAGGGAATACGCAAAGTTGGTGAGTTGCTTTATATAGAAACAACAACTAGATTTGGAAAAATGCCAAAATGGAAATAGATACTAAGGAAACAACTATAACCACGCAAGCAGCAAGAAGAAGAAAAAGAAGCATTCAATGGACAAAATCGCCAACAAATGTCTACAAATTAAACTCAAATGCATCCAAAAACACGATAGCACCAGCTATATTTGGCTACATTATTCGGGACCATACGGGAAAACCAATTTCCATGGCCAATGGTGTCCTGGGGAATATATCTCTGCTACTAGCTGAAGCAATCTCAATGCGTCATGGCATTCGAGATGCAATTCAGCTAGGGATCTCTGATATCGAGATCGAAGGCGACAACCTCTGCCTGATTAATGCCATAAACGACAAATGAGACTGCCCGTGGAAAATCGAACTCATCATTTCCGATATCTTGCTAGATTTGCGACAATTCTCATCTTATCGCATTTCTCACATTTTTCAAAAAATTAATATTGTGACCGACTTTATTGCAAAACCCTACCACAAATCAATTTCACCTAACATTGCAGCAATTCCAGATCTAAGAAATCTCATCCGCAAGGATGGTGTCCGCCTACCTCGAGATAGAAAAGTCCTTAATTACTTTCCTTATCAAAAAAAAGAAAGAAAAGAAGTTGGTGAGTTGCTTAGGCAAAGTCTAGGGAAGCTGTGGCGGAGCACAATGAGGGAAGAAGCATGTGCTTTTTGGGCTACAAATTATTGGGCCCATTTAAATGCAGGCTTTGTGCTGCTAATGGGCCTTTTTCCAGACCCGTCAAAGCTGACACTTTTTTCTTGGATTAAATATCTAATTTCTCTCTCTCTTTATCTCTTTTTTTAAATATTTTTTTAACGAGAAGATATGAAAGAGAGATGGAATAGCTGTTGGGTTAGGTTTGGCAGTTGCCAGTCACCCGCCACAACAGAGGCCATGAAACATCACTTGCAACTTGCAAGTCCGCCTTTTCTTCCTGCAACACCCCCCAAAAAATATATGCTCTTTTTTTCTATTATTTTTTTATGTAATAAAGTATTCCACCCTTTATCTCTAATGATTTTGGGTTCAATTTTTAACTATATGGTACATAAATTCGTTTAAGGATTAATTAACATTTTTTTATATTGATTTTCATATTTGTTACTTGGTTTTAATAATTTAAATCTCAATATTTATAGTGTCCAAGATTAATATATGCTTGACATGAATATTTTCTTCAACCATTTTACTATGCAGATGGACTGGTCAAACATTGACTTAAATGGGAAGTTGGTCATACAGAGAGAACAGCAAATACCTTAACAGTTACTATTTGCGATGTGAACAGATCATCTTGTAGGTTTAAAAACTTATGGACATTTTATCAGATAAAATAAGCTTTAATTTTTGCAGGGTAACTGGCCTCTGTTACTTACCAAAACCTCCCATCACATCTTTGCATTAATTCCATAGGCGAAAGTTCCTTGGATTCTCACTTCCCTTTTTAGCTGTATAAAAATAAAAGAAATAGTAGAAGATACGCAAAACCCACTATATATCTCAAAACGTTACTATTCGTTAGGTGAAAATTACATTTATAAGAATTGGTGCATTAGCCAAGCTGGACCTAGAAGCCTGCAATATCCACCACAAACTTGGTCCCACGTAGCGCAGTCCTGCCAGCCGATTTTGAACCATGACATTTTTATAATTAAAGCAATATAGTGTACTACTCCCTTAAGAAAAAAAATTTTGATTTTGATTTTTTAATATTGTTATAACGTATTTTTCATTTTAAAATTTTAGATAATAATTTATAGATAGTTATGAAATTGATATTTTTCTTATGTGATTTTTTTTGACAAACAAAAAAGGTGAATAATTAATAAATTATATTAAAAAAAAAACAGTTTAAAATAATAATTGACTTTAATAGTCAAAATAACAATTATTTCTTAACAAAGATAATATTGTTTACTAAACTCAACCACACACATATACTCACTCCATTAAAAAAGAATATCATTTAAGTGTTTTAGTTAATGATTTATTAACGAGTTGTGCGATTGATTAATAAAAATTGCACATACTATTTTTTCTTAAATAACTTATCTTCATTCATTGGCTAGAAATAAGGTAGATATTTAGTAATTTTTTTTTATAGAAAAACTATTCCATTACTTGATTTATTACGAGTTATAAGCTAAAATGTCATTATTATTAAATAAAGAGATTATTAACCATTCGATATTAATTATGACTTATTACTATGCTACTCGACTAATATTTTACTAGTGGTCTTACTTTAACATCATACATTACTACATAATAGTAAAAAGTTCAGAAAAATATCTACCTGCTTGATTATCTTTATTTAATTAATCCGTCACATGGATATTGCCTAAATTGCCCCAATGGAGCTTGCATTCAACGGGCTCGTGTAAATGCTCTTGTTGGGAAGCTTCACCTCAAGTAGACCACCCAACACACCCCAACTAAACCCTACATGTATCATGTCTAATTACACGATAAACTTATAAATAATTGAGCTCAATATGTATATTTAAAAGGCGGAAATTCGACTTAAAATTATAGTTTTTTATTAATATTGAATGAATGTAAACATTAATAATTGTTTATTTCCAGAACGATCAGAGATGAAAAATATAAAAACAAAGTCATTGATCGAAAAAAAAGAGTCATTGTATTAACGATTATACCACCACGTTCAGGGGCGGAGCCCCCACTGAAATTTTGAAAAGAACAAAAAATTAAAAAATTTATACGGGATTTTTTTTTCCTCAACCAAAGTTTTTTAATTTTTTTTTCCTAAAAAATTTTAAACTAATTTTTATAGTTTTCCAATTTTAAAAATATTTTTCATATAGGATTTATTATGCATAATTCTCAAAAATACTAAAATTTATCCAAATTTACACACAATTTTTCAATAAGATATGTAATATTTTCATTATATTTATCATTATTTGTGTTAAAACTTTCAAAATTTAGGGTTTATGGATTTGTAAATTTTACAAATTAATTTTTATACAAATTTGTTGAGATTACGCAGTGAAGTGAAAGTAGTTTGTAATGATTAAATTTGTTTAATTTGTGTAATTGTGGTCAATTTTGAGTAAAATTTCATTTAAAGTTTTTTTTTGGTAAATTCATTTGAAGTTTGGATATAGAGTTTGTTGTTTGAAATTGAGATTGTTTGTGTAAAATAGACGATAGAATTAAAAATTACAGTTTAGAATTTTGTGTAAGGTAGACGATAATATTTTACTCTTCAAGATTTTAGCCCCCACTGGACGACAATCCTGCGTCCATCCCTCATCACGTCATTATTCACAATTTTTTCACCCATTTTAATCTCAATCCTCAATCTCCTTAATTTAATAACCCCTATAATTTTTCATATTATACAATAAATACCGAATATATGTAAAACTCCCTTATCATAATTTACATCATCAATCTCCATATATGAAGGGTAATATTTTTTAACCTTATAAAATCAACTTGAAGTTGTCCGTTATCCCCAAGTTGACGGTCAAAAGAGCCGCGCGTCCACGGTTATGGGACCCAGGTCCTCCTTTAATCTCACAATACGCCACGTGTCACATTAATCCTCTATAAATTGATTTTTCACATGACACGGACAGGGATTTAAATATTATAAATTATAAAATACTATAAAAAAGAAATTCAAAAGTGTGATGCTACTGTACTTAATACGACCCGTAACAACAGCTAGCAAGTAGCAATCCATCTCTGCATCGCTTTAATTTTTTGAGGGGTCGAATCTATCTTTTTATTTTTATTTTTTTTGATGATGAAAGAATTCGACGTACCCGATATAACAACGTCGGGTAGATCGAGAGGCCGATAAATCGGCGTCGGTTAAAACCGGACAAAAGGAACACTACAACAAATATCGAAATTACAACAAAGCAAAAATAGAGCTAAGACGACCTAAAGCGAGAGCTGAGCAAGCACGATCAGACGAAAGCGCCACCGGTAGACGAGTCAGACAGGAGACCTCTTGCGGAAGTGCTGAACGGACTACCATGACGTTGCCCTCTCTTCAAAGAGGGATCTTCAGGAGCCTCAACCATGACGTTGTCCTCGTACAAGAAGGATCTTCATTGAGCCACAGACACGACAACGACCACTATTGAACACTCAAGCAACACCTTAGATCAGCTCCACAACTGCAGTGAGGAATTTGTCACCCATACTTGAAGCCAAACGAAACCAATTTAGATTACAAGGGTGAAATTGATATACAAAGAGAACATCAATTAATTTTGTTATTTGATACTTCTCCATAAGAAGAAAGAAACCAAATTGATTGTATGAGTGGGCAACTGCGCATGCATCATCCCTCCAATTCAAAATTTTCTTTATTTTTTGCATTTATTATTTCAAATAATAAAATATAACAAAAATTCAAACAAGAATTGAATTAATTGAACATGTGAAGGTACGGTGGGGATGGTGAAGGAAAGCTGGGAAGGTGCTTGGCGTGAACACACAAACACTGCGACAACAGCCTGCGCCAGCGCCGCGCATTGGCTGTGAAAAAAGCATCTTTCAATTTTCAACCTTCTTTTTCTTTTATTACTATAATGAAAAAAAAAGAACCGTCTTAAGAAATCTGTTTTTAATTTGGTAATGAACAGACCATTATCTCTAATTGATATTCAAAGCATCCGTAATTATAATTATTTTCCTTGTTAGCGTTCTTTTTTAACATCTTCTTTCCCAATCTCTTTTTCTGTGATTTTTTTTTATCTCCCATGGGTGGGGGTGTTTGCTCTCTCTCTCTCACCTCAACTTCAACTTCTCTCTTCCTCCCATTGCACTTCTGTGTGGTTTTCTTCTCCACCTTTCCCTTTAATTTCGATTTTGTCCTCTTTCGCCGATACACAAGGGGGGAAAAACAAATCTGAAGCTGCTTGAAGGATTCGTCCTCAAATTTGCTTCTCTGGCCGAAAATCGGCGCCTTTCGGCTTCTTCGAAACCAGATCCATCCGCCTCTTCTTTCTTTTCTGTTTTCAGATTCGCCTCCTTCTCCTTCTCGATCATCGGCTGCCGATTATTCTGTAAGTCTTATTTGGTGCGATTTTTTGTGCATGTTTGGTTTCTCCAGGTTTATCATTTGTGGTCTGGAAAGTTGTTTTAGGTTGCGGTTACGGTTTATTGTGTTTGTTTGAATCTTAGCCTCGCCTCCGATGGACCTCTCTCAAAATCTGGGGTTTCGGAAGCGTTTGTATTTGTTGATTCTTTTTATTTCGGTTTCAGTTTAGGTCATTTATCTTTTTTTGTGGTAATTGATTCCATTTTTTATAGGGGAGAAAAGCTCACAAAATGAATTTTAAATGACAATAAGTTTGTGAAGCAAGCGTGATTGTTACCTCCTGGGTTCTTTGTTTCAAGGTCTGATTACGAAAGGTTAGGTCTTTTATGTTGATGGATGTTATTTTGTGTTATGAGTTCCTCTTTGGGTGTTTGTAAATATGTGGTTAGGTGGCTTTAACTCATAATGCTTGTTTTTGTGCGTCTGATTTGGAGATTGTGGTTACCAAATTTGTTGTGGCTGATGTTTGGTTAATGTAGATTTAGATGGTATCTTTCATCTAAATCTTCCTCAAGTATAATGGGCTCTGTATGAATGGGTTGAATTGAATGCCTTCTGCTGTCCTTGAATCTGTATGGTTTCTATGTTGAGCTGGCATGATTTATCCTCTATTGATTGCAAAGATTTGGTTTTGGTTCATTAGGTGGGATTCCGATGAAGGCTTATGTTAAGGCTATGGTTGCTAGTTGATTATAGACTTGTACTGGTTTGAATAATGGTCATTTTCTTCTTTAATTGATCATCTTCTCATATGTTTGATTTTATATATTTGCTTGTAACTTCTCCATTAGAAACTATAAATTTAGCTTATCCTTCTTCTCTTGTGTAGGTCCACATCCTTCCTTTCTTCTTCAATCTTGTCCATTCTATTTTCTGTAGTCTGTACTTTTTAGGTGTGAAGCACCATTTTGCTTTGTTCTTCCATCAGCTACACAGTTTAAAAGCGCACAAATCTTAGCTACTTACCCAACATACTTTGATACTTCTTACTTGGTTATTTTCACTCCTTTGCTGGCATTTTATTAATCCTATTCTGTGGTTATTAACTTATGTCATTTGTTGTGCTTTGGTTTCAGTTTATTCCGTGGACCACTGTTAGTTTATTTGTTCTTCTCCAATCTTTTGGCTGAGAATTATTATATCTTTTGACGTATAAACACACCAGTCCTGATGCAAGGGCAGAGGAGTGCAACCGGTTCCCTGCCTGATCCAATAAATTTCGATTTCGGATCCACTCCAAGCAATGTAGGTATGGATCAGCAGGTTTGCTGGAATAATTTACGTGATCCAGCTGAAAGCAGGCTTACAGACTTCAGGATTGCGCCTAGTGGTGCAGATGCATACGTGGACACCATTAGCCAGGAAGCTCAAAACTTGAGCAGATGGAGCATTGGTGAATCAAGTTATGGCAACTCACAAAACCTGATCAGCCATGATGAGCGAACGACTCCAAACGGATGGACCTCATCAACAACCACTTCTGGTGGTGCTGGGCCAAGGCGGGAAAGCCAACTTTATGAACCATCCATGGTTACATCAAGAAATGTTGTTAATTTAAATTTGAATATTAATCAGATACCAAGCGGGCCTTCGTTTTTACGGAGTTCCAATGACGGTGCTTCGTCAAGAGCTTATGACAGTCACATAGGACAACTAGACCGAGTTTGTGGAAGTAGTGGCGATCCCATGGATTGTTCTAACTCGTCAAAACCTGGTGGGTTGGAACATAGGTTGTTTCCTTCATCTAGTGGTTCCGAAGCATTTGCTTCTTCATCTGGAAGCAGCGGATTCCTGGTGGAAGAGGATGATGGCAGATCTGGATGTGCGTTGGATGGTCGCAGACTCTCTTGTAAACGAAAGACCATTGAAGGGAATGTTGGGCAATCATCTAATAGCGGAAGCTTCTTTTCAAGGGAAGTTAGCATGTGGCAGGCCGTTCCTCCTTGCTACAATGCTGGAAGCAGCAGTTTAAATATTTCTCGACAATTAGAAACTTCTGCAGGCGTCATCATCCCGGACTCAGTCAACTCAAGGCTTGAGCTAAGCATGTTAGGATTTGCTCCCGACAGTCTTCATACTTCCAGTGTGGCTTCTGGTGCAGAAAGCTCACAGAGAAGCTATCGCTTGAGGATGAATTCGTCTAATCACCAAGAATCTTTGTCAAATAACTCGATTCTGCCCCGGGCTACTTCCGGTCACTCTAATATGCCAGCTGGTCATCAGCCATCAAGGCTGGTTACTGTTAATCCTCCTCTGGAATTGGTGCCACCAGTACATCCTGAGAATGCTGCCTCACAAGGTCCTGTTGTACTTCAACATCATGGCCCAAGGAGGAATGTCCAGAGTGTTAGATTGGGTGGAGCTTCTAGGTCAAGGGCAGGAACTGGAGAAAGAGATACTCCTCTGCACGAGGATTTGAACTCAAGACCTATGCCAAGAAATATCTCTGAACATCCCATGTTTATGCCTTCAGCAGAGGTAAGGAGTAATGTAGCTCATAATCCTCTTAGCTTTAATTTGAATGGTGGGGGTGTAGTTGCACCGAGGCATGTTGGATCGAGTTCTCGGGCTGGAGCGGGTTCCAGTTCCCACTCCACTTCTGCGCCCAGTTGGGGTTCTTCTCGCCGTCACCCTTCAGCCCAGTACTCAAGGAGACTGTCTGAATATGTTCGAAGATCATTGCTGTCTTCAGCAGGGTCTGAAGGAGGGCACGGTGGTTCTCATTCTGCACATCGTCCTGCTCCTCCTTCCTCACAGGAGGTAGGGCTTCCCTCTGGTGGTGGGAGCCATGCGCACAATCAGCCATTTTCTAGGTCAGTGCAGTGGATGAACAGTCATGGAGATGGTGGAATTGGAATTCCTTATTCTTTACGTGATTTGTCTGCTGCTGGTGAGGGAAGAAGCAGACTTGTTTCTGAGGTATGCTCTCGATCTCCTCGTATCTATTCAATGAACATTTTTTTCCCACTTGTCTGAGAGTGGTTTCTTGGAGTATCAAGTATGTTATAGTAATTCTACCTCTTCGTAACTAAAATTGTGATCTCATCTTCTCTGCAGCAGATTCGCAATGTTTTGGACATGATGCGCAGGGGTGAAGGGTTGCGTTTTGAGGTTAGTTTCTAATCTTTTGGTACTATGAAAGCTGAATCCTATATGTTGTCAGTTGCAATGTGCGTATAAACGTAGGATATATGTGCTTGTGTAGGCTAATGTCAGAAAAATCACTAATCAACGATGTCTTCAATAAGTGTATAATGTGATATACAATTTGGTCGTAAAATGGAAATGCCAAGAGGCTAAATCATCCCACAATCACTTCAAATGGCTTAACATCTTTCATCAAATGCTGAATTTTTATTCTATGCTAAAGATCTATTACAATTTTAGTTGCATCTGACGATCAAAATTTTCTTTTCTTAGGATGTCATGGTCCTTGACCCATCTGTAATCTTCGGAATGGCTGATATTCATGATCAGCACAGGGACATGAGGCTTGATGTTGATAACATGTCGTACGAGGTATGTATATATATATATATATCACTCACAAAAAAGCATTCTTTTGAAACTTCACACATCAATCCTGTTGTAGAGTTTTAACTGGAATCCACCTTTTCAGGAGCTATTAGCACTTGAAGAACGGATTGGGAGCGTCCCTACCGGTATAAGTGCAGAAACGGTCACAGCTCGTATGAATCGAAGGAAGTACTTAGCCATCACGAGAGATGATCAAGCGGAGGTAGAACCGTGTTGTATCTGTCAGGTAGGAATCAGTACTTGTGTTTTCTAGATGTTCTGCTATGATGATCAATTGATTGTTATGTGTCTGATTTTCTTTGGATGTTGCTAATTTGTTATCTCCCATTTTTACAGGAAGAATACAATGAAGGAGAGAACATGGGAACGTTGGATTGTGGGCACGATTTCCACACGGAGTGCATCAAACAGTGGCTGGGGCAGAAGAATATGTGTCCAATTTGTAAGACAACTGCTCTAGCTACATGAAAACGAGGAAAAAAGGGAGGAGAATTAGGTTAACTTTCTGTATTACATTACTTTTGCCAAATTAGGGAAAGGAAGGAACAGAATAGAACACTGGAATTCTGGTCTTTGGCCAAGTATGTGTTTTTCCATTGACAAAAATGTCAAGAATCTTGATGGATTTTTACTTGCATTCACTACCTTTTTTTTTAATCTTTGCATGTTGCACCATGACTATTAAATTGAATGGTGGGTTGGAGTTGGTAGATGTGTGTGATTGATGCAAATTTATTAGGGTTTATTGTTATATTCATTTCATCATGTAGTCAAACACTGTTAACTATACTTTGTCAACAACTTTTTAACACAGATTTGAGGATACAAAGAATGATTTTTCTTGGTATTCCATATCTTGTATCTTGCAATTAGGACTAGAACAATTATATTTGTGTCAGCCCAAATCTGAAAGGCTGATGATGATTTGTTGAAGTTGTCAAGTGTGTGATTTTGGGCATAAACCTAACCAACCTTGCATCATCTCATAGTATAATAATGAGCAAATGGGTTTTCTTTATTCTATATAGTTTTTTTTTATACAATAAAAATTAGACTGGAAAATCATAGAAGCACGGTTTCAAAGTCTATAGTATCCTTGCGGATGAGAACTAGAAGTTTTAAATTTGCTTGAATATCTTTCAAGGAACTCCGCTGACTCAGCTTTGTTATGTAATCGGCTGCAACGTTTGTTTCTCGAAAGACATGACAGATCTGCACTGAAAAAAACAGTTGTAATAAACAAAAGATATCAGAAATTAACATTTTGATATCTCAGATCTTATTCAGGACGTTTATTATTATAAAATTATCACCCTCTAGTTGGATATTAGGAATATCTATTTCGTTTGCTTTTATTATTTATTCTATATAGTTATTTATACCTATGTTTTTGGAGGTGGTGGAAGTTGTAAGATAAGCAGTAGTTTGTGATGTAAGGTTTTAAAGAGTTGAATTAATAATAATAAAAAAATGGCATCAATTTGCCGTCTCTTTTGTGCTTTCCCTTTTGGCTATTTAGATGTTTGACAATGCAACAATAACACCCATTTGATATGACGACTCCGTGTTAAATTTCTAATTAAAGCTGGCATATTGCTTTGACCAAGTTGAATCCACAATTAAAACATTATTTGGAATGCAACTAACGTATAAGAAGAGAAAATTATGCAGTACTTTGTGGTTTACAAAAGCATGGTATTTGGCATAGTGACATAAGGACATCTTTAATGGAGTCTTATTAATGGGGTTTTATAGGTGAATTTTATAGATTTTTTTTAATATAATATTCAAATTGGACTACAAGACCCATCAAGGGTCCCAAATTTGGGGTAAAATATGGGACCGTTCCATTCATAATTTTTTGGCATCAAAGTGCCACGTGGCATTCTCTGATTGGCGCGCGTTGTTGTACGTCACATGACAATCAATGGACGGTCAGAATTTATTCTTGGTCATTCGTTATTTTTTTAAAAAATTCATATATTTAAAAATTGATTGCTTAAAAAAAATATCATAATTCTAATTACATTTTTATCTATCCATAGACATCCATTTTGTATATATTTGGTTGATTTCAATATTTTTTCTGTATTATAGCTATCATTAAGTGAAAATAAATCATTTTATTTTAGTATTGATATTTTAAAATAAAATAAATACCAATTTAATTTAGCTTTATGAAAATTACATTGTAGTTTTTATATAAAAAAAATAATATAATTATAATTTAAACTAAACCTAAAAAACCCATCTAAGAGACCCCAATAAAATTCCAAATACACCATAGATTTTTTAATAAATAATTCTCTCAAAACCCCCTTATAATACTCATCCTATAAGACTTCATTAAAGATGCTCTAATATAATTGAGTATATTCTGAACTTGAATTTAAATGTCTGACATTATTGTGCAGTTGAGTAGTTGATGTGAAGGTAGCTAAAGCTGCCGACTTAAGATATGGGTGCTGACAACTTTGGAACCTCTTGTAATAATCAAATTTATAACAATGAATAATATGTGATGTTTTATCTATTTAATTTTATTTCCCCTACAACTCATAACAAACCCATAAGTTATGATGTAAGATACTATATAGAACTCATCTACATTACCTGCATGCTTAAAATGAAAGAAAAAAAATGGAAAACCATTTCTTATCAAAATTCTTGCGTCAGTGCTTCTCCAATATAATCAAGTAGTTAGACTTCAAAAATAAATTACTGTCGAAACAAATTTCCATAATAAAATTGTTTAAATAATATATTAAGATGGGAAATTGGAAATAGTTAGGCCCATGTAAGTTTCCGGTCCGAATAACGGTTATCTGTAAGCCCAATTTTGGCCCATCTATAATGTTTCAACTACAAAGGAAACTGGGCAGCGAAAACCAAACTTGTCTAGACATTTTTGGTAAACCGGGAAAAAAATAATCAAACCCTAACCGTAATTAAGGCGGGAGAGAGCTCAAATTTCGATACTAATCACTTCTGGTTTACCATAAAAGGCCTAAAGAAAGAGAAACGTTATCAACCTTTCAGAGAGAGAAAATCTAGTCAGTTCATCTTTCATCTCTGTGATTTCTTCGCCGAATTTCCATGGCGGATTCCAATCTTTGCTCCTCCACTTTACCTCCACCCGCCGGATTTACGCTCGATTCCGACGAGATCTCCGATCTTCTCCACACTCTCCTCCAGAGCTCTTCCCAGCCTTCGCCACGAAATTCTCAGCTGCAGCACCACCAGCAACCGGCGCCGGAATTTTATGGATCGGCCGGTTTAATTGACTCGTCATCCGATTTTAATTTCTCTTTTCCAGGTGAATATAACGCGTCTGGGGAGACGAAGCGCTCTGGTTATGCGTTTTCCGGTGCGATTGCTTCTTCCGTTGACGGGATCGACGATTTCGACTCCGATAGCGAGGTGAATTCGATTAATTTTCCTTTTCATTTCATCTTTTCTGTTGCGAAGTTTTTAAAAGTCTTTGTTCTTTGTTGAAAGTAGAGAGATCATGTTGCTTCTGAGGTTCCACGAAATCCGGCACCGAGCAGGAGCTCGTCAAAGAGGAGTAGAGGGGCCGAGTTTCATAATTTGTCAGAAAAGGTGTTTTTCGGGGGGAATATTGGGGGTTTGATTTATTCAGAGTCGGTGTTTCAGGTTTAATTGATTAGCGTATGTGTTTGATTGTGTTTACAGAAAAGGCGACAGAGGATTAACGAGAATTTGAAAGCCTTACAGAAATTGATTCCGAATTCTAATAAGGTATATAGATCTGATGACTTCACCAATTTAATGTATTTATGCAAAATTCATACAAAATCGACCAATTTTCCTATTCTTGGAGATGATGTTATTGAAGATGTGTTCGCATGGCAGACGGATAAGGCTTCGATGCTGGATGATGCTATTGACTATTTAAAACATCTTCAGCTACAAGTTCAGGTGACTTTTCTGGATTGAAAAATATACAACGTGTCATTAAGATCGAACTTTTTGATAATATATTAATGTTTGTCATGGCTAATTTACTATTGGATTCTTGGATACCTGGAGTTTAAAAGGTACTTATCTAGAAGTGCACTTTTGGGCCTATAGTGATTCACAATTTCTGATTAGTCAAGAACTCAAGACCCTTTGATTTGGTTGGATTAGGATAAATATCTTGCAATTGTCTATTTGGTAAAAAGCCAGTAACAATTTTGTTTAATTGTAATTGTTGAAGTGATAGTCAATTTTCTTTGTTGGATTGCAGATGTTAGCTATGAGGAATGAGTCATCTTTGCACCCATTTTACATGGCAGGACTGCACTCTACCCAGCCAACTCCTGCAGCAATTGGCTACAATGAAGAAGAGGGAGTTTCTTGCTTAAGTAGAGGAGTTGGTTCTTTATATGCAAATCAGGAATTCTCCAAGACTGTTTATGATCCTGATCGAATTTCGACGCCGTTAACAATGGAGACTAGCAAATCCTTTACTCTAGATCCATCAACTAGTGCTCATTGTAGGCCCTTCAACTTCTCTATGTCTTCCAAGGTAATAAATGTTTGTAAGCTTACAATCATTCAGTCACAGTTTTACTCATATTTGGTACAATTGATAACACCTACCATTTTGTTTTTGTGGTGAAGGAATTCTACGGTGAATCTAACTTGCAGAAATTGCAGTTGGACATCAATCGCTTTGGAGACGAGTCATCGTCAGGATCATGACCACAATAAAACTGGGAACTTGGCCTAAAGTTTGCAGCATTCTAATGCCTTCATTTTTTGTGTAACAAAACGTTTGCATACTAATGCCATTGATGATTCAGAGTGCTACGTTGCTGAATACTCTGTTAATTGTCTAATTTGTTCAGCTTGTTAAAAACAAACTACTTGTAAAATTCAAGTGACCAAAATTAAGTGTCACATCAAGAAATGTCAGAAATAAGCACATCTTGGCTTTGATATATAAGACAGATTAAAACTATACATGTTAATTAAGTTTTTTTGTTAGATGATGAATTTTAATTTTATCCAATAATAAAATGATCATTCAGTATGACATCCTTTAATTACCCCTAAATTTTATTTTAGCTCCTCTAAATGCTATAAATAATCTGAAAGCGAATGTTAATTAAAAAATTGACAATCTAATGAAATAGTATAAATTGTGTGTCATTTGTCATTTCATGTCTTACTTTCCTTTCTTTTTAAAAATAAAATATTTACATTTCTGACATATCCAGACACATGATTGAACAGTGAATAAACAAACACGAAGGAAGTCAAATACTACCTCCGTCCCATAATGTTTGTCTTGTTTCGTTTTTGTACACTATTTATAGTTGAAGAGAATTTTTAAGATTTCTTCTAATATATAAGAAAAAATATAGTCATGTGGGGTCTTGTTTAATTCGTCTCAACGAGTACTTTGATAATATCAAAAAATTATAATTTTTATTAATATGTAATTAGAGATACTAACGATACAAAACCCACATCGGCAAATGTGCCCGGTCAAAACAGGACAAACATTATGGGACGGAGGGAGTACTATTTGCATCGGGCCACAGTGCCCTGACACACACCTGCAGCGCGCGGCAGCGGCTGCCGCGCGGTAATGGGTTCCGGCGGTGGGTGTTGACGGTGGCCGGTGGTGGATGTTGGCGGTGAATGTCGGAGGTGGATCGATCGAGTCGTACAAATTTTTGGGTTGAGTTCGGGTCGGGTTTAGATCGAGTCGGATTCTTCCTCGATATTTAAAATGAGATTTTTTTAATGTGTGTCCATAGACACACAATAAAAACCTCATATTTAGTAATAATTACTTTTAGCCACTAGTTTAACTTTTTTCTAGGGGTTCATCCCTTCTACTTTAGGGAATATTTTTGGAAAAAGTTTCCAAATTTGACATCTTAACATGTGCTCATGGGCACACATTAGACAAATCGTTTAAAAAATATTGAATTTTAAAATTATATCGAGTCTTAAAAAATATCGAGTCAGGTTCGGATCGAGTTCTTAAAATTCACCGAAAAATTGTGATTGAAATCCACCGAAAGTAATTCATTCACGGACGCAACAATAATTCTGATTAAAATCCATCGAATATTCTACCCTAAACCCTAAAATCATCACCGACGAGATCGAACTTCCGATACCACCACCGCGCGACGGCGCCAGACCGAACTCCCTCTACGCAGCGTCCAGGACACGCGAATTTCGCCGACACCCACTACCGGGCCGGCCGACACTCACTACCGCACGACAATGAGTGCCGTGCGCCACTGATACGGTGCAATTAGCTCTTCCGCAAAGGAACAATAGATAATGAGCAGTAAACTACAACAACAACAAAATCTTCGTTTCCAAATCTCTCAACCGACACCATTAATCACCCATCAGACGCATTAAACTTCAAGTATAGGACTCCCCCGTGCTTAGATTCTCTCTCTTTGACATTTTAATAGATCTTGAATAAACAATAATCCTGGATACTTCCCCAGAAATTAGATAATTAAAAAAATGGTCCTTCCTCTGTTTTGCCCTGTTTTCAAAGGTCCCATCACAACACTATGCTACTTTCCGGGTTTCCCTCTTCTCTCTTTTTCTATCAACCCCACACAGTTACTCCAGCGAGTCCCCACTCAGCTAAAAAAAACCTCTAAAATTCCACCTCGACCACCGTCACTATCCCATCAGCTCCTCTCCCTCTGTTTCTTCTCCTCCATTAAAGATCTCAGGAAGGAGAAAAACAGAGCAGAAATTGGGGGATGAGACAGCGTGAGCAGCACCAACAATGTCGGACCGCAAACAAGGGTTTCTCAACGATCAGCTCTCGAAGCGCACCTCAATTTTCGGCCTACGCCTCTGGATGGTGTTAGGGATCTGCGTCGGAGCCGGAATTGTTCTAGTACTCTTCCTCATCTCGCTCTGGTTCACCTCCAAGCGCCACAGTAGCAGAGCCCAGAAGAGCACCAAGAAGAAGAGCAAAACCCTAGAAACCATCCCCCTCACTGCTCCGAAGCTCAACATCCCAGATGTGTCGAGAGAAATCACGGAAATCCGCATAGAAGATCACCAGAAGCCGACCCGAGCGACCTTACCCGACCCGGTACCCGAATCCGACCCGATTGACGGATCCGACCAGCGGATAGTGGTTAGGGCACCGATTGAGGGCAGCCCAAATCATCAGAAGAAAATTCACATTGAGATTGGCAAGGACCACAGGATTTCGTACCCGGAGAGAGGAACGGGCTCTTCTTCCCACGGGAGTGGAGATGGACGCTCCAGCGAGCAAGCGACCATGGCGATGGTGGGCCCCGAGGTTTCGCATCTTGGTTGGGGCCACTGGTACACTCTGAGAGAGCTCGAGGTTTCCACAAATGAGTTCGCCGACGAGAATGTGATCGGTGAAGGTGGCTATGGGATTGTCTATCGCGGCGTTTTGGAGGACAATTCCTTTGTTGCTGTCAAAAATTTACTCAACAACAGGTTAAAAAAAAAGCTTTCTTCTTGCCTTTTTCTGCAAATATGTGAAATTTTGGTCAAATTAGTAAAATGTGTGAATAATTGGCCTTGCATGTTAGTGAAGTGGTTATTCTTTGTGTAATTTTTGGGGGAAATTGTTGATTATAACTTCAGAGGCCAAGCAGAGAGGGAATTCAAGGTTGAAGTGGAAGCAATTGGGCGAGTTCGGCATAAGAATTTGGTGAGGCTGCTGGGCTATTGTGCTGAAGGAGCTCATAGGTAGCTTTTTCTTCTTCTATGCAATGCAACTATAAGTTTCTGTTTTAGGGTTTGTAAGCTGCAAATGCAGTAATCTTAGAAGTGTTTCTGGTTTGTTGTTAGGATGCTTGTTTATGAGTATGTGGACAATGGGAATCTGGAGCAGTGGATTCATGGAGATGTGGGGCCCATAAGTCCTCTTACATGGGATATCCGGATGAACGTCGTCGTTGGAACAGCAAAAGGGTATACAACTTCTGTGATTTGATGATCAAGAATCTTGATAATGGTCTCTAAAGTTTTGCTGGTTTGGTCTTCTTGTAAATCATTTGATCATTGTAGGTTGACTTATCTCCATGAAGGGCTTGAGCCAAAGGTTGTTCATCGGGATATCAAGTCGAGCAACATCTTACTTGATAAGCAATGGAATCCCAAAGTGTCTGATTTTGGCCTGGCTAAGCTCTTGGGCTCCGAGAGAAACTATGTAACAACTCGTGTTATGGGCACTTTCGGGTGAGGAAGATATCCTTAAACATTTGCTTGTCCCTTAATGTATGTGTGTTTTTATGATACATTTGTTGCAATGTTATTTCCTAGATATGTGGCTCCAGAGTATGCTAGTACTGGTATGTTGAATGAGAGAAGCGACGTGTACAGCTTTGGGATTCTCTTAATGGAGATCATTTCTGGGAGGAACCCGGTTGATTATAGCCGACCTCCTGGAGAGGTTTGCAATTGTTCCCCACTTTCAATTGAATTGTGATCCTCCTGATAAAAAACCCTAACTTGTTTCTCCTATTAGGTGAACCTTGTGGATTGGCTCAAAACGATGGTTTCAACCAGAAACGCCGAGGGTGTTTTAGATCCAAAGTTACCGGAAAAGCCGTCTTCAAGGGCATTGAAACGTGTGCTGCTGGTGGCTTTGCGTTGTGTGGATCCGAATGCTCAAAAACGGCCTAAAATGGGGCATGTTGTACATATGCTAGAAGCTGAAGAGTTCCCATTCAGAGATGTAAGTTTGTGGGTTTCAGAGATGAACACAATATGTTACATCAAGCATGACTAAGAAATCATGACCCTTCAACTATCAACAAGCTTAGAATACAAGTTTAGGATAAATTAAATTTTCATATTTTATTGTAGACTTGAGACTCAATTGGTGTGGTGTAGCTGGATTTCCTTGATTGGTTGCTTGTTTCTTTCTTCCCAGCACTCATCAAGCACTTAAATGCTTCTACTGGATGTGTTGTCATATAAATATGTGTTTCTTAGGGTTTCATAAGAACATTCAATCACATATTGACAATTCTGCCCTTTTCTCGGTTCAGGACCGAAAAGGAACTCACCATGGGAGTACAAAAGAGAGGCTGATAGCGATGGAGAAACGGGTGGCTGAATCAGGGGATAGTAGCGGGTATGAGAGCGGTGCTGCTAATCCAATCCCTAGGCTTCCATGGAGAAAACAAGAATCTGAGGAGAACTAGCTCTCTTTCTGCAAATCCCGCTACATGAAATTCGGTATTTTGTAATTTCATTGCAGTTATGGTTTCCTCTATAATTTCCACTGAAATGCTTAAATCTTGCATCTTCTATTGTGTTCTTTTGTATGAATGTCTCAAGACTCAAGAACTGTTGTGGCTAGCAGTTGTGATCCCAACTGAGTGATTCATGATGTTAATTTTTGTAAATAAATTGGTTTTGTAGTGTGAAACTATGCCACCTTGATTTGGAAATCTTGTTATTAACAGATGATTACTTTAGTTGTTACTTGTGGAAAATATAACCTTGTAGTTTGAAGGGTTTAATACAAAGTTTAGAGGTGGGTGGCTTTGAACAAAGAGGCTGGCAATTAGTGAAGGGACAACACAAGGCAAATTATAGAGGAGACAAGAAGACAAGTCTAATCTGGGCATCAGATTCAGTGGGACAATAAACTTGCAAACAAAAACAGAAGGTGGCCTGAAAATCTGTATATTTCCTATTGATTTAAAGCTGAATTTTGACTGCATCTTTGTGCTTTTCTACTGGGCTGCATTTGGTTTTGAGTTTTGAACAACTTTTGAAGGGATGATTTTGGGTGCTTTGGATAATACATTACATTTTACCCCATTATAGTACATTACTTAATGCATAGTCAAATTGCAATATTACACAAAAAATCAAAATATTAAACTAGTAAAGCAATGTAGGGACTTCACAAATCCTCAGTTTTGGCGTTTTTACCAACACAAGATGAAAAGGGTAATTCGTACAAATAATCTATTGGGCTTTCTATCAAAAAATAAAACAAATAATAATCTACTGGGCTTCATGAAAAGGGTAAAAGGGGCGATTCCGGGCTGGTGCATATTCTATCCGGTGAATTAGGTAAAATGACTCTTTGACTAATATTTTTTTAAACTAATGGATCCTTAGTAAAAATGGACTCCTTTCCATCTCTCTAAATCCTACTTCATACCCTCTAAACCCTATCCCTTAAATCCTAAATTTCAAATTCCAAAAAATAATATTTTAGAGAGAGAAAAAACAAAGAAGATGAAGAAAAAATAATAATAAAATAAGTTAGTAGGGGTAGAAAAAATACATAAAAACTAATAAGGGTCCAATTTATTAATTAAAAACTCTTAAAGGGTCAATGGGCCCAAAATCCTTTATTTTATCGATCTTTAGGATTTTTGACCCCTTAAGGGGGTCAAATAGCAAGTTTGGACTCCTAATTAAATAAATTAACTCTTGATCCCCTAAGTCTTTAAAAATCTCTAAATCCTACACCCTAAACCTTAAATCCTAAACCCTAATCCCTAAAAAAATACTTCCACCCCCTTTGGGCCATATGTGTAGTAATAGGGGATTATATTTGCAATTTTTAAAAAAATGGGCCTAAACTTGCTATTTTTCCCTAAAGGACCATTCTTGCCCACTTTGCTCATATTTTATTAATCTCTTGAGTTGTGATAATCTCATTTTTCTTTGGACGATATTTGACCAACTCAAAGCTTAATGTTTTCATCCGAAAGTATATTATTGGTTGGATGTTAAGTCGATCTTGATACCAGACTAATTCCTACCTTTTAAAAAAAAATAAAAAAATTCACACCCGTTTTTCTTGCGGCGCACGCAATCAGATTGCGCCCAAAAAAAAAATAAAAAAAATATATATCATTGGGCGCAACCAGGTTGCGCCCAAGATCTAGGTGAATTTTTTTATTTTGAAAATTGATTTTTTAAAATTATTGAACCGGTTTTGGGGTCTGAACCGATTGATTTGGGCGCAACTACGTTGCGCGGAAAACAAAATTTATTTTTTTATAATTTATTTTTTTAATTGGGCACAACTACTAAGCGTCCAGAAAAAGAAAAAGAAAACTTAAATGTCTTGTAGTTATATCCAATTTGGTTATTATTATATCTTATAGTTATATACTATATTTATATCTCATGTCAAAAACCGACCCAACCCGACCCGAAAGGACCCGACCCGAACGTCACTGGGTCAAGAAGGACCCGAACCCGACTCGACCCGAACGCAAATCCGAGCTCGCGGGTCCCCTTTATTTTGTATATTTTATTTCGTTTATATTAAATATTTTAATATACTTTATTAAATAATAATATAATATTAATTATTTTATTATAATTATTTTATTAAAGTTAAAAATCATAATAATAATCATAAAAAAAGGGCATGTTCGACCCGCTGGGTCAACCCGAACCCGACCCGCCCGACCCGGAAATTTTATCAACCCGAACCCGATTTGACCCGAATCTGACATAACCCGAACCCGACCCGCCCGACCCAGTTGACAGGCCTAGTTTTATCAAATATGGTTATATCATATAGTTATATACTATGATTATATCATATAGTTATATACTATGATTATATCTTATAGTTATATCCAATTTGGTTATATCCTTGTAGTTATATCCAATTTGGTTATTACTATAGAATATAACCATAAGGATATAGCCAAATTGGATATAACAATAAGGATATAACCAAATTGGATATAACTATAAGATATAATCATAGTATATAATTATAGGATATAACCATAGTATATAACTATAGAATATAATATATGATATAACCATAGTATATAACTATATAATATAATCATAATATATAACTATAGAATATAACGATATGATATAACCAAATTGGATATAAGTCATATAACTATAAGATATAATCATTATATATAACTATATGATATAACCATAGTATATCTATATGATATAATATAGGATATAATCATATTATATAACTATGGAATATAACCATAAGATATAATCATAGTATATAACTATAGAATATAACCGTAGTATATGACCATAAGACATAACCAAATTGGATATAACCATAGTTATATGTGATTTTCGAAGGATATAATCATAGTATATAACTATAGGATACAACGATATGATATAACCAAATTGAATATAACTATAAGATATAATCATAGTATATAATAGGGGTGTTCATCCGGTCCGGACCGGATTTTTGGGCATATGTGGATCGAAGACCGGACCGGACCGGATAGGTCCGGTCCGGTCTTAATCCGGTCCGGTCCGGTCTTGGACCGGATTTAATTTAAAAAAAAAAAAAAAAAATTCTTATTTAAAATCTATATAAAAAAAATCTAAAAAAATATTTATAAAACATATATACTCCTAACTTATTAAATTTAAAAAAATATCTACAAAAAAATACATATAAATCTCTAAAAAAATATATAAAACATATAAATTACAATTTTTTATTTTTTTTTTAAATTCCGGTCTTCCGGTCCGGACCGGATTTTTTCCGGGTTTGGACCTGACCGGACCGGAAACCGATTTTGGGGAAATGGTGGACCGGAGACCGGACCGGAATTTTACCGGTCCGGTCATTTCCGGTCCGGTCCGAAAATCCGGTCCGGTCCACCCATGAACACCCCTAGTATATAACTATAAGATATAAACATAGTATATAACTATATGATATAATATAGGATATAACCATAATATATAACTATGAAATATAACCATAAGATATAATCATAGTATATAACTATAGAATATAACGATATGATATAACCAAATTGAATATAAGTCATATAACTATAAGATATAATCATTGTATATAACTATATGATATAACAATAGTATATCTATATAATATAATATAGGATATAATCATATTATATAACTATGGAATTTAACCATAAGATATAATCATAGTATATAACTATAGAATATAACCGTAGTATATGACCATAAGACATAACCAAATTGGATATAACCATAGTTATATGTGATTTTGGAAGGATATAACAATAGTATATAAGCATAGGATATAACCAAATTGGATATAACTATAAGATATAATCATAGTATATAACTATAGGATATAAATATAGTATATAACTATATGATATAACATAGGATATAACCATACTATATAACTATGGAATATAACCATAAGATATAATCATAGTATATAATTATAGGATATAACCATAGTCTATAACTATAGAATATAATCATAGTATATGACCATAAGACATAACCAAATTGGATATAACCACAGTTATATGTGATTTTCGAGAATAATAATAATCAACAGTTAATAACAAACGAATTAGTGGAGAAACATACATGAATTTTAGATGAATAAAAGTATATTGAAACCTCATGATACAAACAAATTTATTGCCATGTAACCCTGGTTATTTAAAAACGTCTATTACTATAGTCAAATGCACACAAATGTACAAATCTACTAGGTATTTGAATTTCCAAATCATATAAAATATCAAGATAGATACAATGGGATGAATACGTAGTAAATTTATTTTCAATATAAAATAAATATGTTGATATAAATACAAGCGTGGGCGCTACGTAGTAGCGCCCAATATATATATATATATATATATATATATATATATATTTTTGGGCGCAACGTAGGTGAACCAGATTTTTTTTTTGTTTAAATCGGCCATGAACCGGGTTTTTTAACAACCCGGTTCATTCACTTGGGCGCAACCAAGTTGCGCCCAAGGAATTGTTTTTTTTTTTGAAAAAAAAATAATCCATTTTTTGGGTGCAACTAGGTTGCGCCCAAAAACGGGTGCGCCGCAAGAAAAAACGGGTGTGCCGCAAGAAAAAAACGGATGCGGACATTCTACCCGAAAAAAAAAAAGGGTAAAGGGGTGTTGTTGTCTTTTTTAACTCTCTTTTCTATCCTATTAGTATTTACCATGGCTTCAAATGTTCTGTCAGAAACCATCCTCGAGTCCATATATGATAGTATCTCTTTTTATATGATACCAAAATATCTCCATCAATTAAAGTATGTATAATGAGATAGTAATATTTGATGAAATAATGAACTTATATGAGATCCTTCTATACGGTCTATGAAAACCTCAATTTGAGACTTGAGAGGGACCATTTGTTTAACCCTAATTGTTCTATCCAATTTCTCCATACATGTCATTAGAGGAATTCGAACTGGAATCTCTTGAACAACATTTAAAGAGTATAACACCGCTTTACCACTAAAGATTAACCGAGTATTAGTAGTATATGGACTAATTAATTTTTAGAATATGAGCTAATTGATAAGTAGTAAAGAAACTTACAATGTATATAATGTTATGTTAATATGTCATATGTAGTATCAAACTAGGTAGGGTTGACACTAGTTACTAGTGACAACAAGTGTTCCATTTATACACACTTTTTAGGTCTTGCAACCTAAAAGACAAGCATGCATATCCCACTTTCAGCACTACAAAACACTCAAATAAGAAATTATTTTCAACGTTGAATTTGTTAGCGTTTGGGATTCAAAATGTAAAACTTTGGAGTTTTACCCAAATATTTGTTTTTAATCTTATCATCACAGTGAAACGCCACAAGAAAAATGGACTAAAGTGTCAAAACCCCACTTGACCACTCAGTTCACATTATATTATACAAGACCTAGCAATAATATGCAAACTTATGATGAGGGGTAATCACAAACCATTAGATGCATATTGAAGTTGAAATCTTAAAAAAGAAAAGAAAAAGAAATTAAAAGCATATTGAAGTTGAATTTGTTAGTATTAATAGTTTAGTTCGATCGGCTAGAACCGCTCTACACCAAAATTGGAATACTATTGTCCCACGAAGAGTCGACTTCTCCTAACATCAATGTCTCCATACACGCTTCCAACATAAAGCTACCCTTTCAAATGTTAGACCATCAATCATCCTTTGAAAGATTATAGAATCCAATTAAGATGTTAGAGATTAGTGATATCAATTAAGAGTTAGATAATGCAATTTAATATATTATTTCAAATATTTAAACGAACCCTAATTTAGCAAATAAAGTACATGAGATGACCTAAGACCTCAGTGAAGTATGAAACCTACCCTTTCTTATAAAAAAAAAAACAAGATTGTATTTTGTTAGAGTTTGTACAAACTGTCAACCAACAAGAATAAAAAAAATTCTGTGTGGTGCATTTGTAGTATAGACTTTACCAAAAAGGGCCTTTTGTTATTGGAAGATAAGGTTTTATGTTGTGAATTGTGATGTCTGCTGGCCATTATCCCATCATATGAATTTTGAAGGAGAAAGCCACAACTGGGTGGGTGAGTTAGTGGGTTGATGGAAACAATTAGGTCCTTATAAAATAAAGTAGGTATAGGGTTTAATTACTTAAATGCCAGTGATTAATTAGCAAGGTCTTGAATTATCTCTAGCATTACCTTTTGCCTTTTCAAGCTATTGTTTTTCCCCATGCTTGTTAAAACGTTGTTAGAGTTTTCAAACGAGGTTGGCTAATAAAATGTCAGATTTTGAGTGGGCTGCTTCTGGATTCATGTATTTTATGTTGGACAGTTTTTAGCTTTTATTAAAATATAAAATAAAGTTGAATTCACTGAGCTCAGCAATTCTAATTACACCTAACCATCAATTATCCATGATTTGCTTACAATTCTCACAATCAGTTAATTCTTATAAAACGTTAAGAAAAATATATATTATATATACCTAACGTTCATATATATTGTTATAGGGTACACTGGCATCTAAGGGTGGTGAATTGTACACAAATCATGAATAAAAGGTATTTAATGCATTTTATATATAAAGGGTAATTTTGTGCAAAATAGCCTAAAATTGTGGTTCTTTATTTTATTTAAATTTACGTACTGTGAAAAAATTAGTTGGAAATCCTATATATTAACCCTGTGATTCTATGAGTGTCCTCTATAACAAATGTCACTAATTAGCCTACACTGGAGCTGTGGAGCATATAGGTTCTTTTGACTTAGGCAATATCTCGTATTTTTAAATTCCTAGCATGATGTAGAATTTGATTATGGAGCAATACTAAAATTAATCAAGCATGTCAACATTGCCCCTTTCTTATTTTCTCCAAATTCTCCAATAGTTGATCATATATGGGTAATCATTTCCTAGTCACCGTTTATCTTAATTATATTAATTATATCATCACTATGATTAACTTTGCTTCTATACTTGGTTCAATTTGTATGGCTCACAACTCCCAATAGACTAAAAACTATTTAGGCGTGACAACATATAAATGAAGAAAAACAGAGATTATTCAATACCCATAACAAGAAGACTTACATATATGTAGTTGATTATAGCTTAAGATATTGCAACAGGTGATTAAGCGAGATCTGACCCTTCTGCAATTTTTGAAAACATAGTTCATAATAGGAGTTTGTAGAGGGATAAGATTCGGGTGGAAGATCGTCAGATTGATGAGAATCTATTTATTATTGTGTTTCATGCAAATCTTTGCATACTTTTCACTTGTTTCTATAACTTCTGCGTCTTTTAGAAACACCATCTCAACTTGGTCAAAATATGAGTGCATATATCTTGGCCCTCAAGATCCCGTTTTTATGCAGGATTACACTGGGTTGATCGTTGTTAGTAAACCGACCATTGACATTATAAGACAATGCATATTGTGCTTCCTCCTATTCATTCTCAGTGTTGGAAAGATTGAGTTATTGGGAGATCAACAAGTCATATTGATATGATGCAAGAATGTGCTCCTAAATAGCATTCCACAACATAAGTGGGTATTGCTTTGCAGAGGTCAGAGCTTTAAATTTAAAACCTTAGAGGCTAGGCTTTAATCAGGCAGCAACATTTCAAGTATGAAACCATTTAAATTCTTATATCAGAAAATTTCAAAACAATTATAATTCCCACATAAAAACTTCATTATTGTGCTGAAATCTCTGAAGACCCTTTTGATCCCAATGCAAAAAAAAGGGCTACTTTTAAAGAATGTGGCTCTTGTGCTGAAATGTGTTTAAAATTAGTGCAATGCATGGTGGGAAATTCACAGCCCTTTTTGAATCCAATACAAAAAAAATGGCCACTTTTGTAAGAGTGTGGCTCTTGTGCTCGAAATGGAGGTGTATTTAATCTTACAAAGTGTCTCTTTCAATCACTCTAAGGCATTTTCATAGCAATACAACACAGTAACCACATGATTTTGCAAATCACTCAAGTTTTAGGGCCCCTTTGATTTGAACTTTTGGAAACGATAACAGAAAGAAAACGAATCTAGTTCACTTTAACATCATGATACATTGATCTAATTTTTTATCTTGACTTGAGGTTCTAAATTTTGTGTGCCGAGAGAAGGAATAAAGAAACTGAATTTATCATTTTACAACTCATCCTTGTATTAGAGATACAAATACCTCAAATCATAGTGCCAAAAGAAGAAGGGGGAAAGGAAATGATTTCATCATTTTGATTAATGAATAATCACGTTAAATTAGACTAGATTCGTTTTATTTCCGTTACCGCTTATATAAATTAAAACAAACGGGCCCTTAAACATAAAGAAATCAATTCTTGCCTACCAATGCTGTATAAATGGACTACACCCTCATTTCATACAAAAGCAAAAGAGAGTAAACATGAACATTCTCAAAGGCTTCTCTACTCTTCACCTAAACTTGTTCTCTTTGTGGCTTCTAATGGCAATAAGCCAAGGAAGATCATCCAAAGTAGACCTCTCAAGGTCTACTTACATTGTCCATATGGACAAATCTTTGATGCCAAGTGTCTTCACTAGCCACCATCATTGGTATACAACCACCATTAACTCTCTCATCAAATCTCAAACCCCATCCAACGGCCCAAATTCCATCCTTTATTCCTATGACAATGCTTTACATGGATTTAGTGCATCCCTTTCACATTTTGAGCTTGAGTCCTTGAAGAACGCCCCTGGATTCGTCTCTGCTTATCCTGACAAAAACGTCGTCTTAGACACTACAAGAACCGTTGATTTCCTCTCCCTCAACACGAATTTCGGCCTTTGGCCGGCCTCTGACTATGGAGACGACGTCATCATCGGAGTCATTGACTCCGGCGTGTGGCCGGAGAGCAAGAGCTTCAAGGATGATGGGATGGTGAAGATGAAGCCACGTGGACAGAGTAAGTGGAGGGGCAAATGTGAAGCAGGGGAGCAATTCAACTCATCAATGTGCAACAACAAGCTCATAGGCGCAAGATACTTCAACAAAGGGCTCAAATCAGCAAAGCCACGTGTCAAGATCAACATGAACTCCCCTAGGGACACCAACGGCCATGGGACCCACACTGCCTCCACGGCAGCAGGGAACTACGTGGACGGAGTCTCGTTCTTCGGGTATGCTGATGGGACCGCCAGAGGGGTGGCCCCACGTGCCAGGCTGGCGGTCTACAAGGTCGTTTGGGATGAAGGGAGCTATGCCTCTGATGTCCTTGCAGCCATGGACCAAGCAATGGATGATGGTGTTGACGTCATCTCTATGTCACTGGGGTTTGATGAGCTCCCTTTGTATGAGGATCCAGTGGCAATTGGGTCATTTGCCGCCATGGAGAGGGGCGTTTTCGTCTCTTTGTCAGCTGGAAACGGTGGCCCATCACTCGGTAGCGTGCATAACGGTATCCCGTGGGCGTTGACCGCGGCTGCTAGCACCGTTGACCGCCAATTTGCTGGGACGTTGACTCTTGGAAATGGTCAAACTATTGTTGGATGGACCATGTTTCCAGCTAGTGCTGCTGTACAACAAGTGCCACTTTTGTACAACAAGTCCTTAGCCTCATGTGACTCCTCTAATGAGCTAGCCAAGGCACCTTACTCAATCATTATATGTGATAATACGGGTCATACCGAATACCAAATGGTGCAAATAGCCGGGTCAAATGCAGCTGGATCCATATTCATCTCTGATGACCCGAAAATATTCGAAGTTGGCGGCGTTTCTTGGCCAGGAATTGTGATTAGCACCAAAGATGGAGAGTATGTGATCAACTATGCAAAGAACAACAACAATTCATGGGCTAGTATGCAGTTTCAGCAGACATTTATAGGGTCAAAGCCTGCACCAGCTGTGGCCTTCTACACCTCAAGAGGGCCTTCTTCAAGCTACCAAGGAGTGTTGAAACCGGATGTAATGGCACCCGGGTCACAAGTGCTAGCAGCATACATTCCAAATAGCTATGCTGCAATGATTGGAACAAGCATCATGTTGTCCAATGATTATGTCATGCTGTCTGGTACCTCCATGGCTTGTCCTCATGTTACGGGTGTGGCTGCTCTGCTCAAGAACGCGCATCCAGAGTGGAGCCCGGCTGCCATAAGATCCGCCATGATGACTACTGCTAACCCGTTGGACAATACGGGTAATCCGATAAGGGATAATGGTAGAAACTCTACATCATTAGCCTCCCCACTTGCTATGGGTTCGGGTCAGATTGACCCGAACAGAGCTCTGGATCCGGGTCTAGTTTATGATGCAACTCAAGTCGATTACATGAACCTGATTTGCTCAATGAATCTCAGCAAAAGACAGGTTATGGCGATCACCAGATCAAACAATTACAATTGCTCAAACCCATCAGCTGATTTGAATTACCCATCTTTTATTGCCCTGCGTGATAACAGGAAAACAAGTACGAGGCTGGTTCAGGCATTTCGTCGAACAGTTGGCAGCGTGGGCGGAGGTGCGGCAGTTTACAAGGCTGTGGTGGCGGCACCAGAGGGATGCAAAGTCAAGGTGAATCCGAAGGTGATTGCGTTCAAGAGGAAGTATGATAAACAAAGCTACACTCTTAGGGTAGTGTGTGGAAGAAAAGGGAATCAAAATGTATCATATGGATCAATTGTGTGGGTTGAAGTTAAGGGAAAACATAGTGTTAGGAGCCCTATTGTTGTGGCCTCTATTAATGTCTAAGCATTAAAAAATTATTTTAAGGAATAATAGGATATGTTGCTCTTTTAATTAGTGACAAGCATGTGTGATCATTCTGAATTTCATGTAAAATTTTGTTGGATAGATAATATTTTTTTTACAAGGTTCATAAAATGCCTTTTTTGTAAATGCAAAAACGTTGGAAAATTATAGTAAAATTACAATGTTGAGGTGTGAACTCAGTTATCTACACATCCTAAGAAATCTTGAACTGATGAGAAATTGGGCAGAGAAAATGTGAAGTTTAAAATTATTTCGGAATTTAACTTTTGTAATGCCATGGTAGTAGATAGTTAGGAGTTTGACAGTTCAAATATATGAAGAAAATATTTACATTTATAAGTACCAAACCACCCTGTTTGTAGGTCTGGATTCAGATTGGCTAGTAGGCCCAATAAAACTGGTATGGGCCCAAAATCAGCAAAATGGCCCACAATGATATGAGAAGATATCAGTTGGGTACTTGTTGGGTTCCTTTTTTTTTTTATTAGGTAAGAATTCAAAGTTGTGTATCAAACACAATTTTGAGAGGCCGAATACATCAATCGAAAAAATCGACAAGAAAACAAATCAAACAAACAACACAAAGATACAAACTAGAAGAAGATAAAACAAAGAACTTAGAGGTGAGGTGAGTAAAGCACAAAAGAAACTTACGCCGCCGGAAGGATCGTCAACATCCTTGATAAGTCCGAAACTACAACTCGATTCACCGCCTAGAAAATCTCCATCAACCGAAGAGTGCATCAAAACCCTAAAAAAAATTTACAAAAAAAATTTGCTCAGTGCCTCCTCGGCAGTCCGGAACTACATCCTCCGGTCGCCCACTCCCTTAGCAGAAGAAGAGCCTAGATTTTCATCAGATGGTGATGGCCTCCTCGGCCTGGTGGCCGGTGGTTGCCTTCTCGGCCTGGTGCCCGGTGGTTGTCTTCTCACCTTACTTCTAGGTTCTTTATTTTATCTTCTTTTAGTTTATATCTTTGTGTTGTTTGTTCGATTTGTTTTCATTTCGATTTTTTCGACATTAACAAAGAGGGGAAACAGGATAAAAAATTAATTAAAGGTTAAAAAATAAGAGTACAAGATACATTGAATGCGTGTGGTTCCGTTTCAATTAGGGGTGGCGGTGGCAGTTTCGCCGCTACCAGGAAAGCGGGGGGCACCGTGGTTGTGATCTCACATGGTAGCCTGTGACTCACAATTGTAGGGCCCACACTCTTTATTTACTATCAAAACTTTGTCATATAAACATTGTCTCGGTTTTTAAACGCTTTCAGTAAAGGTATCGGTTTTAGATTTTTAGCAATAAATAAAAATGATATTAAACCATGTAAGTTTTTAACTTTTTACCAATAGAAAAAATCATATATTGTATTTTAGATATATATCAAATAGCCTTTCCTAGAGTTTTTTCCCTGGGAACTATAAATGATTACACGGGAAATATGTCGCTATCATTAGAGATTCGAAGTTGATCTGCACAAGACACTTTTCCAAATATAAAATGTCACAGATTATAATGCGCTCATTCTGACCCAAAAAAAAAAAACAGATTATAATGAGCTTTATGTAGTTTATTAAATCTTTATAAGTAGATAAACGACATAATTAGATTATTATAATGAATCCAGTCATAATGCTATATTTGCGAAATACTGTCATAATGTAAAGTTTCTCGAATCCGCATTATACAGTAATAATATAACCCGGAAAAGGAGATGGAATAATGAATTCATAACCCATATTAGGTGGCTTAATATAGCAGCTTCTTCCTGCCAAGTGCCAACTGTGTTTTGAGCTGTCGCCTCTCTTTGAAAGCCAATAATGCTTATGGTACTAAATTGGTTTCTTACCCTTGTCATTTTTATCTTCAATTACAATATTATCTTAACAAATATAATACATTTAACCGTAAATTCTCATGAACAATTGACCGGAAATATAACATTGCAATTTGCGATTCTTATTAATACGGAGTACAAAACAAAGTGTAAGAACCATTGTCTAATAATGGAGTCATGCAGTTTATTTTAATGGTTACTGACTTCATCCGTGCGTTTCAATTGATTGTCAAATTTCCAATCTACACAAAATTGGCACAACACAAATTTACGTGAAAAATAGGATTACCGCCCTTTTCAGTTCACACTCACGTAATTAAATTTTCCATTTTCGGAAAAAATGAAATGAAGAAAATTCATCTCCCCAGTACTCAAGCAAAGCACGTCAATAAAAAGTCCGCATTCTCTGCGTGTGAGAATTAAAGAGAGCGAGAGAGAGAGAGAAACAACAAAAAATGCACGCAAACACGGATTCCGAGGCCACCAGTTTGTCGGCGTCGTCCCCCGCCAGGTCGCCGCCGCGACGGGGCCCAGTCTACTACGTCCAGAGCCCCTCCCGGGACTCCCACGATGGCGAGAAGACTACGGCGTCGTTTCACTCCACTCCGGTGCTCAGCCCCTCCGCATCCCCGCACCACTCCCATTCCTCCGTCGGCCACCACTCCCGCGAATCCTCCTCCACTCGCTTCTCCGGCTCCCTCAAGCCTGGATCTCGCAAGATCTCCCCCACCGACGGCGATGGCGGCGGTCGAAAAGGCCAGAAGCCTTGGAAGGAGTGCGATGTCATCGAAGAGGAAGGCCTCTTGGAAGAAGAAGAGTACCAGAAGCCTCTCCCCCGTCGCTGCTACTTCCTCGCTTTCGTGTTAGGGTTCTTCGTCTTGTTCACCTTCTTCTCCCTAATCCTGTGGGGTGCTGCTCGGTCTCAGAAGCCGAAGGTCGCAATGAAGGTTGGTCAATTAGCGCAATTCTGTCGAATTTTAGTTTTCGAAATCTATATATCTGTTGCGAATTTTGGTTTAATTGAATGTTGAACGATCTCGATCGGTTTTGCATTTTTGCAGAGCATTAAGTTTGAGAGATTCGCAGTCTCGTCCGGCTCCGATGCCACCGGCGTCGCTACCGAGATGGCGTCCGTCAACTGTACCTTGAAATTCCTCTACAGGAACACCGCCACATTCTTCGGCGTCCACGTCACCTCATCTCCGATCGACCTATCGTACTCTCAAATCACACTCGCCAACGGAAATGTAAGCATTCGAGTCTAATCTAATCTAATCAATCACAAAATCATCAATTGCTACTGGATCTGAAATTCTGGTGTTAAATTAAATTGATCGGATTAATGTAGGTGAAGAAATTCTATGAATCAAGGAAGAGCCAGAGGCTGGTGACAGTGTCGGTGATGGGGGATAAGATCCCGCTGTACGGTAGCAGTTCGACAATGGTTGGGACGTCGACGGGAGTTCCGACGGCGCCGGTGACGATGAATCTGAGTTTCGTGGTCCGATCGAGAGCGTACGTTCTCGGTAGCCTTGTAAAACCGAAATTCCTCCGAAGGATCGAATGCACTGTGACATTGGACCCTAAGAAGCTCAATTCTCCCATCTCCCTCAAGAATGCTTGCGTATATCAGTAGAACTGTTTTTTTTTTGTTTTTTTTTTTGCTTGAAAGATGGATTTGGGAGGCGCCAAGTGTGAGAGTTTCGGTCAGGAGTGAGGCTGACTTCTTAGCTGCCCGACTGCCCGGGAAACGGTGAGAGTCGGTGGCGGTGGACGGACGCTGACTTGTGAGCTGGCGGATGGCTGTGCAACTTTTTTTTCTTCTTCTCTCTTTTTATGAAAATCTATAGAGTTGGTGTGTAACATTTATTACAGAGGGGTGACAAATAGTAATAATTTTTATATGTTGCGTATGGTTAATTATATTTGTCATCCTTTGTACTTTGTAGTTGCGGATTGCGGTGTCTTATGCTTGAAGTGGAGGTAATCAGTTTCACAATTACTTTTCACTTTTGCTTATTTACCAGATCATATATTAGTTGTTTCTTAGATTTATCTTCTATGGCTCCGTTTAGCGGATTATTTATAAACATTTTCAACCTTGTACAACTCTCCATATTTCATAAATTTTAAAAATTATTTTTTCATAAAAAACAATAAACATCAATTACCAAACAAATGTATATGAATTTGCTCAAAAAAGTTTATTTGTTGAGATTGAGAAGGGTTATAAAATGGAGGGAAAAAAGGAGTGCTTATAATATGTGGCGTAACAGATATCTTATTGTTTAGGGTACGAATAATTTAATATTTTGTCATATGGCATAACTACGAAAGATGATCTTCCACGTGCAAACGAGCTTGTAATAAATTTTGCACCACGACCTCGATCACATGACCTCCACAATTAATATAAAATGATGAAGTTAGTAGTTTGGATCTTGTCTGCTGTTGAAGTGATCTATTGAATGACACATGGGATCTTTTTTGTCTTGATGGTTTACAAACATATCTGTACGTGGATTATTCTATAGGCTAAACTTTCCATCAAGGCTAATTAAATATTGGATTAAGTTGTATTATATATGCAATGGGTTATTAGTTTTTGTAACTTAATTATTAGATGTTATTTTCAATTGGCATAACGAATTAGATGTTGAATGTAATCATATGATAATTCATGCTTACTTGTCAAATTAACATGTAATTCTTTTGAAATAAATTCATCTAATACTTTTTTACATTTTTTTCTTAAATTATTTTTTACTAACAAATAAAGAAGATATAAATTATTAACAAATATTTCGATCTCGGGCCGTCGGATGTTGAGTGCTTCTCTTTCCGTTTAGCGAACATGGTGCCGCCGGCCCACCACTACTTTCTTTCCTCTTTTGGGCCTTTATCTTTAAGCCCAAACGCCGAGCCCATTTCATTTGGAATTACTTTATTTTCCCATCTTCATGACGGATAGATAGGTTTTAGATTTGCAACAATTGACCTTGCTGTGAAATGGTTTTTTCTGGGGACAAGTTTGTCAGAGGAACCATCTGTTGTCAATTTTGAAGATCATTATAACAAGTTTGTTTGTAATGTTTAATGCCAAGGCCAGGTACAATAAGAATCAGTCCTTATTTAATTAGAGCCAGATATTGTACTATTGTACTGTAAACTTGCTGTTTCAAATTATCATGTGGTTTAGAAATGCCAATGTTTAAGATAGTCAATAGTCAATACTATATTCTTATTGTATGTTATTGACTAGTTTATATGCTTCAATTTTTTGTATCTCCCTAAAATTTCACTGTTGTATGTATATTGCTGTAATTTGACATAGTGATGAGCCATGTGTAGATTATCCAATTTAAATGAATCTAAGGGCTTGACAATCTGACTTGACTGATATTTGAAGCTTAGTTAGGTTAGGGTTCTGTTTAAGCCCTAATTTATCAGCCATTGATCTTAAACCTTCACTGCTAATTACTTCTTGTAATGATGACTCCAATTTGTTATCTGGGTTCAAATGGCTCATCATGAAAATGCCAAAAGCAAGACATAACATGTGGACATTATCATGAGTAACGTAAGTATTATAACAGCCTTTGAATTCTAAGAGTTAGTGCTACTATATTGTTGTAATGAATGTAGATGTGTTACTCTATTGCCACTAGCCAAAAAGAGAAAATAAAAAAGAAAAGGATTGCTCATAATACCTTAGAAAGTGATGCAAAGAGGGAGTTTATATGCCTAAACTCATCATTGTTGTTACTGTATTCAACTCATTTCACCTCCACTTTCACCTCCTACCACAAATTCCAGCTGATCTTTGTCTTGCTACTTGTCATTCTTCATTCTTCCTCAGCTTGCAACTTCTTTTTAAAAATATAATTTTGATGTGTTTCCTTCTTTTGAGTTAAAGAAATTTAGATGTCATTCTTCACTACATATGTAGTTTAAATGCACACTTTCAGCCTTTATTTACTTACATTGGACTGGTTGTTAAATTATTGACTGCATGTTGAATGAAGTTTGACTAATCAGTAATTAAAGATGTTGAAAAGTGACTTAAAAGGGATTCTAATGTACTTTGTAGCTGCATATTGACTGTTAATATTATTTAATCTGTCACAAATATTCAATTTTATGGACTGGCTACTATATACTTGGCAGTAACTTGTATAATTTTCAAGTCTTATGTTCAAGTTTTGCTTATTAGTTTATTGCCTTCTTTCCCACATTATGTCATGCTAAGCCTGCACATTATTTCTAATTACAGAAGACATGGGGATTAATGATATAAAAATGAGGATTACACATTGATGATAAGTAATTAAATTCAGATTAATGTCTAGTACTATATAATCTCCTACCAAACTTTGATAAAGTAAGATCACTGTTCCATCTGTCAGTTAGTTAGGACTTGGAAGAATGCATTATTGGGTGAGTCAGGATTAAAAAAATTTAGGCTGCTTTAAACATGCTTTTTTCACTAGTTAGGAAAATGGGTCTTTTGATGTGCATGAAATGAGAGATCAAAGAATATAGAGGGGCCCAAATGGGCTTAAGATCATCCTAGCAGCATCTAACCTTTGAAAATGGGATCTTATTTAGTGTTTTACAAATAAATAAATAACTTTCTTCTTTAGTGTTTATCAACCACAGTATAAAAAGAAGAGAAGAGAATACTTAAAAGGAGAAGGTGTTATGCATGTGACCCAACAGCCTTTTTGTTCCCCTCTAATTAACCATCTCTATAAATTACAATTACAAAAGCTCCATCCCATCTAAATATCTTGTAATTTGACATACTCTGGCCTAACTTTTCTGTCTAATCATGCTCATTTACTTCTCTGTTTTGAGGTAAAAACAAGGTCATTGTATCATTTTTAGTATGAAATAATGTCATTTTTTTTATGATGAACATGGAAAATGTTGATAAAAAATATAAAATGCATCTAAATTGTTAGAATGGTGCATGTGCATGCATGGAAAGCACAACTCCAAAACCTGTAGGTAGTAGTAACACTTTAGTAGCAGTCTACTTCAACTCCCTACAAAAACCAAACTACTTTTGAAGGAAACCCAACTTCTGTTCAGCTTAAGAATTAATGGAAAGAAAAGAATTGTTGAGTGATTTGAAGTGCTCAGATTTTATGCTCTGCTGCAAATGGGAGAGCTAGCCAAGATGATGCTTAGCTCAGGTACTTTGTTAATTGGTAAGTGAAAGAGGGTGGACCTCAAATTCCATTTTAAAGATTGCATAAATACAGAAATTCCAATAAAGGTGAAGAAAAAAATTTGGGTTTTTCATGACCTTTTTATATACTTGAAACATTGTACAAGTTTAGTCTATCCATTATTGGTAAAAAAAACTTCATTATAGAAGTTCCATGGGGATGTGAGTTTAAGCAACAATGACATAGTGAAGTGTGGTGGAGGAGAAAAGGAGCAAAAAATATATTATATTAGTAGGTTAAATAAAAAGATTATGTAGGAAAGACAATTGTAATTGTAACACTGCTTTTAAAGCAGCTCAAAGTCTTCCAAAAATGATGTTTGTTTCCATTGAGATGAAAATTTCATCTTTTAGACCTTTACTTAAAGAGACCTGTCACCCTGTTTTTCTCCATATCTTTTTGGTGTACAAGAAACATTTTTATGTGGAAACAACTTACTTTTGTTACTCCAATAATTCCTTACATCATTATCTCATCTAAAAACTGTGTTTGTAATACATTCCAAACCATACATCAGAAACAAATTCAATAGAAAATCAGAGTTGTACTAGACTTAAAATTTGGCAATTTGGATGTCATGTTTATTGTTTAGTGATCACCAATATCTAATGATGATCAAACACCAGTAGCCAGTAGTAGTGCACACTAGTGTAAAATAAATGATTGAATCCATTATTGCCCGCCAAAGAAAAACACACCAAAATCTCTTGAGTACATGGATCCCAACTCCTAAAGAATCAGCGCTTGAAATTAATGATTTGACACTGCTCTGTTTTTTTTTTCCCTTCAAAAACAAAATACAATTTAGCATTGGTTTTTTTTTATTTTTTTGATAAGGTAAAAATTAGACAAAAAAATCACACAAAATTGATTTATCAGTCTATAACATTTTGTTTGATAAAATTTACAAGATCTTGATTAGCTTGAAAGTCTTCCAGGGGATACACGTTAGACTCCCAGAAAACATGATAGATTTTTACAAGGGTAATGTTGATGTATTTCTGAATCATATACCCAAACCCTAAACCCTAAATCCAAAATAGCACATGGGTTTGGATATATGATTCTTCACAAGGGTAATGTTGATGTATTTCTTAGGTATCCTATTGTATTTTTCAGGTATATTACCCTTCTGAAGAATCATATACCTAAACCCATGTGCTATTTTGACATGGCAAACCTGAAACTCAGAAGTAAAACAGAGAAGTGGAGATTAGTGACAGAATCTGGAGTTGTCTCATCGGTGGATCTGGCAAAGGAATTGATGGAATATCTTTAAAGGTACACACTAATGAAAAATGTATGTTCTATAGTATAAGAACTGGGCTTTTTGGCTAGACTACTCAAAAGGAATCAAGTACTGTTTTCATCTACTGTGTCTGCAATGGAATGTACATGTAAGTTAACCCCAAAAATTTACTGAACACAAAAATATGAACTGTGAAGTAATATCATGTTTCAGAAAACTTTGGAAATCAAATAGTACAATCAAATTCAACTTTTTTTTGGTTGGTGTCTCGAAATTGAACTTTTTTTTCCCGTGCATCTAAGGTTTTGAGGTTATTTGTTTTATAGCCAAACTTCTCTTTATTTTTACCCTTTTGGTTCGAGTTGATCAAATCCAAACTCATTATTGTGTTCATCGTCTCAAATTAGTGAGATTCGACTCCTAAAACACTCAAATATATACTTGAACCATCCGATTTGAACTCTGGCTCGAAAATGGGTTGTTTTTTTGAAATTTAAATTGTGATGGTTCAGATATGAATTTAGGTGTTTTAGGAGTCAAATTCGACTAAATTGAGAACGAGGAACACAATAATAGTCTTGAATTTGATTAGTTTGAACCAAAAAGGTACGAATACGGAAAAATTTGGTTATAATCCAAACAAACTCAACACCTTATGGCAACAATCGGATTACCCTTAATCTCAGGGTCACCATATAGAATTTCCTTTTTTTATATGGTCATGTGGAAGTTGTCTTTAATTCTTATTTCTTGTTTGACAATTCAAAATCTAGAATATGGGGTTTGCTTAATCAACATTGTTTTTCATTAATTCTATAGTTGAACATGGTTTCTGCTTCTTGTTTACACATCAATCTTATCCTCTTCTAGCTGTAAAACTGCCCTTATCTCATGGTAAAAATGGATGTGATTTATCAAAAAGAAGAAGAAAAAATGGTATAATGAAGTCATCATTTACAGGAAATGGGTAGTAGAAAAGACAAGAGAAGAGCGCAGGAAGCTAGGGACACAAGAAAGAACCTCTGTAGCTTTGTCCGTTATATAATTCACTGTCTTTTGATTTTATAGGGTGGTGGGTTTTATCCGCATTTGCTCTGTGTTTTAAGTTGTCTCTCCTTGAAATTCACAGTTTATTTATATTACTACAACTGTATATATGTTACAAGATTTCTTGAATAGGGTATCATCAGCATGTGAAGAGCGAATCTGAAGAGAGGAGTTTGCAATTTTTAATTCAGATAAATATACATAAATTTGTATTATTTAAATGGGAAACCCCCTTTGTTTCACTGCCATCTAGAAATTAGAATAGAATCTTCTTGGCTCTTTCACAGTAGAAGGTTTATATAAAAATAGTGAGAGATTTGTGTTTGTCTTGTGATTTTTGTGCTGTTAGCGAGCGGTGCTCGTGGGGCTACCGGCTAAATTTTAGGATCTTTTTAGTTTAGTTTTTTTTTTAATGAATAAAGAATTAGACCGGTCTACTTTTAAAAATATAATTTAGACATATGAGATGAGAAGCTGAATTTAACGATTTTGTCAGCGACCCGATTCACTTCCTGTAAAATATGTCTGAATTGGACATCCTGGAGGTTAAGCAAGAAAATCTAATCCATGTTATCTCTCCTAATTTTAGTTCTTGATTGTACTCGACTCTTTTGTTTGTTTGTTTTTCAAACTGTAATATTCCAGAATTAAGAAAATCTAATCCATGTTATCTCTCCTAATTACAAGAGTGTTCTTTAGTAAGTAGATTATTGTTATTTTGTATTTTAAGGCACGGTTCGATATATTCAGCTGACTAGGAGCAGAAGTTGATGAGTATTTAGAATTAAAATTGGAGTTTTAGTTGGATTTATTAACTTATTATTTTAAAAAATATAATTGATGTTCGGTATTACAAGCTGAAATGGATGACAAGTAAAATTCAATTTGTTAATCTTCAATTATTTTGGGGGGTTACATTAAAAAAATTGACAAATTTAAGTTACATTAATCTATTACAAACTCCTTAACTTAGATTGATTTTTTTACCTAACACTCATCAATAAAATCAAACTCCGTTAATCTCAAAATAGCTTTGTCGAACGAGCCTTAGGTTTTTCTAATTTATATCCTTGACATATTGTTTTGGAAATTTTATTCATTTAAAATATTTAAGGTTTTTTCAAGGGTTTAAACATTTTTTTAGTATAACTTTTTTTATAGAAAAGTTTAAACCGTGTTAAGAGAATATTTTACAAAGGCCGTATTTACTCAAAACTTTTAGGCATAACTGAAGTTTAGTTTAAGTTTAAATATATGGTCAATGCTGCATTATATTTATAACACCTGCAACATAAAACATAGATCAAAGTTTAGCAAGTGACATGTGCAGGGACTCCGGGGTTGATATAACCCATTTAGGAATTAGGCAACATGTGAACTATTTCCATATATATGCATTTAACATGGACAGTCAAACATGCACTAGTAGTAGAAGAAGAACAAAATGTCTTTTTCCCCCACTGTTTTTTAGCAAGAAATGAAAAAACAAATTATGTGCAAGTGCAACAATATTATAAATTTACTTGTTACTTACAAGTTACAAGGGTATGATAATTACAAAAAATGGTATCACGAGACGACCCAAAAAATGGAAGGTCTGTTGTGTGCATCTGCCATTTCTGTGCACTTTATAATATAAGATATAAGATGTGTTTTTTAAGGGTGAAAATTGAATACTCATCTGTGTAAAGAGGGTAAAAGATGCAACAAAAAGCACAGTAGGAAGATTTAGAAGGTCTTTGCACTCAGCTTCTGTGGAGGGAATTAAAACATCTCCCAATTGAATTGAAACCACAGTTGTTGTTGTTGTTGTAACTTAATTAAAGCTGACATTTTTCTATCTCCTCTGATATTTAATTTCCATTTCTTCTTCTTGTTGTTTGTTTGTAAATTTTGGTAACAACTTTGGAGGGTAAAACAGAAATTGGTCTACAAGTTTGGTATGTAGTATCACGTGCACTTCTTTATTCTTTAGAATGTACAAATAGAAACTTCAAACTAAACAAACTTGTAGCTAGCTTGCCTGCTAAAGTATATTGGTTATTTTAACAATACAACTTTAGATTATAATATATGTGTGTAGCTTGCTAAGTATATGTTTGGATTGGAATGTGCATCTAGCTTAATTCCACTTTACCTTTTGAGGGTAATATTATATTTGTGTTAGAAATTAGAATACATAAACATATCCTAGGTGGGCAGCTGCTCCCTTTTGTTACCCCCAATTATTATCAGAATTGACAATCAAATACCTACATGATAGATCAAAGTAATTTATGAGGGTACATTTATATATTGGGTGTGAAATAATTACTCATAATTGATTCTATAACATGAGGTTTTGGAGCCCAATCTGCTTGCTTATGATGGTGTACTTCTTCGGTTATGATAAGATTGTCATTCGAGCTTATATTAAAAAATGTTTATAGTTTTAAGAATATTAGGTAATTGTATGTTAGTAATTTACGGAGTTTATATTTTTAATTTTATTCATATAATTTTTTTTCGTTGATTGAGTGAAAATTAGGTGATCGAATAATTAACTAGTTGTAAATTTTTAGAAATATTATAAAATTATAATATTTTTTAGTAATTATGTCAAAGTTTAAAAATGAATCTTTAGTAAACTCATAGAGTGCATACTATATGATTATTTCATATTTATTAGATTAATATCTTCCTTTATTTTACTGGATCCTCACTAATAACCTACTCATTGCATGGCTTATCATTCAACTATGCAGCCTTATCATTCCCTTTTTATCACCACCACTCGTAATGCTAGCGTTACTTTACTTTTTATTTTTTATTTTTTTATTTCCCCTTCTTCTGTTCTGCTTTTGCCTGAATTTCCCTTTTCCATTTGATTTCAAAGTTAATTTTCACCCTTACTGTTAATCAATTTCACCTGGCTGCTAGTTCAGTACTATGCTCTATACCTCTGTTTCTGAAGTTGTTCTGCATCACTGATACTCATACTTGTGATTTTTAGTATTTTCAAAAGTCCAATTCTATTCTTGAATATAGTCTGACAGGTAAATTTATGAAATGATGCAAACTTATAAAGATAGATACTAAAATTTGATACATTTGACTCAGGATTATTAGCCATATATGTAATATGTTAAGCCATGTTAACTAATTATGAAGAATTGAAGATATATGGATACCATAAGTATTGAATTGAAATTTGAAATGCAATGATGAAATTATAAGAAGTTATGGGTCATATACTTTTGAAGTGATATAGCTTAAAAGAGATGCCTGTTCAATTTTTAATTTTTTTTATTTACTAATTTATGAGTAGGCATGAGAGTTCTAACCTCTACAGTTGTGTACCTACACTTTGTCTGAGTTTTCTCTGTAGCAATTGGGAGAATAATCAGATTTTTATTACAAAAAAGAAAATAGGGTAATAAAAAAGGGGTGTTGTGGGAATTAATTTCAGTATATACTGATGGCAAACTTTTTAGGTAATATATTGAAATCACACCACACCTGGGTAACGTAAGCCAAATTCATGAGCAAAGCTGTGGAAAGAAGCCAAAAAAATTTAGTGGCCTCCACTGTTGAAGAAAGGAAAAAAGAGACCCATCAATGGATCATGTCCTTTTTTGTTTTTCAATTTTAAACTTTTGTGGGAAAATTAATAGATGATTGATATACACAACACTTTTGATATTGAACATAAGAATAAATTGAAGTGTTGCGTGTATGTAATATCATAATGTAACACATTGTTTGTTTATAGTTTAATATATTTTGTCTATGTCTCTTCTTCCATGCAGAAACAAACATTTTTTTTAAAAAAAAGAGAGAAATAATTAATATGGATTGGAAGAGTAGTGTGAAGTGGAAGTGATTAATTTGATTTGGTTGGTGTGTGTCTGAAGGGGGTGGTACCAAATGCAGTATGGAATAAGAAAACAAGAGGAAACCTCCAAATTAATGCATAAAAGATGCCACACTCGTTTGACGTGAAGTGGAGAAATGTGCATAATACTAACTATGGAGTAATTGTGAATGCTCCAAACACATAAAAATTAAACCTTTCTTCTTCTTCTACTACTACTTGCTCTTCCAAAGAATACAAGAAAAGCTCAATGCTGTTCTAGAGTGGTAAATTACGAAAATACCCTTGGATAGTTTACTTTTTACCAGCTGTAACTCTTACCACTGTAAATATTCCTTTCCTTCCTTGCTTTAGGATATATATGGTGGGTATAATGTGCTTTAATTTAATTACTGGATGTTATGATTAGTAATCAGATCCACTAAGGAAGTGCCTTTCTAGAAGAACTTGATACATATGGATCATGGGTAGTTTGATTAGTACAAGAAAAGTATGTCAGCCATGTCATTGATTTGCTATGTAACTATAAAAAGTCTTAATAGTCATAATTAGTTTGTTTTAATTATATATATTATTAATAGTCATAATTAGTTTATATATATATATATACAGTGCATATTCTATCTTAAAATCATACAATAGAGCATTCTTATATGACTCTTCTAAACACATACCCAATTCAAAATCCAAATTCATTGCTTAATTACCCAAATTAATTTTCAGAAAACCCTTTTTTCCCCTTCCTTTTGGACGTACTTCCTCTTTATTATAAAGTTGCTATTTATTTCCTGTTTACTTACCATGCATGAACATTGCTTCTTTATGTTACATCTCTATTTTTTTCCAAAAGTTAATTCAATTTGCAATTCTGCTTTAGAAATTGGCTTCCCTTAAAAGATATATGGGGAAAAAAGAAAGGCAATCGACAGATAAAAAAGAAGTACTTTTGTAAGAACTTGATTAATTAGCAGTTGTTAAAACGCTCTTGTCACATACACTTTCTACAGTCCATGCAGAAACAAAAAAGAGGGTACTTTAGTAAAATCACTTTGATGCCGCAACCCGTATTCAGCGGGTCACTTTCAGAGTGTAGAGTAGAAGAAGTAGAAGAAGAAGAAGAAACAGAAACTACAAGAAGAAGAAGAAGAAGAAATTAAGAAAATAAAAGAAGTAAAAAAAAAAGAGAGAGTAAGTCACGGGTTTGTCTTGAAAGGCCCTTATTTCAGAGTCCTAGAGAGAGACACATATTCTCTCACTCTACACTAACCGAGGTATATTGTAAAAAATACATTTTTACCACCTTCCCAAAAAACCCATTATTTAATACTCTTTTTATATAACTATATTTGTCCTTTAACATTAAGCTATAAATTTTTTTAAATTTATAATTAATTAATTATTCAACTTATATTTAACCAACAAATAAAAAAATGTCTAAAAAGTGTTATTTAACCAACTTATATTGTAAAAAATATATTTTTACCACCTTCCCAAAAACCCATTATTCAGTACTCATTCTGTACGTTTAACTATATTTATCATTTTAGCATTTGATATCGCTACTAAAAATTATTCACTTTATTTTCAATCAATATATAAAAAAATTGTATAAAAAGTGTACAAAATATATCTCTAACTCACCAATAAATAACTATCTACAACTCTAAAATAATAATATTTATTAACAGAAATCTAAGAACATATTTATTGGTGAGACGAGTAAGGGGCTTTAGCATCAGGGTCTTTAGCATAATGGGTAAAATAATTGAGTCGATAAATTTTTAATAGGTCTTTTAAACCAAAAAAAAGGAGCTAAAAAATCCACGAAGAGTCTCACCAATAAACATGTTATAAAATAACTACTATAGAATATTACTATACACTTTAAGAATCCCTTTAAAAAAAGGAATATACAATAATTATTAATCCACCCCCTTTTAACCCTTTCTATAGTTTCTACCATCTTCCATATCCACCTCATTTCTCCCATCATACCATCTCTCTCTCTCTGAAATTTCTTTCTTTGAAAGTTGAAAGTTCGAAGCTAGAAAATGGCGTTGATGGTGGATAATTGTGAAGGGATAATACTGACACTCGAGAGCCAAAAATCAGTGCCGGCGCCGTTCTTAACAAAGACATATCAGCTGGTGGACGATCCTTCGACGGATCACATCGTGTCTTGGGGCGAAGACGACACCACTTTTGTTGTCTGGCGCCCGCCGGAGTTCGCACGTGACCTCCTCCCTAACTACTTCAAGCATAACAACTTCTCCAGCTTCGTTCGTCAACTCAATACTTACGTATGTACACTACTATGATATCACTTTAATTAATTAGTTTTTAGGCAGTTTTGATGTGGGTTTTAGTCTTTGATTTCCTTCTCAAAATGCAAGAAAAATACTACTTTTTTGTTTCAATATTTTAGTACTCCGATTTAACTATGAATAGACTTCAATAAGGCTAATATATATACAATACTTTCATACACATCCTAAGTAAATTGAAATTTACCCGAAAATATATATATTGGCAGTTTTGATATGGGTTTTAGTCTTTGATCTCCATATCAAAATGCTAGGAAAAAAAACTATTTTTTTGTTTCAATATTGTACTATATATATATGGATTCATTTTTTTTGGGCTTTTTTTTCTCTTTCAGATTGAACTATGAATTTAAGTCATTAAGGCTAATATACTACACTTTTATACATATCCTAAGTAAATTAAAGTTTACCCGAAAATATATATATTGGGTTAATTAAATAAGAATTTAGATCTTAATTAGTATTGTGAATAATTTTAATTTTGGTGATTTTATGGATTTAGGGTTTCAGAAAGATCGTCCCAGATAGATGGGAGTTTGGAAACGAGTTCTTCAAAAGAGGGGAGAAGCACTTATTATGTGAGATCCACAGAAGGAAATCCACGCAGCCGCTGACGTCACCTACCCACCACCCGATTCACTTCCCCGGCGGAGCTCCGGCGGGGTACTTCCCCTTTCCACCGGCGCCGCCGGCTGCCCGGGTCAGTCTCTCTCCTACCGACTCCTCCGACGACGACCAATGGCAAGACTACCAGTACTCTTCCCCTCCTCCTCCCCCTCCCCCTCCGAAGCAGGCGCCGACCACCGCGTACTCCGCCGTCGCCGCCTTGTCGGAGGACAACGAGCGGCTGAGGAGAAGCAACAGCATGCTGATGTCAGAGATCGCGCACATGAGGAAGCTGTACAATGACATCATCTACTTCGTTCAGAACCACGTGAAGCCTGTTGCACCCAGCAACAACAACAACACCTCCTTCCCTAATTCAAACCCTTTTCTCCAAAACGACGCCGTTTTCGCCAAACCCTTCCCCGCCTATAATCACCACAACGCAAAGTGTAGAGAGATGATCGGCTTCCCACAAGCTCAGGTCATTATGGGTACTAATTTCAAATCTCCTTCAAGTAACGGTAACTTAAACGGCGCCGTTTCAAAGACGAAGCTTTTCGGAGTCCCTATTCAATGCTCGAAGAAGAGGGTTCACCCTGATCTGAAGTTTGGGGCTGATGAGACCAACAAAGCTCGGTTTGTTCTTGATAAGGATGATTTAGGGTTGAATCTTATGCCTCCTAATTCCTCTTGTTAATTAACTAAATTAGGGTTTCGATTATTTACCATGCAATGCAAACGTACCCAATTCAAAATTATTGTTACATGATCATCTAGCTATCTTAATTTCATATATCCACTAGAGTTTCTGGGTACGTTTGTATATATGTATCTATATATACTAAGTTAAGTTACATGTTGTCGTTATATGTGCTCGAATTAATTACTTTTGTGAATTTAATTTGTACAAAAGATGAGTTGCTTAAGAATTATGCAGGTGAGTTCAAAAGAGTTACGTGACGCATGTGTGTGTAGACTGTAGTAGAACTGTACGTATGATATATAAATATATATATATATGGATGTGTATCGTAGGACTCACGTTGCTTCTTCTCTATTAAATTTTCCTAATTTTGATGCCTGAATGTTCTGAGTCGCATTTAATGCTTTGAATTGCTTGCTGAAAAAGATGGGGAAAGTTTTTGGGTTGATCAGTTTTCATATTAATTCATGGGCTCGTTTCCTTTTCTGATGTATTGGCCAAAAAGCTGAGTAAAAGGGTTACGTTTCAGGTTGTTTTCCATGGACCTCTTTTTTTTAAAAATTAATTTCATCTCACGTCCTGTCTTTTTATCTCTTTCTGTACTCATCAATGGCGGATGCACTGGTTATACACCAGCTTACGTACAGATGCCTATGAATTATCTTTTAGAGTTGTAACTTTATTATTTGCATACTTTAGTGTATTTAAGTCATAAACAAAGGAGATTTTTGTGATTTTTTTAAGAGAAAATTTGCATACTTTTCTCTTAAAATAAAAAATCTTCATCAGAAAGAATCTGACACATGATTATTTATTTCTAAATTTTTTTAGAAACCCACAAAACCTTCTTTGTAGATGTGCTTATGTTTTTTTTTTAGTAAAACGGTTTGTCTAACCTATAAATTCATATTAAGGAATATAAATCCTAAATAGTAAATGGTGAATCCATTTAAATTTTTTTTAGAAAACTCTAAAAAATTAACACATAATTAAAATTTTATATATAAGAGATCTTAACCTATGTTCTAGAAAAACCGTTCATAAAAATGTGTTTTTGACAGTGTACATGTTTTATAGTAATTTTAGTAAGAATACAATGAGTTCGGGCGATGAACTGTAATAATATTTAAATACAGGGAAAATAGTGTAATTCCTAAGATAATGGGGTTTTCGTGTAAAACAAGCTGATCTTGGGTACGTAGTTTTGTTTCACCTTGAAAACCTAAATATGTTTAATTAACAATTAGGGTTATAATCACTACGTACTATGATTATCATTATCTTTTAAAAATTAAAACGAAAAAGGTAGATATATATGGATGAATTATAGTACTAGTGTAGTTAATTGCATTAATTGAAAGATCGGATGTGATAAAAATAAGATCATGATGTATGTATGATCGATTGATGAAAAGAAAGGGTAAGGATTAATTTTATTGATTTTGCATATTATTTCTTGTTTGTATAAAAATCTGTCTGTCACGCAACTCAAAGGAGCTAGCTATGGGAGATGGACAAAAGCAACAACACAAAAGTTAAAACCCCAAAAAGAATAATAATAATAATAAAAATAAAATAAAAGGGAGGGCATTCACAAAACATGGTGGATAATTCAATGAAAGCGATGTTGTATGAAGAAACTGGGCGAAAGAATAACGTATCTGTCGAAGATAGCTTCTATACTTCTGTAAGCTTTTCCTTTTTCTGAATTTTGAACAACTGAGTTATTCAATCGTATGTTCAAAGTCATCAACGCAATCATTTCCCATCACCTTTCTCTTTAATCCGATTAGTCATGATTAATTTCAACATCTGTTCTCATAATCTTATAATTATCATCTGCATACATATCAACACGGTAGTATATATATGTTTAATTTTCTTGATTAACTTTGCTCAAAGTAAGATATATTTAGTGAAATGTTTTGTTATGATCAATTTTCTTAAAAAACTTTTTTTCCCTTTTGTAAAAGCTTTAAGCGCACGGTATATAAGTTCTTTCCATTTTTCAGATGGACGTATTAATTGTATGAATTAAAGGAAATAAAACCTGAAACTTTATCGACAACGACTAATCAAGTGGGTATTATGCATATGGCATTGGCACTGGAGTTTATATTGATATATCTCCCATCAAATTGATATATCAAATATATCACTCATACGATCATACCCATATCTTGATATCCATACTGATACTCGATATCTCATATATTTGGTATCGATACCAAACGAACCCTTAATCATATGACGGAACATAAAGTCCAATACACATTGAAAATGGATGGATATATAAGCTTAGTGGATTACTTCGATCCTCCTGTTATAGATTGGTTTTAGTATAAAATCTCGTCGTGCTTATGTACTGAGCATATTGTGTCTATACGCTGCCCTCCCCATCTATCATCCCACGAACTTTTCGCACCATCCTAATCATTTTTCGTTAGTAAAAAAACTTTAAATAATAACATAAATTAGAAAAACCATTATAATTAGGGTGAATTCCTTCACTTTGACTATAAATATAAAGTATTATTTCCACTGAAATTTGGCAAAATAAATGCATATTATAGTATGTTCTTTATAATACTTAACTTGCTGGCTAGTTACTTTTCCAATTTTCCGACACTAATATAACTTATGTGCAAAGAGTTTGACCGGTACACCATTATATTTCTGTGGCACACTTTAGCTTTTGCATTCGTCTCATGCACTCTACAAACCTATACATAGATATATGTACGTAAGTATTCGATCTCTTTTCATTATATGTCATATTTTCGTGCAAAGTTAATGCTCAACGTGTTATATAGTCCGTATATTGCTAAAAAGCTACTCCCTTAATATAGTTCATGTTTCTTTTTACACACTTGTCGATACGTATTTTGTATCGTTAATATCTCTAATTAAATGTTAATAAAAATTATATATTTTTTAATATTATCAAAGTACTCATTGAGACGAATCAAATAAGACATCACAAGACTATGTTTTTTCTTATATATTAGAACAAATCTTAAAGATTCTCTTCAACTGTGAATAATGTCAAAAACAGAATCAGAAACTATATTAAATGACGGAGAGAGTATAACTTGTTATCACAACTAGAAAAGTTGAAAGGAAATGGGCAGGCCAATTAAGCTTGAAACAAAACCTATATATAGGAGATCTAGAAGCTAAGCTATTACGTATATAGCTAGCATTATCTACTATTATTGTTAAGCAGTATTATAGTATATAGCTAATTAATAGGTAGCTATAGAATATCTTTGTCGTGCAAGGAACTTGGTTTTATAGAATTTTTGTACCGCTTCACTTGGAATGGTTTCTGATTTATTCCATTTTTTCAGCTCTAAGCTTTTTAGCCATGTTTAATGCATATCAAATTGACTCGGGCTTAAATATATATTTGTGAAAAGTACTCAACGTCCAATTAAAAGCTACACCAAGTTAGGCATTACCTTCGAGTTAAGATTGTAACTCACCATATATGTTAGATTAGAATTAATTAATAGTAAAACAAAGTTATATTTATTATTGATATAATAAATAGATATGTAATCTTTGTTAAGATTCAAACGCAGTAATGAGAGAAATTGAAACAAAGAACACGAGAATTGTTAACCTAGTTCGTCAAGAAATTGATAACGTTTGGGGACGCTGTCAAGCCATGGTTTTTTCCACTATTTTTTGTGATAACGATTATAATAATCAAGCGAGTATTTAATTTAATTAGTGAAACCCTAATCAGACTAAAAAATTCATTGTACGGACAGTTTAATCTGATCCGACAGTCCATCAGACTCCATAATTCAACAATCTTTTGATTTTCGACCAACCAGTTTAATCCGGTCCGAGACAGCTGACGGTGTAGGCATACCTCTACCAGCGTTCATATTCCATACAAGCCGCTGGAAGAACTCGAATCCAAAACCTAAAACTAAAATGCTCAAGGATGGTTGATTAAAAATGAATTTGGAAGGATGATGTTATGATACACGAAGAGATAAAAATGGGCCAGCTTGGGCCTTATACTAAATGGGTTTTATTTATAAATTAGTTGTAGATGTTGCTATAAAAGGGGTTAAGCTTTCTCACCTTAGTTCGTAAGCATAACACCTCGTGAGTCCGATTTTCTCATTTCACGTTGTAACAATCTAAGTACCTCATAAGAACTAGACCTATACACAAGCATGTTCGGACCGACCCAAACCCGCTTTGGTGCTTTTCAAAACCCGATGAGTTAAGTAAATAATATTTTGACAAATCTTTTTTTAAATTAATGGACCCTTAGTAAAAATGGACCCCTTTCCCTAAATCCTATTCCTTATCCTCTAAATCCTACCTCTTAAATCTTTAAAAATTAATAGGAATCCATTTTATTAATTGAAAACTCTTAAAAGATCAATGGATCCAAAATCCTCTTCAAAATCGTTGAAGAGAGAAGAGGGATTAAGTGGAGACGGTCCAAGTCCAGTGAGCCCAATACATCAAACGGGGCCCAAATGAAATGGGACTTCAAACTGTCACATCCGCAGATAAAAATAAAATAAAATAAAATTTAGGCGAATGCGCGTGGCTCCACGGAGTATATATATGCATGTCCAATGTTAGGTGAAGAAGAGATATTTGACATTGATTGCTAGAAACTAGGAAGCATGTATCGTACTCCCTTCCCTTTTAAATGGTTGTCATTTTAATCAATAATTTTTTAATAGAAAATATTATCATTTTAGATAATAATTTATTAATGAGTTATGAGATTTAATATCAAAAGTTATATATTTTAATTTTTTTATATAAATTTTTTATGTTTATTGACTATAATTGAGATGAGTTATTAAATACTTTTAAATTTTTTAAAATTTATAAAAATATAGGATAATCATTGTATTTTTTAATAAGTATTTCTTAATAAGTATGTTAAATTCTAAAATGACAATTAGAATATATGGTTTGCTAGTACGTACTAGCGTAATAAATAGATAGTTATGAGTTAGGTGCGAAATTCGTGGGGTTTAAGTTTGTGCACAACACAACTCATAAATGTGGGCTTGTCCTTTCAAATTACTTGCCCAAAGAGTATCCTCTTTCACGAGGTTTCTCAGTTGCAGTTGATTTAATGTCATGCTCAGCTTCGACCCTCTTGCATTTATGTCCGGGATATACTTTGCTCCTCTCTTATTTTTCATTTTGGAATATTTATAATTTTTTTTTCTTATGTGTCCATGAAATATATATATTTTAGTAATAATTATTTTTAGTCATTAATTTAATTTTTTTTTCTAAGGGTTACTCCTTCTATTTTAAGTATTATTGTGGAAAAAGTTTCCAAATTTGGACATTATATATTATATTCCGTATATAATAGTACGCGTTATATATTATGTTCCGTATATACAATATACGATTCTTTTAATCTATGATCTCGGGACATAAGATAAAAATATTTATTATAATTTCATGTTTAGGGTTTAGTTTCTAAAATCGAAAATTTTAAATTAACACATTTTTTAATTGAATCTCTAGGTGCTTAATTCACTCCTTTTAACATTATTTTGAATTGATTAAAAGTATATTGAGGTCAAACGCAGTGAATCAACTCACGATATTTTTATTTAGAGTAGAATGCCAAATCAGATATCTAAAAAGGGCAATTATAGACTGGTTGGGTACGTATTCGGACATGTACAAGTGAGATGTTCATAGTTTGTTCCCTTACAAAAATGAATATATTTTCATTTTTTGTCAGATTTGGATTTTTTATTTAAATGTTGAATTAACATAAATAAAGGAAAAAATTAATTAAAATAACTTAACCTTTTAGTAGGTGTTAAAAGAATAACCCATCCTTTCAAAAGGTAAAAAAATAACTTAAATTTTAGGGAAAGTGTTAAAAAACTAACCCATCTTATTTTTCTCAAATTTTTCCTATAAAATATGATGATGTGTAAATGCAAGTACTGATTTGGCACCCAAAATAAAATATCATTTCTCAAAGTAAAGTAAAACACCGACTTCATGCATCCTACGGTACGTGAAACCAGAATTAGAGTTTGTTAGGGGGATAAAATTGGGTAGAATTTTAGAGAAAAATTGGGCATTTTGGGGTGTGAAGATCAGATTTGAGTAGTCAGTCATGATTATTGCTTCCATTTTTGGAGCGATGTCGATGGGCGGAAGTTTCACAACAGCTAATTCGAGGGATGATGAGTAATTTGGTTCAATTTCAGATTCAAGCAATTTTGAGCAATTCCGTTCAATTCATCCCCTTTTTTGTAGTAATATTTCTTATTTGAGTAATCTTGTTTCAGTATATTTGTCCAATTCATCCCCTTTTACGTAGTAATCTTGTTGAGTAAGCATTAAACAAGCAACTTAATGAACTAAGGTCCCGTTTGTTTTAGATTTCGAAAACGATAACGGAAAGGAAACGAATTTAGTCCAATTTAGTATCATTATTCATTGATCAAAATGATGAAATTGTTTCATTCCCCTCTTCACTTGACACTATGATGGAAGTATTTGTAACCCCAATACAAGGGTGAGTTATAAAATGATAAAATCATTTTCTTTCTCTCTTTTCTTGACACACAAATTTTAAAGCCCCAAACCAAGATAAAGTTTTTGATCAATGCATCATGATGTCAAAATAGACTAGATTTATTTTTTTTCCGTTACCGTTTCCACAAATTTAAACCAAACGAACCCTAAAAGTATGTAAGCCAATTAGCTAGTGAAAGCTAACTCTCACATGCATCACTACTTAGGGGGCGTTTGGTTTGACAAGGGGAAACGGAAAGGGATTGAAAAATGAAGGGAATGGAAAGGGAATGTGTTAAAATCATATTTTGTTTGGTTTATCCCATGAATGGAATGATTACGTTTACGTTACTTTTTTAAGTGTTTGGTTTGTTAATTATTGAATTACAATTTTAGTTATTATTTTTTTAATTTTGCCAAATCTATGCATAACCAGACATAAATTACCAAATTATAAGTATCCAATCTATGCATACCAAACATAATTACCCAATTTATGCATACCAAACATAAGTATCAAATTTATGCATAACCAGACATAAAGTACCAAATCACAAGTACCCAATCTATGCATACCCAACGTTAGTATCAAATCTATGCATAACCGGACATAAAGTACCAAATCACACGTACCCAATCTATGCATACCAAACATAAGTACCAAATCTATGCATAACCAAAATACAAGTATCAAATGTAACTCTAACACATCCTAATCACTTCTTCTTCTTCAACAAATCCTTGACATACTGTTTCTTCAACGCCGTAGTTGCTTGATAAAAAACACGTAGCTTAGGTTCCTCAGCCATCAGGATAGTAGCTACCTGTCAAGTTTAAAAACCATTTCGAATCAAGGTTTGAGGACAACACGTAGCTTAGGTTCGTCAGAAATACGTAGCTTAGGTTCGTCAGAAATAGGAGTGGGCATTTTCAATAAACAACCATGCAGTTTTAGGACAGCACTCAAAGATTTATTAAACTGTCGACTAACACTTTCCCCACTACGAATAAAATAATGAGAGATTGATCTATTTTTCTTGTGATGAGCCAATGTGTATAGAAACATAGCCACTATCTCCTCAATTGACATGTTTCTAGACCCTTTCAATCCCCAAATATCCCTAAGCATCTCACACAATGAATCAAACACAATTCTAGGCATTCTTAATTCATTTCGACAAGACACATCACTTTCTCTTATCAACCTATTCAACATCTCAACTCTAAGTCGCCCTTTATATTTTTTCTTCTTCTTCAACTGAACAGCTCTTATAACAGTGGTGTTCATCATATACCAAACATAGTACAACATAATCACTGCCCTAACTATAGCATAAACTATATGTAGTTGACGTAACCTTGACATTCTTCTTTCTGGTTGATTAGGGAGAGGCATTTCTGTTTGTGGGTATTGTCAGATCAAGCAGAATACACATGAGATAAAGCAAAGTAAATAGCATAAAGTATTGGAAGGGCAAATATAAGATGGGTTTGCAGACCAAACAGAACCTACAACTTTAAAAGAAGAAATGAGATTAATCAACTCACCTCGAGGACCCACAAGCTGAGAAGGGATTCCAAGCAAAAGAAGCCAAAACCAACCAAGTAGAAAATATGCAACACAATAAAAAGAATTAGAAATTGCATTTAACCAATTAAACACTAAGAAAACCATGAGCATTTTCTCATTGGACAAAACTATTCAATGCCACTTACAAATGAGAAAAGGATACTACAGGGAATGTGCTTTTGAAGCTAACCCACTGGTCAAGTTTGTTACTAGATAAAACAGAGGATTTTAAAATTGGTTTAAATCACTTTATTTACAGTTCAAATCACCTTTTTCCGTCGCAATTCAAAGTGATTTGTATGCTGATTCTACTAAAGAAATTTCTTGGCATAATTTTCCTCCAGTGATCCAATTAATTTTATATACAAAATTCAATTAACAACAGACCAAGGCTAATATAAGAAGACAAACACATTGATGAATTTTATATACAAAATTCAATTAACAACAGACCACCCTTTTAATTTACCTTTGAACCCAAAGGCTTCAGCTATGTTTACAGGAATTGTAAACTTTTTTGTTCTTTGTACTATCTGTATGTCCATATATAAGCACCATTTGACAATACATGTGGACACGTCACTAGATTGTGTAATCCAATATTTTTTTTCTGTTTGAGAAAGCTTTCTTTGGGTTCAAAGACAAACACATTGATCATAGAATCCATTGGAGAGAGAGAAGATCCAATCCAAGCTTATCTTCTCTAAACCATCTACCACTATCTACTGAAAATAAAGGGACAAATTAGCCTTAAGATAAATACATACCTTTTGTTTGTTGAATATGAAAAATGGATGGGACAAATCAAAGAATCTATCATATATGCCCAATTTAATTGCAGATGGAAAATTTGGATTTATATCCCCTACAATCAACACCCCTCTCCAATGCCCTAATTCTGGTTTCTACAGCAGGATGAAGTCGATGTTATATTTTGCTTTAAGAAGGGGCATATTATTTTGGGTGCCAAATTAGTTTTTAAGATGCCAAATTAGTAATTACATTTACACATCATCACATTTATAGGAAAAAATAGGAGAAAAATAAGATAGCTTAGATTTTTAACATCCTTCCTAAATTTTAAGGTATTTTTTACCTTTTGAAAGGATAGGTTATTTATTTAACACCTACTAAAATGTTGGATTATTTTAATTAATTTTCTCTAAATAAAGTGGAAACTCTAGTGTGATTTTTTTTTAACACAATTCACTTAAAAATATATTTTATATTTTTCAAATTTATAAGAGAAAACCTTGGGGTTTACCTAATGTAAATACTCTTATGAATAACCGATTGTTAATGATAAATAAGACCTCACATTGTAAACTTGGGGATAAAAGACCTAGTATATAAGTTTAGTGGATTACTCCTCTTATTGTCAATTGATTTTAGGATGAAATCCCTATTGGTGATTTTAGTGAAAGCATTGTCATTTAGTGTGGTTGAGATTCATGCAACACTATGGGAAATCATTTCGTTATAACACAAGTTCGGGTGTGTGGAGTACACGCTTGTGTAAGCGATTTGAGTTTCAGAGGGAAACAAAAGGATAAGTTACATGTAAGGGTCAAGTTCCCTTGAAACAGCTTTGTAAAAGCTCAAGTTCCCTTGAAACAACTGAAACAATTTCTGTAAAGGGAACTAGATATTAGTTCATTTCTTGTGAAGGGAATTGGATGTCATTTCCCTTCTAAGGGACTAGAAGAATGCTTATGGCTGGTTGATCTTCTTAGCACGTGTTTTATGTGCTTGTAGTTGTTGGTAAAACCAATGTTTTAACTGCTATAACCGTCGTAATTACGTTGTAACTGAAAGTAACTGTTAGTAACCGTTGTACGTGGATCAGCTGGGAATGGTTGATAACCGCTGGAAACAGTTGGTAACTGCTTCCAACTGCCGCTGTAACTTCCCTAAACTTCCATAACCGTTTTGGAAGTGTTCTCCAATGCCTATATAAAAGGCTTTTGAGTTGTGGTGTTGAAAGGTTCGAATTATCTTTTGGAAGAGTGTCTCTCTTCATACTTGAACTTGATTAAGTCTCAAATCCATTATTACATGAACTTTAAAGTTCAGTTCCTTTCATGAGCCTGGTTAGGAACTGGTTGGTTTGTCTTATCTCACTTCAAATTTCGTGGATTCCCTAAGGCTATGTAAGGGGCGAAATATTGATTTCGGAAAGTGGTTCGCCACGATTCAAACCGATATCAAGATCTTGTTGCATATGATTGATCTACCGATGTGCCGTCATCTACATCAACATCCACGAGAGAAACTCGACGCCTCCAGAGAACAGTTTCCTCAATCCGCAAATTCAACATCTTAGAGGAACTGACCAAGACAGAGTTCCCAACTCCTACAACCCTACTGATCTTATGTACTGAGCTTATACGCGCATGTGTGTATGTGTTGACACATCACCTTTTTATCGGCCCACCAGAATTTATCAGTTTATTATAATTAAGAGTGAGTTGTGGATCGATCTGGGCATGCAAATTAAAGATTGCTACCAAAACTGTTACCAATACAAGATGTCAGAAAGATAATGTTTGCGCCCCTTATGATTACCAATAATAAATATAAGTTATATCCATAGAACAAGTAGTTTTTTATTTATTTATAGAATTAAGGTATTTAGACTATGGACGCGATTCGGGTACGAAAGCTGCTTATAATACAAAATACGAAAGAATTCTAGCCGTCCACGGTGGCCAGATCTACGGCTGGGGAGAATAGGAAAAATGAGCTTTATTTATTCAATTAAAGATATACGCGCTATGGAGTGAGTTATCCACACGCGCTTTATTAGTTTCAAAAAGCAGGCAAGCGAACCGTCATCCTTAGAGCGCGAGAAGAATTCAGAGAGCGAAAAGCGAGAGCGACAGCGAGAGAGTAATCAAAACCCTAAAAGTCGAGCGACAGCGAGAGAAGAATTCAGGTATGTAGATGCTTGTTCCACTTTTTTTCTTATTTGCTTGCACTTTTTTTTGTTTTGCTTGCACACCGTGTTATTCGCTCGCCTTCAAATTAATCTTTTTACACTAAATACATAAGTGCAAGCGAATAGAACGAAAGTGCAAGTTGTTAACATAAGTGTTTATTTTACTTTGCTTGCATATATTTTACTTTGTGTTTTATATGCTTGCATTTTACGTTTATTTGTTTGCACTTTATGTTTGTTTGCACTTTGTGTTGTGTTTATTTGCTTGCACTTTGTGTTTTTTTGTTGCAATTTTTTCTTATATGCTTGCACTTTATGTTTTCTAATTGCACTTTTGTTTATCTGCTTGCACATTGTGTATATTCGAATGCACCTTATGTTTATATGCTTGCATTTTACGTTGATTTGCTTGCACTTTATTTTTGTTCGCTTGCACTTTGTGTTTATTTGCTTGCACTTTATGTTTTTTTGCTTGCACTTTATGTTTTTCTGCTTGAACTTTTGTTTATCTGGTTGCACATTGTGTATATTCGCATGCACCTTATGTTTGTTTGCTTGCATTTTATTCTTATATGCTTGACAACGATGCTTTTCTTCTTGCACATTGTGTATATTCGAATGCATTTTATGTTTATTTGCTTGCACTTTATGTTTATTTTCTTGCACATACTAAAGTGCATATTGTTATTCATTTTGTGCAAGTTATAAGCTGAAGGGGTCATACGAAGGAAATTATAAAAAAAATGACAAGAACAAGAAACTCAGGAAAAGAGAAGGCAACTGATGAAAGGGATCAACAAAAAAATACAAAGGAAATTATCCAAAAAATGAGAAGACCAAAAATCTCACAAAGAGAGAAGGTAGCTGATGAGAGTGCTCACCAGAACATGCAATTAGCTATTGTTTCTAGGAACACAAAGAAGCAGAGAAATGAGATAGAAGAAGAAGTACATGTTGCTCACCCGAAACGAGAAAAGAAGAAAGAAGGTATAAGGGCAAAGAAGTCAAAATACAGGGTTATGCACACAAGATCATCTCTAAAACTTCTGTGTCAAGTCTTGTCTGAGATGGCACCTACAAAAAAACAAGCAATTATAGATATGGGGTTTGAGCATCTGCTAACCTGGGATATTGACGAAATTCCGCAACGTATCAGCTATTGGGTGATGACAAATTTTAATCCAAATTCTTGCACAATCAACTTTGGTGGTAAGGAGATCCTCATTACAAATATGGATGTGCATACGTATCTAGGGGTGAGCACGGGCTGAGAAAACCGAAGCCCGACCCGAAAAACCCGAACCGAACCCGAACCGACATGCCTTCGATTCGAGTTTCAGTTCGACCAAATCAGAGTTTTGGGTTTCGGATCGGTTCGGGTTCGGGTTTTTAGTGTAATTTAGCCTGTTTTTTAACGAAAAGTGTTGTTTAGCCCGAACCCGACCCGAACCGATGTCTTCGGTTCGGTCTTCGGTCCCAGATTTTTGGCCATTCGGGTTTCGGGCTTTTCGGGTTCGGGTCGGTTCGGTCGGGTTCCGGCCCGTGCTCAGCCCTATACGTATCTTGGGTTGCCCAGTGGAAACAAACGAATTTATATCTACATGCAAGCATTGAACGATCCATGGGTTACAACGTTCAGGAAGCAGTTTTCCACGGAGATTGACCCACATATAGGAGAGTTGGTGCTGCGGGAATTGAAATATATTACACCATCTCATGTAGCTGATCTACTTCTACAATCTCAAGAATCGGATGATTGGTTCAAGAGAAACTTTATTGTGCTGCTCAACACTCTTGTCTTTGATAGCAATCCAAATGGGAGTGTGAATGTCAAGATACTTGATGCACTTGAGGACACTTCAGTTATTCCTGAACTGAATTGGGGTTTATATATGGTGGAAGTTCTGATGAACGTAACTGATAGTTGGAAGAAAACAAGTACTAGTTGGTTTCGAGGTCCAATCCTGCTCCCACTGGTAAGTGCATGTATTTAGTGTAAAAAGTGCATGTCTATTTATCATAAGTGCATATGAACTGAACTGATAGGTGCATGTCATTATGTTATATGTGCATATGAACTTAATTGAAAGTGCATGTGATATAAACTAAAAGTGCTTGTCTTTTCCCCAATTGTGCATATGACTATTGCTTAAAGTGCATGACATTTCTGATATTGTGCATAAGAACTGAAATGAAAAGTGTATATCTATTTTACATATGTGCATGTGATATAAACTGATAAGTGCATGCCATTTCTTCATATGTGCATCTGAACTTAGCTGATTAGTCCTATATGCTACTTTTGTTTACATATAGTTTATCTTGACCGAATGGTAATCAGAAATGATCCAAGTCCAAGGGAGTATCCTATAATAAAATATTGGAGTACAAAAAGACTGAAGGAGAGAGAAACAAAGGAGATTACATATGGAGGGTTTGGTTTGGGGTTTCTAAGAGAGCCTATTAAAAGTGAATCTTCTTCTTCTTCTTCTTCAGAAAGTGAATCTTCTTCTTCAGAGAGCAAAAGACATAAGCGAAGTCGTATGGACAAACCTAGCTGCTCTTCCAAACAGGCTAACCCTTTGACTTCTGAACACAGAGACAACAATCAAGACACTTTGTTGGTAAGTAATGCTTGTAATTAGCTTTTATTGAATTTATGCATATAGTGTATGTTAGTAGTATTGAAAGTGCATGCCCTTTTCATTTATAGTGCATGACAGTAGTTCTGATAGTGCATGCCTTTGTCATTTGTAGTGCATGTCTTTGGTTTTGATAGTACATCCCTTTCTCATTTTTAGTGCATGGCTGTAGTATTGAAGTGCATGCCTTTCTCACTTGTAGTGCATAAGAACTGAATTGATTGTGCATGTGCTCCGAGTCTCACATTATTTTTTGCAGGCTTTCTTAAAAAATCACATTAAAGAAGGAAAGGTCCTTGCAGAAGGGATTGGGAGGTACTTGAGTAGATTGAAGACTGCTGAGGGCTTAGAGCTACAAAATATCAGCCTCTACAATCGAGTTAATGAGGCAATTGATCAAATGCTGGAGATTAATGTGTCTTCCAACTTGTCACAACACCAGACAGTGGAAAATGAAGAAACAATGTCTCATCAGCTCTTTTGGGAAGAGGCGTCAAGGTGCCTTGAAGAGATTGAGAAGACTGTGAAAGCGAAGAAAGATTTCTGTGGGTTTGATCCACCTTTTTTTAGCCTTGGAGTAGAAGGACTGCCTCCATTCGGAGTAAGAGTATCACCACCATCATCATCGAGGCCATTGGCTGGTGTGGCTACATGTGCTCAAGGTAGGTTTTATTCAAGTAAGAACAAACCAAGGAAATTGAGTTTTTTTTGTGTCTTCAAGCAAAGGGAAAACAAAAGAGATTCAGGAAAAGTGTAGGGAAAGTGAAGATCAAGTGCAAGCAACTGAAGCTATCCTTGAAGAGGATAAAGAGGATAGGGAGGGGATGTTGGTTGAAGAGTTGGATGGAGTACAAACTGTACAAGAACCTCAAGTGCAAGCAGCTGAAGCTATTGTTGAAAAAGATAGGCAGGATAGGGAGGGGATGTTGGTTCAGGTGGGGAATGAAGTACACGCTGTACAACAACCTCAAGTGCAAGAAACTGAAGCTATTGTTGAAAAGGTTAGGGAGGGGATGTTGGTTGAAGAGTGGGATGGAGTACAAACTGTACACGAACCTCAAGTGCAAGCAGCTGAAGCTATTGTTGAAGAGGATAGGGAGGAGATGTTGGTTCAGGTGGAGAATGAAGTACACACTGTACAACAACCTCAAGTGCAAGAAACTGAAGCTATTGTTGAAAAGGATAGGGAGGCAATGTTGATTCAGGTGGAGAAAGAAGTACACACTGTAAAGGTGTATATAAAAGCTCTATGCATGTGGGAATCAATGAAAGTGCATGCATTTATTCATATAGTGCATATCCTTTCTTAAAAAAGTGCATATCAACATTACTCAAAACTGCATGTTAATTCTATGCTTGTCTTAAAGTTTCATTTGTGTTCAAATTGATATGTGTTTTTTTTTATATACAGGAAATTGCAGAAGTGCAAGTGCAAGCACAACCTCAGAAGAAGAAGATGGTAAAATTCCATCAAGAAGTGCAAGCACAACCAAGAGTTTTAGGCGTCAAGCGTCCATGGAAACCATCCGAGAAATACAAGTCACCATGCAAGAGGAGACAGATAAGCTTAAAAGAGAAACCAACCAGTTCAGAGAAGAAGTTGTACAACTGGTTGATTGATGAAAACTCAGAGCAAGAGTAAAGAAATTTTAATTCTATTGTTTTAATAAATAATTTCTTTGGCATTTTTGCTGATGAAAAAAGTTACATATTACAAGGAGGTGATCTTCAAGATGGGGGAGTTAAATGCAAACAAGAAAGACTTCAAGTCAATGAAAAAAGATACATGGTTGGAAAATAACATTATTGATATCTGGGGAGAGATATTAAATTCGAATGAAGTTCTAAAGAGTGATGTCAAACCTTTAAGGCACTTTTTTCCTTCTTGTATAACGGTAAAGCATAACACTCCTTTTCTATAGTATCTTAATGTCATATTTACATGTATTTCTTGTTATAAATGCATGTCTTTTCTACATATATGTTTGTTTGTTTTTTTGAAAGTTCAATCCTTTGTCATTTGTAGTGCATTGTTTGTAGAATTAAAGTGCATTCCTTTCTCATTTGTAGTGCCAGTGTATTGTGTTGAAAGTGCATGCCTTTCTCATTTTAGTGCATCTCTACAGTAATGAATGTTCATTCAGTAGTGCATATTAACTGTGCATATTGTGTTGAAAGTGAATGCCTTTCTCATTTGTAGTGCATATTAACTGTCTTGAAAGTGCATGCCTTTTGCATTTTTAGTGCATCTCTATAGTATTGAATGTGCATTCAGTAGTGCATATTAACTGTTATGAAAGTGCATGCCTTTTTTATACGACTCACATAATGTTATTTGTTTTTGAATAATTTATAGGGTTTTCCATTAGTATATGAAGAAGCTGTTACGGGAGATAGATATATATGGTTTCAAAATATGATGGATGAATACTTGGAAAAAACACAGAACTTCAAGATTCAGAATATTGATTTGGTATAGTACATTAAAACTACTTGTTATTTCTCCTTTGAAATGGTTTGAAAAGTTAAAATAATCTTATTCACTCTTAAAATTACAGTTTGTATTTTCAATATGGCATAGCGAACACTACTACATGATTGCCATCAATGTGAAAACCCCCAGAATTGACGTGATAGATAATTCAAACTCCGGGACTTTTGAAGCAAAGTATAGGAATATTCCTTCTGATTTGGTAAGTTCTATTAATTGTGCAGGTATATCTTATTTTAAATGCATTCAATTATGATCCTTGGTGCAAACCATGTTTATTTTATGATTTAGTTGCTTATCTATTCTTTATCACAGAGAAAATTCTTCACTGAATTCCTAGAAAAACATGACATGAAAGACAAAGCTGCACCATTCAAAGATCAAAAGATGGTTCCAATCGTAAGGCTTGAGATGCCTTGGAGAGATGATGTTAACAAGTCTGATTGTGGTTTATTTCTGCTGAGACATATGGAAACATACTTCGGCAATGGACTGGATGACTGGAAAAGTGATCTCATTAAGCAAGATGAACATCAAATCCTATCTATGAGGATCAAGTACAACAATGTCATTCTAGACAGCCATTGGAATGAAAAGAAGACCACTGTTCGTGAAATGGTTGCTTTGGCAAATAGGAAGAAGTAGTATCTATGGATGTTTAGTTGGTGTATATGGTTAAGTAATGGTGTATGAATATTTTAGACATATGCTTTGAATGTTTTTTGTAATTTTGTATGAATGAGTCTTGATATCTATGTGTTATATTTTTTTTGCTACAAACCCTCTTTTCCATAATGGTTTCTTAAAAAGGCTTAGATAAATTTTTCTAGTTCGTATCTTTTGCTCTTCATTATTCTTTCAACTCTGTCTTTGTTCAAGGTTCTTTGTTGGCCCAAAAAGTCACAATCTGATCATATTCTAATCCAACAATATAAGCCGAAATGATGATTGTGTACAATGACCCTCCTTGCCTCATTGCTCAATTTAACTCCCTATGATCCATCTCTTAACCCTCTCTGGGAATTATTGAATAATGTGATAAATGGCCTCTCTGATTCCTTGTATGGGAACGTATTTTTCGGTTCCATGTTTTAAACCCACATCAAAGTTCCCATATACCCCTCTAGCACACTGAATATATCGCCAGAAAGGAACCAGGATGAATTGATCTTCCAACGGCTAGTTCGGCACCTCCCAAGACGATATTTATGGAAAATCTGCAGAAATCAGACATGTCTCATCAGTGGCAGAGCACCCTCTCCAATTGGGTTGATTTTTGAATTGCTTATGACCGTTCGGAAAAGCTGTAAGAGTATTCAATACGCCAGATCTTCCCCAATCTCCTCAACGGCCAGATCTCTCCCAACGGTCCCTTCAGCCTTCAATCCGATTTTAAAAGGTGCCCTGTTGATCCAAGCTATTCCCACACTTGTCATTTCCACCTCTCCTGATTCTCTGACTCTCTCTTTCTCAAACACAAACCTCGCTCCTCAAAATGGCTGACAAGAACCCTAATCCCAACTTCATCCAAGACGAAGAGGAAGCTGCCCTTCTCAGAGCCTTCAGAGAAAAGAAGGCCGCCTCGTCTTCCCAACCCATTTCTGTCACCACCTCCCAGATTCCCCAACCTGAAGAGAAAACTGAGGAGATAGCCAAAGAGAACACTGAAGAGAAGCCTGAGGAAAAGGCTAAGGAAAAAATAAAGGACCTCACCCCTGCTTTAGCATCGGCTACAAAATCAGTCTCGAAAGGAGGTTCCCACGATTCTTCCCCAGATAAGACCACCCAGGAGATCCTCAGCCCAGAGCCCTCACTTGCTAGCCTCAAGTCTAAACCCATCTCCAACCCTGGTCCATCAGTTGCCACAAGGCTGAAACAACGGAAAAAGAGTTCCCAAGCTCTGGTTCCCTATGAGCCCAAGTCCTCAAAAAGAGCCAAATCCACCACTCTCTCTTCCTCCTCCCTGGGTGAGGTGTCCTCTCTCTTCTCCAAGAGGAAGATCCTCAAGCCGCTCATTATCGGCAAAGAGTTTTGGACCCAAACCCTCGAAGAAGAAGATGAGGAACTGTTCAGCGACGCCCTCAGTAAGTTTCATTCTCTGCTGCAATACCAAGGATGGGATGAGCTCTTGGTCGAGCCCTTCTCCGCCTCTGATGAAGTAGTCCGTCTGTTCTATCAATCTCTCACCTTTGTGCCCGCCAAAGATAACTCTCCCTGCAACGACGCCATATTCCAGTGGAAGGGAACCATGTATCCCCTGTCCCCCAACCTCATCGCGTCTGCCCTTGAGATCGAGTCCCGATCTGGTTTTGACATACTGTATCAGAAAAAGACGTGGCCCAAAGGAAAGGGTTACAAGACCAAGAGAGAAGTGGTGAGGAAACTCTATGACGGCGACTACCCCTCAACCCTGCATACCAAGGATCTCTCCATCGCCAACAAGCTACTGCACTTCTGGATCACCAGAAACCTAGTTCCCAGGCAGGAGCACCGGGCCACAGTTCTCATCACGGATGCAATCCTTATGGATAAGGTGCTCTCTGGTGCCCAAGTTGATCTCCCTCGCATTGTGTTGGCTCATATGCAGTTCTGCAAGTCTCATGAATCTCATGCCCTGCCCTTCCCTCATCTCATTAGAAACGTCCTCTCCTTGCTTCACCAATACCCAGAAAATGTCCCTGAAACTGTCTACAGCAAGTTCCTCACCATGGCCACTGTCCGGAAACTGAAAACAAAGGATCACCAGGCCACCCCCTCTGAAGTACAAGCTGAACCGCCTAAGGAAAATGCCAGTTCTCAGGCCCCTTCAAGTTCTCTACCACCGCTCAACCCCCCTCAAGACTCCTCTGCGATCCTTTCTTCTCTGGGTCGTATTGAAAAAGCTATCACGGAAGGCTCGACTGTCATCACAGTCGCTCTCCGTGATCAAGTAACTGAGCTAGGGAAGATGAGCTCTGCTGTCCTAAGTCTGGTAGAGGTTCTTCAGAAAACATGGGAGGATGCAACCAGTGCTAATTAGGCCACGAGCCAAAATAAAGGAACTGACAACAACAAGGCTGTTGAAGAGGAGGCCGTTGCATTGCCTTAGGAACGCTTCTCCTGGTTCCCAGTGTTGTAACCTCACAGTGTGCTAGTAGTTCCCCTAGGATCCTACTACCCTCTTCTACCCTTTTGTTGTCTTCCTTAAAGGTTGCTTATGTTGTTGTCTTTCTAGGTTGTCTTTGTGATGTTTTGTGGATTGTCTTACCCTGCTCTTGAACAATGTTATGGTTTTATTAAGTTTAATGACTACTTTTGGCTACGATTCTATGATTGACTTATCTTTGCCTTAAGTTTCTATTATGGTTCTCTTACGGGTTTAATGCAATTGTTTATTTCCTTAGCTATCCTGTTCTTAACATGTTAACTGATCTTTTCGATGATGTCAAAAGGGGGAAGATGGATAGGAACCTTGAACTTTGGAAACTACTTGACTAATAGAAACTCTGAACTCGTTCTACTTCTAAGGAGGAATTTGAATAAACTCGTTCATCTGCTTAGGGGGAATTTGCAACCATTTGATGTTCTCTCGTTAGTTTATAATGTTGTAAATCCCTTAAACTCAACTGGTCTCATGAAATTCACATCTTATTATGTTGTCAGGTTCTTTGTATTTGTCATCATCAAAAAGGGGGAAATTGTTAGGAAATGGAACTCTGGAACTTCGGTTTCCCTGAGAGTTTCTTTTCTCAGTTCCTCTACTTTTGATAATGACAAATATTTTGATACTAATGTTTTATCTCAAAGATGTGCTTTAAGGAACCACAGGACAAATACCGAAAGCATGAAAGCCAAACAGGACAAGAGAACCAAGCAGCAAGCCAAAGGAAGGAACCCAGGTGTGCCCAAAAATGCAACATGTGATGTTGCGCTTCCCGAGAAATCTGGGAACACCAACCTCGGACAAGAGAAAGTTGAAAACGACTTGTGCGAAGCTTCCAAAGTCTGCCATTGTCCAGAGCAAAACAACAAGACGCCTAGAACACATAACCTCAGACAAAGAAAGGTGAAAGCGACTTGTCATGGAACCTATCGCTGTCTAGAAGACAATTCCAAAGTGCCCAGGTTGTCGAACCTCGGAAGAAGGAAGTTGGAGAACGACTTGGCTGAAACAGTTGACCAACTAAGAAGGATTCTGAGCTGCCTAGGTTGTTGGTATGTGTCAAAGGCAGCGTGAATCAAGGACAACCACACATCCTAGGGCAAGCTCGATCTGAGGGAACCAAGAGAAGATCAAGCTGCGAAGAATCCACTATAAAAGGAAGACTAACTCAAAGGTTATCTTCAAGCACTTCAATACGAATCACACTCAATAGCAAACATCAAAGTGTGAACCTTCAAACAAGATCATCAAAGCAAACCGAGATCAAGAGGAACCAGTCAAGGAATCGAAGAGCTGAGTGCTAAGTTCCTGTGACTGTAAGTGAGATAGTTCCTAGGTGCTAAGGTCTATTTCTTGGATTAATTATTGATTGTGTTAAGTTATCTAGGATTACCTAACTGTGTGTAAGGTAAAGAAACTGTGTGTTTATTCCTAGGATAAGCTGTAACCAAAAGATATAAGAAATCAAGAAGTAGACCTTGAAATCCTTTCAAAAGAAAGGTAGTGGTTTTTATCCTAGATTGCTAGTTGGCAATCAAAGGTTTCCACTATAAGGAACTTGTTCATTTGTGCTTGATTGTTTAAATTCCGCTGCGAAGGGAACTGAGAATTGCTATTCTTAGTTCCTTAGTTATTTGTCTAACAATCTCGATCCTACACTGAGGATACTGATATTGAGGACAATGATATTGCGGGTCCACAAACAGCAGTTCACAATCTTGAAATCTGCAATATTACTGGGCATATTAATAACTTAGAGGTTGACACTTCCTCTCCTTATCCTGCTAGCACAGTCTCTGAGCTCATAAATACCCACATCTCCCCTATCCCTACCCTTGCACCTACTGACACCAATACATAGATTAATATTATTCTCATGGTTGCTTCTGATTCTGATAAGAATAAGCAAATACAACATTCAACTATGGGACCCCTACCTCCTTTAGCTTCAGTGGTTACTACAACTGCTAGTAGGAAATTGAAAAGAATTAACAAAGATGTGGGGGGCCCTTCAGAGACTGCTATGAGGGACTCACCTTCACATAAAGGGAAGCGTGCTCTCCCTCAATCCTTCTTCCTAAGGGGATCTAATAAGAAGAGTCGTCCTTATGCAACCCATGTCACCAGTTCAAATGCACTCCTACAAACACAGATATCGGCGGAAGGAGATTCATCTCCTTCTGTCCGGACGCCATGAAACTCTTAAGTTTCAACTGTCGCGGGTTGGGAAGTGCTCGGGCAGTGAGGAATTTGCAGAATCTCATTCACAAAGAACTTCCCAATGTTGTGTTCTTAATGGAAACTAAGTGTACAACTAGTTATATTCAATGATGCACTTCTTGCAAAACAAGTCTGGAGGTTAATCACTTTTCCTGAGTCTACAACTTCCAAACTTCTAAAAGCAAGGTACTTTCCAAACACTGATGTACTTCAGTCTTCTATTGGCACCCGACTAAGTTTCATATGGAAGAGCCTTCACCAATCTGTTTGGGTTCTCAAGAAAGGCCTTTGTTGGGAATTAGGAAATGGATGTAACATCAGTTTCTGGGGTGATTCATGGCTTCCGAGACTTGACACATTCAGATTTATTACACCTACTCCACCAGGATCACAACACTGTCTTGTGAGTGATTTCTTTGACTGGAACTCCTTTGATTGGAAGTGGCATGAACTGGAAAATATTTTATTCCCTTGTGATCTTGATCTTTTGCACAAAATTCACCAAGTTTCTCGTAATTCTGAAGACACACTAAGATGGTACTTCACTCCAAATGGGGTATTCACTGTGAAATCAGCTTATAAGGTGATCATTTCTGCTCAAAACAATGCTGGAACTTCACACTTATCATCTTTGACAAACTCTACCTGCCACTGGAAAAAGGTTTGGAATATGAAGGTCATTCCTCGAGCAAAAAACTTGTTATGGCGCTCTTTTAAGAGCTTTTTACCTTGCCTCTCAAACCTGATCAAACGCAGGATAGTATATAATGCTACTTGCCCGCTTTGTCCTGGTAAGGTTGAATCTGAAATTCATGTCTTTAGGTATTGTTCAGCAGCTAAATTTTATTGGAGACAGTTCCATGCCTTATAGGAAATCATGTCCCTGCATCCAGAGTCTCTTTGGGATTGGTGGTGCTCAGTGCACACAATCCTCTCGCAGAGTCAACTTGAACTCTGGTGTACCTCAATTTGGGGACTGTGGACTAATAGAAATGCTCGACTTTTTGATGCTCATGTTAGAGATGTTGTTCAGCTTTGTCATTTTGTAGAACTACATACTTCTTCTGCTCTGCATTGCGCCTCTAATATGACTGTTTTTCCGGACTGCTCTTCTGCTCAAAGGTCAGTTGTACATAGAGCTCTATCTCTCCGTTCTCTAGTTCTCTGTTGCGATGCCTCTTTAGCTTCTGATGGTTCTACAACTATTGGCTTTATTTTGTATGACACTTATGGATCAATGTATGTTCTTGGGAGTAAGCATTTAAAACCAAGTACATTCATTGATGCATTGGAGGCTGAGGCCATTCACTGGGGTCTTATTTGCTCTCTCCAGTTAGGTGTTTCCTCTCTTCTGGCGAGGTCTGACTGTTTGGGAGTTATCAAGGCTTGCACTTCATAGATCATCCCCAGAAACAAGGTCGGTCTCTTTGTCAAGCTTATCTTGCATCTAGCAGCTTCACTCAACTCCTGCCTCTTCAGTTTTTTGCCCAGGATTCAGAACACTCACGCCCATGCAGCTGCTCAATTTGGTATCTCTCTTCCCCTCTCTTCTTTGGCTTTGTTTCATCATGCATCTCAATTGCCAATTCAATTGGCAAATGTAATGAATCCGCTAAATTAATATATAGTAGTACCCCTTTCCTCAAAAAAAAAATTATGGAGTACTATGCTTATCAGTTAAATCTGGAAACTTGAACATAGAACAAGTAGTTGAGGAGTTTGAAAATTGTAACGAGACCAAAAGATGCGTGGTTTTCGTGTAGGTGCTGGAAATATATATGTTCTCTTTGCATAAGACATGTTGCCACCTAATTAAACCTATAATTTTCTTGCTCAACTGACCTTCCAGAAATGCATGTCAGATACACATTAATATCGAGATTTGCTCGAATACGACAACAATCACACACACGATTCTAACTTAGTTTCGCAAAGATCAACACATGCAATCTAAAGGAAAGCAAAAAAGAACACCAACGGTTCGGAAATCCTACTCTGTGGAGCCTCAAGAGGAGAGACTCACCCCAATATACACTATCGGTAGTAAAACAGGAAGAGTTGGTTACAAGAGAGCAAAGAGCAAACCAAACACGGAAACAAAAGAGAACACAGGAAACAAGCAGAGTGGAACAGAAGACGAAGAAGACAAGGGAAAGGGATTCAGCCCCCTCTCAAGGCAAATGAAGCTTCACAGACAACGGCTCCAGGGACAGTGGCCAAGGCGGCCACCTAGAAACGCTGACGACAACGACCATCGGAGACGCTTCTCTCTCTCTCTCTCTCTCTCTCTCTCTCTCTCTCTCTCTCTCTCTCTCTCTCTCTCTCTCTCTCTCTCTCTCTCTCTCTCTCTCTCTCTCTCTCTCTCTCTTTAAAGCGGCGTGGAGCAGATCGTGATGCTCAGTGAGACTCGTGAGGCTTATAAAGCTAGGTCAAAGTCGTGTGTCAAAACGCGTCGTTTAACCAAGCGGAGAATAAGCCGCATGAGGCCCATCTGGAGACGCTCGACAAATCTGGCCCAAGACTCCAAGTTTGGGCTTTGGCCCAAGTAAAGCAGCAACGTGTCCAAACCTCAACCACAGCTTAGCCCACTTTTCTGCTGAACCCGGTCTAACCCTATCGAACCCGATTTAGTCCGGTTTGCTTTTTAACACCTCATATTGCCATCCTAACCCTTTAATCTAGTTACATAGATTGGATTAAAATTACAACACACGTGTATGCAGACTCATCACAACTAGTACAACATTTTTCTAAGCCGGATTATTGTTACAACTTACATGTATTATGTATACAAGATGTACATATGGAGTATCCGGCCAACATTATCTAAGAAAGTTGGACTGCATTAAAATCTAACATATACTCTCGGATGAGATTTAATTATCCTTTTAGACATTGTCACACAAAATATTTAATTAGTTTGTACCAAAATACCTTATATACATACACATAGAATCCTACAAAAAAAAAACATACACATAGAAAATTTCAGTACAGATGACTAAAACATTAGTTTATATTGAAATAAATACAAAATGCACAATTAAATCTTATCAGAGGAAGAGTATAGGTTAGTTTGACTAATTGGAATGGACTAACGTACTCAAATACATATACAAACTTAGCCTATGCAAATGTGACCTTCACGAATCACGCATATTGTGGCTTGATTTTGTAAGGAAATCGTGTTAGCTTACATATAAGCTATTCTCTTTAGGAACAATTATCCCTAAAATCATTTTGAAAGTGTATTTTTCAAGAACAGTTGTTCAATAATACTTTTTTTTTTTGACAGTTGAAAACTGTCTAAAAAACTTTTTTTAAAGTGCTTTTATTGAGATAGGGATTGGTTATAAATTTGTAATAGTTGAGCTGCGATAATACTAGTTAGTTAGCTATATATATATATATCAATTTTATTGATGTTAAAAGAGAGGGGAAATTACGCAAACATAAATTTTTTGGGGAATTTGAAGTTGGGGGTAGAAATCCGAATATTATTGGAGAGTGGCGTGGTCAAACGAGAAGGTGAGTTGGCCAACGCGACACTCCTGCGCAGACGGCACTTGTTATGGGAAACATCATAATTTCTTGCATTTGGTGTTTGTTGCCGGATCTACCCCAATATCCATTACACTATACACATTTGATCTCATCTATATACTATACTAATTTAATACTTACTCCAATTATTAAAACTTGTCATTTCAATATTAACATAACTAGCTATTAAGGATACAATAATCTTTTTATTTTCTTATAAAGTTTATTTTTTAGAATCTATAATTAATTCATAACTCAACTTTTTTTTAGTCAATGAACAAATAGAATTTACATGAGAAAAGTAAAAAAATGCAATTTCAATAACAAATCTCGTAATTCACAAACAGTTGTTTCACCTAAACCCCTAAACTAACAAATTATTTTTAACAAAAATAATAAGCTAAAATGACAATCTTATTTAACAAAGTTATCTAAAATAATGTTGTTTTAAGTTTGAAAATAATAATTAAAAAAAGATCTTATATTTTCCCTCTATCTTACAAATATTTTGAGTGAATGAATAGAGAGATTTATATGAGAAAAGTCAACAAAACATATTCCAACAACAATATATTCTCATAACTCATTTCTTAATTAATTGATTACAAAATGATAAAACGGCATAAAGTTGATCAAAATTTAATTGTTGAAACAACTCTTAATTTAGACCGGAGATAGCATATACTCTGAGTATTCATTCAATATTTTGTTTATAAGTATTTATTCAATATATTGTTTGTTTTATCTCATATTAAGCTTGCTCAAGAATTTTTTATTTCTCTAGCTTGTTTTATACGGAGTAATTTTGCTATACTATATATTTCCTAGGTATGAGACACATTTGACCTTCTCAGAATGTGAGTTCATTTTTTACTAGCTAACAATTTTGATAATAATATTTTAAATAACCCTTCAATTAAAATTATCAATCACTTTATTTTAATACTCCGTATAATTTAAATTTAACTCATCCGGTGGTAACTGGTAACTGGTAACATCGGTAAAAAAAATCCAGCCACAGTCGTTTTTCATTAATCTGGCGGGGCCGCGCAAGATTCACCAGTAGTAACGTGATTCAGGGGGACCCATCAGTCATTTCACGTCATGGTCAAATCTATGAGTGTAGTCAACATAATTTGATTAAGGCTTTATTAGGACATCTTTAACGGAGTTTTATAGGATGGGTCTTATAGAGGATTTTTGATAGAATTATTTGTTATGGGACCTATGGTGTATTGAGGGTTTTTATTGGGGTCTTTTAGATGAGTCTTTTAGATTTAGTTTAAATTACAATTATATCATTTGGTTAATATTAAATTACTAATATACCATTTATTATATTATTACCCCTTATTATATATTAATATAATAAAAAAAATCATACATTAAATTTATTAATGCTATTTTATTTTAATTATTTAATTATATTATTTATTTAAAATTAAGACAGACAAACATACATTGATAGACAAATCAACAAAAGTGATACATAAATTTATGAAAATAAAACAACATGCGAAAACAACATGAACTAAACCAAATGACGAAATTTAACGACAAACATCACACGATACACGACTGTAATCCAGAAGTTGCGGAGAGAAGTGAAGAAATCATGGGATTTATAGAGGTTTGAAGTGTATTGAAGAGTAGAAGAATAATGTGCTGAATTCAAATGGTTCGTTCTCTCTACTCAGATGTCCAAATGAAGTGATTCTAATTCGAGGAGTTAGATATTGAAGTCTACTGCAAGTCCTCAAAATATGAGTGCAATCCGAGTTGGGAATCAAAAGTTATGGTGTTTCTACTAAAGTGTCGCAGAAGCTGAAAAAGGCACCGCCGCCCCGCGGTGGAACTCACCGCCCCGCGGTGTAACTTGACGCCCCGCGCCAGAAGTCACCGCGACCCGACGGTGGATCTCAGAGAAGGCAACTAGAAGACTGACGCCCCGCGGTGGGCACGTCACGCCTCGCGGCCAGCACAAGATTGAAAGATACATAACAAGATTGAAACATGCATTCGGAAAAAAAAACATGTAAAGCGGAAAACTACAAAGACATCTTCACATCTACATGGATACACTTAAGAGGCGAATTCTTTCATCAATTGCATCTTAACAACCAAATATATACAAAATGGATGTCTATGGATTGATAAAAATGTAATTATAATTATGGTATTTTTTTTAATTTTTTTTAAGCAACCAATTTTTAAATATATGAATTTAAAAAAAAAATAACGAACGGCCAAGAATAAATATTGACCGTCCGTTGATTGTCATGTGGCGTACAACAACGCGCGCCAATCAGAGAGTGCCACGTGGCACTTTGATGCCAAAAAATTGTGTATGAGACGGTCCCATATTTTACCCCAAATTTGGGACCCTTGATGGGTCTTATAGCCCAATTTGAATATTATATTAAAAAAATTCTATAAGACCCACCTATAAGACCCCGTTAAAGATGCTCTTAGGTAAATTTAACTGTAATGAAAGTTTGAATTGAATGAGTAGTTGAATATGTAGCTGAATGAATATTTAGAGTTGAATTTATTAATTTAATTATTTATAAAATATAGTTAGTATTTGATATTATAAGCTGAAATGAGATAAATGTAAATTTCAACTTATTAATCTTCAATAATCTAGAGGATCACATTGAAAAAAAAAAAAAAAAAATTACATTAATCTAATATAAATTTTTACATGTTTTTACGGAACAATTATTAATTATTAATTATTAATTAAACTAAAAAGAAAATCAAGCTTCTTTAATCCCTTTCCTATTTTCTTATGGCCCATTTGTATTCAGCCCACTTAGATCCCGGCTCAAAAACCCCAAAATACCCCCACGTCTCTCTCCGTTTGCATCTTCTCAACTACAACAGATTCCATTTAACAATTCCTTGCACATTCTTCCTTTCTCTCTTTTATTTTTTGTGGATGCATCGAGAGAGCTAAAAGTGAAGCCTCGGCAATGGCGGAAATAGGATTTAGGGATTCGACCGCTACGAGGCTCGGCGGAGGCTTCAGAGGACCAGGTCGAGATTTCAGCCCTGACTCTGTGATCTACACTCTCGACTCAAACTTCAGCCTCTTCTCCTCGGCTTCCGCCAGCGTCGATCGCTGCTCATTCGCCTCCGATGCTCACGATCGGGATTCTCTTTCGTCAGATTTCTCTCAGGTACGAGCTAATAGATGAAGAAGAGGACTAATTATGTGACATTGAACTCGCCGGCTTTTAGGTTTTGCATGCTCGAGTTGATTGTTTTTATCTCGTGATCGATAAATCGGCGTTTTTTAAGGCATTATGATGATTGCGTTTGCTGCTTTCTGTTTCACAAGATAAAGCTAGGTTCTACTCTGCTACGTAGCTATCATGTTCTCGGCTTTGTCTTCACATGACTTTTACAGTTCTTTCTCACCTTTACAGCTACCTTTGTTTTGCTTCTTCTTCTTTCCTTGCTCATTGCTAGCATTTGAGTTTTAATACATATCGTTTTTTTTTTAAAGCTAAATTTGATTCTTGATTATGCTCAATTAGTAAAAAAAGGTAATGGTTACGATTTTTTTTGTTCTGTTGAAAAATAGCATTTGGCTGGACACGATATTGGTGGACGTGAGTGTTTGAGTAGTCGAGATCTGGACCTTCTACATTTAAACAAAGTTACAGTACTCCACAGTGCCAATGGTTGCCTTGGCAAAAAAGCCGAAAAAGCTGAAGGTACACTTCCCTAGTGGAAAAAATCCTCCCGATCTACTCTTTACTGAGACACAGAACGAGAGATGAAGAATTAGTGGTGGAAATAAAAGTTGCCTTTTTCCGAATTTGAAATTTCTTGTGTTAAAGTTGTTTCAACTCTATTGCTCCTCATTCACGCTGGCTCTTGTTGGTTTTTTGAATTAATGGATAAATACAAGCACAGTTGAAAGGCGTCAAGACAACAAAGTACCTGTTGACGTTGATGGTGACGCTCCACAGTTAGATTCTGCAAGGAATTCGTTCTCTCTAGCTCTCAAAGGTTCCAAAATTTGAACTGTATCTTGATTCTCTACCTCTCTTTTCCAGTTCTTAGTTTCTCACATCTTAATTACCCTTATAATTCAATTCCCAGAGTGTCAAGAAAGGAGATCCAGATCGAATGCTAATAAGGTAGAACGGCGAAGACAAGCTTCTTTGGAATCAGTTGAGAATGTTGTGAGTTCTTCCCCACGGCTCGGAGTGATGAATAAAAACACAGTCTCATCTCGCAAATCCAGCAATCTTCCCAGCCCTGGAACGCCGAATTACCACCATGCAAGTGGAGGGATGAATAAAGGATGGAGCTCAGAGAGAGTGCCGTTACAAACAAGTGCTAACAGAAGGCAAGGTGGCACGGTACTCCCATTCAACAATGGGAGGACTCTACCTTCTAAATGGGAAGATGCAGAGAGGTGGATTTTCAGCCCAGTTTCAGGAGATGGAATGAGGCCTTTGTATCAACAGCCACAAAGACGGCAAAAGTCGAAGAGTGGGCCGCTTGGGGCTCCTGGGATTGCATACTACTCAATGTATTCACCTGGCATTTCAATGTATGATGAAAGCAATGTAAATAATATCATTGCAGCTTCCCCGTTCTCTGCTGGTGTTATGATGACTGCTGCTCCCTCGATTCGTGCTGGAAACAATGGGAATTTCCAGAACATAGGCGAGCCTTGCATTGCTCGTTCTGTCAGCGTACATGGCTGTTCGGATTTAATTTGCCAGTCATCTGGGACGTACTCTCGAGGTATGACGTTGTCTTTGTTATGGTATTTGATTTCATATTTCCAAGCTGCAATTATCCTCAATTGTAGTCTATATTCTCCTGGTATGACCAGTTTGGACTCGCAAATTCTACTTGTACACCTTTGTATGACTGATGGCCGCAGATGTACCAAATCTGTAGAATTAATTGAACACCTAACTCCATCTGGAAAAAAAAAAGAGGATCTTATCAATCTTGATTACATCAGTAAAATTTATTGTTTTTTATGGTCTGTTAGATATCCTTTTAATATCTTTTATGGCTTTTGTAAGCTTAAAAATAGTTCAATAAATTCCTCAAGTAGGAAGTGTTATGCTTACCCAGACTTGAGTATACATATTTAAATTATTATGTAGATGAGAAAGTTGGCGATGCAAAGGATGCTGCTGCCAATGTATGCCGTGCTGTTTCTAGGAGAGATATGGCTACACAAATGAGTCCTGTGGGTAGCGCTCATTCATCTCCTAGGAGGTCGTCTTTCTCCGTATCTACACCTTCCATCTTACCAATTGTAGAGGTGCAAAGTTTCAATTCCTCAAAGCCAGAAGTGAGAGATGTCCAAGTTGATGAACGGGTCACTGTCACTAGATGGTCCAAGAAACACAAATCTCGAATTTCTGGTAAAGGCTCAGAACGCATAGATGATTGGCAGTTGAAAGCTGTTGAAGCTCGTTCGTCAGCATGGCAAGATTCAGAGGCATCCAAAAGCTTATCTAAGTATGTATATTGTTTTATCAGCATAAGTTTTTTTCCCAGCTTCCTTCTGAAGAAATTCATCTTTTTCAGACTTGATTAAGCATTTTGGTGATCATGAGCATGCACCAGGAAAGCACATTAAAACAGATTAAATTGCAGAATGAGTTTAAGTTCATATATCATCATATTTTAAAGCAAATATGTTATTCTTGCACAGTTGTCAGAGAGAAGAAGCTAAAATCACGGCATGGGAAAACTTGCAAAAGGCAAAGGCTGAGGCAGCAATAAGGAAACTAGAGGTTCTCTTCTGACCAGCTTGCTGTAAATTAATGTTTTAACCAAGCAAGAAGGAACAAACAATTTTTCCAAAGGCTTTACATCCATCTCAATCTAAAGTCTCATAATCATAACATGATGTTATTACTTTGAGACTGCATGCTAAAATACTTATCAACTATAATATTCTAAAGAATAGTTGTATTTGCACCGTTCAGATGAAACTGGAAAAGAAGAGATCAACATCCATGGAAAAGATTATGAAAAAGTTGAGATCAGCTCAGAAGAAAGCACAGGAAATGCGAGCCTCAAGCAATCAATCGCCAAAAACCTCTTTCAAGGTTGTATCTTTTCACAGGACTCGGCAGATGAGCTCACTGAGTGGCTGCTTTACCTGCCACGCATTCTAAGAGAGCATTATTGAGTAGTCAGAAACATCTGCAAGGTGAATGCTCTTACTCCTTTGCTCACTAGTATCACATTTGGATTTTTCATAATTCCTCCATCCATACTATTGAATTGCTAAACAAACAAAAACTGCATTTGTGGTAGCTGGTATATATACTTGAGTTTGGATAGAGACTCTGATACATGACATGTATCCAGGTCAACTACAAGGATATAGGTGAAGATATGAAGTTAAGGGTGTATAATATCATATAACATGGTGCATCTACAAAACGCAAGGTGTCTTCTCAACATCATGTGGTCATAAACGTGGATGTGGATCTTCCTGCTCATCATCAAGATCAACCTGCCAGGAAAATGGAAGTAATAATTCATTTAGTGACTATGTAAATCAATTTTCATGTTGTGGACGAATTATATTCTAATCCCTTATGTTAATGTGGAACGATAATATTCTAATCCCTTATGTTCAAGTGTTTCTGTCTGGCCTCCCCAGTTCAGACCTATTTTGGTCGATTAGTTTTTGCAAATTTTACTTTTAATATCTCTATATATCGAGTCTTGAAGAGTTGAATATCACTTGCCACTCCCATCTCAATTCGGCAAGCTTAAATAGTAGACATGATCAAACACGGGCCGGACCGGGTCTGGGCCAGACCCAGACCCATTTTCTTGACCCGTTTAAGTGGGTCCGGTCCGGCCTACAGACGGCCCGGTTGGTCATTTTCAAGTATTTTTTTCATATTTTTTATTCTCTAAACCAATTATTTAATACTATTAATAAGAAAATGATAATTAATTTTAGGTTAGGGCTTTTTATCATATTATTTGTTATATATATTTATATTGATTAAAAATAATATACGGGCTGAGCCGAGCGGTCCGTATGGACCTGAACCTGTAACTGGGTCCGGCCCGCTTACCCGTTTGGGCCGGGCCGTTTGACTAGAATCCTTGTCCAAGTCCGTATTATTTGCCGGACGGGCTACCCGTGTTTGACGAGGTCTACTTTAATTACTCGTATAGAACAAGTCCAATTGAAAATAGTTCAAGTTTGTGATCAAAGCAGGTGCCCTTTCGCAATCACATTACAAAATTGAAGGATAAAGCTATTAAATTTTGTCAGAGGATAGAACATTGCTTATTAAACCATTTAGGTTTTGTTGCTTAAACCGTGGTTATGTTATATCAATTGTCATATCAAGAAAGTGACAATGGTGCAAATGCATATAAGATAGTGATAAGGCTGAAGATGTTTAAGAGAAAAGAGGGAGGAGTTGCAAACGTGTGAATGGTGAAATCTCATGGGGCAGTAGAATCAGATCCCCTGCATAAATAAACACACCACAACATCTGATACAGAAGCCACATCAGCATCTAATCCTCCACTAGTTCTCCATGTACTATAAGCATCATACACATGGAGTCCTAAAATCCTAAAACAGATAATTAGACTTGCCTCTTACACAAACACATCTGCTAGTGTTTCAATACATAAGAATGCATCAATAATCCTCTTCCTTAAACCTATCACTGATGATCCCCAAGCTCCCAACAAAAATTAATAATTCTCAACGATTTCTAACCTACTGGAGCAATGTTCGTCTACTAGGGAAGCACATGTCTACTGCATGATATTTACAGCTACCGGACATCCTTGGACTCCTTTTCTTATTTTTAGAGAAAAGTCTGTTGCAGTAGAAACTTTTGCTGCAAAATAAGAAATTCTATTCTGAAAATGTCAGATAAAAATTAATTTACTTTTTTTTCTTCTAATTTTCTCTTAAGGAACCCTCAAAATCACCATTGTGGATGGCCTAACTGTTCTTTTCCCTTTCAGTCACCATGGACCCGTCAATGACCTCGTCAGGCGTCTTTTCTTAGCTCCGTGTTGTGCATTATTCATCATCTCCAACACCTGTTAATGGAACCAAAGAGACATGTCAAGAGCATGAAAAGAGTGTGAAAGGGAACCGTTACAAGTTTTGAAGATATATGAAATTGGAGGAAATGTAATTGAAATTTGTGTCTCATTATTACAGAGATGGTACCTGATTTTTTTGCTTTTCAACAATTTCTGCCTGCAGTAGGAAAAGCTCAATCAGTGGACACAAGAATTTAATGCGAAAAGAAACTACAGATAAGTCATTAAATGACTTCATAACCAACTCAAAAACAGAAACACGGGATACCTGCTTCTTCCTTAACTCTGCATTTTCCTCTTTAAGCTTTGCTACTTCTTGTTCCAACTCCATGGTGTAGGCCTAAGATACAAAGAGGTTTCAAAAGTCTACAATAATACTGAGGCATGTTTTGTACAATGAATTTTTATGCTTGTATGTGTGTGCAGTTCACTGTTTGTTCAATTTGAAGTTGAATCCTTGGCTCTTAATTCTTATAGAAGAGAACTAGAAATAGATAAGAAGGCCAGCTGCATGATCAATAAAGATAGGATCATAAATAAACGATCACCACGGCAACATATGACACAGGTTAATATGTAAATCAGTTATCACAAGATGAGAGTGAAAACTGGGAAACTTTCTCACCTGTTTCCTTGCTCTTGACCTTGCAGCTGATTCTCTATTTTTTATCATGCGCCTGTGTCTTCTCTCAATAACCTTCTCCACAGTATTGTTACTTTTTCTACCTCGAAGGTCTCCATTAAACATGTAAGGAACTGGCGAGACAGATGGTATATCATCACTACTCGTTAGCCCGTCAGAGGACAAAGAAGACGGGGATTTAGTACCAATTCTGCTTCCTGCATTCCCCAAACCAACAATCCCCATTCCACCACCACCACCACCTTGTAAAGCAGTACCATTTGCCAAATTACCAACAATTCCACCCCTAATTCCCGGGCTAGCCAGATGACGAGTACTGCTGGGTATAGTCATAGAAGGAGCACAAGACACTGCAATCTGCTTCGGAAATATTGGCTGCTGCTGCTGCTGTTGTTGTTGCTGTTGCTTTGGCTGCTGTTGCTGGGGAATCAATGGTGCAGTTGCCTGAGGCTGAGTTGATCTGACTCCATTAACATTCAACGGCAAAATGGGTGGTTGCAAGGATACTTGAGGTTGCTGAAAACTAATTCCAAAACCCATATTATTACCATTACTATTAACCTGTGCTAAGTCACCTAAATACCCACCAGGATTAGGCTTGTCTTCTCTTACAACACCAGCTCTCACCAAAAACTCCTCCAATGTAATCTCTCCTAGAGTTGGCTGCCTCTGAGCCTGAGTCACACTTGCTGCTGCTGCTGCAACTCCAGTATATTTCCCTGTAGCATAATCCTTAGCTATGTCCTTCCACACCTCATCTACAGTCTTCACGCTAAGTGTACGGGGAAGAGTAATGGAGCCCTGTCTCTGCAGATAACCTCCTTGATTTCCCCAATCTTGGCCTCCACTACCATTTCCTACACTAGTATCAGCAGGCGCTGAAGCTGAGTTCTGAGTCTCCTCAGCACTCCAGATGCTCTTCAAGAGCTCTTCCATGTTCATAGATCCAAAGTCCTTCCCAAGTGTGCTTTGAAACTCGTCAAATGTCAATGAGTACACCGAAGGCTGTCTCACCAGTGAGAAATTCCCATCGTTCCCCAAACCCTTGAAGTTCATATTAGCTCCCATCTCCTTTTCGATCAGTCCTTACAAGTTCAAATCCACACGCTACATACAACAGTCAAACCAAATCCCCCAAAACCTAACAATCAACCATCAAACCAAAATCGATTTCAGCAGCATAAATTGATTCGCTCGGAATCGAAATAATCAATCACAATTTCACTTAGAATCAGGAAATGCGATCTCTAAATTCATCGCAAAACCTAGAAGTTTCATATATTCAGTAAAAATCAACAGCTCAATCTGGACAACTACAAAAAGATGAAGCAGAAGTAAAAAAAAACTCGAAAGTTAAATCGATCAACAGATCAAACTGCCGATCGAATAAAATAATTAACTACATAATTAAATACTCAAAAGTTCCCAAAAATAGAAAACGATACAAGAAGAAATCTAAAAAAAAATAGGTGAAAGGAAATCTTAATTACTCAGTATCTTTCCCCGAATAAATCCTAATTTACCTCGATTTTCCGCCGATTTTTTCTCTCTGATTATTTGTATCTCCTTTTGTTCTTGGCTGCGCTCTCTGCTTCGTTTGGGACGACACAGTGGCGGGGACGACAAGTGTCGACTGTCTACCTTTCGCCCTTCTATTTTAAAGCCTTTTTTTCTCAAATTTCTTTTTTATTTCCTTCTTTATCATTGGAGGAGTGGAGACGACAAGATTAGGACACGTGGACCAATCATAGCATTTATTCGTTGAACGTTACGTCAGCGAATGATGTTTTGACATCTGGATGGATTTCAGCCGTGAACGTTGCTTCATAACAGCCGCCGGATTGATTCCTACTTTTTTGTCCTGACGTCCGTTTAAAATAGCTAAAGTGCGCCGGTGTGTATACTGCGCACGCTCAGGGAGGTATGAAACGCAGAGCTTTAGCTTCTATGAGTGCTATACTGTTGTATGTTTCATTAATGATGAAGCTTCAATACATGAAAATAAATACGGAGTATATAATTTTGTTAGGTAAGCTACTAATTATGGTGTTATATAATTCTGATACATATTGGAAAAGACATATTTGTAATATTGGTTTCTATTTTCAAAACATATGTAGGTACTCATCTGCACTTAAATGTATAATTACTTTTCGTGTTAGGTTCGATTTGGGAGCATCAAAATTAAGTATGTAAAGTTTTATTGCTTTGTTTCTAATATCAACATTAATTAATAAATGAATTGAATATCGATAAAGGCTAACAATATGGTTAGCACTTACAATTATGTTGCCTAATAAGCCTAACAAATATAAAATATATATATGTACCACATGTAAGATCACGTACATCGATCATCTTGATAATTTTATTTCTGCACCAATGAATCTTGATAATTTGATTTCTTATACTGATCTACTATAACTAATTTTACTGGTAAAAAACAAAGTATAGTGTTTATAATAATATGATTAGTTATAATTAGTGATCTTAATTAGGGGTGTTCATCCGGTCCATATTTTTTCAAAAGTGTAGACCGGAGATCGGTTTAGACCGAAATTTATTTATTTTTAAAAATTAACCAAATTCTTATTTAATATGTAAAAAAAATATTTATACTTCTGACTTATTGACTTAAGGAAAAAATATCTATAAAAAAATAAAATTTAAACTTTTAATTTTTTTTAAAAAAATCCGATTCAAACCGATTTTTTTCCGAATTTGAACCGGACCGGATTAAAAAACAAACCTGAATCGGATCGTAATTTCACCGATCCGGTTTTCCGGTCCGGGCAAGATTTGAACACCGCTAATCTGAATGCTCCAATAAGAACAGTAATATTCTTTATACATACTTTGCGCTTTCGAACATCCCAATGACCCGTGGCGCAAGGCTGACGTAAGCAAGCCTATCTTCTATGGAGGACGTAAGCAAGCCTACCTTCTATAGAGGACGTAAGCAAGCCTATCTTCTACGGAGGATTAATTGTGATAGAAGGACAATCATATGACTCTGAATGTATAAATAAATAAATATTTAATGTTTATTTATTAATTTTTTATATATATTATTTTAGAATAATCAGAGTACGAAAATGAAATAAAAATAAAAATTGTTGATCGAGAAAAAAAAAAACGACGGTCAAAATCACTTCGTATTTCGTATCCTAATCTCACTTCTCACTTGTACATAAAAGCATATTGTATCATTCAATTTATATAAATCATTGTACTTGCTTGTAATTTCCCTCTTGACACAATAGAATAAGAGACTGTTTTATTTAATTAAGCAGCTAGGGGTATGAAGTTCATTGCAAATTATGAAAGTATATTTATACGTTGATCCATGTAGATTTTCCATACGTAGTTGATCTACGCATTAGATTGATATGTACTCCCTCTGTTTGACAATATATGTCATTTTAGATTTGGTACACATTTTAAGAGTGTCACTATTTAGACTAAAAAGTTTTTACTTTTTTTATATATATATACAGGTAAATAGAACGTATCTTTACAAACCAGAAGACATACATAAATCATCACAACGGTGTTTTTACAAAAAGTTTTTACTTTTAATTACTTTTTTTACCTACTCTTTTTGTATTTATATTTTTATTTTTAAGCCAATAAATAGAGAGATAAGATACTAAAGTAATTAAAAATTCAATTTTCAAGAACAATCATTATTAATTAACAATAACTTTTTACTTAATATAATTAGAATGACAAATATTAATAAATAAGATTTTAAACCTAAAATAACATACATATATGAATAGAGGGAGTATAATATAACTTTGAATATAAAAGATTAAAAAAAATCGTGTAAGAGATAATGATATTAAAAGGAAGGGGGAGAGAATAAGCGTGGCAATCCGTCTAGGGACTTAGAGAGAAGGCTCTCTAACTTCTCTCTAAAAAATCCCAAATTTCAAACTCATTATTTTAGGGGTAAATCCCCCACCAACAATATCAATCATCTTCTTCAACAACAAGAACAATATATGTTCAAGCAACAATAATCAACCACAACAACTCCTCAGCAAAAGCAACAATAATCAACAAAATCAAATGTATCTTCATTCGATCGAAGGTACATGATCTATAATATAGTTCAACCTAAAAACCGAACCCCGCAATCTAAGCCTTCCCTAACGCATATTTGTCTCGCTCCTAGCCTTACAACACCAGATCTACACCAGATCTGTCTCACACATACCTCCCTCTCTCTCGCCCTCCACTCTCACCCCTTACGCTGACCCGCCATTGATGAGCTCTACTCGTTTATCTCCCATTTCATCTAAATGAGTTTACATGATATCCAAAACCCATGTTTCTCTTCTATTCACTTGACTGGGTAGAGAATAAGGGAACTAAGATCTAACCAAACTTAAATCCCTAAACCCTTAAAACCAAATTGAGCGTTGATGGCTCCCAAATTCGAACAGGTTGTCCCAATCTTTTTGAACCGCTGACTGCCTTGTTCTCCACCGGTACTTAACGGTCGTCGTCGGTGCTTCACCATCAACGTTTTCTTTCCCTCTAACCCAGGGAAGAAGATGACATCTGTTACATGGAAACAAGTAAAAGCAGAAAAGGAAAGTAAAAGATGACCTCTCTCTCACTCACTCCACCTCCCACCGCAAACCTTTCATTTGTAACCTCTCTCTCTCTACCACCGTAACCACCGAACCAGAGCCCGTTTTCACATCTGTTCGGAGCTTCGCACCGGCCACCATCGCCAACCTCGGCCCGGGCTTCGACCTCCTTGGATGCGCCGTTGACGGCGTAGGCGACCACGCCACTCTCATCGTCCACCCCGGCCAGATTGCATTTTCCGAGATCACCGGCCCCGCCGCCGCAAAGTAGCTTTCCAAGAATCCCCTGCACAACTGCGCCGGGATCGTGAATCTACATCTCCTAAATCCCTCGTCCTTGACCTTCTTCCTCACCTCGAGCCCCTCCCCCAAGTCAACCTCAAGCTCGCCAGTTGCAAGCTCCCCTAACCCTATTTCCCATATTAAGATTTGGGTTTGGTTATTGGGCCGAAAAGCCCAATTCTCAAACTAATTATAACAATCTACAATTTACCCTAAGTTTATCAATTTACATCGTTTTTGGGTAGTAAAGCCCACTTTGCTTTATTGTTTATTTAAGCATTTATCTTGATTTTATTTTGACCTTATATCAAATCTGGTTGATTTAAAGTGTTTAAACAAATCAAGAGCTCTAGCGAGAAGGGCTCTAGAAAATTCTAAAAATCAAAGGGATTAATCCTTAAACAATCAAAGGAGTAAACCTCCCTCTTCAACAACAATCAACAACCAAACACCACCACCGGGTAACCCCCGACACCACTAATAACCACTTTCTATGGGCAATCCCCAACATAACCGGGCAACCCCCGACCACTTCTTGATAACCCCCGTCTCACATCACCACTGGGTAACCCTGACACCAGATCAACAATAATATTAAACTACCCGTCTACCACCACCAAATTTGACCTGATTTGGGCTCCATCACTGATATGGTGATGTTGGTCCCCGTTGGGGGTGCACCAACTCCAAACCATTAATATCTTCTCAACCTTCGTCAAGACCAAATTGATGGATTCAATCACATTAATTTCATCCTTGTTAACCTTTTTTATTTCTATATTGATCAAGCATGGGTGGCAAAATTCTCGTGGCTTTTGTGGAATAAATCTTGGGTTCTGGCTGAGTCGCCGGTCGTGGTCGTGTCTGTGGCTGAATGAAGACCCCTCTCGAACGAGGGCAACGTCATGGTTGAGGCTCCTGAAGATCCGTCATCTAGGTGAAGGCAACGTCAAGGTAGCCCGTTCAGCACTTCCGCATGTGTTCCTGTTTGACCTTTTCCCGATGACACCCTTGAGTCTTGTTGACTCTCTGTCTGCCTTACATTTGTGTTTCTCTTTTGTTTCGTTGTAATTATTGTGTTTGTCTTTGGTTCTTACTGTTCGATTTGTACCGACGTCGATTTTATCGGCCTCTCGAACTATCCGATGTGGTTACGTCGGGTACCTTGAATTCTGTTCTCATCAAAAAAGAAAAAGAAAAAAAGCGACACCATATGACAACATTTGGTTTTATTTGGGAAACATGTGACATCACATGGACCCAATGCGGTTCACTGTTTCGGGAAGTAGTACAGCATTCTGACATTTTAAAACAATATTGGTGACATTTCGAATAGAATGGCGCCAACAAATAGTACAGTAATACCCCCCTATTATTTCAAATGAAGGACCACATTTTTTTTATATAAAGTAATAATTGGAAGTTTTCAGGAAAACTTAACTAAAGTATGGATCTTCGAAAAGTTGAAAAATCAACGGTCGAAACAATCAATAAGATAAAATAACTCCTCGGGGGTGGCCTACTGGTAAGAGGCATGAGGGATAAGGGAAGGTTTCGGGTTCGATCTCTGTCTTTCCCCCCTTCATTTGGGTGAAACTCCCAAGTCTTACCATGTCTCTTATCACTGGGTCGAGTCGGTCGACGCAAGTCGACTTTCCTGATTCGTGGTCCTTGTCGACTGGGCTATGAGTCCGGGATTTACCACTTTGGTGGGTCCTACGTTATCAAAAATAAATAAATAATAAAATAATAATAAACAGAATAAAATTACAGTAAACATTCAAAAAGAAATCCGAAAAAATAAGATGAATAAGCTTAATAAAAAAGGCCACAATTTTGTCTAAGCATTCCTATTTGATTCTCACCCTTGACTTTTTAATCCATTTTATTTTAAAATTCGGCCACTTTTTTTTTTATAAACTTTTTAAGTTCGTTGGTCGATCATTTTATTTTGAACCATAGTCCATAAGTTTTAATATGAAGAGTATGGGTAACTGAAGTACATAATTTCGAACATTATCTGCTCAAAACAAAAATCAAACATTATAATCTCATCATATAGCTCTAAAATCAGTAGGATATATGAAATAAATACTACTCGAATATCATATTAGTGATTTGACATTTATAAAAAAAGGTGACCTATTAGGGATCGACAATTTTATCCATTATTAAAATTGTTCATGAACTTAAATAGACATACTCAAGTGAAAGAAAAACCTAGAAAATGAAAACGCTCCCGTCTCCGAGAAACTTTTCGTCGGCCCTAGAAAAAATGCTCCACCGAGCCTCTACCCCTTGAAGCTTGACCCCAACCATTGTCGGTCGTCACGACCCTCCGACTATCTGCCTTCACCATCACCGCCCCATTGCACCACCAGATGCGTTGTCAACCTCGTCTCTAATGACGCCTACCAGTCAACCCCTCTGCCACTCCACTGCTCGACCTCAGCCAACCATGGCCGCTGTGACCCTCCGACGAGCGCCGCCATTGGGCTTTTGGCCATTTGTAACCCCTTCCCAACATCTCCCTCTCGTTGCACTCACTCTAAACCACCGAGCCACCAGGCCACACCCACCGGACCTCATTCATTGGCCGCACCACCGAGCCTCCAGACCATACACATTGGACCACTCTCTCTGGCCCGTTGTTCGCGACCATCCACTGCGCACCCACACCCACATGCCCTCCGAGCACCCGCATCAAGCAATACTCGAACCCACCACGAACCACATCAACTATTGCCCACCGCACCACCTTTGCGCCATCACACACCCAGATCCACACCTTTGAGCTTACCGGCCCGGATCCAAGGCAACACTAAACCCAAACATTCATCCCCATTAAAGGGATTTGAGATGTTCAAGCAAGAAGCTTCGGCCACCCCCGAGCGAGTAGCTCCGGCCACCACCGACCAAGAAGATCCAATGAATAATTTAAAGATTCCACTCATTCCTTGTCAGGCACTAACCAGACTGACAACTTCGTCTCCGACGCGTTGCTCATCCCTCACGTTAAGATCAGAACATGGGCCGTGTATCCCAGACCCGAATCAAAAGTTGAATCATCCTGAAAACTTGTTACGATTCACTCATTACTGTTGTGGGTTTGCTTTTAGGTTTGATTGGAGACTGTTGTTCCAGTTTGAGATCAAGATAGTGATCGTGTGATCCCTGGTGGCTTCTATAGACGAAGTGTCTCCAGATTGTGTCTTGTTTATGCTTTTCGGCTGTTTCAACTTCGTGTTGGTATTTTTCAACCCATGTTTGAGCCTCTCTCGTCGATTAAGCCTTTTTGTTTAACCTTGCTCGGTTGTGTTTGTTTTTCCTGAAACTTTTGTTGTTGTTTCCTCTCTACTTTGCTGCTTTTTTGTTGCTTTGTTTGTTGTTGCTTGCTCTTGTCGGGTGTTCAGACTGCCGATTTTTTGACCTCTCAAGGTTCCAGGTTTGGTTGTTCTGGAACCTTGAAATCTTACTATATAAAAAAAAATGTTCATGAACTATACGACGTATTTAATACACACAAAACAGACAAAAGTCCATTTATTTCTTAGAGTTTGTTTGGTAAAGTATTTATATATATGTGTATTTTATTAGAAAAGTGAGAGTGGTGGAAAAAAATTAAAAAAAATTATTACACGTTTATTGAAATTAATAAAAATAAAATATATTTTGGCAGCCTTAATAAAATAGCTTGCTTTTCCGACACCCTTATCTTCGTAGCGGAAACGGGGAACCAAGCTACTTGCGCCCTGACACGGTGCTATTTGCACCGTATCAGTGGCGCACAACACTCACTGTCGCAGCCGGCGCCGACGGTGGGTGCCAACGGAAATCGCGTGCCCTGGACGCCGCGTGGAGGGAGTTCGATCTAGTGTCGCCGCGCGGTGGTGGTACCGGGAGTTCGATCTCGTCGGTGATGGTTTTAGGGTTTAGGGTAGAATGTTCGGTGGATTTCAATCAGAATTATTGTTGCGTCCGTGAATGAATTACTTTCGGTGGATTTCAATCACAATTTTTCGGTGAATTTTAAGAACTCGACCCGAACCTGACTCGATATTTTTTAAGACTCGATATAATTTTAAAATTCAATATTTTTTTAAATATCGAAAAAGAACCTAACTCGACCTAAACTCGACCCGAACTCAATCCCAAAAATTATACGACTCGATCGATCCACCTCCGACATTCACCGCCGACACTCACCATCGGCCACCGCCGACACCCACTGCCGCGCGAAAGCCGCTGCCGCGCGCCTGCATGTGTGTCAGGGCACTGTGGCCCGGTGCAAATAGTATTTGCCCACACTAACTAGGAAGATATATTAAACTAAATTCTCCTACCAATATGAAATTATTAAATGTTTTTTTCACTGCATACTATATGTGTGAGCAACAAATGATGGTTGAGATTTTTAGTTGCTCCAATTTTAAATTTATGAGAGTTTTGAAATGGAGATTCTAGAATATGCATGCACCTTATCGATCATCTTACGAAATAAATAATGTTCAATTTTTATTTCGGTGGGGATGGGGGAGGATAATGTGGGCTGGCCCAAATGAACTATATTTTGGGCCTCTAAAACCAGATTAACTGCCCAGCTGAATTTGATTAATTCAGGCAGCCCACTACCTCAAAGTAATGGAATGCGATATACAACATCCTAAGATACACTCCTACTGACTAATGAAAATAAAACATTTGAAACACCTACTTAATTGAAATTTAAAGAATCTAAAATAATAATAATATTTCCTAGCTAAATGGTCTTGTGCAACAACAAGCTGCATAAAACTTGATCTCATTTATACAATACAGACTACTCAATATATACAATACACATGTATGGAGATCGACTTATATGAGATGGTATGAAAGTTCAAACTGAATCATCATCAAATGTACGAACATCTAGTAACATACAGATCAGTTAATTCTCAATATACACATGAACATCAAAGAACAATATAGTCCTAATTAGTGGATTTGGGAACAGGAGAAAAATAATCTCGATAAAAAATGAAAAAAAGTCTGACATGGAAATTAAATGACGGTTGGACACTTTGACATACAATTCAAGTTCAAACTAGTGCAACTTTATCCTTTCTATATTACAACTGTTTTTTTTAATGCATGTCTGTTATGTCTTTTGAGAAATGAACATTGCGGCCGATTGCTTAGCAAAGTTGGGTCTACACAGTTCTTTGATAGACATTCTTTCTAATGTAAAACTTTTACTTCTCATCCGCAAGGATGCTGTAGGATGAGAAATTGTGTCTTTTGTGGTTTTCAATTTAATTTTTACTGTATCAAAAAAAAAGTTCAAACTAGTGCATGGGCCACAATGGTCTGGAAGGTTCACCGATATGATAGGCTAGAATTATAATGAAGATAAAATTTAAGAAATAAGGGATAGGGAATTTATATTAAACTGATTTTTTGTAAATTTTAGGGTTTGTTTGGTGGGTATATTTATAAAGACATTTTTGGTTAAAAAGTACAAAAAATAGTTTTGAAATTTGGGTGGTATGGAAAAGTGTATAAGGAGGAAAAAAAAGTATTTTTCATAAATAAAGACATTATAAGTAGATGGCCAAACAAGGCCTTAAATAGATAACTTAACCAATATTCAGTTGATCTAGTGGTTTAGCACTAGACTCCCTTAAGCGTTATATTCAGAGGTCTTTAGTTTGATTCCTGCTAAAGGCGTGTATGGAGACACTGATGTTGGAAGGGGTCTATCACTTTGTGTGTCAACAGTATCTCGATCTGAACGTAAAACGGTTTTAGTCGACCAAACTAGGCAATTAAGACCAAAAAAATAGATAAGAAACTTGTACTACTGTTAAAGCAAGCAGAGGACTTGGCATTGGATATTATAAGGAAAGAAATATATATTTTGTATTATCTTATCTCTTAAGGAGACTTATTATCCAAGCAATATCTTGTAAACTATTTAAGTTTATGATTGATCAATGAAAGAAGTATGAATTTCTTTCGCAAACGAATATATGCTAAAAATTATTTTTAAAAATTATTAAAGTATGTTCATAAGCACATACTAAAAAAAATTATGTATTTTATCATTATATAAGAAGGGTGCGATTCAGGTGCGAAAGAACCTTATAATACAAAATAAGAAAGAATCATAATCGTTAGATCAGATTAAAAACTAAAAAAAAATTGCAACACGGAGGGCATTTTGTGCATGCCTTTGTTTTTTTAACATTACTGATAAAGTGTAAGCCGAAAGCCTAAAAGTGCAAGCCGATGACTTGAAAAGTGCAAGCGAATGCAACACTTCTGTGCATGCAAATTCAACATTTTGTGCATGTATTTTTTTGGATTGGAGTGCAAGTTGTTGGCTTAAATGTGCATGCGAATTATTGTGCATGTGAATTTAACGTTTTTGTGCATATATAACTCACATGTACTCTAAGTTGAATTCACATGCACTTTCAGTTGAACTCGCATGCACTCACATGTATTTTTTTGGATTGGAGTGCAAATGTGCAAGTTGTTGGCTTAAATGTACATGCGAATTATTGTGCATGTATAACTCGTATGCACTCTTAGTTGAATTCACATGCACTCTCAGTTGAACTCGCATGCACTCACAACACATAAAACATGCACTTGATTTCACATGCACTCAAAAGTCAAAAGACATATAAGTACAATCAAAGGCATACACTTCAGTAGAATTCACATGCACTCTCAGTTAAACTCGCATGCACTCAAAACACATAAAGCATGCACTTGATTTCACATGCATTCAAAAGTCAAAAGACATATAATTACACTCAAAGGCATGCACTTCAGTATAATTTACATGCACTCTCAGTTGAACTCGCATGCACTCACAACACATAAAGTATGCACTTGATTTCACATGCACTCAAAAGTCAAAAGACATATAAGTACACTCAAAGGCATGCACTTCAGTAGAATTCACATGCACTTTCGGTTGAATTCACATGCACACTCCTAGTAGAATTTACATGCACCAATTTTCTAATTCGTATGCACTTTTCAGTTGAATTTTCATGCACTCCCAATAAAACTTGCATGCACTAATAACGCATAAAGCATGCACTAGATTTCACATGCACTTGAAAGTCAAAAAGCATGCACACTCAAAGGCTTGCACTTCTAATAGAGTTCACATGCACCCAAGGGTGATCTGGTGGCCGGTGGTGGTCCGGCGACCGACGGCGGTGGTACGGAGACCGGCGGTGGTGGCCCGGTGACCGGCGACGGTGGTCGGTGGTGGTGCTCCGATTGTCAACCCTTTGAATTAAAGACATGTACATGACACGTGACTTTTAATGAAAATTCAATCATGACTTTTGATTTATTTCTAATCCAATGGTCTATATTCGTTCTTATTTTATATTATAATAATTTTTTTCACATGACACTTATCCATATAAAAATTATAATTAGTTGTATAACCTATGTAGACCACGGGGTCTACACTAGCAATGTCACCACCTCTCTACGCTGTGTTAACAACAAATGGGGCCAAATAAATGGGCCGCATAAGGGATCCACTTAAAATGGGCCCAAGCTTAAGAGTGAATCGCTTCCGGCCTCACTATCCCACGATCATGCACATATAATAATTTTCTTTTCATCCAATCTGCTAAATCAAAATGGTAGAAGACTCGTGTTTAGACGAGCAAATTCGGATCTGGGCTGGACTTTGACTTTTGACTAAAAGTCAAGTCCGGACACTCAGATCGAATACCGGGACCGGGACTCGAGCAGTCTGCGGGTTCCAGAGCCCGTATGACATAAAAAACCATATTAAAGATCATATATTTTTGTCTAACAAAATACACCTAATTAAAATACATAAAAAATCATGTTGTTAACATAATAGGGTACACAATCTATAGACACTCATAACAAATTAGTCTCACAACAACATAAACTAGCGGGCCAAAATAATACAATATGGAGATGAATAGGAATAAAATGTTACATATTTTATTTATATTTAAAATTAATTTTAACTTTCGGGCGGACTTTCCGGACTAAATGAATTATTATCAGTGTCCACATCCTACTCACATAAATAGACGATCCGGACTAAAAGACTGAATAAACTAAATATAGTGTATGCATCATCCTATTTATATGGGCGGACTGGGCCGTGTTTGCTATTCCTACTCGTAATCTACTATATAATAACTACTAAACGCAAATACCTTCTAAGCCATGTGGCGCTCCTACAATAACCCAAAAAAAAATTCGTCACGTGGCGTCACAGTATTAATTTTGACACGTGGCAGCTTGTGATTTTTTTTAGATTTAAATTAAAAATCACAAATTTGGAGTATCCTATAGTTACCTTAAATTAAATATCAGTCAGAATAAATTTATATTACTTTATTTCCTTAATTAATATATTCCCACTTTATTCTCGGTAAGCTAATATATGCAGATTTGATATGCAATCAGAGAGAGTAAACAATTGCAAAGAATATGGGATATATGGTAAGTTTATCTAGAAAAGCACGTTACAATTAATATCTATTTTTTGTATTCATATTTTTAAATATGTTGATTTTGTTTTATGAAATTGTAAATATACCTATTGGGCCAATTAACCCATTAAATATTAGCATCATAAATATATATACTTATTTTATGGACCAAATAGCCCATTGATTTTTTAGTAATATGAAATGTTAATTTTTTTGACTATGCAATTTTTTAATCTATCTTCTTTCAATCAATTTTTTATACGAATCAATTTTTCATTATAGTCAAGCAATCATACTATACTTCTCAAATTTATGTAGTTAAATGTATAATATTGTTGAACAATTAAATCACATAATACAAGCGATTCATATCAAAAAACGAAATATCAATGTTTACTTAAGAATTAGCACCCGGTTATATCCAAACTCCCCCTAATTATTGTTTGTTCACGTTTTATTGAATAAATTCATTCGATGATTTCACACGGAAGGGATGACCAGAGTTATGGATAAAATAAAAACAGAGACAGATTGAGAGAGAGAGACTCACGAAAATAAACCATGCTTGGTTCAGACAACATCGGACTTTGAGTTCAAAGGAAAACTCCAGATAGGCTTCGGAACTTGCGATCCATATCTTCTTTCTCCGAGAAAATTAGGGTTTTGGGAACCTTCCATTAGCAACTCCAAATCTACTCATCAAGTCGTTTTTTCCTTTGCATGTTACAGAAAAAAAGTAGAAGAGATGTTTTTATTTGGATCTGACAGAGATAGTCGGTGGATTTGAACATGCAAAGGAGATTAAGCTCTTTTTCGGATCTGTGAGCTCTAGATCTCCTTTTGGAGTTTGTTTAGGGTAGATATCCATCATTGGGTCACAAAAAACTTGGATATGCAATCTTTAGATTAGAGTATTTTTGGAGGGGGAAAAACTTGGATATGGAAGATTTACGAAAAGAAAGAAAAGCAGATTGTGGACGGAATTTCCAAAAAAGGAAATATGAAGAAAATCCCAAAAGTTTTAATTTGTAATGAAAAATGGAGATGGAATTTGAAAGAAGCAAAAATGAAAGAATGTTCTCCCCTATTGAACATAAAAAAAAAAAGGACACCGAAACAGAAAGGAGGCAGAAGGGAAATGGTTAGGGTTTTTCGATCGGTGGCTTTTGTATTTTTTTTAAATACAAAATAAATGGAAAATGGACTAAAGAACTAGGCTTGATCTGCAATGATCGGCTGAAAAACTAATTGGGCTTTAAGTCCATTTATTATTTAAATGGGATAATTGAAGTCGGACATGTAATTGGGCTTGATTTAAAAATATGAAGCCTATTATTTAACCCAATTCGATATATGTGTTATTATTTTCAGCTTATTCCAATATTATTTTGGCCCATATGTCCATTTATTATTTATAAATTTTATTTTTAATATTAAAATAAATATTTAGTATGTACAAAGTTGTATTATTTAAAAGTGTTTATATATTATTATAAACTTAAAATAAATGATTAGTTTGTATATTTATTTATTTAGTTTGTCTATCCCCATATGATAAACTACTTAGCCAAATTTTACTATTAATAAAGTTATGGAGAGTTTCACCTTTTTTATATAATATAATTCTTTAATATCTTCAATATTTGTATTCAATTATTCATTTTTTATATAAGAATTTCTCTACTTCTATAACAGTCATTAACTAAATATTTTTATATGAATGAAATATATAATTTTAATATACTATTTTTACAAATATAAGAAAAAATAAAACAAATCTCGTGCAAGATACGGATACTACACTAATGTATAGTTAAATTCAGAATTGCAATTAGGTCACCCTATATTAGGCCAACAACAAATAATCTTGTTGATCTCGATCTTCCATAATAATATGCCATGGATTTGTTTCATCAAAAAAACAAAAGAAGAAAAAGCTTGCGTTTGCATTTTTTAACCAATGCATCTTCCTAAAATATGTGAAGTTTCAAAATCATGTATCCACTACGAATTCATCAATTATTTGGAGCAGAAAAGATGCTCCACATATTCTGTTTCTTGAAAGAGTATGATTTAGGGGTGTGCCCAATCTAAACATGTCTATATTCAATTGATTCACTATGCCTCATAAATATACAATGTGGCATTCAATTGATAGTATACAACAAAACATGTGCTACTACAATAAATAGTTCCATATATATGCTCAACAATGTTGGGTAGTCGATAATCTCATTAATACGGAGTATTTTTTTACCAACCTCTTTCATTCGCAAATTAAAGAACTATTTCAGATGCCAAGTAGCTTAAATTCTCAACTTTATACAAGTAGATTTTTTTTCCTATATTGAATAGACGATTTAACGGTTTGTTGGTGTCGTGGTACAATATTTAATTCGTTGACCAAGATCATCAAAACTTGTAGTAGGATATGAAATAATGAAGTAATAATACAATTGAACGAATGATATATATTAGTTTTTTTTTGGGTACAAATGAATGGTATTAGCTCAATACAACCGTTTACAGTTCACACATTGTTTCCCCTTTGCCTAATATCGAATAATCGCCGACAGAGCAATCTGGTGAAAGGGGCGAATAAAACGATGACGTTTAGCATACTCCATCGCCTTCGGGGAAAAAAAAATACTCCGTACATTATACATAAAAGTTGCGAAAGAAAAAGAGAGAACAAAATGACAACTAAAAATGAGTTAAATACAGCTAGCTAGACAGCAGTATATATCAACGAGAAGGACAAGGCGCAATGAAGTAGGACAGAAGCCTTAATTCTCTTCCATCCCAAGAAAACACGTTTAAATCTGACTCAACAACATTACTGGCTCCGTCAACGGGTGACTGAAAATGACGGTTAAAAAAATTTAATTACCAAAAGTTTACATTTAATTGCTTAAAATTACTTCATGTCAATCTGCCCAACACTACGGCTTCGTTCGGAAGAAAAAAAAAATTCAACTTCAATTAGTTGAAGTTTAAATAAAAATTTCATGTTGGAGGAGACATTAAGCATTTGCTTTAACTAGTTGAAGTAAATCAAGGCAAATTTTAACTTCAACTAATTGAATCCGATTTTCTACCGAACACAGCCTACGTTTGCAAGATGCAATGGACAAGTCACACGATGAAAGAGGCCTCTACTTGTTAAAAAATAATACTAGTGTGTTAGATTAGAATATATTTTTATGACAATTTTTTTCTATATTTTTATCAATGTTAAATTAAATTAAATACTTTAATAAACAAATTTACTCCCCTTATTTTAATAAGATAAAAAATTGAAATAACAAAATACCACTATTTGACAAATCGAGAGACCGATAAATACTCGATTGACGGATAAACGACATGAAACAAATCAAATACAACAAAAATCAAGAGAAAAACAAACAAACATCAATAAAAAACTAAAATATATTTTTATATAACCGTGTATTTTTTTTTTTATATATAAAGTGTAAATTAAAGTCTACATAATATTTCAACTACCTAAAATATGTTTTTTAACATTAAAATTAAAAAAATCAAGAGATTATGTAACTAAAAGCATTCATATCCAATACCATTAGGATGTTATTTTGTGCATGAAAGTCCTTCATTCACGCGTCAGTTCATTACTTAGACTAAAGACGGGCAAAAGTAGAACGGATTGGACCAGACCGTATATTTACGGTCCGGTTTAAAACTGGATCGTGATGGTCTGGTTCACGGTCTATAAATTTTACATTTTCGGTCTTACGGTCCGGATTGGACCGTAAAAATTATTAAAAAGTTGTAAAAAAAATTTGACATAATTTTTACGGTCTAATTTATAATTTTCACGGTTCGGTCCAGACCGTATTTTTTACGATCTGAATCGTAATCAAACAATTTAAACGTCAAAAATTATGAAATCCGGTCTTTCTGATCCGGACTATAGATCGGATCGTAAAAGACCGGACTGTATCGGTCCGGTCCACGGTCTATACAATTTTTTGGTCTGTCGGTCTGACGTCCAGACCGTGTTCGATTCGGATCGGATGCCCATCCTTAATTTAGACAGTAACAAATTATTTCAGTTTTTTATTTTATTTTTGGATTAGCATTATTGCATTAACGGACAAAACCGAAATCAGTTTAATTTATGCTGACAATAAAATTATAATCCAATACTTGTTAAAGGACTTCTTTCAAATTGTTCTATGAAAATAGATACTAACAAACAAACAAGGTTAAAGAAAACAGGCGAGCGACAGTGGCGCCCGCTCGCACAAATATACACCCAGTCTGGCACGTTACAGCTTCCTTCGCTATCAGAATCCAGGGATCCCGAAGTCGATGACAGTTCATGTTTTACATTCCCCCCTCTTTCAAATTGCTCAGCAGCTCCCCCGTATTTCTCTCTCCCTCTCTGTCATTTTCACAAACACCTGATCTGCTTCCTCCGTGTTCGACTTTGAGAAGCAAAGAAGCAACGGCTTCGAGATACCACTAGCTGTTGGTTCTTCTTCGCATCCGCGCCTCGGATTACCGTTTCCGTGCTCGATTATGGAAGCCGGTGACGGGACGGTGAAGTTGGGGACGGTCAACATGAGTCCGCCGCCTGATCGCTACTTAGATTTGATGGCCTCCGAAGCCGCTGCCGTCGCCGCTTCGTCGCCGGTGACTCGGCAGAAGGCCGAGGCCGCCAAGCAGTTCATTGAGAACCATTACAAGAATTACTTGCAAGGATTGCAAGATCGCAAGGAGAGGTTAGTTTTTTTTTCTTGATCGGATTATTTTTGGAACACTTGTGTTGTCTGTACCGCCAACTGTTATTCCCGTGCCGATCTGGACATGATTTGGCTGGTGCATTTCACATTTGTGTGATTGCTGATGATTATATGTTTAGGTTGCTTCTAGTTATGGTAAACCGCTATTCAATTAGGCATTGTAGACCTATTAAATCAAATCCGATTCCAGTGTATTAGGTGAATTATGATAATATGTTTATTGTACTTCGCTGAGCTGCTTCTTGCAATTGTCATTTTGGTCTTGGAATTCATATTTGTGTATGGAGCTTTTCGCGGAAACACCTCCAGATCTGCTGCTCATGTCAAAAAGCTTTCACAAGTTACTCATTAGATTGTTAAGGCGAGATTCGCTTATTCTTATTTGAACAGATGAGAATTGTTTATGGCAGAGGAGATGAAGCCTATCGACTAAGCATCTATTGAATTGTTTTATTGATTGAGCTTGACATTTGACTAAATTGGACATGGTATGCAGGTTGATGGTGGTTGAATTATAAATTGTAGGCTTATTTAACCTGCTCTGGAACTTTGACTTTGCAATGCTAGGCTCCCTATTAAGTAATGTTGTTGTGCATGAATGTCGTGTAATGAGGGATTCTAGTTGACATGTAATATTTACGCTTGATGAGACATAACAACAAATTCAGGGCTTCTGGTTTGAGTGGTTTCTGCTTTTATAGTATGGTTGTTAGCTCCTTAATGTATCAGTTTAAAAAGAGTAAGGCTGAATAGTGATCAGTGATTAGTGTTTTCTGGATATAGTGCAAAAAAAAAAACTGTTAAATTCATAATAACATTAAACTGCATTTTTTCCATATTTGGACATAGGCGCCGAGCACTGCAAAGAAAAGTTGTGGAGTCTCAATTATCCGAGGAGGAGCAAGAAATTATGTTGAAGAGCCTAGCAAAGAGGGAAACTGAATTTATGCGATCACAAAGGCACAAAGTTGGAATTGATGATTTTGAACAATTAACAATCATTGGCAAAGGTGCATTTGGCGAGGTACTACCTGAGTACATGGGTTATGTGTGGCATATTATTGTACTTTTTCTTATTATCCAAGTAGCATCCTTTTGATGCATGTTACCTTTTCTGATTATATAATCTTATATGTAAGTTTGTGTACACAGGTAAGACTTTGCCGTGCAAAAAATACCGGGGAAGTTTTTGCAATGAAGAAGTTGAAGAAATCAGACATGCTTAGTCGTGGACAGGTGACAGAAAAAACATCATATATAGTCAGCATCATATATTGTTGCCTTTTGTGGCTTGCAAGGACGTTCCTGAATCTTTTTGCTTGCATTGCATTACATGCAGTTCCGGTGTAGATAGAAGTACAATCAAGTTTATTATAAATCACCCATTCTATATATCTTGACCGATATCTTGTGGGGTTTACTTCTTGAATTTGTTACTTGTATTACTCATGATTTCTGTTTATGATGCAATGTGATTTCTGAAACTAATTTCACTGAAATATTGTGAGTTTTAGGTCGAGCATGTTCGATCTGAAAGGAACTTGCTGGTTGAAGTTGACAGTCGTTGCATTGTAAAACTTTTCTACTCTTTTCAAGATGCCAACTCTTTGTACCTCATAATGGAGTATTTGCCCGGTGGTGATATAATGACTCTGTTGATGAGAGAAGATATTCTTTCTGAAGATGTTGCGCGGTTTTATATAGCTGAGAGCATCCTAGCCATTGAATCAATTCATCGTCACAACTATGTACATAGGTAATAAATCCAATATAGCATGTCATTTTTTGATTTTCTATTCATTCTAGTAGATGGATATCTCAGATCTTCAACAAAGCAGCTAACAGATACATCCTCCTTCTGTAGGGATATAAAACCTGACAACTTGATACTTGACAAAAATGGACACTTGAAGCTCTCAGATTTTGGCTTATGTAAGCCCCTGGATAATAAATATACGTCTATTCTATTAGAAGATCATCTATTAGGTTCTCAGGATTCAAGTAGTGGGACAGGAGTGAACTTTGGCTCTGATGGAGAGCCTTGGTCAATGCCTAAGGAACAACTACAGGAATGGAAGCGCAACCGCCGCACACTGGTATATTTTATTTGTAGTTATTGGTTGACTTCCTTTTATTCAAAAGCTTAATCTTTTTCTTTTCTTGTTGCCCAATAAGTAATCATCTGATTTTGCAGGCTTATTCAACTGTTGGAACTCTAGACTACATGGCACCTGAGGTCTTACTAAAAAGAGGATACGGAATGGAGTGTGACTGGTGGTCGCTTGGGGCAATCTTGTATGAGATGCTTGTGGGCTATCCTCCTTTCTGTTCTGATGATCCGAGGACAACATGTCGCAAGGCAAGCAGGATGCATTTCTTTGTTGTTCTCTGATCACTTTTATCTGCAGTATCTGACACTTGATATGCTGTTATCTGGCATTTGATCAGATATTGAATTGGAAAACTTGCTTGAAATTTCCCGAGGAACCAAAAATATCTGACGAAGCCAAGGATCTCATTTGTCAATTGCTTTGTAATGTTGAAAAGAGGATAGGAACTCGAGGAGCTCAAGAAATTAAGGTGGTTATCTCTTCTGCAACTCTATTTTTGTAATTACAGGTTCCTTGAATAGTTGTATGCTCATGGAAAACATACTGCACCAGTGCACCCATTTACAAGTTACCTGCACATGGAGTCTCAAAACACTTATATATGCTACTGCACTGCTATTATTCTTCAATCAAATGAAGGACTTACTGAGCGCATTCTATACTTGTTTTAGCTTGGTTAGCCCAATATGAATTATCTATTTGGACATTTACTTCAGGAGCACCCATGGTTAAGATCCGTACAGTGGGACATGCTTTATGAAATGGAGGCTGCTTATAAACCTACAGTGAATGGAGAAACAGACACCCAGAACTTTGAGAAATTTGATGAGGTGAGTAATAATATAACCTTTTATTGCCTTAATAGTGGTTTGCTGTGAACATACTTAGATTTTTTTCTGGACTTCACTTTCTTGGATCTCAGAATTTGAGGCTCTATTGCTCTAGCATCTAGACATCTAGTACGTAGTGCATAGTGAAGGATGCATAATCTGACCTGTTGGTATTAGTTTGAGCTTTGTATTATGTTACTTTAACGGAATAAATACTGGTTATTTCTCATATAGGTTGAAGGTCAACCATCAACAACACCAACAGTGGGGCCATGGAGAAAGGTAAAAAAGTTTGCTTCAATTTGCAACCAACATTCTCCTTAAATATGACATGCTAATAGGCACTAGCTTACCATAAGAAGCTGTGCATATCATCAAGTATGAAGTCTTAATATTTTCTTCTCATAATTTATGTTGCCACTTGGTAATAATTTTTTCTCTCTAATTCTGCAGATGTTGGCTTCAAAGGATGCAAATTTTATAGGATTTACATTCAGGAAATCTGATATGATCAAGTCAGGCGGAAACTCAGGTTGGCGGCCGAACCTGTATATAATTTATTACTGGTCTAATTTGCTATGGAAGAAAGATGCAAAATAAGAAATTGTTTAATGCAATATATAAGTATGGGAATACAAATGCACACTTAGGATCGCTGCTCGTAGCTACAATAACTATCTCAAGGTTGCTTCTAATTAAGGATTGATTTGGGTATGGATGCAATGTGTGAATGACTGCTTTGAATTCTTGAAAGGACTTCCTTAGTTCCTTTTGCTGTTTAAATGGCTCTTGCTAGCTCTGAGACCGTCTCTGATCATGTTTTCTGAATTCACAGTGATGTTTCTGAGTTGCATTGCGCTGAAGTAATATGTTTATATATGAACTAGTAAAAAATAATTTTTTTTCCGAACCAGTTATTTATATATTGATTTCCAGGTGCTGACTCGAAAACTAATGGGTCATCAAAGCCTCCATCTCTGGTTTCTTTGTTTGGTAAGCTTAGCTTCTTCATAATTTCCCCCTTAATGCATTAAAATCATGAATTAGATCATGAGATGGATTTCGAGATGATTACATTAGACCCGTTTAAATGTGATTGAACCCAACCCTCAATTACTCATTCCATGATCAATCTATGCAGGCCGGATGGAAATGCAAGATCCTGCAGACGCTAGTTCTGGGCAAGACAATAAGGTTTGACGATTCCATTTTACCCTCACATCAGAAATTGCAGCTGTGGCAAATGGATCCTGTACAGAGATACAAATAATAAGATGGATGTGAAGTGATTCTTAGTAATCGAGTTGAGAGTTCGATCCTTTGACATGTTACTGGCTCAGTAACGTGGCAACATGGTGCCATGTTCTATGACATGTGAATTTAATAGCGTCCTGAAATTCTTTTCTATTGACCTCTATTTCTTGCTTTTTTTTATTTATTTGCTCCCTTCACATGCGATGTTTTGGTAAGCGCAAGCAAAAACAGGTTATACAATTTTTGTTGTTGTTTTCATCAAAATTCTTTTCTTTTTTGTTGTTGAGGACAAACGGAGAAAATTTTCATGTAATAAGTTAGTATATCGGTTTCTTTCCTCTTATCTTTATCTTTTTTCTTTTTACTGCAGTCTACATGTAATTATGCATGTGATTCTGTATTTAGTCAATGATTTTAATTTCTTTTCATCTGAAAAGGATGTGACAACAGTGGCTTAATTTAAAGCTTAATAATTCAATTTTGTCACATCACATTATACAAGCAACAACTAAGAAAAGACGTTTGAAATTAAATAGTCAGAGAAGGAAGAGATAACCGGATAAGCATGCCGCATCCGAGTGTCGCTATCGCACATATATATCATATCTCGCAAGAATCACAAAATAGACGAATAAGAGGGCTGAAAGCAAAATTAGCCAGCTGCAAAAACCCTTTTGTAGTTATTCCAATCATCGTTTTTGTGATATTTAAAATAAAATAACCGAAGGAAAGAACAAGCCAATTCGGTGGAATGAGGTAAAAGAGGTAACGAGGTAATTATATGGTGATCAAGGAGATAAAGGAGGCTTTTAAGTCCCCATCCTAGAAATATCAAAATTTGAGACTTACAAAAAATAGTTCATCTATGTCAGTTATTAAACAACTGATTCCATATAAACTTGATCTACGTAGTGCGTATGTATATGGGTTATACTACACAGGTTTTTTTAAATTAGTATACAATTTTTATTTTGTTAAAAATTATAAAATTGATCCAAAATTTATTTTGTTTTCTTCAGAGTTCTCTCATCTCCATTCTCTCATCTTCATGTTAAACATACATAGACAAGCTTAATGTACATGTTGAATAAGCACATACTGGCTTGAGGTACAAAACTAACATGCAAGGACAAGCAGGGGCAGACCTACGTAGAGACCAGCGGGGGCACGGGTCCCCATTGCAATTTTTTTTTTTTTAACTTTGATTCCTACATAAGGCTATCTTTATCGTATTTTTTCTCCCTATTTAATGTAATGTTATGTTCAATTAAATCCATAGTATGTATGGTATGAATAGGGTGTTGAGATTATACAGTTTACCTATAAGTTTTTGTTTTCTCTACATACTAAATAAATTAAATTGGGTACTTAGAGAAACATCCTATGTTGAAAAGAATAAATTAAATAGATATAGGATAGAACATACAAAGTTTATGTTTACCAAATATAAAGCAGATCAAACCATGTCATGTAATTCGACAAGATAAAAGAGAGCACTCCTAAGTAATATTTAGTTATCTAAATCATTGATTATTCAACTAATCTCAGCTTATCATTTTTTTTCTCATGGATATGAAGAGAATTTTTATTATGCATATGTTATGTTCACTCAATTTCGCTTAATTCTTGCTTTGTTGATTTTTTTACACCTCCTCATTGTATTATGGAATCATTGTTTTATAATCTTGTATCTTTCATGAAAAACTCTCTTAATTTGCTATTAATAATAACTAAATCGGGCTAGTCCCGTCATATTAATTAATTATTATTTTTTAAGATTATAATTAAAAAAAAAATATTTTTTAATTACGCAGGATTTGTGCCCCCACTGGGCAAAAATCTTGTATCTGCCCATGAGGACAAGCATGATGTGCAAAACCGATATGCACGGATACACGTGATATGCGAAACCCACATGCACGGACATGCTTGATGTGCAAAACCAACATGCACAACACATGTGAACGTGTTTTTCAAATATCCTTAGATGAAGTGTACAAGCTTTTTACCACTTCATTCGAAGTGATTAAACCAATAAATACTTGACATTCATATTTTCATATCGAAACATACCATGTGATGTATACTATGTGTTCATCCATCGTGTTTCTACCACTACCGCTTGACATTGTTTCTAGTGACAATTTAATAACATAAAGATTTGAAGAGTGGGTTAAAACCCAATTTCTAAGTTTTGTTGTGATATTAGGGTTTATGTGATTGAGAATAAAATGTTCGGTCTATTATAGCGTGTAATTTCCATACAATATTAGGATAAATAACGACTATCATTTTTTACCCAACCTGATAAGTTTTAAACTTTTGTACGAACAATAAGAGATAAATAGTTTGCATGAATGTATTTTAAAAAATCGATTTAACTTATGCACGTCAAAACATAACGTGGGGTGTTGGTTTGCTTAGACAGGATTGATGAGCATGTTGGATTTGCATATCCGTAGTGTTTATGTATCTGTAGTTTGCACAACCAACACATCTGTACATTTATATATTGCACATACAATATCGATATTGGTCCTTTTTTGTAATTTTGAATATTTAAAAATCTGCATACTATTTACAAAACGTGTGTATATTTTATATAAAGAGAAACTAGATCTAATTAAATCAATTTGAAATGCGACTCAAAATACCAATGTTCTTCGCCCTTGTCAAGTTTCTTGTTTTTCATCGGTGTTTGTGATCATGTTTCTCTAACAGCCCATGCTCATAGTATGTATAATAATAAAAATTGCTGCCCGAATGCAATGTAAAATATCTTGATCGATATACAAAAGTCAAATATCTTGAAAGGAATATACACCCGACAAAGGATAAATATGAAGCGATATTTTGATGCTTTGATGAAGAAAAATATCTAAGAGGAGATATTATGGTATGATTTCTGGTAAATTATTCGTTCTTTATCGAAGACTCTTTATACACTATAAAAATTGTCTTCGTACACTATATTTTGAAACGTATAAATTTTGCTTAAGCTATATATCCGTGTTTGAGTCTAAATTGTACCCAAAAATTGAGTTTTTGTACTAGAATGAAACGCATGTATTTTGCTTTCAGCTCTTTCTTTTTTTTGAAAGCGAAACGCAGGATCCTTGCTTAAGCAAAGATCTTGCGTTTCACTAATTTTTTGTTTCTTTCAAAATTGCACTTTTTTCCATAATCATGTAGAGAATTTCAATACGAGTCCGTACATATAAAATTCGACCAAAACGGACATCGTTTGCCCCTCCAAAAGCCCAAAAACGAAGTCTTTCTACCCTTTTTTTTTACAATTTGGTGTCCAGCATATAGCGCATTGTAGTGAATTTTTTTGGTATTTTTGACATTTTTCTACTATAATTTTGTATAAGATTTTAATACGAGTATATAACTATACGTTAGAACCATAATATATAATTATAGTATATAATATAGTATATAGCAATAGTATATAACTATACGATATAACAATAGCATATAGCTATAGTATATAACAATACGATATAACAATAGTATATATAACTATACAATATAACCATAGTATATAACTATTCATTAGAACTATAATATATAATTATAGTATATAACCATATGATATAACAATAGTATATAACTATACGATATAAAATTTGTATATAACCATAGTACGTTATAACCCTAATATATAATTATAGTATATAACTATACGATATAACCATGGTATATAACTATAGTATATAAATGAACGATATAGCAATAGTATATATATAACTATACGATATAACAATAGTATATAACCATACGATATAACCATAGTATATAGTTATATATTATGATTATATCTTATAGTTATATCCAATTTGGTTATATCTTATGGTTATATCCTATAGTTATATACTATGGTTATATCTTATAGTTATATCCAATTTGGTTATATCGTATCGTTATATCCTATAATTATATACTATGGTTATTGTAACACCCCCAAATTTCCTCTTGAAAGTATTACTGCCAGTGACCTCGGATTCCTCATCCCGAAGTCACCCCATGTTTTTTCAGTTGATATAAATCATCAAACAACAATTATGATACAAAATATCATAACATTCGATTAAAACCATAGTCGCGGAATTTCAACACAATTCCAAATACGACCAAATACATCAGAAATACAGTGGAAGCCTTTATAATACAGAGTAGTCTTAATACATGACTTTTTTAACACAACGAAAGTCTTTGAAATAACAACAGGGTCTTGATCGCAATGATCACCGCCAAGGATCCTTAACCTGGATAAAACTCTTCAAAACACCGTTTGCCTTCATAGTCGTTCTAGCCTTTTTGGACCTGCAACCTATCTGATGTGCCGAATCGAACGGATGACACCAGCCAACAAAGCAGATAACGAATGCGGTTGGTTAGTCTAAATGAATAGACCATGCAAGGGCACAAAGTAGAGTGGTTCGAAGTAGTCGTATTAGGTTAGAATCGTCGTCTCTCGAATAACAGTCGAGTACGATAGTCAACCACCATACTACTACTAGAATATATTAAAAGGCATGATCAAGAGGAGATTCTGGAAGACCGAGTCTTACAACAATAAATCCCAAAAGAAGACTCCAACTGAAATGAGCCTTATAGGAAAATTATGATGAATGTTTGGGAACATTAATACACACAAACATTAAAAACAAGTTGGTGTTTTGGTTCATAACCGACCTCACCGCTTAACGCGAATTCAGATTAGAAAGAGAACTTTACTCTGACCCAAGTCAAGACGAGTTCTCCTAACTGCACTACTCTTAGTTGTAATACTCTCCCAAGAGTATACTAAAATATATGCATCACCGCACTTAACTTATTCACAACGCACTTAACTTAAAATAGGAGAACACACATTTCTCATTTCCTTAAATGAGAAATCCCGAGCTCACACATTACTTCTTATAATCAGACATTAACCTTAATAACCTCGAATCTTACAACCTTAATTTTCTTAAAGATACTTCCCACAATTCCATTACTCATTCTCATCGAATTTGGCCCTTATGCCAAATTCTAACTTAAATCCTTTAAAATTCAAGAACAATCACAATATCTTGTTCCTACGTTCCTCGAAACGTATCCCATGAGATATTACTCTTAATTCCTTAAGATATCATTCTGAAAATGATTCATCTACTATAATGCTTATAACACAAGCTCACTTATAAGAGATAACTCTTAATCTCTTAGAACATTAACTCCACACATTTATCCTTAATTACTTCATCATCTCACAACCTTATCTCCATACTACACATCATGTAATAATTCTTACCGAATTCTTATTACCTCAGGATCATCAACATATCATATCCTTAAACTGTGATCTTTCTATTTAAGTGGTCACCTCTTAACACAATAACTTTACAACTTAATCTTCTTCAAAGAGTTGCACCTTAAGCCTTATAGATGACATACTCACAAGATGCCCATCCTTAACAGTTCTCAAGAGTCATAACTCTTCATCCTCTGGAAATTCCACTTATCGAGTCCAACGACTCGTACTGTCTTTAAACGACTTATTTTTATCTTAAATCCTTATATTTCGTACACCATCGACTATCCATCCAAGACTTAATCGCATTATTTCCTTATATTATTTCAAACGAATCTCAATTAGATCTCCCCAAAGGATACCTATGATTTCGTACACTTGGCTTTCCCCAAAAGCTTTAACCATTTGTCCTACATGGGTCATACTTTACGTATGATCCTGACCATTCTAACTCCGGATTTCACAATCTTACTCAGGACCACATTAGGGAAAATGAGTTCCTGAAGAATTATTCCCTTAATCAATTATTCATTCATAACACTTTATCCACACTAATGCATACAACATGATTAAGAGCATATACAAAGCTTTAAACCTTAGGGTGACAATTATGTCCACCCAATTAGTACAACTACCAAAGCTTAGATTATGTGCGACAACGGCACTTATCTTATTTCATTCTAAACGTGCATCACATTATAAGTTTTTAAATCTCCTCACAAGAGATATCGGATCTCCTCACAAGAGATATCAGATCTCCTCACAAGAGATGAAGAAGGGATGAACCCCAAGAGATGACATCTCCTCACAAGGGATATCAGATCTCCTCACAAGAGATGAAGAAGGGATGAATCCCAAGAGATGACATCTCCTCACAAGAGATGTCAGATCTCCTCACAAGAGATGAAGAAGTGATGAACCCCAAGATTTATTAATTATGTGCTTAACTGAACTTATTTTATTAAATTCCAACACGATTAACACGTTATAAGCTTTTAGATCATCTCATCCCTCAGGATAAAGAAACGACTAGCACTCGTAATGAGATACACAGTAGCGTTCCTACGAATACTCGTGCTAACTAAACAGTTCAACACAGCAATAATTCATATCAAAGCCATCCTGACAATCAACTTAAACATAGATATAGTAGAAATGACTAATCCTTACCTGGACTTAACTTTCCTACAATCCCACGTGCTATTCTAGCATTAAGTTAACATTAAATTCACAACAATACCATCACGGTGATTAACACACAATACTTGTGCTAACTAGACAATTCGCTTTAATTGTCCTAGCCCAAATCCGAACAACAGAATATTCCCGAATCTGCATTCAATACGGTTTTGGCCATAACTGTAGTTATACAACTCGGAATCCAATTCCGCGAAGTTCCAGACGCTCGTATGAAAGTCTACTATTTACTGAGCTTAACCCCAACTTTATCAAAATCACATAACTGACCCGGTATTTCCGGCAGTGCACGAACAAGTCCTTCAGGCAATATATATCTATAATATCATTGATCTAGCAGATATACAACTTATTATAACATCACATTTTTAATTACGTTATTTATTAAATTAGTTCCCAAACGAAAACAACAGTTCACTCCAATTTAATTAACAATTAAACAATTGATAATTAATGGAAACATGGAATGATTAAGCAAGAGCGAACCGTCACTTGCCTTAGATCCGATGAAAGCTTAGCAAGGCTTGGAGACAACGATAGGTTTCCGGGCTCGACGCAGGGACAGATCTGAGACCACAGATTCCTCCGGATCGACCCAAAAATGAAACCCTAAGTTAGATTCGATATCTATATATACGAATCTAAAAGAATACGAAAGGAATCGAAGGAACAAAGTCCTGATCGAGACCACAAAGCCCAAGCCACACCACGACTGCCCAGCCATACCGCGTGTGCGGTGGCATCTGGCCGCGGGTGCAGTGGCGTTTCAGTGGTGAGACGATCTCAACGACTCATCGGGGAAGATGACGGGGCGACGTGTCTGGGCTCGGTTCGTGGTGGCTCCAACTTCTGGACATCTAACACCACCTTGAGAGCACCACCAACACCAACCAATCTTTGGCGACAACACCGGCGAGAGCTTCGAAACTCCGGCGAGATTCAAGCTTTCCGACGAAGGCCTTGGGAGAGAGAGAGCTGAGAGAGAGAGCTCAAAGAGAGAGAGAGCCATGAGGGAGAGAGCTCAAAGAGAGAGAGATTTCGTGAGAGAGAGAAGGCTTATATATAGCCTAGATATTTTATAAAAAATATCTCAACAAATATCTCAACAAATATCTCACAAATATCTCATAAATATCTCACAAATATCTTGCGTAAATATCTTACACAAATATCTTGCGTAAATATCTTGCTTAAATATCCTACACAAATATCTTGCGTAAATATCTAAGCCATGAAATTACATCGAATGTAATTTATTCCACTCAGAGAATTATTACGGAGAGCAAGGATTTTACCGAAAATCCAACTCCACTGAAAGCGAAAAATTTATCGAACGAAGGATGGGAAAATTACCCAAATACCCTTACTAAAAATGAGGGATATTACAGTTATATCTTATAGTTATATCCAATTTGATTATATCATATCGTTATATCATATAATTATATATTATGATTATATCTTATAGTTATATCCAATTTGGTTATATATTATGGTTATATCCTATAGTTATATCATATGGTTATATCCTTTAGTTATATACTATGGTTATATCCTATAGTTATATACTATGGTTATATATTATAGTTATATCCTTTAGTTATATACTATGGTTATATCCTATAGTTATATACTATGGTTATATCTTATAGTTATATACAATTTGGTTATATCATATCGTTATATCCTATAATTATATAATATGGTTATATCTTATAGTTATATCCAATTTGATTATATCATATCGTTATATCATATAATTATATATTATGATTATATCTTATAGTTATATCCAATTTGGTTATATCTTATGGTTATATCCTATAGTTATATCCTATGGTTATATCCTTTAGTTATATATTCTGATTATATCCTATAGTTATATACTATGGTTATATCTTATAGTTATATCCAATTTGGTTATATCTTATGGTTATATCCTATAGTTATATACTATGGTTATATCTTATAGTTATATCCAATTTGGTTATATCTTATGGTTATATCCTATAGTTATATACTATGGTTATATCTTATAGTTGTATCCAATTTGATTATATCATATCGTTATATCATATAATTATATATTATGATTATATCTTATAGTTATATCCAATTTGGTTATATCATATAGTTATATACTATGGTTATATCTTATAGTTATATCCAATTTGGTTATATCTTATAGTTATATCCAATTTGGTTATATCTTATGGTTATATCCTATGGTTATATACTATTGTTATATACTATAGCTATATACTATTGTTATATCGTATTGTTATATACTATAGCTATATACTATTGTTATATCGTATAGTTATATACTATTGTTATATCGTATTGTTATATACTATTGTTATATCGTATTGTTATATACTATAACTATATACTATTGTTATATCGTATAGTTATATACTATAACTATATACTATTGTTATATCGTATAGTAATATACTATGGTTATATCGTATAGTTATATATTATTGTTATATCGTATAGTTATATATATACTATTGCTATATCGTTCATTTATATACTATAGTTATATACCATGGTTATATCGTATAGTTATATACTATATATATATATTATGGTTCTAACGTACTATGGTTATATATAAATTTTATATCATATAGTTATATACTATTGTTATATACTATGGTTATATACTATAATTATATATTATAGTTCTAACGAATAGTTATATACTATGGTTATATCGTATAGTTTCATGCTATAGTTATATCGTATTGTTATATACTATAGTTATATGCTATTGTTATATCGTATAGTTATATACTATTATTATATTGTATAGTTATATACTATTGCTATATACTATAGTTATATACTATAATTATATATTATGGTTCTAACGTATAGTTATAATCGCATTAAAATCTTATACAAAATTATAGTCGAAAAATACCAAAAATTTACACTACAATGCGCTATATGCTGGTCACCAAATTATTAAAAAAAAGGTAGGAAGACTTCGTTTTTGGGCTTTTGGAGGGGCAAACGATGTCCGTTTTGGACGAATTTTATATGTACGGACTCGTATTGAAATTCTCTACATGATTATGAAAAAAAGTTTAATTTTGGAAAAAAATTTTAGTGAAACGCAAGATCCTTGCTTAAGCAAGGATCCTGCGTTTCGCTTTCAAAAAAAAAAAGAACCGAAACGCAAATATTTTGCTTAAACAAAATTTCTGCGTTTCGTTCTAGTACAAAAACTCAGTTTTTGGGTATAATTTAGACTCAAAGGCGTGTATATATCTTAAGCAAAATTTTTGCTTTTCAAAGTATAGTATACGAAGACAATTTTTATAGTGTACAAATCTTTATAGGTTTTTTTTCATACTCTAAATTCTCTGATCAAAATAAGTATTTCACGTAATTATTTGTAAAACTGAAAATCTCTTATTTTACAGAAATATTATTAACTTTTAATAATGTAATAAACACTCTTATACTAGGGCAGTTATAGGCCACAAAAGATTCCAAGGGAGACCATCGTCCGCGCGCTACTCCGTCAGACCCGAGGTAGATATTTTCTTGCGCTTTCTCGTGGAAAAATATCTGAAAGGAAGCGCTTTTTTAATTCTTTTCCGGGGATAGATATTTTTTAGGTGGCGCCACGTCAGATTAAAAATATCTGGATTGTATTTTCATGACGCTCGGCAGTTGAAGGGTTATCATTCCCTGTGTATGTGACGCTGGCGTTTAATGAATGCACGACACGTGTAAAAAGCGCTTACAACTGGAACGCTCTTTTGCCCCACCGCCACTCTCCCTCCTCCTCAATAAAAATAAAATACTCCGTAATATAATGAAATGCTCTTTCGTGTTTATCGTCCTATTCACCATTCTTTAAAATTTCAAACCCCAAATCTCTCCAACCTCTCGACGGAGAAAAAGGCGTGGAGTTAAATTGCGAAGCATCGGAGATCCAATCGTCTTTCTATATTTTCTCTCTTTTGTTACGTCTGATTTTGGGAAGCGAGTGGAGATTTCACGGGATTTGTTTCTTCTTCTTTTGTAAAACAAAAATAAAACTCTATTTTTGAGGATGGAAGGTGTGAGTCGCCGTGATACTGGGCTGTGCGATGGTGATTCAACCGGTTTTGTTGAGCAGGAAGAGACTTCGAGCTTGGTGGTAAGACAATAATTCTTAAAGCTTAAAATGAAAAATTCAGAATCAATTTGGCCGTTCTTGTCTTGCTTCTGTTAATCATCTTGGTTTTGAATTTTTTTTGTTGTATTGTGGAAATTAAATCTGTGAAATGAAGTAGTTAGTAGGTATGATTGTGCTTTGTGTAGGGGAAGAGGCTTGATCTACCTCATGATTCAACAAAATATGTGATAACTGTTGCTAGGTTTTCTCTGCTTTCAAGGAATATGATTCTCTTGTTAATTGAATTCATTATGCACATGTAAAGATCTTGATATCATAGGAAACTTAACCAAAAATACCCCATCCGAAAAAATTGAATTGGGTGGATACTCAATTTCATTGCATTTAGTTGAGCATGCACTGGATTCGGATAATAAATCCGCTTCTAAATTTTTTCCTTTGCCTCCCTAGGACAAAATCGAGTGGACGGATGAGAAGCATAGCTTGTATCTCAAGTCTATGGAAGCTTCTTTCGTGGATCAGTTGTACAATTTGAAAGATTTGTTCAGCTGGTGCCCTTCGAGCCAACACGGAATTGATGAGAAATTGTGCAGGCAAGGCAGCCCTTCTGGATCCGGCCAGGTTTTGTTTTAGCTCTTTGATGGTTAATCATACGTGTTTCCACTTCATTGCTATTTTGTGCTGATTTATGGTTTTACTTGATCAGTTCAAAGTTCAGCAACACTGTCATCGGGCGAAAAAACTTCGTAAAACTGCTCCACAACCTGAAGTAGTTGATGGAAGTGGAAAACTTCTTGCGAATCCATGGAGCAAGTCTTTGACCTCTTCATATGGAAATATCTCGGGGCTGTTCACAGATGGGAAGCATTATCAAGTTTCAATAAATTTGAATGAAGGTAGCTTATAATCATATATTAGATTCGTCATAATTATGGGTGCTTGCATGACATAGACCTGTCCTAAATTAACATTGGTTGCAGTAGCTAAAGTTAACAGATTTTCTGGGATAAGGTTTTTCGTTATGACGGTTACTGGATTTTCCATCAATTTATCCACATGCATGATTCATATGCTGATAGAAATGGTTGAAAGTGTTTTGATTTCTTGTACCGTTGAAAACTTTTTTTCATTACCATCTTTGGTATTTTGTTGGAGTTTTGAGATCTTGTTACCATCTTGGTTCATCAGGTATCGCCATTGTCTGATAGCTTTTCATTAACAGATAGAACACTAGTGAGCATGATTAAAAGCTTTCATAGATACATGGTTATTTTAGCTTGTGAGCCACATTAAAGTACCAAAAACTGAAAGAAAAATACGCATATGGTAGTAAATTTATGTAATGGGAGCAGTAGTAATGCTTCTTTATTTTTTATAAGTCCTTTAGATTCTGCTTTCAGTTTTTTTTTTATGTTCTTCTGTTATATATCTGCATGTGACTAATGAAATAAGCAGTGGCATTTCATTAAGGAGCATATGCTTTAGACATGCTAATGTGTTTTTTGTCCTAACATCTTTTGGCAGAGTGTTCTGATCAGAACTTCATCGATAAGGATTGTGCAAACAAAGCTCCAAGGGGGAGAAGGGAAAAAAGGTTGAGGACTCAAGACACCTCGGATGAAATCAACAACGACCAAGTAAAGCCCGATAAATATTGTGTATATGAAAATAGTGGGTTTTGTTTGACCAGATAATAGATTTAGGAAATCATCTTCTATACCTAACTGCATCATGCATCTTTCAGGTGGTTCCATTTGGTATGTCATGCTTGCCAATGCAAGACCGTAATGAAGGCTGCTCGGGTGTGCAGGACAGAACGATAGAGCAAAGTGGGAAGGCAATGAAAACTGAGAACGCTTTCTAATGTCTATCCATTTGAAGCAGAAGCGGAACTATTGTTCCATTTTCAGAGATTCTTATGCAAAATGTAAGTAAAAAGAGCGATTTTGTTGTCACTTGTCTGTTGGGTGTGGGTTCTTGCTTGAAGTAATTGGAAGAGGAAGATAAGGCTCCTGTGGCCTGATGCTGAATGGAGTTTAATCTGTTCTTCTCTGGATCATTTTGTGTTGGCTTCTTTCATATTGTTATCCCTGTTTCTTTAGGATATACATAATGCATATGGTGATTGATATGTCTTCACCAGCTGCAAAGAATGTAAATAGTTGTCAGATGACTTGAATTGGAGGTGCATATTGTTTCTTCCATTGATTTTTTCTTGTCAGTTGGTAAGACAACTGAATTTATCAATTGTCAAAATCTCGATAAGTTTTCTTTAAGAAGGAAATTATAACATGTAACATATATACTTCTACCATGTGACATTTTTCCGTTCAGTTTGACATGCTCAAGTGGACGATTTATCAGTACCAACCTGGCAACCGTTAGAACTTCCGTTCTTTCTATATTAAAAAGCAATGGGCAATCCTCTGTGATTTGAGGACTGTGCTAAGATGAAAATGTGTATATTGTACTTGTATCATTTATCAGTTCAGAGTAAGAAGAATACATTAAGGATAATATTTTTTTCCCTTACTGTATTAGGGTCAATTTATGCAAGCGTTGAGACAAAAACAATGAATCTGAGGCTTGTGTTTTATGTGGTGAAATATCACTGTCGTTCTCAATCTCATGTGTTTCTATGAAGGACTAGTCTGTAATAACCTAATGAGATTATATGAGGTCCAATATTCATATAACAAGTTGCTTCTTTTTTTAAAATAAATAAAATGAATGTGGAAGTCTTTGGCTTCATCACAATAATAGAGGTTGCAGTTTTCTGGACTTGTTTAGACACTTGTTCTCTTCTTTGTCTCAGGACACTACATTTATTTCGTTGATCTAGTGGTTTGCTACATTCATGCATAGAAAGTGTTAGGCTGGGAAATGCTTGCTTGCATTAGTATTAGATAAATTAGCTCCATCTTTGCATTAGTTATCGCATTGCTTTAATGCTAAGTAGCTTATCTCGTACAACTAGTAGATGCTTTTAACAGAAAATGCTAGATTGACAGAAAATTTAATTTTCTTGGAGACTTCCATTTTTGTTTAAATGGAAATCAGCCAGGTTTAAACTCACTGCTGAATCAACTTGTGCTATAAAGGCCATAAATTTTGAGATAAATGCCTTGACTATTGCTCATTAGCTAATTGTTTAAGCAGATCTGATGGGATTCAATTTCTTGCTTCTGTTGTAACAACTTGAAAGTTTTAGAATGGCTTCTGTGTTCTCATGATATGATCATACTAATTAAACTGTTGGTACAGTGACAACTTACCAGCTGGATTGCATAGTTGATGATGAAGTGATGAACCCACTAATTTGACCACTTATGGCAGTTGTGGGGATACTGGGATGTGTCATAGTTTAGTGTCTCTCTCACCCATTTAATCAATAAACAGATAGAGATCTTTTAATAATTCAGGTACTTTTAAAGACCCATACAGCTGGAAGGATGATTTGGAGTGAAGAAAGCTTAATGAGGTGTTTCTGAAATGCAATCTCATTGGTGAAGGCTGCAATTATTTTGATACTAATATCATGAGAATATTTTTCCTTGACCACAAATGCCTGGATATCTTGGATTGGAAAAGCTAATTGTTGAGATTGAATGGTCTTTTTTCTGTCCACCAAGGAATCAGATTGATGGTGATCATATATGTCACCAAAGTAGATGCTCTTTTTTTTTTGCATTGTTCATTGATGCATTAAAAGATTGCTCAGGACATGAGCAGAAAAAGGAATGGGCTGTAAATCTCCTTGTGTTGCTGTCAGGTATTCTGCTTTAACTAAGTGCCTTTTGTACTCATTTCAGATACATTTATACAAGTTCTGTAGAGTAGATTCTACGTAGTCTGCATTTATACTTCCTAGTGTGATACTACTATCTATCAGTATTGCACTGTTTTTTCAGGGTATTATACAAAGATTTGTATCATATTTAGTCTTAGTGTTGTTACACAATCCTTCTTTCCTCAACATACTCCTTGTCGCTTTATCAGCCAATGTAGTTGTGTCTTACTTATGAACATGGTCCTTTCACGCTTTTTATGTGTCTGAGATCAATAATTGAGCAATGCTGATGGTTAGTGATAACATACTCTTACATAATAGACATATAGAGACATCTGCAGCAAAGCCAGTTCAAATGTTCAGCATTTTTAAAGATGATTTTGCAAGGTGTTTTGCTGGAAAGTCTTGGGGAAATGTATTACTTGTGCAGCTGTGCATTTTGACAGTGGAAGAAGTTGTAAGAGAGCAAGGCATTGAGCTTTGCTTGCAAACCCGGATTTTTTTTGGGTATATTTGGGACAGAAATTATATAATCATTACAAATAGATTATATGAACTTACAATTAACCCCTCCTAAATTTGTGGGTCTGATATTTGATAAGTCTTTCCGAATCGAATCTGTACAAAGTCTAGCTCTGATCTATATATGCCTAATGGAAGAGATCTTGTATTTGTATTTGGTCAGTGTATATTGGAGCTTTATAATCAGTGAACAAGGCCTTATCTCTGAAGCTGGGTCAAGCCATTTTTTTTGACAAAGCGTGAATGACTACAGGGGCCTCGTTTGGGTGGAGGAAGACAACAAAATTCCACTGCAGAATAACATCATTTTTATTCTACTTTTTAGGCGGCTGTGTTTTTATAGCTTTCTAGGGGACTCGTGGTATTAACAGTGGCAGAATTTTCAGCTGATTTTAGTTGTACTACTCTTGCAACTGATTTTAGTTCTATTAACCTTGCAGCTGATTGGACGTTTAGAAAATCTAAGAATATATGAATTTTAATTTCGGTGTAAATTCTGATACAACATCTTACTATATACTCTCTCCGTTAAATTTTAATTGACGTTCTAACAAATTTAAGACAAAATAAAAAATTAATTATTTTTCCACATTATCCTTATGATTAATGACTAATTATTTTTTTATTAATGCTCATGAAATCTCATAAAAAAATAAAAAAAATAAAAAAAAATAAAAAAAAATCTCCTATTGTTACGTTTCTCATAGAAAATGGGAAAACAATGAATAAAAAATTGAGAATCCAAAAAAAAAATAAAAAAATTATCAAGCATGAGAGTAGATCTAAAAAAAATAGGTGAAAAAATCTAAAATGACAATTAAAACTTAACAAAGACTTAAGCCTAGAACGTCAATTAAAATTTAACGGATGAAATATAATGTGTTAGGATGAAGAATTATTAATGTGAGCGAATGTGCACATAAAAACACTTGTATATACATGTTCAAACTCGTGAACATTCTAAAAATGCAAAATTTTTGAGTGTCGTGTCTACGTTTTTACTTAAACAAATTTACACACATGTAATTAAAAAACTTGTATAAACTGACAAACTTGTAAATTGTATAAAAGTTTTACATGAATTTTATTTAATATGGGTATACAATGCAAACTAGTTTTTTTCATTTTACATTTGTTAGATGTTTGGATTCATCCTCTACCAAAGGTTAATTAGATGAAGAGTATAACACAAACTAACATAGAAAGTGTTAAAAGTGTGAGACTGATCATCTGACACGTGGAATTCAATCGCAGTTTGAATTCAGCAAGCATATATAGCACGAAGATGGAAACGGACCAAAATGTGTATTTTAGCATTTCACTTGTGATTTGTGGTATAAATCCTACAGGACAAACAAAATTGGCAATATATTAGTGTTGCCTTTTTAGTACTCCTTTTCTGTTGTCTTATACTTTTTGCATATTATTGTACGGTTCATGATTATTCCTAAAAACAAAAACCACAAAAATCAAACCCAAAAGAAAGAACTAAAAAATAGCGTGTATATTATTATTCCATTGTCGATCTTATCTAGTCTATTAATGCAAGTCGACCACAAACATCCATACCATACCATAAACGTGGAAGAAGAATATAAGTTTTGCGGTAATGCATGCTTACATTACTTATATTTTTAATTTATAATAGATCTTGCTTGTATTTAAATTAGGTTTGAGATGTAGACTACTCCCAAAAAATTAATTCTCTATCGATGAACTTTGTTGATCATTCTCTCCGACAATGCAAAGGCAAAATTCCGAATTTGCACATGCAATCTAAAGCAATTGCCCAGTACAAATTATTCTTCGTCATGCTCCATACTCTCCCACGGATCCGGTCTTTTACTTATGAATGAATTGATGTTTTCTGCTTAAAAAAACAAAACAAAACAAAACAAAACAAAAACAAGACAATTAAACAATGACATATATCATTCCTAGCTCTTAATAGAAGCATCAATTAAATACTCTCAGTTTCAAACATATTTATTACGGTCTTTTTAACATATATCTTAAGAACGTAAGTTAAAATACTAAATTTGGAACTTATATTCCTAAACCATTTCTAAATTAATAGTGTAATATAATATCTAACAAAAAATTATATTTAATTAGCTAATGAATATCTTAAGAACATAATTTTTTTGGTGCAAATCTTAAGAACATAATTAAAAACCGTATTTATTAACACCTGAATTTGTTAGTAATGTTGCCCATAACTTCATAAGCGTACGTAATTTTGTAACGCCATATTTTTATTTTACGATGATTGCACGTGTCATGTACTCATGTGTACCGCCATAAGCTATTTTAATTTAAGAAGCACACGCAAAAAAGAGTACACATCATAGATCCTCAATCAAATAGAATAACTATTTTTCTAACCTATGTCCAAAAGACATTGATAAAGGATATATATTAAGAATTCTTATTAAGGAATATAAATTCTAAAAAAAAAAGATAAACCTATTTGAAAAAAAAATCTTAAAAAGTTAATACTTAATTAAAAAAATTTACATATGAAATCTTAACTTATGCGGTTATATCCTTAGGACATAGGTTAGAAAAACCGATAATATAATACGGAGTAATAATTATGAGCTAACTAGATTTCCATATTTGAGAAGATGGATTTGCATAAGCTTTGCCAAGCTGTTGCGTGTCAAATTTCTACAGGCTAATCATATTTTGCAATCCCATTTATGATCGCTTTTCCACTTTTTATGCTTGTTTGGATTTCCACTTACAATAGTTATTAGTTCCGTTATATATTGGGAGCCAATTGTTTAACTAATAAGTTAATCTTTTTGGTTTTCGTTTGCTGTTAAATTATACGAGTTGATTATGCTCGCACTCATGATAGGGATCGAAGATATATATATTTCTCCGATCCTATTTGCACCGGGGGCACAGTGCCCTGACACACCCCTGCAGGCGCGCAGCTTCCGTGCGGAAGTGGGTGTCGTGCGGCGGTGGGTGTTGGTGGTGGCCGGTGGTGGGTGTCGGCGGTGAATGTCGGAGGTGGCCGACGGTGGATCGATCGAGTCGTACAAATTTTTGGGTTGAGTTCGGGTTGGGTTTAGGTTAAATCGGATTCTTTTTCGATATTTAAAAAATATTGAATTTTAAAATTATATCAAGTCTTAAAAATATCGAGTCAGGTTCGGGTCGAGTCGGGTTCTTAAAATTCACCGAAAAATTGTGATTGAAATCCACCGAAAGTAATTCATTCACGGACGCAATAATAATTCTGATTGAAATCCACCGAATATTCTACCCTAAACCATAAACCATAAACCCTAAACCCATCACCGACGTCCAATAATTCTGATTGAAATTCACCGAATATTCTACCCTAAACCATAAATCCTAAACCCATCACCGACGTCTAATAATTCTGATTGAAATTCACCGAATATTCTACCCTAAACCATAAAACCCTAAACCCATCACGGGCGCAACCTAAATCTATCACCGCGAGATCGTCGCCGGCCGCCGGCACCCACCGCCGACAACCAACGCCGGCCGGCACTCACTGCCGCCCGGCAATGAGTGCCGTGCGCCACTGACACGGTGCAAATAGCACCGTGTCAGGGCGCAAGTAGCGTTACCGTAAATAATGTGAAGAATTAACCATTTTGTATTCTATTTATACGATATTTGACAAATTGTGCACTCGATCCATATGTGTCTATAAGTATTTTTATTTTTATCTTTCTTATTAAAAGAGTCACACTAACCCACAATTTTTTTTACACTTTTATCATGTACGAAATACTCTTCTTCCTCTTTCTTAATAACATTGTTTTTTTTTCTCATTTTTACTCATAATTGGCAAATTGGGCTTAACATTGTTTTTTACAGTTTTATCACAAAAGAATTAACACTGTTCTTTCTTATTAACATTCGGTTCACATTAAAATAATATTCGATTTTCGGTTCAGTTTGGTTTCGGTTCGGTCAAAACCGATTATTTTTTAAATAAAAATTAAATCCTAGATTTCTAAAAAACTAGTTCAACCTTATTCGGTTCGGTCCAATTTTGATTCGGTCTAATTCGGTTTTGTGTACTAAAACCCGCTTCAATAACCTAAATTCACCTAATTTTAAAATGTTTGGTTATTTCGGTCTAAAACCGAACCGATGAAGAACCCGAATTAGGAGAGTACTGAGTACTATACCAATGAACAACCCTAGTTAGGAGATTATTGAATACTGACCCAATTATATATACTCTTGAAGCTGAAATTGTATGATCCAGTCGTGTATCATTACGTACAGCTGGCAACCACACGTATGAAGTCCATCATTTTTTTTATAATAAGTTCAGCATTCGAAAATCCAAATCACATCCGACAAAGATTTTTGAGAGGGCGAAGGATGGGGCCGATCATTTCTTACTCTCTATCTTTTTACTTCAAAATTTCCTTTTTTATACAAATTAATTCAAATTGGAAAAAGAGAAGGAAATAGATGACGACGTGTCGGAAGCTGCTCGCCTCTCCCAAAAGCGCCATGGAAGTAGGGCCGACGTGTGCCCGCTCAAATCGTGTGGGCCCGATGAGATTTATCTCGTATGGAAGTTCATTGATCAAAGTAGTGGTGGATACATACCACTCCCAGTTTCCCACTGATGTCCAAATTGAAATAAATCCCGTTAAAAAATCCTTTTTTATTAGATAAATTATGGTAAACGATGATCCGAATTCTATTCAATTCAATGTTATTCGATAATAACCTCTTTAGTTAATTGCTAGTTAGTTTGGCTACTTTGGAATTAAGAGGTTTACCTAATTACTAACGTACACAACCGTCAATTATTCCACTTCATCCTAATAACGAGTTGTATATATATATATATATATATATGACGTAGATCCGGTGAAAAAGGACGCTTAGGTGAAAATGTGAGGATACGCATATATATGCAAAAATTCATGTAAATTACAAAATATGTGCAAAATTTTGTCTGTATGTGTATGAGTTTTCACTTACATATAGTCAAAAAATATATGCACATACATACAAAAATCCATGTACATCTTAAGGTGTGAATGATTTTTTTTTTTCTTTATGTGCACGAGTTTTAACGTACACATACTAAAAAATATATGCATATACATGCAAAAATCCATGCACATCACAATATGTGCAAGGATTATGCATGTACGTGCATGAGTTTTTACTTACATGTAGTCACCATATAGTCACAAATTTATGCACATAGAGGTAAAAATACATGCACATCTTGAGATGTGTATGATTTTTTTTGTATGTGCATGAGTTTTCACCTACCAAAATCATGCACATACATAAAGTCATAAATCCATGCACATCCAACATTTTTATGTTCTCAACTAAACGTCAATTCTTACATGAACATTTTCCATATATATATATATATATATATATATATTTCCTATAATAATATAAAGATAAATAAAATGGAAAATATTGATCAAATGAGGAAAAAATTGTATCATATGATTTAAAGTGTAAAAGCTCGTTGGCCGATAGTTTAAAGACGGAAAAGTATAAGCGTATAAATTTATTGGGCCGAGTAATTAAAGTCATTTTTGATATGGGATAAATTTTATGTAATAAATAAAAAGGAGAAAAAAAATTAGACGACAAAATCACTCTCGGTCTAGAAAATAGTAAATTTTGGTGTAGAAAAATTTCCAATTATGAACTTGAAAGTCTTCAGAAACTAGAAAGAACGCTGTAGAATAACATTTTTTTTGCTTTGAAAAAAACTGAATCGTGTCCTAAAGAAGAAGAAAGAAAGTTGATTTTCAACGGCATTTGATACCAGTACATTCTTGACCATGCAATTTGGCTACAGCAATACGTTGACAGTTGACACCTTCACCTTACTTTCAATTTTTCTAATATTTTAACAGAGTATGTTGATATATATGACACAAAAAGGGGTTATTAGCATAAGAATTTTGTAAGATTAGTAAAATAGTGTTCCAAGGCACGAATTTGATCATATATTTTAAGAATAAATTTAAATTTATTATAATATGTATAATATTAAAGAGAATTATATAAAAAAATTAACATAATGTATCAAAAAGATAATTTTTTAATTGAAATAATTTATAAGGTATATTGTATGATGAAAATTGAAGGTAGATGTGTGAATTTATATCAATAGAAGAAAATATAAATTAGGATTTTTATTTAATTATTAAATATAAAACTGCATATTGTATTCTTTATAACGGAGTTTACGGACAATCTATTCACCCTTATTAAATCATGAACACTAATTAAGTATGATAATAATGTTTTTGGTAAGTGCATAATTATATGTGTATTGGTGGAATGAACCGTATAATGTTAACTATTTACGGACTATCTATCTATAATTCTATATACATATCTTTATAATGGCGTTTACGGACCATTAACGTACATATTATATTATAAATACTAATTAAGTATGATAATAATATTTTTGGTAATTGCAAAATTATTATGTTTAATGGAAAATATTTTGAGTGGTAATTTAGGAAATTTGTATAAATAAAAGATAAAATAAATTATAACTAGAATAAAGATAAATAGATAAATATACATAATTATTTGATGATGTGACATATTTAGATAAACGACACATAGGAGATATAAGTAGATATAGATATATATAATCATAGATATAGATATATAGATAGATATAGATGTGAAGGATCAGAATCTCCACTACTATAAGTAGTCACCATCTTCTCCCCTCCATCTCTATATAAAGGAACCCAATTCACCACTCCAAACAACCTATTCCCTACTACAAAACACCAAAAAACAATCATATACACAAGTGAACAAATTGTCTTAGGCCTCCACAAACAAAACAAAACAAAAAGAAGGGAAAAAAAAACCTTCCAAAATGTATGAACTATTTGCATATTTCCTTGCCATCTTCCTCCTTGTTCTCCTCTCATACATCTTCTTCACAACAAATGGCAAGCCATGGAAAAGGGCTCGCCTCCCGCCCGGCTCAATGGGATGGCCTTTCTTAGGGGACACTCTTCAACTCTATTCTCAAGACCCCAATCTATTCTTTGCCCAAAAACAAAAAAGGTTAATTGTTAACTAATTTCATGCAAATTAAAATCATGTACATTACATACACATTGATGTATCATAGTGGTGAAAAGATTATCTGTAATTGTTACACGTGTCGTTTTCCCCACCAGTACGAAACCTCATTAAATCTTTTGCAGATATGGGGAGATATTCAAGACCCACATACTAGGATGCCCATGTGTGATGGTGGCTAGCCCAGATGCAGCCAAGTCTGTGTTGGCAACACAAGCTCACTTGTTCAAACCCACTTACCCAAAGAGTAAGGAGACTCTGATTGGCCCATCTGCTCTGTTCTTCCACCAAGGAGACTACCACACTCACCTCAGGAAGATGGTTCATGCCTCCTTGTCGCCTGACAACATGCGGACCCTCCTGCCACGTGTCGAAGCCATTGCTTTGTCTACCTTGGAGAGTTGGGATGGAGGACACGTCATCAACACTTTCCGTGAAATGAAGAAGGTTAGTTGGTTGTTGTTGTTGTTACATTCAGAAGTAGTTGAAAATTTATATGATGATGAATCTGAATTGTACTTGAAATGGGTAATTCTCTGCAGTTCTCATTTGAGGTTGGGATTCTTGCAATTTTTGGTGACTTGGATGGTGGATATAGAGAAGAGCTGAAGAAGAACTACTGTTTGGTGGACAAGGGTTATAATTCCTTCCCTTTGAGTATACCAGGGACTCCTTTCAAGAGGGCATTACTTGTAAGCATTCATCTGATTTCTAGAAATTAACACTTTAAATATTCCATAATGCATCAAAATTGACTGTTCTTTTTTTAATGAAATGCAGGCAAGGCAGAGGCTAAGAGACCTTATCAAGGAAATCATAAATGAGAGAAAGGAAAGAAGATTGGAGGAGAAGAATTTGTTGGGTCATCTTCTAAACTCCAAAGATGAAAGAGGGAGTGTGTTAACTGAAGATCAGATTGCTGATAATGTGATAGGTGTGCTGTTTGCAGCTCAAGATACCACAGCTAGTGTTTTGACATGGATTGTCAAGTACCTCCATGATAACCCAAAGCTTCTAGAGGCTGTAAAGGTAGATCACAAGAACAAACTAATCAATTTATTTTTTAATACTCTTAGGGTAGAGGAGCGATAGTCACGAGGATGGCCTTTTTACAGCTACCTTGCTTCGGGTTTTGCTTTTAGATTGTTTTAATTTTTGTGTCAGTCTCTTTTGGGTCCCTCGAAAAACATCCTTTTGAATTTATTTCGGGGTATGGATGCGTATATCTGAACTCCCAGACCCTGCCTCAGTGGGATTATACTGGGTCAATTGTTGTTACGGGGAAAGCAAAACTAATTGCTCTGTTGGTGTTGTTTGTTTGAGCAGGCAGAACAGAAGGCTATATTTAAGTCAAATAATGAAGGTGAAAACCCACTAACATGGGCACAAACAACAACCATGACTCTTACTCACAAAGTTGTGTTAGAGAGTCTGAGGATGGCAAGCATTATATCCTTCACATTCAGAGAAGCAGTAGCTGATGTAGAACTCAAAGGTAAGCTTATACATTAGATCAAACATTTTCTTTAGTTGTTTGTTTTTTCAAGTCTTACCTAAGTGGAACCACATGTGACATTCAATGATTTCTTCACAGGGTATGTGATTCCTAAAGGATGGAAGGTGTTGCCCTTGTTCAGGAACATCCATCATAATCCAGAGTTCTTCCAAGATCCTCAAAGATTTGATCCTTCTAGATTTGAGGTATATGCATATTCACATATCACAAAGTCACAAAAGGGCCAAACATCTACATCTATGCATCCCTCATGCTTGTTAAGTGTATGTAAACTCAGGTTGGATGGAAATCCAATACTTTCACGCCATTTGGCAGCGGATTACACGCTTGTCCCGGGAATAAGCTTGCCAAGTTAGAGATGCTTGTCATGACCCACCATCTTGTCACCAAGTTCAGGTACTACTCCCAGCTAATTGAGCTTGAAACAGAACATGGTGATTAGGATAAATCATGATCTGATTCCTGCAGATTCAGGCAGGAGTGAAATGAGAAGTACATGACAGTTTTGTACATATAACACACTTTAATATCATTTGACAAGAAAGTTTGACAAGAAAATCTTGTGGGTGTTCTTTTATGTTGTGAATACAGATGGGAAGTGGTTGGGCCACAGAGCGGGGTTCAGTATAGCCCATTTCCAGTGCCAATGCAAGGCCTTTCAGCAAGGTTTTGGAAAGAATCCACCAGCTAAAGGCAACACAGGAGCCTGGATCTTTCTTTTTGCAGTCTTAATACTTGAGTAGAGCCTCTTTCTTAGTAGAATTTCACTTCAGAGAAGCTCCTACAAGCAGGAGAGATCAGAAGATTCCTTTCTATTGGTTTTAGTCTAAAATCTAAGTGTTTATCAAATCCCTGCAACTTCTAGTTTGGTACACATCATAAGCAGGAGTTTCATCAATGACAAGCAGCATTCATAAGCTAAGCACAGAATCAAAAGTGCCAATGACAATTTGAGCTATGCATCTAAAAATTTAAAACCATGAAACTTGCCAATTAGCTTCTGCAGTACTGCTATTGCAGTTCGAAATAGAAAATAATCAACCACGCAACAGTTCAAGCTTGTTTATTATGAATTTGAAGATAGTAATGGGGAAACAACGTGCGTGTTCATCAAGTATACATAGGTTTAAATGGCCTCAGGCCTATGAAGTTTCCCTAGCTTAGACATATGAACTAAAATATAAACTACATCATCTGATATAAGTACCCTGAATGTGGTAAGCTAAGTTCTTCCTTCAAAGAGAGGAAGTATAGCTCAATCACTAGAGCATGTTCATCTACTCACATCTTGGATGGCTTTGGGAAGATGTCAGGTGTAAATTTCTGAGCGGCGCTTATGCTTCCTTTGATCTTCAATGCACCCCTGCATAATTAGAAATTTGAAGATCACAACAATATCTGATGATGAACTCCTAACAACACTACCTTTAACAGAAAACATGTCATTTTTTAAGTTGATCTAGCACAATGCCAAAATTGTAATCCCCAAAACCATTCATCTCCAACAAATCAATTTAACAAAATAAAACAGTCAGCTGATATCAGAAAGCAAGTCCACTGAAAAAGTTGTGCTAGTATGTGGTACTTCATCAAAAGGGATACACAGCACAAAATCTGTGATTATTGAGTATGTTAACAGTGATACATGGTTTTTTAGATGGAAAATTGTACAAAATACACCACAAATTGTTGTTTTGCAGTATAAGACACATGGAAAGAGGTGAGAAATAGGACCTCATGAAAGCCATCTGAGGATTCATGCCGCCGGTAGCGATCTTGTAGAAATCATCATCCTTGGATGTAAAAATGGCATCAGGCTTCCCATCTTCGTAAACCCCTACAAATTCCTCACAAAATCCAAACTCAAAATCAAACAAACAAATACAGATCTGAAACCTAGAAAATCGATCGATAGAGAACCAATGTCAATAACAAAAGTACAAAAGGAAAAACCCTAACCTTTCTTAACTTCTCCCTTCTTCAGATCGACCGTGTACACAACCTCATCAACCCCAATTTTCTGCCGACAACAAACCAGGCACCAAAATCCGAAATCAAAACCCTAAAAATTTCAATTTTGTTTCGAAAGAGGAACAGATCGGAACCTTGGGAGAAACATGGATCTCGTAAACGAGCCCCATCTTCTTGGTAAGCTCCTTGCCGGCGTCGGTCGCCATGTGAGCCTTCATCTGGTCCATCAGAGCGTCGGTCTTCAGCTGATCTGATCCCCCCATTGTTATTCTTCCGATCGCTTCAGCGTTTGCAAAAATACAATCAAAATTCAACTCACAGCAGATCTCTGAAACAAATTCCCCCCAACGAATTCTTCGTTATCTCTAGCACTTCTCGAAACTCTCAACTACCAAAATAAATAAATAAATAAATAAAATCCGGATATATCCACGCAGATCTGTAATTGAGAGGTGAATGCAACGCAATAACTGCCACGGAAGAGTGGCGGTCAAGAGCGCAAACCAAACACGCTTCCCAACAAACTTCTTGTATGGGATAAAAAGGGAAAATGTACAAGCATTCTTTATCTACGTCAATTTTTTTGTTCCATTTTATCTACGTCATTTTTTTTGTTCCATTTTATCTACGTCATTTTTATTTTTCGACCAAGTTTATATATATTTTTAGTGACAGTCGAACCTGCATTTATCAAACATACTCAGATACTCTATTAAATCAATCCATTAAAATTACTTTGTTCGTTTAACCTTATTAAACACTTGACCATGAAAAAAAAATACATACTCCGTAACTTGCAATAAAAGGGTCAAAAAATACATACTCCATGAATGCGCTGGGCCGGGTAGGTTAGGTTGGTAGGCCAGGTGGATATCCGCTTCACATTTTTGCGGCCTTTTTCTCTTTCTTTTTTGAGAAAATTGGATTTGAATGATTCTTTTTTTATATAAATAGCATATTTAGACCTATTTTTTTTTAAATTGTAAGTGTGATCTCCTATTGTTATATATATGGCCTAAAGGCATTTTGAAAATATTTTTTTAAAATTTAAGAGAGTTTAATGACTTAGAGGGTCAAAAAAATTAATTTATTTAATTAGAATCCTAAATTTGCCTATTTCATCCCTCTTATCCTAATCACAGCTTCTTCTTTTTTGGCATTTTGGATGTGACCGATTATATAGGTGACGTGGTTAGGATGAGAGTGTACGCATACGACTGGGCCAAGTTTCAGCCCAAATGGGCGGCGGCGGCAAATGCCTTTTGGGTTGAGCAACCCTCAATATAAGAGTAACTTGTGGCTGCTCTTATCGAGCCCAAGTGGATAATTCTTCATTTTTTTATTTTGTTTCCAAGGGATTAAACATTTGTTCCAGCTAGTGCATTTTGGTGATGAATTTGGTGCTATATAGTCTAGGTGTTCATCCGGTCTGTTTCGGTTTGGTCTAATGGATCAGATTTTTTCAAAAATGTGGACCGGAGACCGTACCGGACCGGTCTTATTCGATTCAGTCCGGTCCGGTCTAAGACTGGATTAGACCGAAATTTTTAATTTTTATTTATTTATTTAAACTCATATTTAATATCTAAAAAGTATTTAAACTCCTCACTTATTAATTTAATAAAAATATTTTAAAAAAATAACATTAAAACTCCTAACTTATTATTTTTTATTTAAAAAATAAAAACGGTCCAATCGATCCAGACCAATTTTTTTTCGGATTTGGACCGGACCGGAACCAGAATAAGGAAAATATCCGGATCGTAATTTCTCTGATTCGGGCCACTTTTGAACAACCCTACTATATACATGTATGAAAAGAAAGAGAAATGTTAAATTTAGCATGAAGACTATAGTTTTAGTTATAGTCATGATGTTTCTATTTTTAGGTTGTTTCTTAAGCAATAGTAATATATAATGAATTGGGTGATATATGGAAATTGGATGATAGGATCGGAGATTACAACTTTGTTGGGGAAAAAATTGATTAGTTCGAGGAGGCCAGGTAGGTGCAAGTTTAGCCTGTAGGCGAAACTCAATCTGCAAAAACTCTGATAAATTTTGGGATAGGGATGGATGTGAATGAGAGATTGGTCACTATTACAATAATTAATCATTGGTATATAATATATGCATGTAGAGAAATGTTCAGTGTGAATGAACGCTTTAGTACAAATGTGTACATATGTTACTGTCCGAGTCCATTGACGTTACTCTACCGTAACAGGTGTCCGAGTCCATTGACGTTACTCTACCGTAACAGGTCTGTAGGCTGTATATCTCAAGTTCCTAACCTCTCACATGGCTCATGTCAACCAAACATTGTCTTACCATGCATGATGTTGGAGGTGGGTATCGAACCCCAGACCTCCTTTTAACAAGTGGAAGCTCTCACACTTGCTAACCAATTACGCTGCAACTTAGTTGGTTAGCAAGTGTGAGAGCTTCCACTTGTTAAAGGGAGGTCTGGGGTTCGATACCCACCTCCAACATCCTGCATGGTAAGGCAATGCTTGGTTGGCATGGGCTTGTGCCATGTGAGGGGTTGGGATATACGGCCTACAGGCTTGTTACGATAAAAGTGCAATTTTATGATAAATGGACTCGGACCGTAACATAAAAGTGCAATTTTATGTTACGGCCCAGACCCACTTCTAAGTTACCTTATCCTACCGTAACAGGCCATATACCCCAACCCCTCACATGGCTCACGCCCGCCATCAATCATGGTGCTACCCTACCATGCAGGTTGTTGAAGGTGGGAATCGATCCCATAACCTCCCTTTAACAAGTAGGACTACCACCACTTGCTAACCAACAAGTGGAATTATAGTATAAGTAAGGAGGGGATGTAATTGTGAGGGTTATGCATAAAATAATGACAATTACTCTACTCTCTCTTTCTCTAACCCTCCTCTCTCTTCTTCCTTATTCTCTCTTTAAACCCTTTCTAACTCTCCCTTTAGCTTCTGTCAAGCTCTCCCATGACAGCCTATCTCTTTTCTTAGTCACGGTCATGACAACATATAAGTGTAAAAGTTTTTTTTTATCTGTATATGTAATATTAGTTTTTAACTAATCATGCATAAGTTATTATTCGTATATACCTGAACTTTCAAAATGCATAAGATTTTATGTGCATTATTCTCACGTTCTCACTAGAATACACATTTAAACCAGCATCCATGTATGTATATATATTACATTCTGTCATTCAATTCCATGATAGATGTCAATCCGAAAAATATGCTTTCTTTTTCTTTTCTCATGTGTAGCTAATATACTAAACAACTAAATATGAGAAGGTTCAATTACCGAAAATCAACCGTCCAATAGGCCATATTGCCCAAAACCATCTCTTTAATTCGATATTATCGGAAACCACCCGTGTATCACATGTCGTTAAACACTCGCCACCCGACGTCTAACTCTGTTTCAATTCTGTTAATTCTGATTTTTTTTAATTTAAAAGTAATTAAAAAAAGAGTAACAAATTGGGTCTTCTTCCCCATTGCTCCTCGCTCACCTCTGCTTCCTGGCACTACCGATGGCTCCGGGGATAACGGTCGGATTTCGGTCTCCGGTGGATGGCTTTACCGACCGACGTCTTCTCTCCTTCGTTGCTTTCGCCGGAGGGTTTCGATAATGTTGATTTCAAATCCAAATTATGTGCAAAATCAATCAAAATTATGAACCGCTGTTTGCGCCACAGCCTCGCTGGAGCTTCACCGTTTCCTCCTTTCATATACACAGACCACCGGAGCATCACCAGCGCCACAGCCTCGCCGTCTCCATGGCTCGTCCGTGTCTCTTTCACTGACTTCAACGCTACTGACTCTTCCAGCGACGATGACGACAACAACAATGGAAGAAGCTATGCCGGCCCCGGGTGAAGAAGCACATCACTGAGATCAAGATCGGGATAGATCGGGAGAAAAGAGAGCGGCCGAAACCGAATACAAAAGAGAGGGCTTTTTCGGCGGGGGATTTGTGTTGTGGCAAAACAGGGGAGGATCTGACTCCGGCGGGGGATAGGAAGTTCCGGGGAGTCAGGCGGAGGAAGTGGGGGCGGTGGGCGGTGGGAATTAGGGATCCGTCGAAGGGGGCCAGGATTTGGCTTGGGACTTACAACACGGCGGGGGATTTGTTGCTCGCCTCGCTCCCTCCATTTGATTCGGAGGTGAAGAGGTGGACGGGGGAGTGGCCGGCGAAGACGAGGTCGGAGGGGAACAGAGGGGAATCAGAGGAGAAGAGGAGGAAGAGGGAGAGGGAGAGGAGGAAAAGGAAGAGGAAGAGGGAGAGGGAGAGGAGGCGAATAGGTGGATGGGGGAGCGGCCGGCGACGAGGGGGTCAGGGGTGGCGGCGGAAATGAGTTGCAGGGATGTGGGCTGCAGGGGACGAGTTGCAGGGATGTGGTTAGGGGTGGAATTAGGGTTAATTAATTTTTTTTTTGTTTTATAATTTTCTTTTTCATTTTACTTTAAAAAAATTCAAAAATAGGGATGTGAGCCCATATTAAACGGATCTTAAACGGAAGTGAAGGATGGGTGACGAGTGTTTAACGGCACGTGATATACGGATGGTTTCCGGTAATATCAAATTAAAGGGGTATTTTTGAACAATATGACCTATTGAACGGGTGATTTTCGGTAATTGGCCCATATGGGAAACCCTTTATCAATTAGTTAGCCAAGATAATATTGAATTAGAGTTGTGTAATCTAATTGCCTTATTAGCTAGAACACAAGTTGAAGCTTGTTTACTTTGGCATCCAAAAATTATAACTAATCTGGTCAGGGACAAACGGGCAATCATGTAACTGCATGATTGTCTACTGAAAGAAGTCCCCAATTCACATTGGAATATGACAATACTGAATGGGAAAACATATATTGGAAGCATATATCCTAAGACAAATTGATATATGTGAACACTTGAAAACCCAGCTAACTATCAAAAAGTTCCCGGACAAAGCATCATTTCTTAAGAAGATCATTTATATACTTCTATGCAAATAGTATGACAAAAATTCCGAAAGTAATATATATTACTCCCTATTAATTTCATTGCCTTGTAACTTGTAAGGCCTCTCCATACACGCATTCATGATGACGTATATTGGACGTTAGTTTTACGATTAGCAAAAGCTACGCAATCAAACAACTCTTATTGATTGAATATAAATTTCAAGAATAGAGTTCAATTTAATTTCTCAAATCCATAATTTAAACTTACCTAATTAATTAACTCACACTAAAACCAGCTCCTTCACCTAGCCGATCGATTACATGATATTCCCTCCGTATCAAAATAATTGTCTTTTTAGACAATTATTTTTTTGGACAATTGTACATATATTAAGGAGAATATAAAATATACAAATATGTCTATATTTATTACTTTATTTTATTATTTTTTCAAAATATATATATAAAATAGATATAAAATATACTAAAAAGAAAAATATATTGAGATAAAAAATTAAGACTAAAAATACAAATATTTTGATGATTAGTTAACTAGGGAACATATTAATCTCTCACCCGGCCTTATGGAGCGGTCAATTAATTAATTGCCGAATACCGGCCTTATCGGTTACAAATTAATTAATCTCTCACCCGCAATTTATTTGGCAGTGGAAAATAATTGAATTTTTTTCCAGTGCACTTTTTTAAAACTTATACCGAATATATGCTCGGATTCAAACTTATTACAAGAATAGGCTGGCTCATGGAGGTTTGGGGTAAGTCGCTGTACGGACAAGCGACTTACCTAAATAAAGTCGTTGTACGGACAAACGATTCTATCCGAACCACAACTTTAATTATTTTTTTTAAAAAAAGGTAGAGTCGCTGGTCTGTCCAGCGACTTTGTTTTAAATTTTTTTTTTTACTTTTCGATATTAGAGAGTTAAAAAAAAAAAAATCTTTAATTTTTTTTATAATTTTTTTTTATGCCAGCGACTTTGCTTTAATTTTTTTTTTTTACTTTTCAATATCAGAGTAAAAAAAAATTGCCCTTTAATTTATTTATTTTTATATACTTTTCAATATCATAGAGTAAAAAAAGAAAAATCAAAGTCGCTGGCCTGGCCAGCGACTCTCTTTTGTTTTTTTAAAAAAAAATTAAAGTCGTGGTTCGGATAGAATTGTTTGTCCGTACAGCGACTTTATTTTGGTAAGTCGCTTGTCCGTACAGCGACTTACCCCAAACCTTCATGACCAGTCTATTCTCGTAATAAGTTTGAATCCGAACGTATATTCGATATAAGTTTTAAAAGAGTGCACAGTTTAGAAAAAAATTCAAAATAATTAGTTATCTAGGGAACCGAAACATGTAAATTAAATTCGGGCGATACCCAAATGGATGACGATAAAATGAATGGATAAAGCTTATTGTATATGGAGATATATGTATACAGTTACGATCTTCCGCACACCACTACTATATATACCCCCTTTTCATTACCCAATCAAACCTCAAAACCAAACACAACTCTCACAAAATAATTAATTAGTGAGATGAAGTTGTCAATCTCTCTTTTCTTCTGCCTCTCTTTGTCTCTCCTTCTCCATTTCTCTTCTTCCACCATCTTGTTTCAGGTAAATTAATCCAAGTTTTCTCATTGTTGCATGTGTTCAATGTTTAATTATAGCATTGTTGTAATATATATCTTTAAAATATGTTAATGAAAGAAATTATGAATGGTTAACTGCAGGGATTTAACTGGGAGTCATGCAACAAGGCAGGAGGGCTGTACAGTTCTCTAATGGGCCAAGTTGATGCGCTTGCTTCTGCTGGAGTCACTCATCTTTGGCTCCCTCCTCCCTCCCAATCTGTTGCTCCACAGGGTATACCTACCTACTTAAACTATATATATATTCCGTATATATTACATTAATTCAGGCTCGTCTAATAGTGTATTCTATTCGGCCCAATTGAACATGCCCCTAATTTAAAAAGATTCCTTATTATAATATGTTATTTTTAATGGACATAATTAAAAACTTGGTCTATTGGTTTGAAAAGTGTGTTATATGCAAACCATCTGTGTTTAAATCCTCGTAACCCTGATGTTTTTTTTTTGTTTTTTCTAAATAAAAAACTACATATAATAATATCTAAAAATGACATTTCGAAAGAAGAAAATACTTCCTATAAATTAAAAAACCGTAACTAAAATTATGATTGATGGACATAAATTACATAAATAATACCCAAGTTATATAATTTGAAAATAAATAAATTACAAGAGTATTACAAGAAATAAATTTTAGATGCTTAAAATTTCAAAATCGACACAGAACCCTCTAAAATCATTGGACGGCCCTGCAGTAATTAATTACATAATTTCTATTATATACTTTTTCATTTATATATAGTTTTTTGTGCATGTTACAAAAATTTAGCATGCCCATTCCATTGGCCTACGTACCTTATTGCTTACTACAGTATATAAGAAAGTCTGCAACTGCACCATTCCATTAAAGGAGACAACATAAACTCCATCCATATATCTCATGTTATCTGTACCACCGCATGATTATGCCATCATTCTAATGTACGTTATACGTGTATAAAATTTAATACTCTCTGTTTAAATATAATTAGCCTTGTAGGTAATGGTATAAATTTTAAGATTGTTATTAATTTGACTAAATCAACCTTAATGATCTACATGCAGTAATAAAGTTATTTTTGTCTTTTCCTAATTAAAGTAAATGTAGTATTTCTTTACGTTTATCCATACATCTACTACAGTAACTTTTCAATAAAGTAAAGTGAAAATTTGTTTATTCATGCTTGGTGATTGGGGGAGTGAAAAAGAACTTCTAGATTCTTGTGTTTGTAGGATTCTAAGCTCAATAATAAATAAGGTATTGTTGGAAGTTTTTTGTCAAAATATCTAAGATGACAAGTAAATTTGAACAAAAATACATAGCTAAAGCGTCAATCTTTTGTGAACAGAGGGAGTACATATAGGGATGTTCAACGGTTTTGAACCGAACCGAACAAACCGAACCTATTAAATTCGGTTCGGTTTTTAAAAAATCACATTTCGGTTCGGGTTCGGTTTATTTCGGTTAAAACCGATTTAAAAAAAATCATTTTTTTCTTACTTTTTATCAATAGAAAATTAGAGAGTACCCTAACAGCCTAACTCAGCTAATTCCCATAATCCCATTTCCCTTCCCATCGAGAGTTCGACACTTCGACCCTTCCTCTCTTCAGAAACCCTAGCGGCGCGGCGGCGCCTCCTCTCCTGCTGGCCGCTGCTACCAACTCCGCCTCCGTCCGGCCGATGACTGCTGCTCTTGCTCCGGCGTCGTTTGCTGCTGCTCTGCTCTTCTTTTGCTGCTGCTCTGCTCCGGCCGGCGACTGCTCCTTCTCCCTTCTTCACGAACTTCACGGGCTCTTCTTTTGTTGCTGCTCTGCTCGGAGTTGACGGCCGGCGACTGCTGCTCCTGCTCCGGCGTCGTTTGCTGCTGCTCTGCTATTGGTGTATTTGTTTAATTGTTTTGAGACTATTGGTGTTTGATTCTTAGATTTAGTTGTGGTTTTGCTTAGCAAAATAGCAAATACTTGCTCAGTTACTCTGCAGGGAATCGGTTCATACAAATGTAGCTAAATTCACATTACAAATCAGGCAAACACTTGCTCAGTTATTCTTAGATTTAATTGTATTTGTTTAATTCGGTTTTTTTTCGGTTTATTTCGGTTTTCGGTTTAGAATCGGTTCATACATTTTTCGTTGTTCGGTTTTAACCGAACCGAACCCGAACCGAACATGTTATATTCGGTTTTCGGTTCAAAATTTTACAATTTCGGTTTCGGTTTTGTTCGGTTCGGTTCTGGACCGATGAACAACCCTAAGTACATAAGTCTAGTGATTTTATCCTAAAATTCATTTATAATAAAAACATAATTCATTAAACTTATATACTAATTTTATTTAATCTCAACTTTTCAATATATTTAATCCTAACTTCCATCTTATATTGTTTATCTAGAAATTAATTTGGTTTCTTATCCTAGATGAATAGCTAATATATATTTTTGTTTATTTAATCTCAACTTTTCAATATATATTTTTGTTTCAACCAAAAAAAATAAAATATTTTTGTTCTTTAATAACATATATTAAAACATGTAGTTTTTTTATACATATACGTAAGTTCAAGACGAAAAATGATTTAAAGTGGAGGAGCAATTAATAATATGTACAATCTACAAATTAAGTACATGTAATTTAATTTGATCAATGAAAGTTCGTTTCCGCTGCAGGGTATTTACCGGGAAAATTATACGACCTTGATTCTTCCCGGTACGGCAACTCAGCGCAACTAAAATCCCTAATCGGAGCGCTCCACCAGAAAGGCATCAAGGCGGTGGCGGACATAGTCATCAACCACCGCACCGCCGCCCAGAAGGACTCCAGGGGAGTCTGGTGCGTCTTCGAGGGCGGCACCTCCGACGACCGCCTCGACTGGGGGCCCAGCTTCATCTGCAGGGACGACACCGCCTACTCCGACGGCACCGGAAACCTCGACAGCGGCGCCGCCTATGACGCCGCCCCTGACATCGACCACCTCAACCCCAGGGTTCAGAGAGAGCTCTCAGACTGGTTGAATTGGCTAAAAAACGACGTCGGATTTGATGGATGGAGATTTGACTTCGCTAAGGGGTATGCGCCAAGCGTCATGAAGGTTTATATGCAGAACACCTCGCCGGAGTTCGCCGTCGGCGAGGTGTGGGACCCCATGCAGTACGCCGACGGCGGTAAACCGGCCTATAACCAGGACAACCACAGGTACTATTATATCTAGGAAGATTAATCAAGTACTAAATTTTCGACCAAAAATAATAATAATCAAGTACTAGTTTTAATCCTAGCTAATTAGTACTCTCTCTTTTCACAATATATCTCATTTTACATCTTAGCATAAATTTTAAGAGTCTCATCGTTTAGCCTAAAAGATTTTTAATTTTAGTTACTTTTTTACCTACAATTTAGCTGATTTATTTTTAAGTCAATGAATAGAGAGATGGAATATTAAAGTGATAAAAAATTCAATTTTCAAGAACAATTATTATTAATCATCAATAACTTTTTACTTAAAATAATTAGAATGACAAGTATTAATGAACAAGATTTTAAGGCTAAAATGACATATATGAGTATGATTTAAATATTTTATTGTAAAAATGTCGGTTTATAGATTAATAATCTTATTGTAATTTTTTTTATTTAACTAAAGGTTTTTTAAGTTTTTTAAAATGATTTAAATATTTTGTTTTAGAATAACAATTTTCTTTTCTTTTTTGTCAAAAGAATAACAATATTCTAAAAGTGAATTCTTGATAAGTTAGAAAGATTGATGTACCGCTAATGAAAATTGAAATTGGATAGATCTTTACAACAAACAAAAAATGATCCTAGCTAATAAGTTAAAATAATAAAAAATATCTGTAAAATATTTCTTAAATGTGATGGACAAACCCTTAACAAAAAAATAAACTAATGACTAAAAAAATTATTTACTAAAAATATAAATTTTAGAGTGTGTCCATGACTCACTAAAAAAAACTATTCATATAGAAGTAAATGAATCCAAATTTAACAAATAAAAAATGTGACATATATATTTACTAATTACTATTGTCTTATTTGTAGGTACAATCTGCTTCACTGGGCCCAGGGTTCGGGCGGCGCAATCACGGCGTTCGATTTCACCACGAAGGGGATCCTCCAAGCCGCCGTGCAGAATGAGTGGTGGAGGATGAGAGACCCGAACGGAAAACCCGCCGGCCTAATCGGAATCGCCCCAGGAAACGCCGTAACGTTCATCGATAACCACGACACCGGGTCAACTCAGCGTTACTGGCCCTTCCCTTCTGACAAAGTCATGCTCGGATACGCCTACATCCTCACCCACCCCGGATACCCTTGCATTGTAAGCAACTATTATGTTTAAATCATTATTTTTTTAAACGGAATTTCCGTATGATACTGTTGAGTTTTTGTAATTTTCGTAAAATATCCGAAGGATTAAACAATTTTACACAATCTCCCTAAAATTTTGACAAATTTCGTCAAATACTCTTAACGTTATAAAACAATAATTTTTAAACATTCTCTATAAATGTGAATTTTTCATATAGAATTTTATTTGTAGGAATAGACGGAGAATATATAAATACCCTAATTTATATTAAAATCAGATTTAATGTGCCGGTGAGTAACAAGGTGTAAGTTGTGGTTTTGTAGTTCTACGATCATTTCTTTGATTGGGGTCTAGGGCAGGAGATTTCGAACTTGATTGGCCTGAGGAAGAGGAATGGGGTGACGGAGACGAGTGACGTCAACATATTGGTGGCGGACGCCGACTTGTACGTGGCGAATGTTGGAGGGAGAGTGATGGTGAAGCTGGGGACGAGGTTCGATGTGGGAAACCTAATTCCGGCGGATTTCAGGGTCGCCGCGTCGGGGAGCAACTACTGTGTGTGGGAGAAGAAGAGCGTTCAGCAGTCAAGGAAGGAGCTTGGATCACACTCTTGATTGGATTGTGTTTGGTTATTGGTATTTGTTTGAATTGCTACATTAATTGTTGTTGAATGTGCTGATGCAGATTTAGCACGTGATTTATGTAACAACTAGCTTGTTGTGTTAGGTTGACTTGGAAATAATATGTTCGTTTTCAAATGAACTATATATATATATATGCACTTAATTAATTTAATTGTGTCACTTTGATTAAGAAGTTTCAGATCGTATTATAATATATAATGATAAGGCAATGAACATTCAGTTAGTCTAGGTTTAACACTAACTTTTCTTAAGTATTTTATCCAAATGTCTCGAATTTGATTTCTGCTGGAGGTGTGTATGAAAATAGTTATCAAACTAAATTAGACGATCAAGACCAAAAAAAATATATAATAATCAGGCACAGAGATTTGAAGGAATTATACATAAATCCATAACATGGGGAGAGTACGTAAATCCATAAATCAGGCACGAAGATTTGAAGGAATTATACTTCCCAACTCAAAAGAATGGTTTGGATGATTGTTAAATCATTTGGAAATGGGAAGAAAAACAGGGGAATGAAAGCAGAGCAATATTTTCCGTGGGCAATAATAATTAGTAAGAACATCACCGTTGCTTAGAATTTTCATTAATTTTTTAATGGCGGAAAAGATAAATTAGTATTTTAAGTAACTATCCCAAGACAGATTAGTATTATTAAAAACTCGTATATTAAATGGTCTCCGGCGGACAAACAAGTCCTTTTCCTCACCATATGTTGAATTTAATCAAAGCAATCCGGTTTACCCATTATAGATTTTATTTTATTTAAGTTGAAAACAAATACTAAACCCAGCTGAAATCACAATCATCGTCCCTTCTCTTTCTCATATGACGTTTCAAAACAATGGCAAATAATTATCGAGAAGGAATATTTGACATAAGTGACTCTAAACAATGTTCAATCAAGTTTCTTCAATTTGTAAAAATTGATTGTCCTCCCCATAGCTATGTTACCCGGACACGGAAACGGATACGTTTCCGACACGGGAAAACGACAATCTCAAATTTGTAAAAAAGGGAAACGGCGGGAAAACGGCAATATATATTATATGTTATTTTAAAGGCAAGGAGGTGTAGAATAAATATATCAACAAAGGATGCATAAAAGAGACTACATTCATGCTATTTAATCACTTATAAAAACGAGTATGACAAATTTAACATCGTGATCTTGCAAACTAACAATATAATCAAGTTCAACATCATCAGGTAAAAAAAATATGACAACTAGAGTTCCACACAAACAACAGAATCAAGCTCATCAAGAGAAAGTTGTGCAAACTCCAAAATCCCAGTGTTCTCCATTGATCCAAACTCATCTCTTTCAACATCCCACATTTTGGAAGTTGAATCTTTGTATGATTCAGAGTTTCTTGATAGAAGTCGAAGGTTGTTGTGAATGAAAACAAGATCTTTTGCACGCTTTGGAGTTAGCCTATTCCTTTTCATAGAATGAATAAAGGAATAAGTACTCCAATTTCTCTCATAACATGAAGAAGAAGTCGGTTGTCCAAGTACTTTGAAAGCCAATCCTTGAAGTAAGGGTATTGATGCACCAAAGTTGGCCCACCAAATCTTAGGATCTTCGGAATCCATCATAGAGATAGTCACCAAATCTGCAAATGGGCCAAGCTTGAGTGAAAAGCTAGCATATTCACCAATTGCTTTTCTACAAACATCAACATTCGGGAAGAGTCTCCGAAAACATTTAAGCCTCTCAATCGAGACTTCTGCATCCCTATGGGGTGCTACTCTAGTTGAATCCTCCATAAGCCATGTATCACTGTAGTATCTTTGAGAAACAAAACAACAATGAAATGAAAAAAATTTAGATAATGAAATGTAAAGAGTATAAACAAGTTCATATAAAACATAATTAGACTACATACCTTGGGTTCAAAAAGTGAGCTAGACAATGAAGAGGTGTATTGCTTTTTGCCCAACGACTAACAAGAATAGTATGCACAACTTCATAAAAGTCAGAAATATCATTCAAACTCTTGCCTTCCTTTTTGTAAATCACCTTCTTCACATTCTCAATCATGACATCCCACATCTCATAAACAAGATGAAGACAAGGTCTATCAGTATCACAAGCTCTAATCATGTCATAGATAGGGGCTGTAAAATCAACAATATAAATCAACTTCTCCCATCAGTCATCATCTACAATGGTGTCTATAGAGACCATTCATCATTCAAAACCATGGCTTCCATTGCACGCCTAATAAGTTTGAACCTCTTTAGCATAATAACCACAGAAGCAAAGCGAGTGTCTGTAATATCCCAAATATTTTATAAGGATAATTTGGAATTTTTCCAACTCCCGTATTACAAGTCAGATTAAATTCAGAGAAGTTCAGACATTCGGTAATATGTTTGATCTCTGTAATATTTTTCTGAGTAATATAAAATACAGTTAACGTATGTTCAAGGTTAAATAGTCGTTCGAGTACGAATATATTTAACCCAGGGTTAAGAAGATTAACCCAAAGTCAAAACGGTCAAAAAAGGTGAAGAATGGCCTTGACCGCACCCCGCGGTCAAGTGGCCGCACCCGCGGCGAAGGCCAAATCTGGGGTGGCAACAGAGATGCCACCGCACCCAGCGGTCACGCCACCGCACCCCGTGGTGGGATATTTTCTTCGACGTTATCGTCTTCCCTCTCCAGGAGCAAGTGGCTCCACTTGTGGGTTTTTGTCCCCTTTGTCCCTGGCTTGTCCCCTTAGAGGTGGCTTAGAGGTGGCTCTCGTTTGGCTATAAAAGGGAGGCGAGATCAGAAGGGAGATCACTCCATCTTCCTCCTTTGTTCTCCTCTATTTTTTCCTCCATTAAAACCGAGTTTGTGAGCTTCGTTTGAGAAGAGCTTGAAGCCTTTGAGTGTTGGAGAAGGTGCTCCTAAGTGTTGTGCTAAGGTTTAAGGTGTTGAGAGATCAAACCAAGAACAAATCGAAGTCGAACGAATCGATTTAAGGGTGAGTTTGCTGAACTTCTGTCGCGAGAGCTCGCTCTGTGTCGTCACCGCACCCCGCGGCAAGCGCTCCACCGCACCCGCGGCGAGCCTTGTCCGAGTGTGTGTTCTTGGGTGTTTGGCTTTGGGCGAGGCTCGGCTCCTTCGATTCTTTTAGATTCAATTATGTGGATATTGAATCTAACTTAGGGTCTCGTTATGGGGCGTTCCTTAGGGATTTATTATCCAAGATCTGTCCCAATTTCAGACCCAGGAGCCCGTTGTTCAAGTTCGGCGGATCTAAGGCAAGTGGCGGTTCGCTCTTGCTCATCATTCCATATTTACCATTAATTATCAATTATTTAGTTGTTAATTAATTTGGGATGATTTACTGTTTTGTTGAGAACAATTTTGATAAATTATTTGATGAAAAGAAGTGTTGTTATAATAGGTTGTATATTGCTAGATACAGCGCTATTATGTTCATAATGGTTTTGTTGTGGATTTTAAAGGTGAATTTCATATGAAAGATTATAATAGGTTATATATACTGTTAGTAGCAACGCTATTTTGATATATATATATATATATATAGATTGATAGATCTATGATATTGGCCTTGATGACTTTGTTTTGATGTGATATATGACTGTGTTGAACTGTTTAGTTAGCACGAGTATTCGTAGGAACATTTACTGGGGCCCAGGAGGTCCAATCGTTTCTTGATAATTAAATGGAGAAAAGGGCATTGAGACCCTAATACCATTGGTGAGTCATGACTAGCCTCTATACTCGGGTATAGAGGTGGTGCACTTAGCTAGTGTCACATATATCTCGGGAGTTGCTCCCAAGAGATCTCTCATCTCGGGACGAGCTGATCATAATAAAAGCTTATAATGTGGTGATGTGGGTTGGTTTTGGAATTAAATCAGATAAGTGCCTTTAGTGCACAAAATTAATATACCTTGGCGAGTAGTGCAGCTAGGCGATAGTGCAGCTAGGAAATATCGTCTTGACTTTGATCAGAGTAAAGTTCTCTTTCCAATCTGGATTCGCCCTGGGGCGGTGAGGTTGGTTGTGAGCCGAAACATCAAGTCGTTTTTGAACGCTTGTATGAATATTATTAATTAAGTTTCCAACCATTTGTCATGCTTCCTATAAGGCTCATTTCATTTGGAGTCTTCTTTTGGGATTGATTGTTGTGAGACTCGGTCTCCAGAATCTTCTCTTGATCATGCCTTTTCATGTATTCAGTAGAAGTATGGTGGTTGACTATTGATAGGGCGTTGTCGTGACACCTTAGACAAAATAATCCTAACAAACCTAAACAAGTAGTCTGGGCAAGTAAGGGTCGAATCCACATGGAGGAAGTGATATTTCTAAATGTTAATCAGCATGCAAAGTAACAAGAAAGGGGGAGTTTGTAACACCCCCAAATTTAACCCCATTTGAAAGCGTTACTGCCGATGACCCCGGACGTAAACCCCGAAGTCACCCCAGGCTTTTCCAACGACATAACTGTCTTAAACATAGTTACAATACTAAAATCATAACTTTTATTAAACCACATGGTCGCGGAATTACACGATTCCAAAAACGACCCAAAAATCAGAAATACAACAGCGAAAGTCTTTAACAAAATACAAAATAGCACAGCGGAAATCTTTTAAACAAGGCGACAAAACAACTTGTCGAAAACACCGTTCATCTTCATAGTCGTTCTAGCCTTCTCGGATCTTCAACACACCTGATGTGCCGAATCGGACGGATGACACCAGCCAACCATGCAAGGAATATAACGGTTGGTCAGTCTAATGAAAGACTACGCAAGGGTACAAAGCAGAGTGGTTCGAAGCAGTCATATTAGGTTAGACTTATCGTCCCTCGAATAATAACCGAGTACGCTAGTCAACCACCATACTCCTACTAGAATATATGAAGCAGCATGAAGAAGAGAAGATTCTGGAGACCGAGTCTCACATCAATCAATCCCAAAAGAAGACTCCAAAGAAATGAGCCTTATAGGAAAATATGACAAATGTTGGGAAACATAAACAAACACACAAGCACACCACATCGCATACAAGCGATCTAAGCTAGACGAACAATCCTAGCTGCACTAGCGCTACGTTGCACTACTCGCCAACGTTCATTAATTAGGTGCTTTCAGGCACTTATCTGAATTAAATGACCACACACACACATATCACGTTATAAATTTTTAACTGGACCTCACAGGATCCAAACCTCTAACTATCGCATTGGGTCTTAATTGCCCTTATAAAGAATGAACCTCACACAGTCCAAACTTTTACTATCACATTGGGTCTTAATCGCCCTTATAAAGAATGAACCTCTCGGAGTCCAAACTTTCACTATCGCATTGGGTCTTAATCGCCCTTATAAAGAATGAACCTCACAAAGTCCAAACTTTCACTATCGCATTGGGTCTTAATCGCCCTTATAAAGAATGAACCTCACAAAGTCCAAACTTTTACTATCGCATGGGTTTTAATTACCCTAAACGGTTATAAGGAAACGCCCATGGAATACACCGGATCCAGGCGCTCCTACGAATACTCGTGATAACTAACAGTTAAACACGCAAACACATCACACAGAGAACCATCACGGCTCAACCTGAACAACTATCACCCTAGATTTAATAATCTAAGCCACACACAATAAATCATATCAAGGACCCTTACGGCCTTCACCTGCACAAATCTACAATATACTAGCGTCGGTTCTAGCAGAATATACAACCTAGTAATAATATCCGTTTTATTTCACATAACGTTATCAAATCAATTTCCAACATAATTAACAATCATCCCAAATTAATTAACAACAAAACAATTGATAATTAATGAAAGTATGGAATGATGAGCAAGAGCGAACCGCCACTTGCCTTAGATTCGACAACTTCGAATCAAGCTCAGTAACGTCTAGTTCCTGGATCTGAAACTGGAGCAGATCTTGGATATCAAATCCCTAAGAAACGGCCCATAACAAGACCCTAAGTTAGATTCAATATACTTATATATGAATCTAAAAGAATACAAGAAGAAATCAAAGAAAACGAGCAAAGCCCAAAGCCAAACCAACAAGACACACAACTCGGACGCCCTCACCGCGATCGCGGCGAGTCGCGGCCAGTCGCGGTATTCGTGTGGCATGACAGTGGCGAAGCTCGACAGCTCCCATGGAGTTTTTCTTACCCCAAACCGATTTGTTTGCCTTCGATTTGTCTATGGTTCGATCTCCCAACACCTCAAAGCTTTAGTCAAACACTTGGGCAACCTTCTCCAACTCGTGAGCCTTCTCGAATCGAGCTTAAACAACCCCGAAAATGGCGATTTCAGAGGGGAGAAAAACAGAGAAAATGAAGAGAAAAGAAGGAAGAAGAAGAGAGAAAGAAGGCATCGGTTCGAGCCCTTTTATAGCACAAATCTGAGCCACCAAAGGGGGAACAAACCGGGGACAAGGGGACAAGCCAAAGCCAAGTGGATCGAGCCACTTGCTTGCCCCAAAAACAGAGAAAAAATAGAGTGCTACAGTGGCCGCCTTCACGAGGAAGACGACACGGCCTGGCATTGGCATTACCGCGAGCGCGGTGAGTCGCGGTCGGTCGCGGCAAGTCGCGTCAAGTCGCGGTTTAAAGGCCGACTTCGTTAATTCTTATCCGAACTTGGTTTGGATTAAATTTCTTAACTCCGGGTTAAATATATTCGTACATTAACGATACATTAACCCCGAAAACACCTCAACTGTATTATATAATGCTCGGAAATTTTTACAGAGCTCAGACCCCTTTTCAGAAGGTCCGAGACTCACTGAATTAAATCCGTCTAGCAAAACGGGCATAAGAAAAATTTAAAAATAATTCAAAATACCCTTAAAAATTACGGGGTGTTACAGAGTTTTGGTTGTTCACAGAGTAACAAGGTTAAGTTGGCTTGATAATATGAATGGGGAAAGTAGTTCCACTAGAACGAAATTCACAATACAGAGATATAAGTTGATCACTGAAATCTATTCAATCCAAGTTCTTTTACTATTCTTATGGTTGTTCCCACCCTGATCTTAAGTACTGCCGATTCTCACAGTTGTCGATAGACTTATTACTATGCCAATGATAAAATACCACCAGTCACGCGGTACCAGACCGGGGTACTTTACCACCAACAAAGCAATAGCAATGCACACAAGGATATAGGATACATGCAAGTAGAAAGACGTACAAGTACTCACTCCCCTACTTAACATGCAACTGATTCTCACTCACAATTGTACGCTCGGAACCCCTATACGCACAATTGTGTTTGCCACTAGATATGCACTCAGAACCCCTATATGCAATCCTAGCAATTAATAAATAGTATTCAACCTAGTTGGCCAGACTATGAAGAACAATGATAAATCACTAATCAATATAACCAAGAGAATCAAACCAACACACATAAGAATAAGAACAAGGAATAGAAATCTCACAACTGAATCGACTGTATTGCTTCAAACGTCTAGCAGAACAAAGGTGTTTAGTTCTCCATGGGTTGAAAACCCTGGAGGCAGAATGAAAACCGAATTTAGTCTCCCGAAGGAGAATTGTAACTTCTGGCAATTAGGTTAACAAAAGAGTATTTAACCTAAATCTAAAAGTAATAAAAATAATAAAAGGAAATAATAATAAAATAATAGTAAAATAAACAAACGAATTTTGGGGAAGTTAATCTCGTAATCTTGCAATTCTCGGCCTCTCTCTCGGTCGGCAAAACGAACAGCAAAGCCTCCATAATTTGGCCCAATTCCAAGGCAGCTGCGGCCCACTTCATTCAGCACATGCACGGCCCAACTTCAGCAAATGCCTTCGTTGACATCATACTCCGTCACGCCTCCGCTTCAGCTTCAATTCGCGCTTCCAATTCTTCGGCTTCAACACGCGGGAATTCTTCAATTGGGCCTTTCTTCCTTTGGGCCTTTCTTCATCAATTTCCAGCACTCACGTGGACTTGCTAAATTAATTTGCTGCTTCAATTCACGTGGCCGCGGGGCGGCATCCTTCTCTGAGACCCACCGCCGGGTCGCGGTGGCTCTGGCGTGGGGCGGTGACTACCCCAATGTGGTTTCTTCATAGATTTTCAACGTCTTCTCACGTGGTCAACTCTTCTTCCTCTGAATGTCTCCAATTAGCTCCTCCAGACCACTAAAACCACACTTCTCCGCTCTAACTCCATAATCTCCAATTGTGCTCTAAATCCATCCAAATGGCGCCTCAAACCTGGTAATAATCCTTAGATATGTGCTACAAAATAGCACTCATCAACTATCGTGATCGACTTTTATTCGAGAGACGATGAGTCTAACCTAATATGACTACTTCGAACCACTCTGCTTTGTACCCTTGCGTAGTCTTTCATTAGACTAACCAACCGTAATTATTCCCTTGCATGGTTGGCCGGTGTCATCCGTTCGATTCGGCACATCATGTATGTTGCTGTTCCGTGAAGGCTAGAACGACTATGAAGATGAACAGTGTTTTGACAAGTTATTTTGTCGCTTTGTTTACAAGACTTCCGCTGTGTTAAATATGTTTTGCTTAAAGACTTCCGTTGTAATGATTCTGATTATGTATTTCTGATGTATTTTGTTGTAATTCCGAGACTTTGGTTTTAATGAAAGTTATGATATTTTGTATTATGACTGTGGTTTGATGATTTATATCAATTGGAAAAGCCTTGGGTGACATCAGACAGTACGTCTGAGGTCACTGGTGGTAATACTTTCAAGAGGTTATTTAGGGGTGTTACAGTGTCAGCAACATAAAGCAACTTAAGTGGTGTGAACTTGTTATAGATGGACAATCTCATGTTATGATTCATGATGAAGTTCTTAATCTGCATAACCGTGGCATGTACATCTGTGATCCAATGACACTCGTCATATGTTTCCTGATTGCTTTCAACATTCTTTGCAGCACAAATGTTCTTCAATGCAAGATTAAGTGTATGCACAACACAAGGTGTCCAATAAATATGTGGATATATGTCTTCAATGATTTCCCCAGCACCTTTGCAATTACTAGCATTTTCAGTCACAATCTGAACCACATTTTGATGACCAACCTCATCAATTACCTCTTTCATCAAATTAGCAATGAAATACTTATATTTCACTTCCCCAGCATAATTCACAGATTTTATAAACATAGGTCCACCTCCAGAAACAACCATAAAGTTAATCAATGGTCTCCTTTGTGGATCACTCCATCCATCAGATACAACAGTTATCCCCTTTTCTAGCCAACTCTTTTTAATGGGTTGCAACAACGATTCAACATGTACTTTCTCTTGATCAAGTAATGTGGTTCTCAATTTGTTAAACCCATGAGGCACATAACCACTTAGTGTATTATTAGCAACAAAGGAATAAGAGCTCAAGAAATATGGATTCCTTGCAAGATTAAAAGGCAAACCACCTGTGTAAAACATCCTAGCAATCTCACAATCGAGTTGATCTCTAGTTTGCATGTCAAATGATTCAAAAAGAGTTTTATTACCTCTTCTTCTTTTCAACATTGTGGATGGACCACTAGAATTAGAATGTGCAGGCCCAGAAGCTAAAGAGACATTCTTAGGAGCTAACATTGCAAGTCTAACTTCACATTCATCCACTATAACATTCATAGCACTAACCTGCACAGCCGTCACTTTCGTACACGGTTGAACACCTTGGTCTTTTTCTTTCAATAAATGAGCCTTAACTCTTGTATACGTACCTTGCTTCTTCTCATTGCAGATTTTACACTTCCACTTATGATTACCACCTCCACCATGTGTTTTCTCAAGCCTTTCAACATATTTCCAAAGTGGGAACTTTATAAGTTCATTATTTTGTATTTCTGAAGTGCTACTTCCACTTTCGGCATTTGAAGAAGCCATCAAAGTTCCAAATGAATGCAATCTAGTAAGAATTAAGAGGTTGAGAGACACTAATCGGTATCTAAACTAATGAAAGACACTACAAAAATAAGAATTAAGCAAAAATCGGACTTACAAGGGAGAGAGGAAGAGGCTGACACAGAGAGAGGAAGAGAGCAGTGATGCAGTGGAACCATTAGACAGTAGCCGCGGAACCAGTTGCCGGACGCCGGGATTCGGGAACCAGTCGCCGGCCGCCGAGAAGTTGAGAGTGAGAGAAGAGGCTGGAGAGGAGCAGGGAGCTCAAGAGAGAAGAGGTTGGAGGGGAGCTCGAGAGAGAACTTAGGGTTTTAGTCTTTTAGAAAGTTTATTTATTTATTTTTAAAAAGGGGAAACGCAGAAAGGAAACGCGTTTTCTGTACAAAATGGAGTTTCGTGTCCTAAGTTCAGGTCAACGGAAACGTTGACCGTTTCCACCCCTGGGAAACGTTTCCCCGCCGTTTCCGGCCGTTTCCCCTGGTTTCCGACACGGGATACGCTAGTGTTTAGGAATTTACGGGTATCATAGCCCCATAGAGGAGTTTGCTTACGTATGGATGTGCAATTTCATCATTTAGAACCAGGTCTTCATCAACTGCTTCTTATTTTATCTCTTCCAGAATTAGTTGTTATAATTTAACAGATTAAAAAACTTAGCTTAAATTTGAAAATGAACCATAAGGGGTGGTGGACTGGTGGGTGGCTTCTTGAAAACCCTAGCTTTCCCAGCTGCCATTATTGGACTTTAAAGGAGGGGTTTGAGTTGGGTTCAATAAATTTTTGTTTGATGGAGTTTAGTTTTATTAAAAGAAAACCAACATAAACTAAGTAAACCGGATTAATTATACCAAACCCGGAATCCGGTAAGAAAAAGGACTTATTTCAGTTATTTGTCCACCGGGGCTTATGTAATATATCAATATGTCTCCGGAGTTTTAAAAAATACTAATCCGTCTTATATGGGTCACTAAAAATACCAATTGTTTGTTTGGTTTGGAAGCAAATTTATCGGAATTTAAATATTTCAGGAAGTGAAATCAAGTATATGTGTTTGGTTATCATTTTTCTATCTAGAAAATTCATGTATTTAAATTTATGGAATTTCTAATTCCTTTATTATACAAGAAATACACTTACCTACAAGGGGTAATTAAGATTTTCTTCTCCCATTATTTTAATTCCCAAATCACCTAATTACTCTCTCTCAAAATATTATCATCTCTCAAGATTTTCTTCCCCCATTATATTTATAGGGTTATAATAGTAATTTTATATAAATTCTTGCAAACTTTCCACGTCCAACCAAACAAAATATAGTTTTTAATATCACATGATTAAAATGTTAATCAAACATGATTTCTTAATTCCTAGAAATTGTAAATTCCAGGAACTTACTTCATATGAAGTAAAATACATGGAATTCCACTTCCTCTCTTTAACCAAACGAGCACCAATTTGTCTTTTCGGCCATTTTTTAATAGTAGGTGCCTAGGTCGCCATATAAGATGAATGACATTGTTCAACTAGTAATGCTATAGTTTTCAAATACAGTATAGTCTTAAAATATACTATATATTAGATCCCCAAGTGAATTAAAGAATAAATTGTTATTCTATAAAGTGAAAGAAATAATATTTTAATAAAATTTAAGAAGAGGAGATAATGCCCGTTCCAAGACATAAAAGTCCCCCCCTCATATTAATTTTGTTTATTATTAAAATATATATATTAGATTCCCAAGTAAATATACTAACATTCAGTTCGTCTAGTGGTTTGACACTAGATCCCCTTAAGCGTTCTATTCAGATGAAATTGATGTTGAGAGAGGCCTATCACTTCGTATGCCAACAGTATCCCGGTCTGGACATAGAGCGGCTCTGTCCGATCGAACCGGACGATCAAGACAAAAAAAAAAGACTTCCAAGTGAATTAAAGAATAAATTGTTATTTTTATAAAGGTGTTTAACTGTTTATGTATATCTTCTACCAAAAAGACTAGTGAAGTCGAACCTGTATTTATCAGATTATCGACTATGTTATGTACTTGATTATGTACATATGTGACTAGTGGAAGAGAGAATAAATTGTTAGTTCATAGGCTTTAACCATGCTTAAGATGAGGCGACCTTGGTCACACATGTAGGTGTCAAACGGGTCGGGTTCGGATTAAAGCGTACCGGGTCGAGTCATTTATCGGTCGGGTCGTTACGGATCAGGTATGGGTTCGAGTCGACCCGGGTCGAGAACGCCTTGTCAAAATTTAATTAAATGAATATTAAAATAATATTTTAATAATAAAATATATTATAATATTTAATATATAAAATATAAACACATTTGTATTGACCCAACCCATAAATTTTAGGATTGACCCAATACTTTCCAAATTGAGTCTTGATCCAGAAAACACGGATCGGGTTTGCGAATCGGGTCACACACACCCATTATAATAAATGCACCTGATGACTGATTAAGTTTGTGATAAGCAGTAGAGTGTTGGTGGGCTGCATGGATAGGGTTGCCAAATAGACATGGCAGAGCCCAATGACCATTTAAGACATATGGGCTTATCCAAATTTACCTTGACCTTGGTCAACCCTTACACACACACACACAACATGACCGAATCAGCTTGCCCGTTACTCTTAAATTAATATTATTTTGTTATCATAAACTCAACAGAATAACATCCTGATCCACGACCACCAAATACGCATATACATCTTTAATTAGCTAGCTGCATGTACACGTGTAAGAACACGATCTTTGGCTCCTATGCATGGATGCTACACGTACGTTTTACATCCAATTTGTAATTAATTTCTACGTTCTTATGGGGATGCAAAATGCATGAACCTTTCAGATCAATCCATTCGTATCAAATTAATCGGATAAATTAGATTTGGATCTAGCTAGCTAGCTAGCTAGATGAAGCTCCTCCTCCTATATATATATATACTCACATATATCTACGTATACTCATCGCCACATAGCTCTTTGGGTTACACTCTCATATATTAATTCTACGTACCAAAATGAAGAATATTAGCTGTATTATCTTTTCTCTATGTTTTACTCTAAGTGCTTCCGCTTCAACTGTTCTGCTGCAGGTATATATATATGCATTATCGATCTTAAGAATATAGTCGATCGATCGATCATCATGTATAATTGCATGATTTTTCTTCTTAATTGTACTAATTCTTCCACGTACGTTTAATATATTTTTTATTTCATGTTTCAAACTTCGCATATATGATATATACACGTGAAATATTTGGTTGAATGCAAAAATTTAACATTCATATAATATATGTGTCATGTGTGTAATATGTACTTGCATATATCATATATGTAGGGGTTTAACTGGGAGTCGTGCAATAAGGCAGGAGGGTTGTACAATTCGCTGATGGGCCAAGTTGATTTAATTGCACGTGCTGGAATTACTCATGTCTGGCTTCCTCCTCCTTCCCAATCTGCTGCTCCTCAAGGTATAATAATTTATGTACGTATATATATATACATATATCCAGTGTGGATCCACGAATTCTTCGAAGGGTACAAAACCGTCTATGAAAATTTTTATAATATTATTTAGTATTAATTACATTATTAATTGTATAATTTTTTTTACAAATCTTATATATTAGGTGAATTATTATGTTTTGAAAAAACATTTTTAACTAATTTATAATTTTGAAAATATTTTTGGACAAATAGTAAGGAGAACTATCTAGAAAATGTTAGTATCAAATATATTGTGAGAATTTTAAATAAGATTAATTCAATTACCTTACAAAAATTTTAACTTATTTCATAATCATGATGGACAAAAATAGAAAATACAAACATTTATATAAAAGAGAAAATAAAGGACACAAATTGTTATTTATATAAAAAAAATACAAAAAATAGAAGATGGGGACTTAAACCCCAAACCTTTGGGTTAAACTCATATTCCACAACCAATTGAACTAATAACTCTTTTTATTTTTGTACACAAGACATTAATATATATATATTTTAGTATATGATTTGATCCAGGGAAAAGGGGATCACCAGACCCTCCCCCTCCCTGGATCCGCCCATATATCTACCCAAAAATAAATTGACTAGTTCATTTACCCGTTGATATAAAATTTTTATACATACTTCTTTTAGTTTTCTTAGTGTACGTACGTACTCATTAATTAATTACATTATTAGTTTTATCAGATGATAATTAAAATAACCTTTCATATTTTTCCTTATAAAATACTAAGCGCGTCGTCGTACGATAGCTATACGCACATATATAGACATATCACATATATACAAATTAATTTATCTGCACTCCAATCGGTATTCTTACGGTTTGTTTGGATTCTCTAGTATAATATATTATATTGTATTAAATTATCAATTTAATGTAAGATAATGTATTCTAGAGAGAATCCAATCAGACCCTTATATACTCTCTTTAAATTTTACTTATTTATTTTAAATTTTAAATTAAGGTTAATAGTTAAGATTTAGAATTTAAAATTTAGAATTTTAGAATATAGGATTTAGGGCTTACAGTTTAGGATTTAGAATATATAATTTATATTTTAGAATTTAGAATTTATATTTTAGAATTTAGAGTTTATAATTTAGAATTTAGTATATAAATTAAACAAATTTAACTTAAAGGATGCATAGAAAAAATCATGGAAATGGTGCAGAGAATTTGAGTTAATTATGACGTACGATGCCATCGGTTATTTTTAATATATTAAGAATCTGTCATCATCCGCTTCGTCATCTTTATCTTTGTATTTCAAGATAATCGAATATGATCCATTATTCAAGTTCAGATATCTAAATAACATACCATGCAGATCGATAATAAGAAAATATCATGCAGATAAACAAAATACATTTCACAGAAATGTGAAATTACTCAATAAATAAATTATCATACATATATGTGAAAATAGAATAAAATTACATCACTTAGGATTTGAGCTTAATAAAGAAACCATTTCTGTGTAAAATTCATTAGTCATCATTCATCAATCTCAAACCCTATTGCAGGCTAAAAAAGTGAACCTAGCTTATTACAAATCTATATACATATATTGGTTTATATCAAACGGCCGATTTAACACTTCTAAACAGTAATTGAAGGGTTAATTAGGTTAAGAATTTTCTTTTTTAGGTCAAAATATATACTCCATCCGTTTTTTTTTTTTTAAATGTCATTTTAAGTGTTTAGATAATAATTTATTGATGAATTGTAAAATTTGATATTAAAAATTATATTTTTTATACAAATTTTCTATTGACTATATGTGTTATTAAATACTTATAAATTTTTAAAAAAAAATATTAAAAAATAGAATAATTATTATATTTTTTAATAAATACGTAAAATTCTTAAATGACAATATTTCTAGGACTCAGTATTAATTTTCTGAATATTAATTAACAGGTTACATGCCGGGAAAACTGTACGATCTCGATTCCTCTCGCTACGGCAACTCAGCGCAGCTGAGGAGCCTCATCGGAGCGCTCCACAGGGGAGGAATCAAGGCGATCGCCGACGTGGTAATCAACCACCGCACGGCCGCCGAGAAGGACGCGAGAGGGGTATGGTGCGTGTTCAGAGGAGGCTCCGGCGACGGGCGGCTGGACTGGGGCCCAGACCACATCTGCAGGGACGACGTCGAGTACTCCGACGGGACCGGAAACCTCGACACCGGCGCCGGGTACGCCCCCGCCCCTGACATCGACCACCTGAACCCCATCGTCCAGCGGGAGCTCTCCGAGTGGATGAATTGGCTGAAAAACGACGTCGGATTTGATGGGTGGAGGTTCGACTTTGCCAAGGGGTACTCCGCCGGAATCACGAGGGTTTATATGCAGAATACTTCTCCGGAGTTTGCGGTGGGGGAGGTTTGGGATTCTATTCAGATTGGGGAAGGTGGAAAGCCAGCGTACAATCAGGATTCTCACAGGTATTTTCTTATAACTATGTATTATAAAAAATGACATATATTTACACAAAAATAATCCTGCTTTGATTGTAATAATTACCCGTACTATTAAGTAAAATATATCCACCCTAAACTCAAAAAAAAACTAAAATTAATTTATATACCAAAAGTAAAGGAGTATGATATCCAGTTACATATTACGGAGTATATATGAATAAACATATGTGAAAGATTGCGAAAGTGAATGATCGAGTTGAATACATCGACTTGACATTATCGATCGTATAAAAAGTAACAAATTATATATATTTTCTCGGTTCTTTTAACCTTGTTCATAAATATTTATTCTTATACAATTTTAAGACATTTTATTATATAGTTTATAAATTTTGTATTGAAACACATTTAATGATTTTCTTAATATGTGTAAAAAATTCTAAATAAATAAATAAAAATAAACTGAGGAGTACATCGTTATATTGGCCTCGATTACACTTATGGAATTTTAACTAAAAAGGGCAGTGTCATTTTTAATACATAGTAAAAAATTGTATTATATATCATTTGTCATTTTATAATTCATATTATATAGTTTACATTATATTATTTATATAGACTCGTGAGTCGTGATTCTATATTAATTGATGAGTCCACTCGATATGAATAGGTACAAGTTGCTCCGGTGGACTCAGGAAGCCGGCGGGACGATCACGGCGTTTGATTTCACGACAAAGGGGATACTGCAGGCGGCGGTGGAGAACGAGTGGTGGAGGATGCGAGACCGAAGCGGAAAGCCGGCCGGTCTCATCGGGATCGCGCCGAGGAACGCCGTGACGTTCGTCGATAACCACGACACCGGGTCGACTCAGCGGCGGTGGCCGTTTCCTGCCGACAAACTCGTGCTCGGATACGCCTACATCCTCACCCATCCTGGATACCCTTGCATCGTACGCTACTAATTAATTAATTAATCGTCACTTAATTATTTAATTAATGTTTTATAAATTAATTAATTGATTACGCGCGCAGTTGTATGATCATCTGTTTGAACCGGGGATTGGGAAGGAGGTGGCGAACCTGGTGGGGTTGAGGAAGAGGAACGGGATAACGGAGACGAGTGAAGTCAATATAATGGCGGCGGATGCTGACGTGTACATGGCCATCGTTGGTGGCAGGATTATTGTGAAGATCGGGGCGAGGCGTGACGTGGGGAATCGTGTGCCGTCTGATTTTCAGTTGGCCGCGTCTGGCAACAATTACTGTGTTTGGGAGAAGAGGATCAGGACTCTAATTAGTTAGTTAACTAACTAAATCATGATATCAAATAAGATGGCTATATATGTAAGTTTAATTTTCTAGCTAGCGATCGTTGTAATATCTATAACACATCCATGTTGTTTTATATATATGTTGCCATGGAAATCTAAGGTTAAGGTACGATAGATAGATGTTAGATGACTTAATTTTTGTAGACAAATGAATGATCATCATCATTGTAATATATTTGTTATATACAGATAATTGATATGTGTTTTTATTTATTGTTATTGAAATATAGCACAGTCGATATCAGCAAGCTAGCTATGATCACTTTTACCATATTTTTTATGAAGTACTCTATCTATATTAAAATATTTGTCTTTTTAATCTTAATTTTTGTCTCAACACACAATCATAAGAAAGAAAGTCAAAAAAGCATAACCAAATCAAAGACCCCCTTATTAGTTTAGTAAGGTTGCTTGCTTGTCACACGGATCGTCTTCGTCTTTGGCTCGTCTCCTTCCGAGATAGGCACTTGGTCTCCTTCCGAGATAGGCACTTGGTAGTAGGCTCTTTTTTGAGCTTTTAATGATTTATAATAGATAATTGTTAATACTAATAGATTAGATTATACATAAATCATTAAATTTTGAAGATTTGTTGATTCATATTTTGTTAAGATTTATTTATATATCTATATATCTATATTAAAGCTGGCTGTCATTGGAGTGTTTTTGCTTTTTAGGCTCCAATTGTTAAGGTTTTAATTTTTTTTTCCTTTTTTATATTTATTATTAGTACATTAAATAATCAGCAAAATATAAATTAAAAAAAAAGACATTAACAAGATTTTCAAATTAATTAGCTCTAAATTTTAAAATCTTATCAAATCTTGATCGAAATCTCATCAAACTAACTTGTTTTTGCAATAAATGTTAACGTAATTTTCTATTGGATGGAAATCTAAATGTGATACATATATTTTTGTTAATGCAACAATAATATTAATTGGCATTTAACATCATCAAAAAAATATTTAATTAATGAATTTAAATATTAAATATTGTATAAGGTTAGGTTATATACTTAACTTTAGATACCATATATTAATGATTTTTTTTGGTAAATGTCATGAATTAGTGACAAACTATTAGCAAATTAAATGAACTCATGTAAGTTAATTAGTATATTGACATAGCAACAAGATTAGTGAACCCACTTAAGTTAATTAGTAACCGCCTTTAGATAACATATATTTTAAATGATTTTTTATTTACTTACAATGCATTCACATTTTGAATTTTAAATAAACCCACGTAAATTTGATAGAAATAAAATCCACTTGATAGATTTCACATTTCCAAGATTTAATTACAAATTATTTATGAACTTGAAAAAATTGATGATGAATAAAAAATATGTATGAAAATATCAATATACATATTTGAAATATAATTCAATTGGGTTTTATTTCATTCTCCAATTGAGTTAATTTAGTTTATTAATAATCACGATAATATAAATGCCCAACATATAAATAATAATAAAACAATGAGTAAATTCATATGATTTTATTTTCAATAATATCATCTCAATGTATAAAACCTGAATTGAATATTACAAAAGGTAAAAAAAACTAACAAAAGTAATATTCTATCAATAAATTTAAGAAGTTTTAAAAATAATATATATCTAATTATGAATGAAATTATTACCCGAAATATAATTATGTTTTAGATTATATTTCATTTTAAAATATTTGTAACTATAATTTGAGATTTAAAATAACTTCAATTAATTTATTTTTTTGCGTATATGGACACATATTTACAAATAATAAATTTAAAATACATTACTATTTGACCATTCTAATATTCGCCCTTTTTTATATATATTCTTGGAATAAAAGTTAAAAACCGTTCTAATTTTGATATTTTAATTTGTATTCATGGGGTAAAAGTCAAAAAAATCAAATTTAAAAATTATATCACTAAAATGAAAGAAACCCAATACAATTATCTAAAACTCCCAATTACATTTACCCGTACCTTGTACGGGTAAATGTAACTTAAGAAAATCAAAAAATATTTATGATTAAATAAAATAAATGTTATATCAAATTATTTTTTAGAAAAATTTAATTCTCGTTGAATCATTGGAAATAATATGCAATGATATATAGTAATTTATGTAGAATCATTTATAGAATAGTTAATATATAATGATTATAATGATTATTAATCTAAAAATCTCGATAAAATTATTCCTGATTTACAAAATTATTTAGACGTGGGATATATAATAGACGATCTTTTAAACAATTTAACAGATTTCAAACAAATAATTAATGTGTGGTTTATTGACAAAAACTATTAGATTGATAATTATATCCTTTGAATAAGAAAATCAAAAATATTCATAATATTTATAAGTGTATAACCCATGTTTGGATTATAATAGAAAATATTTTTAAGAAAAAATAAAATTGGCATGACAAAATCGTGAACATGATCTCTCTATGTTGAATATTAAGTATTATATATAACTAAATCTTTATTATTATTATTTTTTTAGTTTGATATTTGGACAATTCATAAACAAAATTTCAAATCTTAACTACTATATTATACCTTCAAACCAAGTTTTTGGTTAAACATGGATAAAAGTTAGGTGAAAATAAAGTGAGGTGAAGATTTTAAAATTATAAAAATTAATATTACATATGTATAAGTAATGAATGAGGCCAATGTAAATTTAAAAAAAATATTAAAATAAGATTTATGTTTTTCAATAAAATATATATAGCTAAACAATAGGGATTCGAAATTGTTGTTACATCCTCAATGATACTTGTAAAAATCACAATATAAAACAATAATTTCTTAATATTTACGAAAATTATAATATACATAAAATTATTTACGAAATCAATATTTATCATAGCAAGCTACTTTATGATATAAAATATTATGTTTTAGATAATTCATATGCATATGGAAAAGAAGTGACATCAACCTAATAAACATGATATTATCACGTATGTATTTATTATAATGAATATTAAAAAATAGTTATTGAAAAATAAGGTGGAACTCAATATTTGAATATATTTATTTCAATGATTATCAAAAACATATTTTTCAATTTAATTACTCAAAAAAGATAAAATAAAAGGCAAGCTCAATTTAAAATTTCATGCATATATTCACAATGGATAATATATTTGACCCTTATATTAAGTTAAAATATTTATATAACAATTTTATTATAGAATATAAATGTGAAAATTAATATCCAAATAAAAGAAAATGTTTATATTAGATCAAAGGTACTATTCATATGAAAAAAATGAGTTATTTGATGAAATTTTGAAGATTTTTATAGTATAAATTTAGTTAGTTTAGGGAAAAAAGTAAATTAAAAATATGATTAATCGGAATATAACACGTAAGCAAAGTTGATCCATAATTTTTTGGTGTCTCGAAAGGGGATATGAGATCAAATGAAGGGAAATAAATAATTTTGATATTTTAACTTTTTGTTAAAATAAATACATGAAATAATTCAGCAAAATATATAAAAAATCATTATAAATCAACCAAATAAATCACATTTTTTTAGTTTTTTATAATTACGTAATGGACCCATCTAAAGTTTTAAAATTTTAATTTTAATTTATATCCTTACTTCTAGAAAATGGTAATTAAAAAATTATTTGAATAATTAATTAATTAATAGTGGCTGATATAACTATACGATAGAACCATAATATATAATTATAGTATATAAATATACGATATAACCATAGTATATAACTAAACAATATAACAATAGTATATAACTATACGATAGAACCATAATATATAATTATAGTATATAACTATACGATATAACTATAGTATATAGCTATGGTATATAAATGAACGATATAGCAATAGTATATAACTATACGATATAACCATAGTATATAACTATACGATATAACCATAGTATATAACTATACGATATAACCATAGTATATAATTAAGAAATATCCACATTGATTCCATTTTCAAGCATTTCATCCAAAATAACCCTGAACAATTATAATTATATAGATATTAGATTCATTATAATCTTTAACGAACAATTATGCATTACTAAGGTTTCAAACTAACTATGTACGAAATTTATACATATAACTACGACAAAAAATTTCTCTTAATTTTGTATACATATATAATACTCAAATACAAACATACAAAAACCTTTCAATCGATCGATATATAACGTCACAACCTTGTATTACACATTACATGATGGAACGACAGTGCAAATCACCGATTGCTATATATATTCAAACAAAACCTTGACAATTCTAGCTAATTATATAATTTATCACAATTGTACACTAACATAATGTTCAAAACTAAAACATGTGTTTCTAACAGCCGAAAATCCACTTTTTTTAAACGCTACGTCGTGGCGTTTTTTTTAAAAAGTGTTTTTTTAGACGCTACGTCACGGCGTTTTAAAAAAAAGTGTTTTTTTAAAACGCTACGTCGTGGCGTTTTTTTTTAAACGCTACGTTGTGGCGTTTTTTAAAAAAGTGTTTTTTTAAGCGCTATATCATGGCGTTTAAAAAAAAGTGTTTTTTTAAACACTACGTCGTGGCGTTTTAAAAAAAATATCTACGTCGTGGCGTTTAATAAAAGTGTTTTTCTTAAACGCTATGTCGTAGCGTTTAAGATTTAATCGGCTCAATTAAACCGAGTCCATTTTAAACGCTACGGCGTAGTGTTTAACTCCGACCCGGTTTAATCGAGCCGGTTTTGTTTCTTTTTTTTTAATCTCAATATATCCAAAAAAAATCAAAAAAAAACTCTCACACCACAATATGGCGTTTAAAAATAAAATAAATTAAACGCTACCTCATAGTGTTTAACTTGCGGTGCGAAAACAAAAAAAAGTGGTGTAAAACCGAACGGCCTATACAAACTATTGTGATTTTTCCAAACAACATCAAAATTCTGAACAACATAAAACAACATCAAAAGTTAAACTATTTCTATCCAGTTTCATTTTATAGATCGTGTTACTTACGTCTGTATTTTTTTTTAAAAAAACGTATCAATTATATTGTATTGTTGATCGAGGCTATTTTTTTTTAAAGCAACATTTTTTTTAATTAGGTAAAAATTAGATTGAAAATCACAAAAGAGACGGTTTCTCAGTCTATAGCATCCTTACAGATGACAATTACAAAATTTAGACTAGCTCAAATATCTTCCAAGGAACTCTGCACTGAAGAAAACAGTTATAAAATACACAGAATATCAGAAATTAACATTTCAATTTCTCATGGACAGTGCCATATTTGATTAAGAACATTCACAATGGTATGGTTATCGCATTCAAGTTGAATGTCGGTAATGCATAATTCACATGCCTTTACCAGTTCATTTCTTACTGCAAGTGTTTCTGTTTTTAGAGGGGTTGAGATACCACATTTATCCCCAAAGAGGAAGATTGGTTTACCCGTGTTGTTCCTGATAATGTAGTCAACGCTAGATTCACCATTAGTTTTGATGGATCCATCTATATTGATTTTAATAATGTTATCCGATGGTTTTCTTCATTTTTTTATTAATCGTCTAATATTGTTCATTCTATATGTTTTTAGTCTGTCATCTGTTAAGCAGTCAGTGTTCCAACTCTTCGTCTTATTATAAATCCCAATTTAATTTTTAATATAAATTGATATATCCTTTATGAAATCAACATCATCATTTGATTGAGCATCATTGATAGAGGCTAATTGCAGCTATCAGAAATAGCTAATGTGATTTTTCAATTGAGCATCATTGATCGAGGCTAATTGCAGCTATCAGAAATAGCTAATGTGATTTTTCAAAAAAGCTACTTTCAGCTATGCTTTGAGAAATGGTAAAGTACATTATGTAATTGATTAACGTTTTTTTTTAATAGGATTGATTAACGTTTTACTACTTGGTTCCGGCTCTTCCGGGATACTATAAAATAACGCAATCAGTAATTTTTTTTACTACAAGAGAAATATATGATCGAGTATTATATTTAGTTTTTTTTTTTTGAAAGGATAGATTAAATATGCTGTATTTAAATATGGATTTATGGATAGAATAGTTAAAATGAAAACAACACTACAAGCACTAGTGTACTACGAACATGTTCAGTATGAAAAATGAAAAACATATTCTCGGGTTGTCACTTTTGGTTGAACTAGAAATCAGAGCCCCGTGCTACACACGGGGCCATTTGTTAATTGTGTTGAGAACGTATTTATTTCGTGCTTGAGTATATGGTAAAACGTTGTTGTTTAGGGATACGTAGAATGACCTACATTAATGTATTGTTGAGATTATGGTGGGGATTTGCTTGTTTTTGCAAAAGAATGTCTAAAGTTTGATTGTACGTGTACTGGTATGATGCTTGATTATATTTATTTAGTTTGATAGACTAATAGGCGATGTCTTGTGTTTAATTTTGTGTGTAGTAAAATATCCATGTTCGGGACAACATGAGAAGTTGTATGCATGATACGTAAAATTAGAATGCTATGCAACAATGTGTTCCGTTGAATGAGCATGCCCCTCAGCGTGAGAGCCTGCGAATGTAGCAATTGACTTGTCTATGATGCCCCAAACCTGCGACAATAGTAGTTCAGCCACTAAAGATGCGCGTAGCACATATTTGTATAAAACATTGCATTCATGTACCTCATGTTTGTCGGATTGGTTGATATGCGTTCCATGCTTTCCAATGGTGGCCAATGTGTTGTATCATCCGATGCTAGACCTGGAACATGAGTAAATATATCTGAGGCAGCTATTGTGAAATCATGATATTATGATAGATATAGTGCGTATCAAGTATGTGTTGTGTGACATTATAATCCCATGTGATGATCCTTTACGCCAGTTTTGTAGAGTGTAGTGTGGCCTGACATATTCTGCGTAAAAGGTTGTAGTGCTTACATTCATTTCGATGGCCAAGTGATTGAAGGCCTCTTTGAAAACTATATTTTGTGTGTAGTTAGCTAGCTCTTTTCCCGTTGGTAGTAACAGGACACTGAGGCCTTCTGGGTCTGTAACTCGAGAGACTGCCACATAGAGCTGGTCGTGACAGAAAACTGGCCTTGGTAAATACAACCCCACATGGTTCAGTGATTGCCCCTGGCTTTTATTGATAGTCATAGCATAGCAAGCTTTTAGTGGGAATTGGCGCCGTTTCATGACGAATGGCCATTTAGATTGAGTGGCATTTAGTGTTATCCTAGGAATTAGGACTTTATTTCCTACGCATGTGCCAGTAATAATCTCAGCCTCAACCACCCACTCCCCTAAGTGTGTAATGATGAGACGGGTGCCGTTACACAACCCTTGTGAAGGGTTTACATTTCTTAGAAGCATCACTGGCAACCCTTCCTTCAATTCAAGTGCGTGGGGTGGGATTCCTGTAATTTTGTTCCCATGTTATTTTCTTTAGTTGATGAGTTTACAACTGATTAGGCATAGTGTATGAAAAGGTAATGGAAGTGTACCAGGGAAATCCTGAGTGTTCAAGAATTCGGGTGGGTACAGATGCTCTTGTTCATCCACATCGGTAGATGCCTTGCAAACTTCATCAGCGCTTTTGTATGTCCTCATTTGCCCCTGTAGACGGTTGAACATGTAGCGGTTTATCTGATCGGCATCTTCATTTAAAAGGGGTTAGAATAGCTCTTTCTTGGAGGTATGACGGGTTGGTTTCGTTTGCCATGAAATCTGGAAAGACTTTGGCAATTAGTTGCTCAATTGGATCTGTCCCAGGCCCGATTATGAACTCTTGTGGGATCTCAGTCCATGTTTCTTCCTCTTCATTGTCTAGCGCGATTGCTTCAGCATTTCCATCGCCGATCTTTTGAATCCATTTGTTGAACTGTTGTTTTTGGATGTCAATCTCCCCATTTGCTTGCTGGTCATTCACCCTCATGCTCTTTTGTAATGTGAGAACCTGGCAATGGCTCCAAATAGGTGAGTTGTTGATGCAAGCTTGGATGATGTCCTGTCGTCTCCCTTTTGTAATTACTGGTAATATTTGCCTAAAATCTCCGCCCAGTAGTACTGTTATACCTCCAAATAGCTTGTGCTTGTTGTTGCCATGTTTGATGCTTTGGATGTCTTGCAATGTTCTGTTCAATGCCTCGAATGCATTTCTATGAGTCATTGGAGCCTCATCCCAAATAATCAGCTTCACTTCATGCATCAGGTGTGCTAACTGAGTGTTTTGTTTAATGCCACATGTGCTATTATCAAGCAACTCGATGGGGATTAGAAACCTGCTGTGGGTTGTTCGGCCGCCTGGTAATAGAAGGGAAGCAATACCTGTGTGTAGAAAAATTGGTAGAGGTGAGAGTAATGGAGTGTGCAATGTATCTTCTTTTGGGCATGAATACAGTGGTTCACTACGTACCTGACGATGCGACGGCAAGAACGATGTTCCCTTGTGATCTTATGTGGGCCATTATTGTCTTGTAGAGATAAGTTTTCCCTGTTCCGCCCGCCCCATAAATGAAGAAGAACTCTCCGGTTTGCTTATTCACTGCATTCATTACCTTTTCATATATTGCTCGTTGGTCTGCATTCAGTGAATCGAACATCGCCTCGTGTAGCTCTCTCATTTTCTTTGCATTGTAGGAGAGTTCTTCCCTTATAAGGCGATTGTCCATTGCTGTGAGAAGTTGTTTATCTGGCATAGGTATTCCCGGATAGTCAGCTAAGGTTTTCCCATTTTTGGCAAGGAGCTCTTCAATGTCAAGCAAGCAGTAGTTTTGTAGTTGGTTTTCATTGAGCTCTAAGGCCGAGAACTTGAAATCTCTTCTTTTCCGGTATAGTATGTCTTCTGATAAAGCAACCCAATTGTTGTCCCACAATTTCCCAGGATCGGTCACTTCACAGAAAAGTAAGATCGTGACAAACAAATCGCGCAGTTGGACCCCTGTTGCCCACACTTGTGCTTCTTTGATTGCGTCGGTCCACTCATTGTCTTCCTTGAGCATTCCACGGGCATAGCACGCTTGCTTGAAGGTGTCATATTGTTTTCCATTCACTGTCCGGATTTCTTCAAAGGCTTTAGGTCATGCAACAACATTCAGTAGCATGCGTAGGTAATACCTTTCCCCGGAGGCGAGATGGGCATACACAATTCTCCCAATCGGTTTGAGATTTCGCCTTGGCCCCCATACCCTCTGTGACGCATCCCAAGTGTAATGACTGGGTATTTCTGCATACTTCAATTTCCGTGCATCATCATCTCTACAGTTGAGGGTAATCCACTCTGTGAACATCGTACATTGCACTCTCTCTCGGTGTATCACAGCCGGCAGGTTCTGAGCATCCGTCATGGTTACTGAGTTTTGCTCTGGGAGATGGAATGTCAGTCGTATTACAGCAGGGCAACTATAATGAATGTCGAACCCATAAATACGCCAAGCCGCCTCACAGGCAGATAAGTACCGGCAGTCTAAGTATTGCTTGATCTCATTTATGCCGGGGATTTGGGTCGTGTCACTTCCGTGTGCTTGTGTTTTTTTTGTAGGAAGACGGCAGTCGCCTTGTCTGGACCCTTGGTTATGTACTTGAAGAGGTATTTGATGGCCCTTGTTCTATTACACCACTCGACATTGATGTGTGCACCATATTTCAGTAGTAAGTACCGGTTATATGGCACGATGTGGTTGTTGGTGAATGTGGCTCACCCTTTCTTCACTGTAGTTCCATTGTTTTTGCGGCGGTAAACTGGAAAGCCATCCTCATCAAGCGTTGTTTCTGCATAGTAGGGCTTAGGGAAGTGTTTGTTACATTTCCCATCGTGCATGCACGGTGCATTAGGGTTTGTGTCTCCGCATGGGCCATGTAACATATGCTCAGTCACAAGTTTATGCGCCTCCGGATCCGTGTCTTTGCATGGAATTTCAGCTGAGATGAAATCATCTACGTCTGCTCCTGTTTTGGCCTTGGCTCCTTCGAGCAACCATAAGAGTATATGTGCATGGGGAAGGCCGCGCTTCTGAAATTCAATAGTGTATATAGCTGCACATGTAGAAGGAGAGGGAAGAGGATATAAGGTGATGTATGCCTTCAATATCATCTGTATGCAAGTAATTATGTTAATGAACCAAAATCAAGGTTTCTAACATTTCATTTTAGCAGTGACATACCTGCCGCTGTGGGCCCAAAGATCTCGTGTTGTTTAAGATCTTTTATCAACTGACACACCTTGTGCCTAAAAAGTCTGCTCATGACTTCAGGCCTGTCATTCGAGTGTTGGACTTCTAATTCTTCAAGCATTTCCGCCGACTCGAACCATTTAGGGTTAGCAGTGAATGTTATGAACAATGAAGGGTTCCCGAATGCTCTACAAAGCGCCATTGCATCTTGGTAATTCTGGATCATATATCGGGGGCTTCCTGTGTAGGTAGCTGGGAGCACTATTCGTTTACCGACCATTCTGGCATCTGTATCACCCTTGGTAACAGCATCATAAATGTTGTTGTAGAGGTCTGCCCGTAGCTGCGCATGGTTGTCCCTAATCCAACGTAACCTTTCCTCTTCAATAGCGGTGTAGGCATCCACTATGTACTGATGATATAGTGGGCCTCCACGTATTAATGTGGTGGCCTCGTCTGCCCTCTGTTGGAGTCTGTATGAATAGTATTCCTTCATTGTTACATTATCCCTTTTTGTTTCTCTCCGCCCTGAGTTTATCTTGTAAGGGATTTGTAAGTGGTAACCGTCCTCTCCGTGAGGGAACAATAAAGGGTACTGAAGAGCCATGTACAACGGGTGCAATTCAGATATTCTTCTAGGCCAACCTGCTTTTGTTTGGACGTACACATCTCTGGGCGCGTTGCTCTGCCCAAAGTCCCCTATAATGAGTGCTGCTACTTCTTGCGCAGTAGGTAAATTATACTTCCTTTTATCGGGTTTCCTCTCTCCTATCAGTTTGATCGTGAAATCCAAAGATTCATGAGCATGTGACCAATCTCTTGCATGCCTGAACGCCTGGGCTACCGCACTCGTGGCATCCAACATGTCAACTAAACTCTGAACAATGTTTGCATCTATGTCGCTGCCGACGTTCATGCATCCAAGTCTGTTTTGAAGTTCGTTCACTGTGTCGTAGAAGTATAGCTGTGCAAATTTAGGCGGGGTCCCTTCACCAGGCATCAATGCGCCCAGCCGGTGGTAGTTCTGTCCAGAAATCCTGAAGGTGTACGGGCCCTTGGTACGGTTGATGTGTTCATCTATCATGGCATCAAAGGATGTAAAGGCAAAAAGGCTGTTATAGACTCTAATATTCCACCGGAACAAAGTTGCATCGGCGGCGGAACTGCACAACAGGGGCTTTAGCGGCACAGGTGGTTCCTTGAGCTTGGGTAAGATAACCTTGCCCTCCTGGCAACAGATTGACGTAGTAAAATTGGCAAAAGTTGCCTTATCAGCCTTTTCCTCTGGCCACATCCGTGCGCTACAGAAACAACATTTGGTTGTCGGGGCCTTTAGTTTTGCATAGCTCACTTGTACATCTGCGGGCATAGATAATAGACAATATTGGCGTACTTAGTTATATTCTGAAGATACGTACTGTTTGAATGGCGCGCAACGGCCGCACCTGGCCCTCTCGCCTTAGGGGGGCGCCCACGCGGTCCTGTTCCAAGAAACAAGTAGCCATGTGTTGTATTCGATAGGGGTCGCAATAGTGCGTTGTGCATAGTTTTCGCATTGTGCAATTCTTACTTGTGGTTTCCACTTGTGGGGCTTGATCAGCAAGTAGGGAAGCTCCTGTGACACTGTCCTCTAGGCGCTTCAGCTTGGGGTGTCGGGCACGCCTTCCTGATACAGTAGACAACAATAATACGTGTGTGGTCAGCGTTGGTGACTTGCATGCATGAACGTCATTTTGTCATACAATTCTTACTCGGGGTATCAAGTGTTGCATGTCGGTCAGCAAGTTCGACAGTATTGGCCCCAATTTCGCCTGGGTTATGCAGCGTGGATGGACGCCCATGCTCGTCTGGTAAAACCACAAAAGTGAACGACGCTTGTGCTTAGAGGGTGTGATGTGGACTTATGTAGAGGCCCAAATGGGGGGTGTTGTTTTTATCAATATTATTTGGGAACACGGTTTCCTTTGGCAATAGCAAAAGGTAAATGTGTTTACAATGCATGGCAGGTATACACGCAGGAAATTCGACATTATGAGGTGTTTAAAACGCACATGTAATGAGCTTTATGTGATACCTGTGTCCATGGCACTCAAGCCGCAAAAAATCTCAACCATCTCGTTCGGTCGTGTGATATTTCTTGTAATCAACTGTAACGGGATGTCCATTCCTCCAAACGCGGGTAAGCAGTGTGCTAGCAAAATGTGTAAAGCATAGGTCACTTTCGATGTACGAACTTGCAGAAACAAGGATGGTTTTTTATTTCATTACAACAGAAACACGTATTGACACGTAATGCCTTGGCCGATGAAGAATATGGATTCTTCTTGCACAATACATTATATTGTACACATTCATATACATATCTCTACATCTAAAAGTTGAATATCGATGTAGGACATCTGTTTTCTTATATTAGATTATATAAAATAAGTGTCAGAACACTGTTTTTCACTATTTATTATTAGCAGTTAGTATATTAATAAATTTATACTATTATATAATTACAATCAAATTAGATTAAGCATTATTTATTATATAATATACATTTATACACGTAGATCTATAATTTTGTCTATGAAATAATTTGGGCCAAAGCTCCGGGTTGAATAAAAAAAGATACAGGATAATTAATAGGAGTATAATGGGGAAAAAATTATAATTACAACATTGTTACAATATAATAGTAGTATAATTAAATTAAGAAAATTTCTTATTTCTTTTAATGTTGACCTATGAAACCTCCACTCTCGAAAACCCGACTGTGCACTCGCAAACCCTCACCCCTGACACCGTACCCTTTGTAGATTTTTCGATAGAGTCTCCCACAATCTTGTAAATCTCCCTGTCTGCTACCAAATTGAGGGTGGTCAAGTTTCCAGAACCTCTTCATTTGCCAGTGTAGCTCTTTTTCCCCAGAAGAATGAATTCCAGTTGAGCAGGAAAACTTCGTTATCTTTCACGGGCTCAAGTTTTTAACCTCAAACCCCATCTGTTTCAGAGTCTTATGGAGCCTCGTGTTCCACTATTGAGAATATCGTTGATGTTGAATTCAAATTTTGACACGGCTGTTCGGAGGAGCGTAAGTTATTGTTTTGAAGTTTCTTTGATTGTTGATGTTTCTCCATCTTTTGTGTTGGCATGCTGACCAGTTTCAAACCTAAAACCTCTGATGACAGGTCATGCATTTTGGTCTTACAAGGTTTAATGTTGATACTTAAGGTTATTAAACTGTCAACCAATTTTGACCTTTAAGGAGTGTTGAGGTTCTTATATATGGCCTAATTGAGGTTATGTTAAATTCGAGTTTTCTGCTCTTCATACCAAATATAATTCTGTGAACACCTGATTATCTATTGTGTGAATTTGTTAGTATCCTATTTGAGGTTATGTTAGTATCCTATTTGCATAGTGGAAAGCAGCACAATTATAGTGAGTTTTGGTCACATTATTCCCTATCTATCTATCATCTATGTTTGACTGAGTTGACTCTATCCTTACATTGTGCTGTTAGCAATTTTAGAGAGGCATGTTTACTAATTCGGTTTAGGTTTTATTTATTTGGTTGTTTGTTTTACTTCTTTTTTTCATTTCAAATGACGGATACTCTAAGCAGATTCTTCCTTTCTAAGAATAGGCATATTAAAGCATAAACATGTTAAGTAAAAGATAGCAAACTAAACGAAAACGAATAGATAAACTGACCTTCATTCTTGTTGCTGTTTTCCATGGCCATTCATATAGCAGTGTTGCCCTGGTCGTACCGGAACGCGGAATCAAGACGACGTCAAAGGGTGGAGGCAGGGAAGGTAATAGGCATGCAATGTAATTTCCGTATAAGTTTTGCTTCAATGACTATTTGAGGAGGATAATGAGTGTTAATTTGTAACAGCCAGAACGAAATAAACAGCTTGTTGGCTAGTTAAATCGTTTACTGTTTTTTTCTTGGCTTAATTGCAATATTACTGTAGTGGTTACATATTATAGTTGCCGTGGGGTTAAATGTATGAATATAATTGTGTAAGAATTAGCCTTTATTGTAGGGTTTCAATGTATGAATCAAATAGTGTAACCGCTGATTTTGCCTTTATTGCATGGTTTAAGTATTAGCCCCTCTGAATTAGCAGCATTGGTTTGAATTAGGAGGAAGAGTTAATTGAAGTTTCTAATCCTTTTCAGCAGGTTAACCTGTGGGATTTAATGCACTATTAATGCGGTGGTTACATTTTGTAATTACCTTGGAGTAAACTACTTCCCTAATTGATGAGATTAAGAGAATCAAGTGAGCTTTCCTTTTTGATATATGTTACATGTGGCTCCTACGGCTAGTAATAATATGGTGATTTATCATATGATGTTTGTAGGAGCAACTTCTGGACGAAGTTCTTAAAATGTATTGCACAAATTGATTTGTTTAGACTTATCTGATGAAAGCCAGATTTCTATGATATTTCAGAATCATATTTGGAGACTTTGCTGCACCCATCCCATATGAGGATTGTATCATGGTGACAATGCTTGTCTGCATTTCAAAGAGTTGGACTGTTTTTGTAAATACGTAGTAAAATGAAACATTGATAAGTGATAACAGATAACTTGATATTATGATGCTACAAGGAAAATAATTCTGGTGATCTTTTGATTAAATCTATTTCCTCTGCATGCAAAAATATTAGAATATAAAATTAACTGCTTCTCCGGTCATACCTCGCTTATGTACTTGAATTTTTTTTCCTTCAAACTCAAATGTTTCAATGCTGATGTGGTCATTTGTACTTTCTCCTTTGCTCATCTGGATAGCCTTACATGATAAATTTGCATTTTTCATTGCCATAGTTTGCTCAACACGCAAACTATATTATTAGATTAGTAATTTTTTAACAGTACAACTAACTTTTTTCAGACCAATTGTAAATAGGTCAATATTTCGAGAATGCACCGACAAATTGAAGTTGAATTGCGCGGTGAAGATCAGAGGCTTTTGGAGTTTGATATGCTACTGCTACATCAGTTTTTTTGTATTCGCCCTTTGGGATAAAAGGTTCACAAGTCCTGCTCTTCAGGTGCTTTGACTTTTATCAAAGACTTCTCTGCATTTCATTTATACTATTTCTTCATGTGGTCTAGGTGGCTTGCTCAAGACTTGCGTTGTTCATATGTAATCAGAATGGTAGCTTCATTAGGTGCATATGCGTATTAGGTTCCTTCGGTTTCTAGTCATGTTTTACTGAGTCAAGCCTTTAAACTATGACAGATGTGGTGTACTGGATCTAATGGTCGAAATGGAACGGATACAACGTCTTGAAGGCACAGTCATAGTGTGGGATAGCCCTGAAACCATTACGAAAGTCAATCGCATTGCACGCGCTATTCGCTGGACGACATCGAGCCACGAAAAGGAACCAGAGTCCAATGGGAGGGATATAATTCTGGTGGGGAAGAAAACCTTCTGGAAGCCATCTTCCACATCCCTTTGATACCCCTTATTTTGCAGTTCCCGTAGTTTCGTATGCTTTTTCAAGTGTTTATCCCCTCAATATTCCAAGGGCCAAGACGCCAGTCCAAGCTCTGCTGCAGGTTATTGTGTGGCTAATAACAGTAGGGGATCGCGCCTCCCTGCGATAAGCAACAAAACAGGTTAGTCGTTAAGGCATTTTAAAAGTAGGGGTCGCCCTAGGTGCATTTTTTAGTTACCGTATGGTCGGCTAGGATATATTCTGAGCTTATATGATGTTTTTGCAAGGTGATGGCATCCCACTTGCGGATGACCATTGCCTTGACGGTGCATTCCATGCACAGGGCCAGATCAGAAAAGGGGGTGTACGGCGGTAACGACGCCGCTATGAAATCACCGAGAGCCTTTGACATGCCCTTCTGCGGCGGGGTCTTGGTGGAGCTTGAGGTGTTATTTTTCCCCGATGAGGAAGACGCTGCCATTTTTGAGTGTGTGTGGTGCAATGTGGACGGAAAACGTGCTCTAATGCAACATCACTCATATTTATAGGGAGGTTTCCAGCTTTGGAATTGTAACGGGCTGTTATGGGAGAGAGATGTGTCTTGAAGCATTAATTTGATTTAATTGTACCCAATTTAATTTGTTAACGGCTGGTGTCGTGTTATATATGGTGAGAGATGTGGAGGATTATAGCCATTTAATTGTATGTTTAAATTTCATAACGGATGAACACAGTAACGTATGGTGTTATGGCCAATTGGTCTGAATTTGCCTTTATTGCAGGATGTCATTATTAGCTCTTATGAATTAGACAGAGTAATTTGAATTAGGTGGAAGAGTTAATGGAAGGCTCAAATCTTTTTCAGAAGGTTAACTTGATTATTATTTGGTTATTTTATGTACAAGCTGTCTAAAATTTGAAATAAAACCAGTAATGTTTGCAATAAAAAAGTAAATAAGAAAACTAGTACTGTTTTACACTTTCCTTATGTACAAGCTATGTAAAATTTGAAATAAAATCAGTAACGTTCATATAAATTATTAAATTTTAATAAAGTAAGTATGAAAATTCAAATCATAAAGGTTATTTTGCTCATTTAATACAGTCTGTTTATTAGGAGAGAATTTCATTAGTAAATAAGGAAAGTTTCCAGATAAAAAAAAGTACACCATTATTTCTCGGAACTTGTATATACAAACCGACAAAGGGTCTGCTTGAAATCAACGCCATGATGGCATGATCCATTCCTCTATATATAGATGATAGTTTGCCCGGATAAATCAGGTACATCCCTCCTCTTTCATCATCATCTTTCTCCTCTGTTTTTTAGTGTTGTAGGTTTTTTTTATCGAAAAATTTACAAGTTTTGAAGCCGTTTTCTAGCAAGAGTTTTGAAATTTGAAACGCCTTTTTAGTTTTCAAGGGCTTATTAAAAATTGAATCGTTTTGAAATATTTTCAAGTTTTAGATGAGTTTTGACTTTTGAACCTTAATTTGTAAATTGATTTCGCCCTTCTATCCCCCACCGCCCCTCTCACTCCCTGATATATCGCCTAATGGTGCTACCACAAAATTAATTTTGCAGATGCTTAGCATCATCGACTAGGGATGTCGACATTGTCACAGATTGAGCATCTTCCCGTCGCGGACTCCGCCAGTTAGGGTTTTGTCTAACTCGTTTGTTCCTCTGCTGACGCCAACCAGGCCTTATGTCGATTTTGGCTAAGGGGCGGAATAAGGGTATGGTTACCGGCGGTGGTAGGACTAGTAGCTTTGTAGATTCGGCGAGCAACCTTGAGGAACCGTTAACCTGTGGAGAGAAATAGGGTTAAGTTTCTCAATTTAACCTCTGTCTCCACCGGCGATCGTTTGCTCACGGAAGCTGCAGATTCACAACTTTGCCGATCCTGCCATCGCTAATAACACTATTCCTTGCACCGCCCTTCACCAATTAAAGTCGACCTAAGGGCGTCGGCGACGGGAACATTCAGTTTGAACAGAATCCGGCCAACTGTGGCGTAGGCGATCGGAACCAACTCAGGAAGCGACGGCGGCGACATCCGTTGTTGATGACGCTAAGATATGCATGTTAATTGCGGGAAATCGCCTAATGGCGATTTATCAGACAAGCGTGGGTGGGGAAGAAAGGGAAAATGCAAATTAATCTGAGTCATGGCCATATCTGGAAAAAGAGTCGGATTGAGGGCTAAAGTTATTTGAGTCTTGGCTTTGCTAGTAAGTGGCTGATAAATTCAAGTTTTAGTTCAAGTTTTGAAACACCTCTTTTAGTTTAAGATTTGAATCGTTTTGAAGTGTTTTCAAGGTTTAGATGAGTTTTGAAGCGTTTTCAAAGATTTCAAAAGTTTTGAAGCTTTTAAGCATTTTCGTTTCCTTTACATGGAAGAATCCCCCTTTTATCTGCAATTTCACAGCATGTCTCATTGGCTTGTTTCAGGTATGCCTTGTATAGCTAGTATATGTCACTCTTCTTGTTCTTCATGCATCTTAGTTTTCGTTATCTGCAATTTCTCATCGTTGTAATGTGCAAATTTCTTAGTATATGTCACACTTTAGTAGGATTTATTTGGAATGAAATTGTTATATGCTATATACGATCACATATGTGGCTTCATGCCTTGCTTTCTATTGCTCATTGCCTAAAAAGAGACCAAGCGCAAATGTTGCCTGTTTTCTTCCTTATCTTATTGGGCTTACTCTAAAGGAGTAAGTTTTTACTTAGAAGAAGCTTAGTTCATCTTATGATCACATTTGTCAAGTAGATTTTCTTTACTGTTTTAACTTGTCATTACTCCAATGTATAAGGAATTCAACCTACACAGGTAGATTGAATCCTAAATTGCTCGATCTGAGCCACTAGTATCCAAATCCTTGCGATTACGTGCGACGTTGATTTGATTGCATTTTCGCCTTGTCTGCATGTGAAATTCAATTCCGCAACTCGGATTTTTGTAGGTATTTAGTTTCTTTACTTCCGTACTTCATATATACCTAAGGTACCTGGATAATCTTTGAATGTAGATTTCTCGTTATGAATTTTATGGTTCCGAGTCCTAATTTGTTATTGGGCTTGATTTTCTGGATCATACGCTTCTCTCAGTTTCGAGATTGCGAGTCCTCTGTTTTAGGGGTTACATGATTCCCTTATAAATCGCGATTCCTCTGTGCCTTTATTGATAAATTCAGAAGTTGTGGAGCTTCTTATTGGTTTATAGTTGCTGATTTGATTGCTTTGCTTCTGTTTCCGTTGTATATTTAGTGTATATTTATTTTATGATTGTTTGTTGTGGTAATTTGTGAGCAGAGCTTACTTGTATCTTTCAAAGCTTCTGGCGCTCCTTGACTGTTTAAATTAAGATTTTTAGGTTATAAATTTAGTATTATACTCTTCCATATTTGTCGAATCTCGTGCACCAACTCATCCTTGTGTAGCTATATCACTTGTGTTTCTTTTGTTATGGCATCAGATTTCAATATTGAATAGTTAACTGATTGATTCTAATGTGTGATGTCTTCATTTAGAATTGTAGGCTAAATTAAGCTAGGATTTCATGTCTTTTGTTGGCGTGAATCGTCTTTGTTTTGCAAAGAACATAACAAGATTGTATGGACTGCAAGATTGAATGGTCAAGTTGCAGAGGGGATTACATTATCTGAGATACCATAATGAAAATGTTATCTGTTTTCTTTGATGTTGCTTTTTCTAATAGGTTAAAGAACTAGTATTTCAAGTAGAAAATTTATACTGTTGTTAAATGCTCATGTGAAAGTCAATTCTGCAGCTCGAAATTTTGTAGGTATTTAATATTTTTGCTTCCGCACTTTCATATATATGCTTGATTTTGTGATTCACACACTTCAATATTGAATAGTATACTTGATTGTAATGGTGATTCCTCTGTATTAAGGTTTCTTAATGCTTGATAGAATTTTCTGGCTTGGCTTGGCTAATAAAAGTGGCTGATAAATTCAGAAGCTATTGAGCTTCTTATTGGTTTATAATTGCTTATCCAATTGCTTGCTTCTGTTTCCGTTGTGAACTTCACCTGGCTTACATAATTTTTTTTAATGTTTGATTACTTTGTTCCACTAATTTTAGTATCTTTTATAGTTTTATTGGTTGATATGGGTATGAGATCAGTAGTATTCAAATCCTTGTGAGTGATTAAGTGTGCTACCTTTATGGCACTCCTATTATATCTAATAATTTTCTCAGAACTTATTTGGTATTGTACAGGTTAGACTTATCCTGTATATAGTATTCAATGAAAATGTTACCTGTTTTCTTTGATGTTGGTTTTTCTACTAGGTTAAAGTACTAGTATATAAAGTAGAAAATTTATACTGTGTTAACTGCTCATGTGAAAGTCAAATCTGCAGCTCGGATTTTTGTAGGTATTTAATTTCTCTGTGCTTCCGCACTTCATATATATGCTTGGATGCCTGAATTTAGAGTCCCCGGGAGCAGAGTTTTTTCGAACCCTGATAATCTTTGAATGTAGATTTCTCGTTATGAATTTTGGTGGATCTGAGTTCTAATTTATTACTGGGCTTGATTTTGTGATTCATACGCTTCTCTCAGTTTCGAGATGTGCTTGATAGAATTTTCTGTCTTGGCTTTGCTAGTAAGTTGCTGATAAATTCAGAAGCTGTTGAGCTTCTTATTGGTTTATAATTGCTGATTCGATTGCTTGCTTCTGTTTCCGTTGTGAACTTCACCTTTGTTTCAATGGCTTACATGATTTTTCTTAATTTTTTTACTGATAGAAACTATGTATGGTTCGATGGCTGCTAAACCAGGTTGACTATATATGTGATTACTAAGGTGCAAGGAATTACAATCTACCGACGTAGATTGAATCTTTTATTGGTTGATATGGGTATGAGCCCAATAGTATTCAAATCCTTGTAAGTGTGTTACCTTTATGACACTCCTATTATATTTAATAATTTTCTCAGGACTTATTTGGTATTATACAAGTTGGACTTGATCATGTATTATTATTCAATGCTTTTGATTTGATCCTACTGTTGTGTAACCATTTTGGTTTTGGATTTTTATTTCTGTATTAGATAAGAGTTCGTGATTAGTAGATCATTGCAGGTTCAGCCTGGCTTGACCTAATTATGCTTTGCTTGTTTTTTGTTCTCCCTATACGTTCTTTAGTGATGAATTAATTCTAATCTCAATATGGTTGTAAATAGTACAAGTCAGGTACATCCCATTCTTTCATTACATCATCTTTCTACTCTGGTTTTTAGTGTTTTGTTTTCCAATTTTATTGCTTTATGGATCCTCTCCATTTCCAGTTTTATGTCAAATTTGTGATTTCATCTTTGAACCTCCACCGTTCTTGCTGTGTGTTTTCAATTTCATATTAAAATTTGGTTTTTTAGGGTGTTGTATTTTCAATCAAACGCTTTTTTAAGTTTGAATCAAGTAATCGTTTTTAAGTTTGAACCGTTGCTCTGTTGCCAATCTCGTTATTTGCTTTTGAGTGTTTGGAATTTTGTTTCAATTTTTCAAGTTTTGAAGCATTTTAATTTTTTTCTGCTACAGTTTTCAATTTTTTTCTTTTCAAGTTTGAAATGATTTTTAAGTTTGAATTGTTTCCCCTGTTTTCAATCACTTTATTTGTTGAAGTGATTGAAACGCTGTTTTTGTAAATTCCATTATTTTGTTATAAGTTTTTCAAGTTTTGAAGCATTTTAATTTTGTTTGGCTATAATTTTGTCGCTCTCGTTTCAATCAAGTTTTTAAGGGCATTTATTCTGTTTTTCAAGCAAAGGCTTTTAAGTTTTAATCAAGCCATCGTTTTTAAGTTTGAACCGTTGCTCTGTTGCCATTCACGTTATTTGCTTTGAGTGTTTGGAGTTCTGTTTCACGTTTTTCAAGTTTTAAATCATTTTAAGTTTTTTCGGATACAATTTTCATTTTTTTTTTGCGTTTTTCAGTTTGAAAGGAGTTTCAAGTTTGAATTGCTGTCCTGTTTGTTTTTTCTGAACTCCATTATTTTGTTTCAAGTTTTTTTAAAAGCTGTTTTTTTTGTTTGATACTTTCAAGTTTCTAATCACGCTATTGTTTTTTTAAGCGCTCAAAATTTTCAAGATTTGTAATGGCGTTATTGTGTTGTTAAGCACTTTCAAGCAAACAATTTATGTTAAATCAAACCAAGTTTGAACTGTATAACGTCATTTGTTTAAGTGTTTGAATATGTATTTCAAGTTTCTAATGCTGTTTTTTTTATCGAAAAATTTACAAGTTTTGAAGCCGTTTTCTGGCAAGAGTTTTGAAGTTTGAAACGCCTTTTTAGTTTTCAAGGGCTTATTAAAAATTGAATCGTTTTGAAGTATTTTCAAGTTTTAGATGAGTTTTGACTTTTGAACCTTAATTTGTAAATTGATTTCGCCCTTCTATCCCCCACCGCCCCTCTCACTCCCTGATATATCGCCTAATGGTGCTACCACAAAATTAATTTTGCAGATGCTTAGCATCATCGACTAGGGATGTCGACATTGTCACAGATTGAGCTTCTTCCCGTCGCGGACTCCGCCAGTTAGGGTTTTGTCTAACTCGTTTGTTCCTCTGCTGACGCCAACCAGGCCTTATGTCGATTTTGGCTAAGGGGCGGAATAAGGGTATGGTTACCGGCGGTGGTAGGACTAGTAGCTTTGTAGATTCGGCGAGCAACCTTGAGGAACCGTTAACCTGTGGAGAGAAATAGGGTTAAGTTTCTCAATTTAACCTCTGTCTCCACCGGCGATCGTTTGCTCACGGAAGCTGCAGATTCACAACTTTGCCGATCCTGCCATCGCTAATAACACTATTCCTTGCACCGCCCTTCACCAATTAAAGTCGACCTAAGGGCGTCGGCGACGGGAACATTCAGTTTGAACAGAATCCGGCCAACTGTGGCGTAGGCGATCGGAACCAACTCAGGAAGCGACGGCGGCGACATCCGTTGTTGATGACGCTAAGATATGCATGTTAATTGCGGGAAATCGCCTAATGGCGATTTATCAGACAAGCGTGGGTGGGGAAGAAAGGGAAAATGCAAATTAATCTGAGTCATGGCCATATCTGGAAAAAGAGTCGGATTGAGGGCTAAAGTTATTTGAGTCTTGGCTTTGCTAGTAAGTGGCTGATAAATTCAAGTTTTAGTTCAAGTTTTGAAACACCTCTTTTAGTTTAAGATTTGAATCGTTTTGAAGTGTTTTCAAGGTTTAGATGAGTTTTGAAGCGTTTTCAAAGATTTCAAAAGTTTTGAAGCTTTTAAGCATTTTCGTTTCCTTTACATGGAAGAATCCCCCTTTTATCTGCAATTTCACAGCATGTCTCATTGGCTTGTTTCAGGTATGCCTTGTATAGCTAGTATATGTCACTCTTCTTGTTCTTCATGCATCTTAGTTTTCGTTATCTGCAATTTCTCATCGTTGTAATGTGCAAATTTCTTAGTATATGTCACACTTTAGTAGGATTTATTTGGAATGAAATTGTTATATGCTATATACGATCACATATGTGGCTTCATGCCTTGCTTTCTATTGCTCATTGCCTAAAAAGAGACCAAGCGCAAATGTTGCCTGTTTTCTTCCTTATCTTATTGGGCTTACTCTAAAGGAGTAAGTTTTTACTTAGAAGAAGCTTAGTTCATCTTATGATCACATTTGTCAAGTAGATTTTCTTTACTGTTTTAACTTGTCATTACTCCAATGTATAAGGAATTCAACCTACACAGGTAGATTGAATCCTAAATTGCTCGATCTGAGCCACTAGTATCCAAATCCTTGCGATTACGTGCGACGTTGATTTGATTGCATTTTCGCCTTGTCTGCATGTGAAATTCAATTCCGCAACTCGGATTTTTGTAGGTATTTAGTTTCTTTACTTCCGTACTTCATATATACCTAAGGTACCTGGATAATCTTTGAATGTAGATTTCTCGTTATGAATTTTATGGTTCCGAGTCCTAATTTGTTATTGGGCTTGATTTTCTGGATCATACGCTTCTCTCAGTTTCGAGATTGCGAGTCCTCTGTTTTAGGGGTTACATGATTCCCTTATAAATCGCGATTCCTCTGTGCCTTTATTGATAAATTCAGAAGTTGTGGAGCTTCTTATTGGTTTATAGTTGCTGATTTGATTGCTTTGCTTCTGTTTCCGTTGTATATTTAGTGTATATTTATTTTATGATTGTTTGTTGTGGTAATTTGTGAGCAGAGCTTACTTGTATCTTTCAAAGCTTCTGGCGCTCCTTGACTGTTTAAATTAAGATTTTTAGGTTATAAATTTAGTATTATACTCTTCCATATTTGTCGAATCTCGTGCACCAACTCATCCTTGTGTAGCTATATCACTTGTGTTTCTTTTGTTATGGCATCAGATTTCAATATTGAATAGTTAACTGATTGATTCTAATGTGTGATGTCTTCATTTAGAATTGTAGGCTAAATTAAGCTAGGATTTCATGTCTTTTGTTGGCGTGAATCGTCTTTGTTTTGCAAAGAACATAACAAGATTGTATGGACTGCAAGATTGAATGGTCAAGTTGCAGAGGGGATTACATTATCTGAGATACCATAATGAAAATGTTATCTGTTTTCTTTGATGTTGCTTTTTCTAATAGGTTAAAGAACTAGTATTTCAAGTAGAAAATTTATACTGTTGTTAAATGCTCATGTGAAAGTCAATTCTGCAGCTCGAAATTTTGTAGGTATTTAATATTTTTGCTTCCGCACTTTCATATATATGCTTGATTTTGTGATTCACACACTTCAATATTGAATAGTATACTTGATTGTAATGGTGATTCCTCTGTATTAAGGTTTCTTAATGCTTGATAGAATTTTCTGGCTTGGCTTGGCTAATAAAAGTGGCTGATAAATTCAGAAGCTATTGAGCTTCTTATTGGTTTATAATTGCTTATCCAATTGCTTGCTTCTGTTTCCGTTGTGAACTTCACCTGGCTTACATAATTTTTTTTAATGTTTGATTACTTTGTTCCACTAATTTTAGTATCTTTTATAGTTTTATTGGTTGATATGGGTATGAGATCAGTAGTATTCAAATCCTTGTGAGTGATTAAGTGTGCTACCTTTATGGCACTCCTATTATATCTAATAATTTTCTCAGAACTTATTTGGTATTGTACAGGTTAGACTTATCCTGTATATAGTATTCAATGAAAATGTTACCTGTTTTCTTTGATGTTGGTTTTTCTACTAGGTTAAAGTACTAGTATATAAAGTAGAAAATTTATACTGTGTTAACTGCTCATGTGAAAGTCAAATCTGCAGCTCGGATTTTTGTAGGTATTTAATTTCTCTGTGCTTCCGCACTTCATATATATGCTTGGATGCCTGAATTTAGAGTCCCCGGGAGCAGAGTTTTTTCGAACCCTGATAATCTTTGAATGTAGATTTCTCGTTATGAATTTTGGTGGATCTGAGTTCTAATTTATTACTGGGCTTGATTTTGTGATTCATACGCTTCTCTCAGTTTCGAGATGTGCTTGATAGAATTTTCTGTCTTGGCTTTGCTAGTAAGTTGCTGATAAATTCAGAAGCTGTTGAGCTTCTTATTGGTTTATAATTGCTGATTCGATTGCTTGCTTCTGTTTCCGTTGTGAACTTCACCTTTGTTTCAATGGCTTACATGATTTTTCTTAATTTTTTTACTGATAGAAACTATGTATGGTTCGATGGCTGCTAAACCAGGTTGACTATATATGTGATTACTAAGGTGCAAGGAATTACAATCTACCGACGTAGATTGAATCTTTTATTGGTTGATATGGGTATGAGCCCAATAGTATTCAAATCCTTGTAAGTGTGTTACCTTTATGACACTCCTATTATATTTAATAATTTTCTCAGGACTTATTTGGTATTATACAAGTTGGACTTGATCATGTATTATTATTCAATGCTTTTGATTTGATCCTACTGTTGTGTAACCATTTTGGTTTTGGATTTTTATTTCTGTATTAGATAAGAGTTCGTGATTAGTAGATCATTGCAGGTTCAGCCTGGCTTGACCTAATTATGCTTTGCTTGTTTTTTGTTCTCCCTATACGTTCTTTAGTGATGAATTAATTCTAATCTCAATATGGTTGTAAATAGTACAAGTCAGGTACATCCCATTCTTTCATTACATCATCTTTCTACTCTGGTTTTTAGTGTTTTGTTTTCCAATTTTATTGCTTTATGGATCCTCTCCATTTCCAGTTTTATGTCAAATTTGTGATTTCATCTTTGAACCTCCACCGTTCTTGCTGTGTGTTTTCAATTTCATATTAAAATTTGGTTTTTTAGGGTGTTGTATTTTCAATCAAACGCTTTTTTAAGTTTGAATCAAGTAATCGTTTTTAAGTTTGAACCGTTGCTCTGTTGCCAATCTCGTTATTTGCTTTTGAGTGTTTGGAATTTTGTTTCAATTTTTCAAGTTTTGAAGCATTTTAATTTTTTTCTGCTACAGTTTTCAATTTTTTTCTTTTCAAGTTTGAAATGATTTTTAAGTTTGAATTGTTTCCCCTGTTTTCAATCACTTTATTTGTTGAAGTGATTGAAACGCTGTTTTTGTAAATTCCATTATTTTGTTATAAGTTTTTCAAGTTTTGAAGCATTTTAATTTTGTTTGGCTATAATTTTGTCGCTCTCGTTTCAATCAAGTTTTTAAGGGCATTTATTCTGTTTTTCAAGCAAAGGCTTTTAAGTTTTAATCAAGCCATCGTTTTTAAGTTTGAACCGTTGCTCTGTTGCCATTCACGTTATTTGCTTTGAGTGTTTGGAGTTCTGTTTCACGTTTTTCAAGTTTTAAATCATTTTAAGTTTTTTCGGATACAATTTTCATTTTTTTTTTGCGTTTTTCAGTTTGAAAGGAGTTTCAAGTTTGAATTGCTGTCCTGTTTGTTTTTTCTGAACTCCATTATTTTGTTTCAAGTTTTTTTAAAAGCTGTTTTTTTTGTTTGATACTTTCAAGTTTCTAATCACGCTATTGTTTTTTTAAGCGCTCAAAATTTTCAAGATTTGTAATGGCGTTATTGTGTTGTTAAGCACTTTCAAGCAAACAATTTATGTTAAATCAAACCAAGTTTGAACTGTATAACGTCATTTGTTTAAGTGTTTGAATATGTATTTCAAGTTTCTAATGCTGTTTTTTTTATCGAAAAATTTACAAGTTTTGAAGCCGTTTTCTGGCAAGAGTTTTGAAGTTTGAAACGCCTTTTTAGTTTTCAAGGGCTTATTAAAAATTGAATCGTTTTGAAGTATTTTCAAGTTTTAGATGAGTTTTGACTTTTGAACCTTAATTTGTAAATTGATTTCGCCCTTCTATCCCCCACCGCCCCTCTCACTCCCTGATATATCGCCTAATGGTGCTACCACAAAATTAATTTTGCAGATGCTTAGCATCATCGACTAGGGATGTCGACATTGTCACAGATTGAGCTTCTTCCCGTCGCGGACTCCGCCAGTTAGGGTTTTGTCTAACTCGTTTGTTCCTCTGCTGACGCCAACCAGGCCTTATGTCGATTTTGGCTAAGGGGCGGAATAAGGGTATGGTTACCGGCGGTGGTAGGACTAGTAGCTTTGTAGATTCGGCGAGCAACCTTGAGGAACCGTTAACCTGTGGAGAGAAATAGGGTTAAGTTTCTCAATTTAACCTCTGTCTCCACCGGCGATCGTTTGCTCACGGAAGCTGCAGATTCACAACTTTGCCGATCCTGCCATCGCTAATAACACTATTCCTTGCACCGCCCTTCACCAATTAAAGTCGACCTAAGGGCGTCGGCGACGGGAACATTCAGTTTGAACAGAATCCGGCCAACTGTGGCGTAGGCGATCGGAACCAACTCAGGAAGCGACGGCGGCGACATCCGTTGTTGATGACGCTAAGATATGCATGTTAATTGCGGGAAATCGCCTAATGGCGATTTATCAGACAAGCGTGGGTGGGGAAGAAAGGGAAAATGCAAATTAATCTGAGTCATGGCCATATCTGGAAAAAGAGTCGGATTGAGGGCTAAAGTTATTTGAGTCTTGGCTTTGCTAGTAAGTGGCTGATAAATTCAAGTTTTAGTTCAAGTTTTGAAACACCTCTTTTAGTTTAAGATTTGAATCGTTTTGAAGTGTTTTCAAGGTTTAGATGAGTTTTGAAGCGTTTTCAAAGATTTCAAAAGTTTTGAAGCTTTTAAGCATTTTCGTTTCCTTTACATGGAAGAATCCCCCTTTTATCTGCAATTTCACAGCATGTCTCATTGGCTTGTTTCAGGTATGCCTTGTATAGCTAGTATATGTCACTCTTCTTGTTCTTCATGCATCTTAGTTTTCGTTATCTGCAATTTCTCATCGTTGTAATGTGCAAATTTCTTAGTATATGTCACACTTTAGTAGGATTTATTTGGAATGAAATTGTTATATGCTATATACGATCACATATGTGGCTTCATGCCTTGCTTTCTATTGCTCATTGCCTAAAAAGAGACCAAGCGCAAATGTTGCCTGTTTTCTTCCTTATCTTATTGGGCTTACTCTAAAGGAGTAAGTTTTTACTTAGAAGAAGCTTAGTTCATCTTATGATCACATTTGTCAAGTAGATTTTCTTTACTGTTTTAACTTGTCATTACTCCAATGTATAAGGAATTCAACCTACACAGGTAGATTGAATCCTAAATTGCTCGATCTGAGCCACTAGTATCCAAATCCTTGCGATTACGTGCGACGTTGATTTGATTGCATTTTCGCCTTGTCTGCATGTGAAATTCAATTCCGCAACTCGGATTTTTGTAGGTATTTAGTTTCTTTACTTCCGTACTTCATATATACCTAAGGTACCTGGATAATCTTTGAATGTAGATTTCTCGTTATGAATTTTATGGTTCCGAGTCCTAATTTGTTATTGGGCTTGATTTTCTGGATCATACGCTTCTCTCAGTTTCGAGATTGCGAGTCCTCTGTTTTAGGGGTTACATGATTCCCTTATAAATCGCGATTCCTCTGTGCCTTTATTGATAAATTCAGAAGTTGTGGAGCTTCTTATTGGTTTATAGTTGCTGATTTGATTGCTTTGCTTCTGTTTCCGTTGTATATTTAGTGTATATTTATTTTATGATTGTTTGTTGTGGTAATTTGTGAGCAGAGCTTACTTGTATCTTTCAAAGCTTCTGGCGCTCCTTGACTGTTTAAATTAAGATTTTTAGGTTATAAATTTAGTATTATACTCTTCCATATTTGTCGAATCTCGTGCACCAACTCATCCTTGTGTAGCTATATCACTTGTGTTTCTTTTGTTATGGCATCAGATTTCAATATTGAATAGTTAACTGATTGATTCTAATGTGTGATGTCTTCATTTAGAATTGTAGGCTAAATTAAGCTAGGATTTCATGTCTTTTGTTGGCGTGAATCGTCTTTGTTTTGCAAAGAACATAACAAGATTGTATGGACTGCAAGATTGAATGGTCAAGTTGCAGAGGGGATTACATTATCTGAGATACCATAATGAAAATGTTATCTGTTTTCTTTGATGTTGCTTTTTCTAATAGGTTAAAGAACTAGTATTTCAAGTAGAAAATTTATACTGTTGTTAAATGCTCATGTGAAAGTCAATTCTGCAGCTCGAAATTTTGTAGGTATTTAATATTTTTGCTTCCGCACTTTCATATATATGCTTGATTTTGTGATTCACACACTTCAATATTGAATAGTATACTTGATTGTAATGGTGATTCCTCTGTATTAAGGTTTCTTAATGCTTGATAGAATTTTCTGGCTTGGCTTGGCTAATAAAAGTGGCTGATAAATTCAGAAGCTATTGAGCTTCTTATTGGTTTATAATTGCTTATCCAATTGCTTGCTTCTGTTTCCGTTGTGAACTTCACCTGGCTTACATAATTTTTTTTAATGTTTGATTACTTTGTTCCACTAATTTTAGTATCTTTTATAGTTTTATTGGTTGATATGGGTATGAGATCAGTAGTATTCAAATCCTTGTGAGTGATTAAGTGTGCTACCTTTATGGCACTCCTATTATATCTAATAATTTTCTCAGAACTTATTTGGTATTGTACAGGTTAGACTTATCCTGTATATAGTATTCAATGAAAATGTTACCTGTTTTCTTTGATGTTGGTTTTTCTACTAGGTTAAAGTACTAGTATATAAAGTAGAAAATTTATACTGTGTTAACTGCTCATGTGAAAGTCAAATCTGCAGCTCGGATTTTTGTAGGTATTTAATTTCTCTGTGCTTCCGCACTTCATATATATGCTTGGATGCCTGAATTTAGAGTCCCCGGGAGCAGAGTTTTTTCGAACCCTGATAATCTTTGAATGTAGATTTCTCGTTATGAATTTTGGTGGATCTGAGTTCTAATTTATTACTGGGCTTGATTTTGTGATTCATACGCTTCTCTCAGTTTCGAGATGTGCTTGATAGAATTTTCTGTCTTGGCTTTGCTAGTAAGTTGCTGATAAATTCAGAAGCTGTTGAGCTTCTTATTGGTTTATAATTGCTGATTCGATTGCTTGCTTCTGTTTCCGTTGTGAACTTCACCTTTGTTTCAATGGCTTACATGATTTTTCTTAATTTTTTTACTGATAGAAACTATGTATGGTTCGATGGCTGCTAAACCAGGTTGACTATATATGTGATTACTAAGGTGCAAGGAATTACAATCTACCGACGTAGATTGAATCTTTTATTGGTTGATATGGGTATGAGCCCAATAGTATTCAAATCCTTGTAAGTGTGTTACCTTTATGACACTCCTATTATATTTAATAATTTTCTCAGGACTTATTTGGTATTATACAAGTTGGACTTGATCATGTATTATTATTCAATGCTTTTGATTTGATCCTACTGTTGTGTAACCATTTTGGTTTTGGATTTTTATTTCTGTATTAGATAAGAGTTCGTGATTAGTAGATCATTGCAGGTTCAGCCTGGCTTGACCTAATTATGCTTTGCTTGTTTTTTGTTCTCCCTATACGTTCTTTAGTGATGAATTAATTCTAATCTCAATATGGTTGTAAATAGTACAAGTCAGGTACATCCCATTCTTTCATTACATCATCTTTCTACTCTGGTTTTTAGTGTTTTGTTTTCCAATTTTATTGCTTTATGGATCCTCTCCATTTCCAGTTTTATGTCAAATTTGTGATTTCATCTTTGAACCTCCACCGTTCTTGCTGTGTTTTCAATTTCATATTAAAATTTGGTTTTTTAGGGCGTTGTATTTTCAATCAAACGCTTTTTTAAGTTTGAATCAAGCAATCGTTTTTAAGTTTGAACCGTTGCTCTGTTGCCAATCTCGTTATTTGCTTTTGAGTGTTTGGAATTTTGTTTCAATTTTTCAAGTTTTGAAGCATTTTAATTTTTTTCTGCTACAGTTTTCAATTTCTTTCTTTTTAAGTTTGAAAGGATTTTTAAGTTTGAATTGTTTCCCCTGTTTTCAATCACTTTATTTGTTGAAGTGATTGAAACGCTGTTTTTTTTAAATGCCATTATTTTGTTTTAAGTTTTTCAAGTTTTGAAGCATTTAAATTTTTTTTGGCTACAATTTTCAATTTTTTTTCGTTTTTAAGTTTGAAAGGATTTTGAAGTTTGAATTATTCCCATGTTTTCAATGAAACGCTGTTTTTTTAAATTCCATTATTTTGTTTCAAGTTTTTTTCGGCTACAGTTTTCAATTTTTTTTCTTTTTCCCCTGTTTTCAAGTATCTTGTAATGCTGTTTTTTTTTTGAAAAAATTACAAGTTATGTAGCCGTTTTTTTTTTTGCAACAGTTTTGAAACGTTTTCATTGCATAGAAGAATCCCCCTTTTATCTGCAATCCCCCTTGCTTTCTATTGCTCAATGCCTAAAAAGAGACCAATCGCAAATGTTGCATGTTCTTCCTCTTATCTTAGGGCAGCTCTAACGGGGGATTTTTAGTTGGGGCTTTTAGGAGGATTTGAATGTATTTATTTGTTAAAATCCTTATGATATATTGGTGACTTTTAGTGAAGAATTTTTAGATGGGGTTTTTAGATAAGTTTTATGTATAATTATATCCTTGATTTGGAATGAAATTATAAAAAAATCATTTACATTATTGAAAAATAGAAGTATACTTATACTTAAATTACAATTATACCATTATATTATATTATTAAGCTATAAAAATTCATATATAAAATCTATAAAAATTCTTTATGATGTCATTTTTATATGAAGAAATTTAATTAATGCTTATTTTATTTTAAACCACCAAAGAAAATATTTTATTTTCACTTGATGATATCCAAAATACATAAAAAAAAATCTATCAAATATATCCAAAATTGATGTCTATAGATAGAAAAAAATGTAACTAGAATTATGGTATTTTTTATATTTTTTTTAACTTGTATTTTTTTCATAAATTAAATTTTTTAAAAAAATACCGAGCAGTCATGAATTAATCCTGGTCGTCGGTTACATCGCCACATGTCGCGCATCAGGCGCGCGCCAATCGCAGCGCGACACATGGTGCTGAATACTCTAAAAGTCCCATAAGGGACGGTCCCAAGATTTGCTCCATTTTTGGGACCTGATCTGGGGCTTTTAGCCCATTACCCATTTTTTTTATATTTTGGGCTAAAAACCCCTATTTTGGGCCTCCGTTATTCATGCTCTTATGCTTTACTTGCTGCACCACACATTCTTTTATTAATAATGTGGTGTTTTATTTCTAGTGCTAGCTTCCTAGATAATATCACATTATTAAATATATATATTTTATATATTTAAAAAGTATTAAATACATGAAAAAATAGTTAATTAGTGATAATATATATGAAATTAAGATAAGTATGATAATATACAAAAATATTTATTGATAATCAATTAATAAAGACCAATGTAATTTCATACATACATAATATATTAATATATAATATATTGAATCATATATTATGCCTATAAAGTAGAAATAGATAATATATATTAATCAAGTTTAAATATTATTTGTAAAAAGAAATTTATCTATTACTCCAAATTAAAACGTTAAATTATATATGAAATAGATAATTTTTTATATGAAAAGACTAAATGCTAAAACTTCGAATTTGATTCATGTCCAACAATATGAAGATTTGATATAACTAACGGGATATTTTGAAATATGAAATAATATAAAAAGCTAAAAATTAACGGAATGACGAAAAATTGTAAAAATCATTTGAGGATTAATAAAACAAAATGGAACGTTAAAAATTACGTGGAAATAATACACTTTATCAATTAGTTAAGTAATTGTGTTTTAGCAATCTAATAGTTAAATCAATAATTATTATAAAAGAAGATCATTTAATTTGATAATTAAATTTATTTATAAAACAAAGTTTAAAATATAACTAAGGTGGGATTTATTATTCTAACCTTTTTTAAAATTCAGATGATGTGACACATTTCAGAGCTGAAATGTAAGCGAATTAGATATGATGACGATACATAGACGAATTGAATGTGGTGACATCACGTAAAATTTATGTCCTCCCTTTAGTATATATGTAGATGTAGATATAGATAGATTTGTTTTTTCATTTATCGATAACATATATGATTATAACAACAAAAGAATTGGTCTAGTGATAACAATAAATATAGAGGTAGATATTATATATGTTTCATTTCATTTACAAAAAAATGACTTATAATTTATATACATATCAGGCTTGCCTTGACACCAATTTAAAACATACATATAACTTTATTAATTCTAAACTGCAATCAACATATATATATATATATATGCAAATGTTAATTGTATGTGCTTATATTGATATTAATACAAAGTTATAACAACCTCTTAAATATGGATATTTGTTTTAATGTGTGTCGTCACCTTATTTATGTTAATCTCGTAATGGTTCATTTAAATATTTTGGATTTGCAAACAAAAAAAAGATTTGATATTAAGATATTGATGTATAACTAATAAGATTTTTAATAAATGGGTTGATACAATTTAAGCGGGGTTGTATGTTGAATAAAATGGGTTGATACAATTTAAGAAAAATCCATAATTAATAATTAATTATTTTATTATATGTTTGTTAGAGGTTGTTAAGATAATTTGTTTAGGTATTTGGTGATAAATTAAAATTAAGTTAGCTAAATTATAGAAGAATAAAAGATTAAAAAAAATATCATAAAATGACACGTAAGATTTGTGGGCCAAAATCGTTCTGGTGGCTCAAAAGGGGAGAACTTTAATATATAGTAATAGATAGATTGTATTAGAAAATTAACAAATAAAGTAATAAATATGGACATATTTGTACATTTTATACTCTCCTTAATATATGTGTAATTGTCTTTAAAACAAATATTTTAATACGAAGAGAGTATTTTTTTTATCCATAAAAAATACTAAATCATAATTGAACCTTATACATCTAATTTTAAATATTATTAGGGGAATGAAGCCAAAATAGGCAATAAATTAAAGTCCTTAATAATGACAAAAAATCAGTGTGGAAACAGATTAATGCATAGCCAATCGATGAAATTAATGCATAGCTGGGCGCCGCGTTTCTTCACAATCAGATGGTATGGTGGAGATAAAGCCGTCGACTTGGCTACTGCTTATGGCGGTGCAGGATCAGATCAAAACGGTGTCGTCTTTACCCATTTAATTTTGATTGATGATTTCGCATGGATGTGGCGGCTTCCCCCAACCGTTTTCAAATCTTAAGTCCGAAATTCCACATTGTAGCCAAATATTACACCCTCATTAATTAGCACATCTGATCATATAATTAAGAGTGTTAGGGGTCTATCAAAATGCATTGCCTTGTATTAAATTATTTTGGCTATCTAAACGCACTCTTAATTTGTCTTCTGATTACTTAGCTAACTTGCCGTTTGACTTCTCTTATTTATGTAAGATGTACCTTAAAGTGTTTCGATGGCTCAATTAAACTGGAGTAACAATGCCTCAGTTTCATCACCACTTCTAGGCCAAGAGTTCTCACAGAGTATAAGATAAGTAGGGCCACTCATATATCAATTCACCACCTTGTGATGATAGCACTTGGATTTTAGCCTCATTGTGGACCAAACCCATAAATTTGTTTGATGAACAAAAGTGTTTGCTTTAGCAGGGAAGCAAAAGCTACAAGACATGGCTACTTCTCTTGCTAGAGGGTTTCTCCTTGTATCTTCCTCATCATCAAGATTGCCTTCAAATGCATTACTCATTGGCCAAAAATCTTCATTTGGAGGTGGAAATACTCTAACAAGCTGGGTTCATAAGCCACAATTGCGTTGTGTGTTTCAAGCTCAGGCGCGCCCAACATGGCTACCTGGGCTTGACCCTCCAGCCTATCTTGATGGAAGGTAATTTGCAAAATTTTCACACTCTAAGGATCCGTTTGATTTGAGCTTATGGAAATGATAACGGAAATTAAACAAATCTAGTCCCCTTTGACATCATGATACATATCAATTTTTTTATCATGGCTTAAAGCTCTAAAATTTGTGTGCCAAGAAAAAGAAAAAAGAAAATAATTTCATCATTTTGATAAATGAATAATGACATTAAATTAAACCAGATTCGTTCATTTCCGTTATCGTTTTCATAATATAAATGGACCCTAATTTTCTTATGTTAATGATTTCATGGGCCTAAAAGTTCATTGATTTCTGTGTTGGTAACTTGGTTATTAGCTTGGCTGGAGACTATGGATTTGACCCACTTGGACTTGGAGAAGATCCGGATAGCTTGAGGTGGTATGTGCAGGCAGAGCTTGTCCATGCCCGTTTCGCCATGGCGGGTGTAGCTGGAATCCTTTTCACTGATGTGAGTTTTGTGTCTTAATGTTATAATGTAGTATATAATTGATCAGTAATACATCACACAGTATCACTGATTAGTGATCTAATAATGACTATTTTAGCTTCTTCGGGTAACCGGAATCAGTGATTTGCCAGTTTGGTATGAAGCAGGGGCTGTCAAGTATGAGTTTGCCAGCACCAAAACTCTGTTGTTTGTGCAGCTACTTCTAATGGGGTAGGATTTCATAGAGACTAAGGGCCCGTTTGGTTTGAGTTTATGGAAACGGTGGTGGAAATGAAACGAATCTAGTCCACATTGACATCATAATACATTGATAAAAAAAAAATATTGGCTTGGGGTTCTAAAAATTGTGTGTCAACAGAAGGAAGAAACAAATACCGCCATCATAGTGACAAAAGAAGGGGAAAAGAAAATAATTTCATCATTTTGATCAATGAATACTAACATTAAATTAAACTAGATTCATTTCATTTCCGTTACCGTTTCCATAATTCAAACCAAACGAAACCTAAGACACATTTCAGAGATGAGAGTTTTGTAGTGAAATGTGCTTATTTAGATTGTTACCTGCTAAATTAATCTGCAGATTTGTTGAAACAAAGAGGTATATGGATTTCATCAGTCCTGGATCACAAGCAAAGGAGGGTTCTTTCTTCGGATTGGAAGCTGCATTGGCAGGATTAGAACCCGGGTAAACTATCCAAAGACAATATACATAATATTTGATCTAGGGCTGTTCAAGTTCAGTCTAATTCGGTTTTGTGCACTAAAAACCTGCTTCAATAACCTAATTTCAAAATGTTCGGTTATTTCGGTCCAAAACCGAATCCGAACCGAACCGAGTATGTTCGATTCGGTTCACAAAATTCCAAAATTCGGTTTCGGTTCGGTTCGGTTCGGTTTTGGACCGATGAACAATCCTAATTTAATCACTTCATATGTGTGATTAAGTGCAAATGAACATGACAGATACCCTGGAGGTCCGATTTTGAACCCCTTTGGCATTGCCAAAGACATCAAGAACGCAGGCGAATGGAAGCTCAAAGAGATTAAAAATGGTAATGCTGGATCTACCTTCTCATCATTTCCTTCTTTTTAAGGTGTTGCTAGCTTTGAAACCTTGTTGGTGTTCCCACATTGCAGGACGGTTGGCAATGGTAGCCATGCTAGGGTTCTTTGTGCAGGCATCTGTGACCCACGCCGGACCCATTGACAACCTCCTTGATCATCTCTCAAACCCATGGCATAAAACTGTGATTCAGATGCTCTCTAGCTCTTAGATGCACATTTTATGGGGACTATAATGCACATTTTATGGGGACAATCTGTGTAATTCTATACTGTACAGACCCACAATGAATTTGTCAGCAACATTTTAGTGTTAATGCAAATTTGATGATCATGATGCAATTTCCATCATTTTAGATCAACCTCTTGATTTCTACAAGTCCATTAAAATAGGCAATGGCTAAATACACGCGAATGATTGTCTTTATCGACGCTATATTACACGTTTAACTTAAGCGTATAGGGGTATTGTTGATATTTTGAAAAGACAGATCACTGATGCCACGCAGGAGAGCCAAAACACACGCTTATCTTAGGCGTGTATCCATACGCCTATCTTAGGCGTGTGATGTTCACTGATGCCACGCAGGAGAGCCAAAAACACACGTGTACGTTAGGCGTGTATCCATACGCCTATCTTAGGCGTGTGATGTTTACACGCGTACGTTAGGCGTGTACATTTATAGTCGTTGGAAAGTTCCGTTGGTGCGTTTAACGGATATATTTCTTTCTATTTATAGTCGAAGGTCTTGCCATTCCATGTCCAAGAAACCGAAATTGTTTTCTCCTAATTTTAAAGATGTATCATAGTGGTGAGGATAGTAGTGACAAAAAATTGATTGGGTTCAAAGTGAAGAAAAGGAGGAGGACGACAAATGGATGGAGTCGAAATTTTTCTTAGATGTGGAAGACGACGAAGTGACTGACGATTGGGACCCTAGCGGCGAATTTGTGGTTAGTGTTAAAATGGTTTTGCTCTTTCCTTCATCGGTATTTTAATACGTAATTAGTGTCTTAAATATTGCACTTAATTAGGTAGTCAATATTTAGCATACATTTATAGTTATATAATTGGAAATCATATGTAGTGTAATATAGTGATGTAGTTATGATGAATTTGTAGTTAACATAAACCGTTATATTTATAGGGGAAAGACTATACAAAGCATTTTATTACCGACCTAGTGTGGGATAGTAAGGAAGAACTGTACAAATGGGCGAAAGAAAATAGGAAAGGAGCTTGTGATAGCTTTGGTGAAGCGTAACTCAAGTCCGTACCAAATTAGTATAGTGTGCGATAGGTTTGGGCCTTAGAGATCGGGGAGGCCGAAGGTGAACGAAGAGAATCCAGAGTTGCCGGTTGCTAAAATCCAAAAGTCGAGATCCAAAAAGTGTGGGTGTAAGTTTGAGATAATGGGTGTTCGCATGAAGAAAGAGGCATGGACGGTTGGTGAAAAATGGATCTTGGGTGTGATTGAAGGTCGCCATAACCATAAGCTACGAACTAGCTTTAAAGGCCATGCATTCATGGGTCGAATGACTGAGGCGGAGCAGCTGTGCGCTAGGAGGTGGGGAGACGGTCGCAAGATGCCGAATCAAATTGTTTCGGAATTGAGGAAAAACTTCCCGGGAAATGTGACGTCCAGGAAGCAAGTGGCCAACTTCTTGCAGAAGCTGCATTACGAGGATCGGGGAGAGTTAACGGTTACGCAGTGGTCCCTAAGATTTATGGTTGAGCAGAAATACGTAGTTCATCCTTTGAGGGATGCGAAGACTGATGAAGTTGCAATCTTATTTTTTGCTAATCCGGAGTCACTGCGGTTGTTGAAGAAGTTCCCGTACGTGATAATCATTGACGCGACATACAAGACAAACAAGTAAGTCCTAAATTGTAATAATGTGTAGTTTATGACATAAATTGTTATAGTATTTCATTTAAAAATGTGTTTGGTATTTTGAAATGTTTTCCATAGATATGGAATGCCACTTGTGGAGATTGTTGGTTTCACTAACACTCATAAGACGTTCAACATTGCTTATGCATTCACCCGGGCGGAAATGATTTACCATTACATGTGGATAATGAGGAAAGTTCGGGCATTGTGTTTGGATTTGGGAGTGATGCCGACTGCAATAATGACAGATTGTGAGAAGGCCCTCATAACTGCTATCGAGAGTGTTTTCGGCACCGAAGTTCAACATCTCTTGTGTTGGGTGCATATAAAGCACAACATCGAAGCACGTGCCTTGTCCTTCTTGAAGAAGAAGGAAAGTGTGGATGCCTTTGCAAACCAATGTTGGGCACTTTTTTGCTCAACCAATGAAGAAAGCTACGAAGAGAGGCTTGTCGTATTACGGACATCGTGGAAGAAAGGCCTTGTTGGATATGTGGAGAACACATGGCTTATTCCGTACAAGACGAGCATAGTAAGGGCGTGGACGGATCATCATCTTCACTTCTTCACGAGGACTTCAAACAGGTATGACGTTCACAATATGTTGTTAATGTCGTACTAACGTCATGTGATTTGACAGGGTTGAGGGGATGCACAAGGTTTTGAAAGATATTATTGGCTCTAGTAGAGGGGGCTTCAACAAAGTGATCGTGAGGATTCACCATGCCATCATCCTTCAAATAGATCAGATTAGAGGGAGCATGAACCTTTCACTTTCCAAACGACCAACGGATTTCGATGATATATCGATGATGCCAGTTGTACGAGCTACTTTTTCTAGGCTCTTCTACCAAGTGTCGGATAGGTGCTTTGATATGTTGTTGGGCTATTACGATATCTTGAAGAAGGGGGAGTTCTCAGAAGAATGCACCGACCATTGGGTGAGAGATTGCCTTGGGTTGCCTTGCGTGCACAGCATTGCAAGAGCCATCGTTTCAAGAACACCTCTCATTCCGTCAGACGTTCACGAGTTCTGGAGGGACTTGGAATGGGAAGAGACTCCAACAAAAACTCTTGGCCCTTCTGCCTACGTTCGAATGGACATTACAGAGATGAGACTTCGTGAAATGTTTGCCAGGTTGGAGGTTGGGACATTGAAGAAAGGCACGGCATTCCTACTAGGTGAGTTGTACCACGACTTGGAGCATCCAGAAGAGAGTACTTTGTTGGAGCCGACGGGGATCAAGTCAAAAGGAAGGCCAAGTGGTGCTAGGAACAAGGAGAAGGTGGATGAGAAGGCGGAGAAGAGGGACAAGTGCTTGTTTGAGCATAGACGGGATGAGCTCGACGAGAATGAGAAGAAGGCGGGGCCGAAGACAAAGGCGAAGGCGAAGGCAAGTGCGAGCACTGGTAGAGGCCCATGTCGTCCTAAAAATTAAGCAAGTGCATCTACTGCAGTAGTGATGGACTTTGACGACTTGCAGTCCCAACCCATACTAGAAGAATCACAACCAGAAGATTTACAGTGGCCTGAAGAGCCTAGTATTCCCATTGTTCATATGAGGGTGAACTTTGGGATTGACAATGTGAATGACTTTTGGATTCCGTACATCAAGAATGTTAGAGATGTACGCCCCGACAGACATTGTGGATATCGGTCGATGGATGTATTGTTGGGGAGGCAAGAGAAGGAATATCCCAACATCCGACGCAAGATGGTAGCGGAGTTGCTTGACAATCGAGAGCTATACGAGCCGATACGTTGCCGTCTTCGACAAGGGTCTTGGGATGATCTTATCTTTCAAGTGAACCATTGCAGAAGCCCTTGCTCAGAAGTATACTGGCTTCACATGTCATTGATGGGTTTAGTGTTTGCCACACTATATCAGGTTGGTCTCGTCTTATTAACGTGAGAAGTTCCGACGTTTTGCTTACCGTTGAGGAATAGGACATCAAGCATAGGACCTCCAGAAAAGATTATTGCCATGGCACACGTAGGCAATCATGATCACTTCATACCGGTAATATTTTTTCTAATAAAATATTTATGAAATTAGGTTACATTGTTTTCACTACTCAAATAGTTTGTGTGTGTATATGTAGGTGGTGCTTAAGGAAGGGTCGCCAATACCGCACACTCCTGGTTCGTGGCGCAGAAACGCAGATCGAAACATTTTGTGGTGGACAACAAAGTTTGAGTGTAATTTGAAGACGTATCGAGATTACCGCATTGTAAATGGTAGGGCACCAGATCCTTTTATGTATGTGGGAGACGGATCCGTTCATGTACTTGATTGATGATACGAGTATGTAATGTAATATTTAGACGGCTTTGATGTGTTCATATTACTTTGTTGTGTTTTACATTATGTCTACGTTCGAAGTAGTACAAACTCGCTTTTTATCTTGATTTAATGGGCCTATACTGGGGCGAAGTAGTACAAAACAAAACAAATGTCACTAATTCCGCTCGATTCCTTTTCAATTTCGATGTCCCTCTTTCGCTAATTCCGCTTGATTCCTACAAAACATAACAAATGATTACTTTTACCTTTCTAACACCTACGATGTTTATTTGTTATTTTTCGTAAACAATATCTATAAAGACCCTCATTCTGCTTTAGAAGTTGTTGTTTTTCCTTCCACAGCCCCATAATGACCCCGCGTGCCCTCTCTTCGTATGGTGGATCGAACCACACAAAGAAATCACATCCCCCTTTATTATCAGGTTTGTGGACATCGTACATCCCCAATTCAGGGCATCCCCAGTACCTTCTTCCGTACTGCCACTGTCGGTCACAAGTGTGTATGACCGCCTTCAAATTACAAAAGCAAAATCTCTCTCCCGTAGTTGAACTCGAACTCGACGAAGAGGCCATACTAACTTTTGGAGAATTAAAACACAATTAGAGAGGAGAAGGGTGTATAGGGTTGAGGGTGATATTGTCCGTATTTGTAGGGTGAAATAGAGTCGTTACAAGTGGCCGTTACAAAATACACACTTAAGCTAAGCGTGTAAGTACATGGTTAGCTTAAGCGTGTATTTTGTAACGACCACTTATAACGACCATTTTCAAACGACTCTATTTCATCCTATAAATACAAACAATTTCATACAAATAATTACACCCTTCTCTTACTCTTATCCTTCTCTTAGCTAATTGTGTTTTAATTCTGCAATAGTTAGTATGGCCTCTTCGTCGAGAAATGTGATAGTAATCAGCGACGACTCAAATTCCTCTGTCGTCGAAGAAGACAATAGCTACACCTCTAATGGGTCCAAATTAGGCCCAATACTACCAAAAAATACTTAATGAGCCCAAACTAGACCCAATACTACCAAAAAATACTTAATGGGCCCAAACTAGGCTCAATACTATCAAAAAAGGCTTAATGGGCCCAAACTAGGCCCAATACTACCAAAAAATGCTTAATGGGCCCAAAAACTTACTTTCTCGTATTACATAAGTATACTAACATGATATAAGTTCCTATTACTTTATCGTATTACATAAGTATACTAAAATGATATAAGTTCCTATTCCTTTCTCGTATTACATAAGTATACTAACATGAAATAAGTTCTTATTACTTTCTCGTATTACATAAGTATACTAACATGATATAAGTTTCTATTACTTTATCGTATTACATAAGTATACTAACATGAAATAAGTTCTTATTACTTTCTCGTATTACATAAGTATACTAACATGATATAAGTTTCTATTACTTTATCGTATTACATAAGTATACTAAAATGATATAAGTTCCTATTCATTTCTCGTATTACATAAGTATACTAACATGATATAAGTTCATATTCCTTTATCGTATTACATAAGTATACTAAAATGATATAAGTTCCTATTCATTTCTCGTATTACATAAGTATACTAAAATGATATAAGTTCTTATTCCTTTCTCGTATTACATAAGTATACTAACATGATATAAGTTCCTATTACTTTATCGTATTACATAACTATACTAACATGATATAAGTTCATATTCCTTTCTCGTATTACATAAGTATACTAACATGATATAAGTTCATATTCCTTTATCGTATTACATAAGTATACTAAAATGATATAAGTTCCTATTCCTTTCTCGTATTACATAAGTATACTAAAATGATATAAGTTCCTATTACTTTATCGTATTACATAAGTATACTAAAATGATATAAGTTCCTATTACTTTATCGTATTACATAAGTATACTAAAATGATATAAGTTCCTATTCCTTTCTCGTATTACATAAGTATACTAAAATGATATAACCCCATGCATAATCACATGCTTAAGCTAGGCGTCTAACTACACGCCTAAGCTAAGCATGTGATTATGCATGGGGTTATGCATGGGGAACTCCCATCTACCGCACAATCGTAAATTCAGTTAATTCCGACTCTAAGTTATGCATGTTGTCCTTCCATTTTGTACTTATTTGTTTTTCGATGTTAATCGTTTTATACTGTGTCGATTTTCTTATAGTTGTTCATACATCTTTTTATGGCTCATTAAAGTTATGTTGCTATTTCGTATTACATAGGTAAGTATCAAACCACATAATAAACATGAACAAACATACTAAACGAAATAAGATAAAATAGATAACATTTACAGAAACACTTCGTACATATGAATCATGTCTAATCCAAACATAAAAACTAATGTGGCTCTGAGCCACTACGTACCTTCGCCAGGTTCCGTGACAAAATCACGAAACATCTAGGACTGGCGAGGTGGAGGTGGGACCATGGGTGGAGGATGCCCAATCAGCATATCAAGCCATAATCTCGCATGTTGCTCAAAAGTCTGTGTCGCCGCCTCAGGTGTGCGTAAATATGTGTGAATATCAGCAGCAACCACCTGAATGCGTTGTATTACATAAATAAGTAATATTTGTCAAACTATTGCAAAATACACAATAAGAGATAAATCATTCAAACAATTCGACAAAAGTAAGCGTACCGCGACTGCGTCAACGGCTGGAGGGACATGGATAGGGCCGATCGGACGATCACGTCTGACGGAACCGGGATCGACCAAGGGATGAGAACACTCGTCATACCAATCTAAATACTCGGCAGACATCTCCCACCCATGTGTCGCATCCGATCCATGCAGATCAATCAGCGGTCTCGGATCTGCATCCCAAGCCCCTAGAAGCTCACCAGCAAAACTCAACTCGTATCCCTTAATTTCCGCTTTCCTGACGACCTTGTCCGACTGGATGGGCAGAACTGGGATTGGCTGCATGAGCCCAAACTGCCTGAGGACTCTGTCCGGGTGGTACGACTCCTGAACATCTATAATGCGCAGTATATCGCAAAACCTGGTAGGAGCTACCTCAAGAGCCTGGAAGTCTAACCCCACCCAAGGGGTCCAGGTAACCTGTAAAGTCAAAAAGGTAAAGTCAATACATACATACTTTTTTAATTTAAAGACTAAGATATCGAAAATTACGTATACTATTCTACCTCCTCGTATCTCATGCGGTCCAGTATGCGATGTATGGCGATCAAACGACCGGTGTCTCTACTGTTAGGCACCTCCGCGGCACCAGGAACAGCTCCTCCAAAGGCCTGGGGGTTCGTGACATATTGTTCCCGAAAATGTGGGAAATATGCCCAAACCCAGCACTGTAAATGAATAAATAAGGCTATTAATGACCGAAATATAAAAACGTTATGTTGCTATTTCACTAATCCATCTAATATCTTACTCTAATCAAAATCCCGCAAGATGCAATGCCCTGTGCTCCACGCCTAGACGCCTCTCCCAAGTTGCGGAAGACGTAGGCTAGAATCCCAGCTCCCCATGCAATGTCGCCGGTGACGTTGTGGTCAAACAAAAGCGCCAACCACTTGTGCTTCACGGCGTTAGTCGACTTGTCCACCAGGACAGTTGAGCCGAGAAGCAACAAGAGGTAGTACGTAGCAATAACGCTCTCGTCACGCTCGTCACTCCTCATCCACTCCAGCAATCTACTCTCTAAAACCGCCAAAGGAAGATCACCAGCTGTGTGCCATCTCTTCACCTGCTCCTGATCAATGCCCAGATCAGCACAGATGCGCTGTCTCACTGCCGGATCACCGAGGTCTGAAGTGCAGCTCCTCCCACGTATGGGAACCCGTAAGATCTGGTGAATATCAGCAAGGGTGATGGTCATCTCTCCGAAGGGCATATGAAATGTGTTCGTCTCGGGATTCCATCTCTCCACAAATGCAGAAATCAACGCCGAATCCATGCTGCATGCAATGCCTAGTGTGCGTAGACCTGTAAGCCCGCTCCGCTCAGCCAGCCTAAACCACGTATGTGGCTCAGGGCTAATATACTGCTCGTGTGGAGAACAATGGGTTGCGCGGAAATGGATCCTCAGAATCTTACGACTCTGAATTAACGGAATTTAAGATTAGTATACATTTTCTAATAAAAAAAGTATTTAAAGATTCAACACATAAACTACAACGTAAAACATACCAAATCCTGCTCCGCCTGACGACGGGCTACCCCGCTACGACGTGGCTGATGCTCCTGCTCAGCAATCTGAGGAACAGGCTCTGCATCCTCAACAACTGCAGCGTCTCCTCTACGTCTCCGTCTCCTCTGCTGTACATGAGGTGGCATCTGCGGAAGTGCCTCAGGAGCGGGCTGAGGTATAGGAAGGTCAAATATAGCCCGAGCAATGTGTGTCTCGTAGCTAGGGAGAAGAATCGGACACCTTGGGCCTCCAGGCATCCAAGGATGGAAATTATGTACAACAGATGGACCGGCAAGAGGTGGAGAAGAAGGACCGGCAGGAGGTGGACAAGAAGGACTGACAGAAAGTGGAGAAGAAATACCGGCAGAAGGTGTAGAAGAAGGACCGACATGAGATGGAGAGGGGACAGGAGTAGGTATCGACCCAAAAAAAGGCGGGGAATGAGAAAATGGAATGTCGTCTGTACTCAACTCCTGTGTCGGTAATCTAGGCTCCAAAGACTCAACATACTCTGCCTCATCATGCGGCTCCTCGACAGCCTGATCATCAACCGCCATGTGTTGAGCTGCCAAGTCCTCATCGTCCTCCATATACTCATCATCAGCAGTCATAGGCGGATGCGAAGATACCCCACTAGACGACAATATATCAGCGCTCACAAGACCGGCGCGGCGACGAATAGACTCAGAAATACCAACACGCCAGGTGCGGTCAGCAACAACAGGTGTCGGCTCCGTACGCCCAGTAGGGGTGAGGGCCGCCAATATACTCTAATTTTTTGGATACTTAATTGATTAGGGACTAATTAATACATTTAGGGACTTATATCATTAATTTTAGAATTTATTATACTTGTTAATTTCTAAATATACGAGCCAATAATTCTAATCTATAACTAGCTAATTTATAACTAATCCGTAAATAATAAATAATACCAAAATTAAGACATAATTAATTCTAATCAATAACTATATTATTCTAATTCGAATTAATTCAAAATTTAAACGATAATGCATTCTAATCCAAATTATTTACTAAATTATTCTATTTCAAATTAACTATATTATTCTATTCCACATTAAATCAAATCTTAAGAAATATATTTACGAAAACAATTACGAAAATAATGATCAATTTAAAATTAAAAATAATACCGCTCGGAGACCGATATGATTCGATACAGGCGTCGTTGGAGTTGTTTCCGCCTCAATCAGAGTCGCCCTCGGTTGCGCTCGGTCCCTAGCTCGACCTCCCCTTCCACCTCGGGTCCGAGCTCCGTCGGAAACCACCATGGCCTCCTCCTCCTCGTCTTCTACCGTCAGCCATGAGCTCCTCCCGCCACCGCTCGCACCACTGCCACCGCTCGCACCGCCAGTCGCCTCTGCGTTGCCGCGCCGGAGCTCGTCGTCGCGCCAGTTGCTCCGCCGCCAGTTGCTCCGCCGCCAGAGATAGCATCCAGACGTTCGGCCGCCGCTCCGCCGCCGGTTTTGGACCTCTCTCCGCCGCCAATTAAGTCGCCCAACCCAGCCCAATCCAAATCCATGGCTAATGGGAACAATCGAAGGAAAGGGAAGAGAGAGATTTCGTGGAATCGGATTCGAATTTTTTAGGTTTGAAGACGCGTCGGGAGGAAGAAGACGACTCGTCTTCTTAAGCGTGTACATACACGCTTAACGTAAGCGTGTATGTACACGCCTAGCTTAGGCGTGTGATTTGGCTTGGGGGCATGAGCTCGTTATTTGGGCCGGCCCAATAACTAGCCCATGTATTACACGCTTACGTTAAGCTTCGTGTAACGACACGCTTAACGTAAGCGTGTAATACATTCATGTTTTTCAAAATGGCAAGAATACCCCTCCACGCGTAGCTTAAGCGTGTAATAATAGACGCTTAGCTTAAGCGTGTAATATAACGTCCATTTAGACTCATTTTCGCGTGCATTTAGCCTTTCCGTTAAAATATATGAGTGGGAGTAAATTTGATCCAAATGGCCAGTGTTGTACATACATGAGTTTACAGAAGAAACTGAAACTGTTTGGAAACTATAAACAGCTGAGCCAAGCATTGATACAGTCACAAACATACAACAACAGGACCAAAAATGATTGCACAACAAGAACACAGGTACTTAATTGATTTCTACAAGAAGCACCCAACAAGAAGATTTTTGGAGCTCCTCCAAGACCCTTTAATCACAATGCCCCTGTAAGAAAGAAAGAAAAACCCAATAGACAATGTAGGAGTTCAATCACCTGAAGTGTTTTCCATGTACAGTTCAGTCAGTACAGTTCCACCTGATGAAGGGCTAGTGGCAGAAATGGATGACACCTTCTGAGAAGAGATGTATCCAAGTTTATGATGTCCTAGACGTCGCCTTCTTTTTGGATAAGAACATAAAGAAGCGCGGGAACAGGGATTTCTTCTTCTTCTTTCCACCCTTGTACTCGGGAGACGTATCCATTGTTGTAGCTCTTTCTATTCCCTTAGGACTACTTGTATTGGGCCTCCTGTATATTTTAGGACTGGTAGGAATAAGGGTTGGTGCAGCTTCCGCCACCTGCTCAAGCTGTTTCAAACCTTGCCCATAATCAACTACTGGAACAGAAGAATCTGCTAACTTTTCGAGTTCCTTGAGTCCTAGTGAGTACGTGGCGGGAATAGATGATGTGTCTGCTAATTTTTCCAAACCCTTGAGTCCTTGTCCCTCCTCTGTGCTTCCTCTTGGGCTTCTAACCATGGTGTTGCGAGCTTTTCTTCTTTGCTCACTATCAGCCCTCCACTTTCTCAACTCTTGTTCCACAGCTAACTTACCTTCCTTGGCTTTTGCAGCCTTCTCATTAGCAACATGGTATGCTCCTTTTCTAGTGACTAGCTCCAGTGTGGCTTCCTCCAGCTTGTTCAATGTTTGTGCCTCGGCTTCTTTAGCAGCCTCAATCTGAGTCATTGCAGCAGCCACCTTCATGTTTGCTTGTTCCTCTGCCTCATGAGCGCGCCTGCTCAGTTCATAGTACTCTTCCAAAGAGAGGGTCACCCCATTTGGTGAGTCCTCTCCATTGGTGATCTGTGTTGATTCACTTTCCTGCAGTGCTTTAATAGCAGCCATGGCCAATTGCTCTGAGGCCCTGGCTGCCTCTATCTCCTTCTGGGCTGCTAGCAACCGACTCTCCATTGTGCTGGCTCCTGCTTTGGCTTGCTCAGCTTCTTCCTTCGCCTTCCTCAATGATTCACGGGCAGCTTCAGCAGCTGACTTGGCTTCATCTGCCTCTTGAGATGCTAGTTGCAACAGTTTTGGCAGTTCCAACATCTTCTCCTTGGCTTCTTTCTCTCTCATCTGAACTGCAGCAATCTCTGACTTCATCCTCTCAAGCTCGGCTTCAAGGGACGCAACTGCTACTGATGCCATGCCCTCCCTTTGTTTAAGGTTTGCAAGCTCAGATTTCTCGTTCTCAAGCTCGGTCTGCAACGATGTGGCTGCTACCTTTAAACAGTTCACCTCATCTGTTGCTTTCTCAATGTCCAGCTTCACTTCTTCAAGCTCCTTCTTTGCTACAGCAACTGCATCTTGAATTCCATTATGGGTTGTCTCCTCCCCGTCTACCTCACTAGCCAGCTGGCCACTGGTTATCTGCTCCAGTTTTGATTCCATATAAGCTGCTAATTCAGCTTTTAAACTGGAAAGCAAATCACATGCTGTATTCAGCTTTTCTTTCAGCTCCTTTGTTTCTTGAATTTGTTGGTTGAGTTTATTTAGATCTTCTTCTGCCTGCTTCAGCTCCTTGTCCCACGCAAGAGCGTCTTGTTCTTTGGCCATGGATGCCCCGATTCGCTGCTCCTCAGCCTCCAGATGTGCAGCATGTGCAGACTCCAAGGCTTCCTTGGTGGAAATCAGTTCTATGGTCAGCTCCTCCACAGTCTTCTCAACCTCCTTGGATGCAGATATAGCATCTTCTGCTCTCTTCACAGACACGTCTTTCTCTTCCAAAAGAGAAGAATATTCCTTTCTTAGAGTTTCTAGTTCCTCCTTGACAGACTTCAGATCAGAGACAGCAGCTATATGCCTGGCTCTGGCAACCTCGAGCTGTGCCTTGGCAGCTACACTTGCCTCATCAGCAATCCCTTGCTCCATCTCTTCAACTCTGAGTTTGGCAAGCTCAGAATCTTGTTTTGCCTGGCGCTCTTCTGTCTGTGATCTCTCAAGATTCAGCTTTAGCTCTTCAATGAGCCGCTTGGTGGCTTCAAGATCCTTTAGCACTCGGATTTTCGCTTCCTCAGCGACTTCAGACCGCTTCTTATACAGGGGAATCTCTTCCCTCACTTTCTCAAGCTCTTGCTCTATGATCTTTCTTCTCTACAATACCAGAATCACAGACTCAGAGTTAGCCTCCTAATTTTCATAGCAAGAAAATAGATGTTCTTGTTACGTTACTCAATTCAAAGTAAAGCAACCATAATTCAAGATTCTACCTCCACAGTTTGGACCTTGTGAGCTTTCCAGTCAACAATCCCTCCAAACTTGGACACTGCTTCTTTAACAGACTCGAATGGGGCTGCTGTATCAATAAGGACTCTAGTTATTTCAGCCGGTGTGGTAGGAGTAGAAGGGTCCATGGTATTGTCTTCTGAAGGCTCGCTTTCACCCATCTTTTTCTCATCTTCTGGGGAATTTTTCTCCTCTGGAGAAACATGGATCCCATTCTCAAGGCCGGCATCTTGAGGCTGCTGCAGCTCCCCAAATTCCTCCTGCAGGTTCTTGTTTGGCAGTGCTGAGTGTTCTTCATCAACCAAAGGCCCATTTACCGTATCTGGGGAATTTTTCGGTTCATTTACATCAGGACTGCTAGACGGGTTATTTTGGCTTTGTCCTGAGGTTAGGTCCGCGGAGACATCTTCCGAGCCATCTAGCAAGCCCTCCTGATTTACATTTCCATTACTCTGATGAGCAGCTGGTTCATGTTTCACATCATCCATTATTACAGGTCAGTTGTCCCAAGTGTCTGTAAGAAAGAATCCATACAACAAAAGCATCTGAATTAATAAGCAGAAAATTATATACCTATTGTTGAAATGCACAGCACAGAGAATAAGAGCTATATAAGAGTCCTCAATTTTCACATAATGACAAGGAGATGAGCATTCTCAAACAATGGAATGATTTCATAACTAGGATTATCTCAGAAACAAAGAAGTCAGAGACTACAAATATCAGCAGTAAATACACAGCATCTTTTCAGAGAAACCTGATCTGACCAAGGAACAATCTAGCCTAAGATCTGGGGAATCCTTGTGTCTTTGCAAATTTACATTTTGCAATAAATTTACAGAGTAATGCCTTCAGCCAAAATGGAAGCCATACAAGTACCTTCTCTCAAACTAGGAATGAATTGAATATCATTTGCATTGAAAGAACGAATTCAACTTTGTATAGAAAAGAAGGGGACTCGATTCGGCATGAAGACATCATATTCTGGTCAACATGCTAAAAATAAAATGAACCTCAAATTACAATCTCTGAACTTTCACCTCTCTCAACCCTAAAAAGCAGCAGATTATTTCGGATGCTCTGATTCAAACAGGAAAAGTTGTGAACAACACAATCCCCTTCCTTTCTCCGTTGTCAAGTCACACAGAAGGTAAAATTTTCCCCAGAAATAGAAATCGATTGGCATTAACAGAAAGCACATCCAATTTGCAGAGCCTATTCAATTTCAACAGGCAAGAGCAGCAATCAGAAAAGTAAAAGGCAAAAAAAAAATTCTAAACAATTCAGAATCAGCTCAGCTCTCTTCCGCGCATCGACTTTCCATCGAAACCAAATTCAAAAAAGGATACATAAAAATTAACGGAATTAGAAAGTAAAGAGCAAGCTAGCCAAGATAAGAAAATGATCGATTAATAAATTGTCCTATTACGCAGAAGCAACAGACATTAATTAAGAGCCAGAATTCAATACGCACGAATTTGCCATGAATCTGTACAGAGAGAGGAGCGTACCGGTGACGGAGCCAGATTCGGAAAGAAGAAGAGGAGAGAATTAATGAGAAGGCGAACTCCGTGAACAATTAATGATCTGTTGAGAAATCAAGATCATCCCCCAAAAATTGAAGGATGATAACGCTTAGCAGCTTGAAATCTGTTGAATCGAAACAAGAGCGAAATATTTAAAAGGCCTCTCCAAAATTAGCAAAAATCAAATTTTGTGGAGACAAATCCACCTCTACTAGAGAGAGAAATAGAGAGAGGTGGAGAAGGGTCTTATTACACGTGCGTGGCAGTCACCTCTCCTTCGCACAATTTCGATCCCAAAGTTGCCCTTTCTCTCTGGATTCTTCTCCTCAACGGGATTGAAATTATTATTAATTAAATCTTAATACAGTATTTTACAGTTGTAAGTGCGAGTGTGACGACTTTCTCACGCCCAATCTATACGAGCCCTAGCTGCTCCACCATATCGAAACCCTAACCCTAACCCTAACCCCCTTTTCTTCCCTCGCTGTCTCTGCGATGAAGAAGAACAAACAACCCCAGCCGGCAACTCCGTCTTCCTCCTCTTCGTCGGAAGGAGAGGGCTTGCCTTAGACGCCGCTTCCACAATCTGCCGCCAGCAAAAAATCAGCCGTTCAGAAGAAGCCGACGGAAGCCAAGGCGGTGGATGACGGACGCGATTCCGACAATTCGGACTCTGACTCTCTGATCACACCGAAGACGAGGTCGAATCCGCCGGCGAAGCGAGCGGAGGACTCGAAGAAGGGGAAAGTTGAAGCAGGCGAAATGGAGGAGGAAGGCAAGAAATCCGCTTTGATTCAGCGGCTGCGGAGCGACGACGACGAGAAGGAAGAAAAAGGGGCGAATTCGTTCGGAGCCGTTGTTCTCGGCGGCACTTTCGACCGTTTACACGACGGCCACCGCCTCTTTCTCAAGGCGGCTGCGGAGGCGGCGAGGGATCGGATTGTGGTGGGAATCTGTGATGGCCCTATGTTGATCAAGAAGCAGTTTGCTGAGCTAATACAGCCTATTGAGACGAGGATGAAGAATGTTCAGGATTGTATCAAGTCAATCAAACCAGACGTTATCGTGCAAGTTGAGCCAATTACAGATCCCTACGGTCCTTCAATTGTTGACGAACATCTGGAGGCCATCGTTGTGAGCAAAGAAACGTTACCTGGCGGGCTTTCAGTAAATAGAAAAAGAGCTGAGAAAGGACTTCCGCAGTTGAAGATTGAAGTTGTAGATCTGGTGTCGGAGGAGATGACTGGAGAAAAGATAAGCTCAACTACATTAAGGATACTCGAAGCTGAGAAGAAGAATCCCGAGGATGCGACGAACGGAAACAATGGTGGAAGTCCAGTAGATGCAAAAGAGGCAGAGATGAGTGATGCGTGCAGAAACTAATAATTTGTGGTATTGATATATGGAAGCATGAGAACCAAAGAAATAAGCAACTTTCTGCAACTAAATTAAGCATTTTTTGTTTCCAGTTGAATGTCAGTCTTGATCAACTGAAATATCTGTGGTGTAATTTCTAACCGCTGAATTCACCTGAAACTAACCGATGATCCGTTTCTTGCTTCTACCTAGGTTTAAGGGCTGATGTAACTTTTACCGCTCAAGATTTACCGCATACATGACGGCCGGCAAACGGTCAAAATAGCGGGGAAGGGAGAGACTACGAAATGACGAGAATGTCCCCAAATTGGACGTTATCCGGTTTCAGATGTGGTGGCAATTTCTGGACGCTGTCTAATGCTGAAATAGCCAATGGCCCGTTTTTCTTTTCTAACAACATAGTTACTAGTCCACACATTTAGGTGAGAAATTGTTGGACATCTTCTAAATATAATCCAAGTTTGCACACATAAAACTCTAAACGACATCCACACATAAAATGTGTATGCACAAACTAGAGTTGAGACGATGATTCCGCATTTATAGAGTTGGTAAAATGAAAATTCACTAAAATTTAAGTTATCAATTCGACGCATTCTATTATTAATGATTACGAATAAGGATTACAACAAGAAACTTTTAAATAAATTATTGCACGAGAATTAAACACATATCTCGTTCTAAAAAACATGAAAATTGGATCTGGAATCTAAAGATTCTTCTTTGAATGTGTTGAAGGCATATTTTTAGCCGGCGAGTCCAGCTTTTTAACAAATGGAAAAAATTACATATTTGGTTAATCACCAGTCATGAATTAGAGAATATGTAGTAAGCACAAAGGAACCAGAACGAAAAGTTTTGATTGTCGTGACTTGTGAGTTGTGAGACAATAAATAAAATGAAAGAAGCATTATCAGTTATTAAGCAATCTACGTAGAATTGGTACACAAGTAGCGCCTGTAGCTCAGTGGATAGAGCGTCTGTTTCCTAAGCAGAAGGTCGTAGGTTCGACCCCTACCTGGCGCGCAATCTATTTTTTTGTCCATATCATTTTTCATACATATTTTAAAGACAGTAGTATATTTTTCTCTTACTCATTTTTCATACCTCATTTTTTTTTTTATAGAAGAACCTCAGTTTACTTTTGGATGATCTTACTTCCTAATACAAGCTAGAAAAGAAATATTCACGGTTACTCAGCTAGCCAATGATAAACAGGTAGTTGTGAATTTCACTTGAGCAGGCATGTAAAAAACAGATCCTCTTGCTATAAAAATTTCAAGTATTACTGACTTCACAGTTTCTGTCCAATGCTGAATGCTCTCACTCAACCCACAGTGTTTCAAAACGAAAAATTGACTGTTACCCTAAAATCAATGGTAACAAGCTCTACTGAGTACTGATAATGCACCGCCTTCTCTGACTCTCTTCCATCCGCTTGCAGAACACAACAAGACTCCAAACGTCGAAATTGAATTTTGTCGTTGAAATGTCAGAAGGTCTTATCTTCCATGAAAAGAGGCTGCACTGGCAGTTTTGAGTAGTCTCATGCTCTTGCCACTTCTTGAATATGTTGAGAATAACTTCTTCCTGGGGGAACAAAGATTAAGTCGTCCCATCCTGAATTCTTCTCGCTCCTCTGCAATCAACCAAATGTGAAATTATACAAAAGTATCTCAACTACAATACTGAACATGAAGAGTATAGTTTATAAATTGAAGGGGGTACTAGCGCTAAATTCGTCTACCTCCATTTTCTTTAGAACATCTTCTAGACTTCCCACCTGTTAGGAAAAAGAAATAAAGATAAAAAGCCAGATACTCCACCAATCTAGATAGTCAAAACTCTAAGCAGAAGTTTGTGCTGTTATATATAAAGATATAAATACAATAGCTGTTTATTTTTCTGCCACATGGAAAATTCTGAATCAACCAACACATAATCTGCGCAATTTTTCTTGATTTGCAGTGATGTTACCCCAAATCTCAACTCTTGATACCTTGATTGTCAAATAATACTCTCAGATTGAAGTATTGAAGATCCATACCATTATATGCTGAGAAGCAGACGATTTTCTCGACAACTTAGAAGTTGACAATTCCTTCTCTAGATCTTCCTGCAACAACAAAGTGAAATGGGCATCACAGTGCTTTGAATTAAGAGAGGCCTTCATGAGTTCATGTGCTAGCCTCAAGATAAAAGAGCTGGAAGATCAGAATTACCTTTTGAAAGAATATTGGCAAGTAGCGTCTGTTTTTTCTCTTCACCACCAGTAGGTCTGACTGCACAAATATCAATGGCTAAACAAACTGAAGGAATATCACAATTTACAAATATATATGAATATGTATAAAGTAGCTTCCTTTCGGATCTCTCATGCCAATAGTGACAGATAATGCCTCCACAAAGCTACATTTTTTCTTGAAAATTCAATATTCCTAGGTTATTACAATGATCTATTTAGTTTCATATCCAAAGACGTAGGCTGACATCAATTCCATTGGCAGAATTTCACTGAAAAAGCATACAAGTCATGCGACTCATCCACTTCCATCACAGTTCAGAAACTTCCCAACAAAGAAGTTAGAACAAAAACATTAATTATTTGCATACTTTAATTGCTCACACAAAATTATTTTTGGTTCAGCATACTTATACAGCTCAATATTTTTTTTAAACACTCACATTGACTTCTGGACATATTAAGTGGTTAGTACTTAGTCCTTCAGAGTAGTACATGAAATGTCACAAAGTACATAACATGAAAACACTACAGTCAAGTCTTATCTGATGATATATTTAAACTATTGCAAAATGATAATTCCTATTGAAAGACCATACTAAGTTATTATTATTGAAATAAAAAAGGAAAACAACTCCACTTGAATCCTTATTCTGAAGTCAGCATACCTGAAATACTGGAACTCCATCAAAGCCATTTCTATTATCTGCTCCTTTCATCTAGACACCAAGGAGGCACTTTGTGAGATAAATCACAATTTATACAATACAAAGTGTATGCTTAAGTTGGTTATAGCCCAACAAGCAAGCAACACTGAGCAATATCGACGTGTAAATATTTGACATATTCTTAGAACTTTCACATTGAACACTCATGTGGTAATAGCATGTCAAACCCCAGTCCATGGCAGTAAGAGGTGGACAATACCAATTTATTCTCCTAATACAATTTCTAAGGTGTAAATCAATATCAATTGAAGAAAAAAACATCCTGATTTTTTAACATATGGGATGATTGGAACATTCTTTCTGCCAAGACGCAAACTTCAATTGTGTGACTTGTAAAAGATGGTATTTCTGTCACAAATGAATGAAATAGTCAACTTCCATGACTTGCTGATTTCAGTAAGGACTCAAAACATGCTATATACATTCTTAAACATCAAATCAAATGGATAGGAAAAAAGTAAACAGAGAACTTTTGAAAGATATAAAATAAGATGCACATTCCATCAAGCCACGAGTTGATCAAAGGATGATACTAACCTCCAGAGCATTCCTTATTTGAACTGGATCAGGCAAGAAACGAAATGCAATACCTTCAACTTTCAGCATATACACCTAAAGGGTTTGAGGGGGGAAATAAAAGAAAAGTGTTAAGATAGCCAGTGAAACTCTCAAGTTTCCCATTGCATTCATACTGAACATGACTTTCAAAAGTAAGCCAACTGAACCAATGAATGGAGCTTCAATTCTAACGAGTTTAACTCATTATAAATCACATCTTATTTGATTTAGACACCGGCCCTGAAAGACAGTGTCTTTCCCATGTAACAAGCACAGTTCTAAATACTAAAACCACATAAGAATATGATTGAACCAAAACGTAAAGTGATGATCACCTGGTCAAGTGTGATAGGAACGACCTTGGCTCGACTCCGCAGTTCCTTCCTCCTGGCCTGAGCCTGAAAATTACCGATTTGGCAATACAATCGAATTGTAAGAAATGGTAAGAAGAGCAAGAATTGTGCTTCTACAGCCAATGTCAACCAGAAGAAGATAAAATTGGAAATTTTCATGAATGAGAGAAAACCTGAGCTAGAAAAGCCTCGGCATCCTCCCGGCGAAAGCATAGCAAACCAATCGACTTTGCGCCATTAGGATCAGAAACGAGTACGAACTCGTTATTCGTGTTGCTAACGGTGTAGACGGCGGTTCCGGCGAGCGTCCTCGCGACAAGGTCGGAGCTGAGCGCGACATCGAAAACGTGCTTTCCTTGTCCGAGCGAAGCGAACGGCAAATTAAAAGGGGAAGACCGAGACGGCGCCGGACGAACGCGCTTCTGCGCAGCCGGAGTAAAAGCCGACGGCCAGCCGGCAATTAGGGTTCCGGCGAGGCGCTTTCCGTCCTCGAAGCGGCTGGAGAGCTCGGCTCCGAGGCGGTGAAAGTGTTGGTGGATGAGAGTCGGTGCTGAGAGGAGCGGATGGGTGGACCCGGTGGGGTTCGGAGCATCCATTTTCTCTATGGATTCGGTGGAAAACCGACTAGTGGCTACCGATTTCTCTATATTTCTAGTTCTGGGTTTTGTTTATTCTGGCCGAGGACGCGCAGATCAGAAACCCGCAGTTACTCTTTTTTTTTTCGTGAACCCGAGTTTCTATGAGAGCATTTATCGTTTTATGCGTACTCGGCAAACCCGGGTTAGAGTTAGAGAATTTATGAAAAAACGGGTTCGACTAGAAACGTCATCGTTTCGGCCAAAAAACAGAAGGGTTAGCGTTGACCTCAGCATATAGCCAGGTCAAATTTATTTTGTAGGTTATATATGATGTCAATAATGTTTTAATTTTACACTTTTTGAGAATACAATACTCAAATTTCAAATCTTATGTAATATTACACTTTTCTTATAAATAAATAAGGAATGGATTTTTTCAAGGAAATTATATTTAATAGACAAGATTTTACGTATTGAGTATTTTAATATGGAGTTAAACTGTGTTATGCTGTGATGTGTATCAGTACAAGTGTCCAATTTGATTTTGAATTTTTGATAGACCAACATTATGATTATATTTTACAAATCCATTCGTATTTCTGTATAAGCTAGTGAGACCACATGTGATTCAATTGTATTGAGTATAATGAAGTTTACAGTAGTTAACTAGTACAAGGTTTACAATAATACCTGCAACAATGTTAGCCATGCTGAATAATTTACAAATAGAATTTGCAACATCTCTCTTTTTTTTTTCTATAGTTTTGCTCTTATCCTTTCCTTCACTACAACTACAACTTCGTGGGCATTACAATATATTTCTCAATATTGCTTTTTGCAGATAATACAATAGTTTTCAAGATATTTACATGCACCATCCTATACACCAAAACAGGTTTGAGAAAATAAAATGAATGAAGGGTCAGCCATGTAGAAGATTGTCTACACAGACTAGTTCCTCTGATAAAGCCTTCTATACTTCCCAACAATCTGCAACTACTATGCCTGCAAAAAAAAAAAATGTTCAAAATTTTCATTTCTGAGTTCATTTTAGCAGAGCCATAATAATTTACCTAGTAATTTCAAAAATACCAGAAAATGGAGATAAAGGAAGTTGAGCAAATGAGACTACCAGAAGATGCATGAATCCAGCTTCCAGATTAGCACACGGAGCGGCGTGTTATATACATCTAGATGATCTTTCAAGCAAGAGTTCCAGGGGGAGGCAATCTCCAGAAATTCCAGGAGTTGAAATCCTCCTGCAACCAGTGAAAAGAGTGGTTAATATGAAATGAGAACAGCAAGAAGTTTAGATGGTAGCACAACATGAGAATTTTTTTCAGCTAAATGTTATTTGGTTTTTCAACACAGATTTTTTGTAAAAAAATGAACCTTTTCAGAGAGTGGTACAGCAGATGGATCTGGGAACATTTCATGAACGAGTTCATGGAGAGAAGTGTATGATTTTGTAGCAACACGGCGGTTCACTGCAACCTCACCCTGCACAGATGATAGTTAGAACAATAAGCCACACAAGGAAACCAGTACTTTCTTTAGGGTTCAATTGGTGGCAAGATTAATACCTTGGGGTTAATGATGAAGACTTTTCCTTTAGGGATTCCGACTTTAACGTAGCTGACTTCATCAGTGTCCCGGTTTCCAAAGCCTGCATAGAATGGATTGCTATCTGGAGGAAATAGGGCCTTAATGTCCTGGATATAATGCAGCAAGAATTATACAAAACTCGTCAGCAACAATGGATATGAACTTGTTCGAGAAGAGGTAAGATGAACTTAATGTAAGTTTGATAGATGTGTAGTGAAACATAAGACTAACCTGTAAGCATGCGATCTTGAACTCATGGGGAGCTCTTCTAATTACTGCTTGTAGCAAAGAGGAGAAAGCGTAAATCTTTTTGCGTTATTTAAAGGCACATGTAATTTTAATATGGCACAATATGATCTAGCACAATGGTCAGCAAAAATGGCAATCTCAGAGCACAATGGATTTTGATGTGTCATATAATCATATCCACCATTAAAGAGCTACCAGTTAGTCTTCAAAACTTCATACAAAAAGTTGAAGATACTATATTTATACACGCGCATACACAAGAACCATAAGATAGAAAAAGAACTCTGGAAGATTGTTTCAAAAGTATTACCTTCTCGAAACAAGGATGGAAAGAGTCCATCAGGAGAGATAACAACTGGGCCCTCCGGTAATGCCTTCCCATTCTGCCAAAGCACAAAGACAGTCTCAGAAGGGAATATTTGATTAATGTCAAGCCATTCTTAGAAATAAACACTTCAAATTGCAAGTCCAGAACAATAGGCAAGCACCTGCTTAAGGTTGAACAAGAACTGCCTTGTGACAGAGGCTTGGGAAATTGCGCGTGCACTGAGAAAAAGCAATTTATACCCATTTTCCTGCAAGTAAGATAAAATAGGAGTGTGATCCTGACATGTAAACATTGCATGTGTTGCAGCTAGATCGACGAGTCCAATCAAAACCTGAAATGTATCATGTAACTGACCTTGATGGCAGAGAAAAGATGTGTAACTCCTGTCTGCGACCAGTCATAACCAACCATAGGCATGAACTGTCCTAGAACATCAGATCTGTCCAATAAATGTCATAGAAGAAAATTAGAGAAAATATGACCCCTCATGTTTTTCAATTCTGATGCAGCTGTTTGTACAAGCCAAGCAATTTAGTAAAATGATAAACGATGCTGAATAAGTCACATGATAAAACAATAAGTATAAGCAGGTCAAGAATCCAAAAAAAAACAAGCTATAGGTACTGAAAGTGGCATGCAAAAAGTTTTATGTGTTGAAATTGTACGAGTATTGTACATCACTCACTTAGTAATAGTCCCATCCACATCCGAAATTACTATTCGATCATTCCATTTCCACAAGTATATCCGAGCATCAACCTGTTTAACAGAAATCAAAAAGATATTATTCAAGAAAACAAAAGTAGTCATTTTGGATAAGAAACACTCAGCAGACGGGGAAAAACAGCAAATGTATGGAAGATGGAGACACCTTTTGCTCTCCGAGCATAGCAGTTGAGAATGTGAAAGTCACTGTATTCTTTCCCTCCTTGAGATTCAAGGATGCTAACTGTTCAGATGTTGGTGTTTTCGCCCGAACAAACTTCTTCTTTATAGTCTCAGAATTACCTGTGTTCCCAGCCCCTCTCTGGCTTCCAGTAGCATCCACGACAGCGAAATTTCTCTTGTTCATGCTTTTTGTTTTCTTGAATGGCCATAATCTCCACGTTCCATTACCAGACTTTATCGAGTGTTGCCGATTTCTTTCAACATCATATTCAACTTCCTCAACATTTATCATCCCTTTAGGTTCTATAATTTCTTCACCCCTAGGTGCACCAATAGCCGAAATAATTGGCAAAGCTGCTATCCAGGGAAAATATAGACCCCCAATTCGTACTACCACCTCATCATTCTTTAGGAAATCAGGACCAAGAGAAACTAATTTCTCCACATCCACTTCTTCAGAATCAAAAGCATGAGCAGCAGCTTCATATCCCATGCCCTCATGTAGCAAATGCCTGCAGAGGGATATCTCTACATAATGCAGAGCATGTAAAAGATGTGTTAGGAGACAACTTTAAGAAACAAGAATGAAAAAATTAATTTCGAGCTTCATCTGCACTTTGATTTCAATGCACAAAATACTAAATTATTACTTAATTGAGAATGTGTTACAATTACAATAATCACAAATGGTAATAAATATATTAAGTACGAGAATATTAGAAATACTAGCAAATAAGACATGCTGAAGTATCCTTACCGACTGCAGGATCTGAAAGAAGTTCCTTGAGTTCCTCTGAGATCGTATACTGCTCCAATGAAGATTTTGTTGGTGTTGATTGCTGCTCGTGTGTACCATTATCTGAAATTATAGGAACATCACCTGGGACTAACATCATACTGGGAAAGCTTGAGTCCAAGGAGCGGCAAATGGCATGATTGACATCTTGAGAATTCATTGCAACTCCATGAGACCAAGATCTCGAAAAAGAATCTACTTTCTTTGCAATCTGATCAACCTGCTCACGGGCTCCAACAATGCTAATGGGGCTTGATGTCGTCCTTGAAATTTCTGGACAGCTGGAATGATCATTAGGCAGAGTATCTTGAATAAGCTCGGCTGTGAAAGAATGTGACTTATTAAGCATCTCAGTAGATCCATCCAACTTCTCCTTGCTGCTATCGGGGTAAGATCGGGGGTTACTTTCTGACTCCAGAGAATCTAAAGGAGTGGCATCTGTGTCCATAGTCCTTGGAGCTTTAGACCCATCAAGATCACTGAAAAATTGTGCCTCATTGAGCTCTTCTGGCAACCCACACACTTTATCATCACTCTCACCAGAATCATGGGAGTTACATTCATTCCTTGTGAAATTTGAAGATGTGCTTCCCACTGTCAGCACCATTTTTGGTCCCGAACTCTCAAAATCACTAGATATGAACTGCTCTCCCTCAGAATATTCTGAGACAGCACCATTTGTCACAAGGCTGTCGGTAGGGGGATAGCTGCAATGTTCCTCTGACCTTAAGTTTTCCATCAACTGAAGTGCGGCAGTAGTCGCCTCTTCTATAAGGAAAGAGCTTGTTAAGCTTGGCACTTGATTAGGAGCAACCTGATCCACAACCAGTTCATCTACAAGCTTTACAGGGCCTGCATTGGTTTTACAGTCAAGGATGACCTCTACTTTCGTTTGGAGCACAGTTTCAACGTCATCGGGTGTAACAGCACCAGACTTTGACCCATCAACGGATATGCAAGGGTCTTTATCTTCTAGGTTTTCTGTATTCTTGTCCATTTCATATGCTAATATAGTAGTTGAAAATTCAGGATTTACCTCAGATGTCAGCTTCCTTGGCTTACAAAGTTCTTCAACGGGGTCATCTATTTTCCCGGAAACCGAACAAGGAAAGAGTGAACTACCACTTGATTCCCCATTAGAACTATCAACTTCTTCCACAAAGCTGTGTGAACTTTCACAATCTATAGACGGTTGAACTATCTCTATTCTGCTTCCATCACCAGCTTGTAGGACTTGAAAAGTAGTAGAATGCTCATCCCCACTCGACAACGCACCTGCTGCATCAGACTTAAGCTCTTCCAATCCTTCAACGAATGAGTTTGAACCTACGGAACCAGAAGCATCAAATCTATCTACACCTTCATCATTCTGAATAATCCCAGTATCACCTACATTCGAACCTATTGAACTTTCAGAAACAACACTGACCTCAAAATGTTTTTCCTCTAAAGTAAAAGATTCCATAAAATTCATTGGGGCTGCTGAAAGTAGAATTTCAGTATCACCTGCATCATTGATATAATCTGAACGAGGAGAATTATCTTGGGAACCATCAGAATGAGGCAGCATAGAAGAATCTGTTTTACTTCCGGTGTCATCATTACCAGTTGGCAACGTCTGGATGCCCCCGTTAACAGATGACTGTTGATCAGAAATGCATGGAGTGTTTTCCTTTTTTTGTTTACGGGTTGCAAGACACGTGGACCACCTGACCTCCAACAGATCAGCTGCAATCTCAGCACGCTCCATTGAAGCTTCCCTATCCCTTCCAATAGCCTGTTCTTGCTGCTGTGAAGCATTCTCTTTCTCCGACCTTCGCCCAAATACAAACCCTAAAATCCTAGGTCCAGTAGAATTGCTTCGAGTCACAACCTTTGCATTGTCATCTTCAAACTCCGAAACAAGCTCTGATCTCTGCACATCATAATTGCAACTCATTATCTTCGTTGGTCTCCTAATACCGGAACTCCCTTGTGAATCATCTCCCCAAGAACCAGTTTCTGATATCTCATTTTCCACATCAACCTCGCTCACAAAGTACGCCCCACCTTTACTGTCCAAATACATACGAAAATCAGCATCGACTCCGTTGACATTCAAGCTGACCACCTTCTCCCTAGCCTTCAATACGCCTTGAAATTTTCCAAACTGAACATACCAAGGTGACGACTTAAAGCTCCCATCTTCTTGTTGCACCACAACAATGTCCACTGCACCACCAAATGGATGGAATGGAGCCGCAACAGTTACTACGCCCCGGGTTATATAACTGCCTAACTTCCCCACGGCATACATAATTGCAAATTTTACAGCTGGAGCGCCCAGATCCACAATCCCACAAGTCAAATCAGCATTCAAAACGTTGGAGCAACACGCAATATTCAAACTTGGGAAGTATTTTTGAGCTCAGATCAATGTAGAAACTGATACATGACCAGAGTCAAGAAACCAAGCCTCCATTTATGCAGTCGCAATACACCATTAAATACCATTACGCTCCAAGCCCGAATTATTCAGACCGAGATGAAGGCGTGTGGCGTGTGCCGTGTGCAGCTCGAACAGAGATCACGCAGATGATAAAAAATAATCGTGAACCAAAACCCCCAAATCGAGACGCCTGCCTTAGAAATAAAAATAGAACTACTCAATTTCCCAAACGTAAACGGCAAAACAGTCAAAATCGATTCACCAAATTTTCTTCGACGAGAAAATGAAAAACAATACCTAATCTACAAGAAACCGAAAACCAGAAGTCCGAAAAAGCGTTAATTAATGGGGGTGGAGAGGCGGTGGGCCCATGTTTAAGCATATTCGGCGTTTTGTATTCGAATCTGCCGAGTAATCAATCCGAAACAATAATCACTATTACCAAATCCGAAGCCTAGCCCCTTTTTTGGTTTTTGCTCTTAATTTTTAAATTATTTCGGAGGGGGATTGTGAATGAAACAATCAAATCATTCAAACCGAACTGTGAAAAAAAAGTGGAATTGAATGATTTGGACGATACTGACCTTGATAGAGCTTGCAGAAAATTGAGGAAGAAGAGAGACGAATGCAATCGGAAGCCCCGATCTCTCCTGAGAGAAAGCAGGGAGAGAAACAGAGAGAAGAGAGAAAGGAAGGGGGAAATTTGATTTCACCGTATGGAGTCACGAAAGAGAGAATGGGCGGTGGACCGACACGTCAACATTCCGACGTCGTTTTATATTTATTTTTCTTTCTCTTATAAATCTATATCTATCTATATATTAATAGAGTGTGATTCAGGTGTGAAAGAGTCTTATAATATAAAATAAGAAAAAAAATTAGTCGTTAGATCAGATTAAAAACTAAAAAAAAGTGCAACACGGATGCCCGGATGCCCTTTTGTGCATGACTTTGATTTTTGAACATTACTGACAGAGTGCAAGCCGGAGACCTAAAAGTGCAAGCCGATGACTTGAAAAGTGCAAGCGAATGCAACACTTCTGTGCATGCAAATTCAACATTTTGTGCATGTATTTTTTTGGATTGGAGTGCAAGTTGTTGGCTTAAATGTGCATGTGAATTTAACGTTTTTGTGCATATATAACTCGCATGCACTCTCAGTTGAATTCGCATGCACTTTCAGTTGAACTCGCATGCACTCACATGTATTTTTTTGGATTGGAGTGCAACTGTGTAAGTTGTTGGCTTAAATGTGCATGCGAATTATTATGCATGTATAACTCGTATGCACTCTCAGTTGAATTCACATACACTCTCAGTTGAACTCACATGCACTCACAATACATAAAACATGCACTTGATTTCACATGTACTCAAAAGACATATAAGTACACTCAAAGGCATGCACTCTCAGTTGAACTCGCGTGCACTCAGAACACATAAAGCATGCACTTGATTTCACATGCACTCAAAAGTTCAAAGACATATAAGTACACTCAAAGGCATGCACTTCAGTATAATTCACATGCACTTTCGATTGAATTTACATGCACACTCCTAGTAGAATTTACATGCACCAATTTTCTAATTCGTATGCACTTTTCAGTTAAATTTCCATGCACTCCCAATAAAACTTGCATGACTAATAACACATAAAGCATGCACTAGATTTCACATGCACTTGAAAGTCAAAAAACATGCATACTCAAAGGCTTGCACTTCTAATAGAGTTCACATGCACCCAAGGGTGGTCTGGTGGCCGGTGGTGGTCCGACGACCGACGGCGGCGGTCCGGCGACTGGCGGCGGTGGTCAATGGTGGTGCTCCGATGGTCAACCCTTTGAATTAAAGACATGTGCATGGCACATGACTTTTAATGAAAGTTCAATCATGACCTTTGATTTATTTCTAATCCAATGGTCTATATTCATTCTTATTTTGTACAATAATAATATGTCTCACATGATACTTATCCATATTTATATACTATTACTAAAGCCATAAGTCTCTCTCCTATTTGTCACACATCTAGCTATGTTAAGTCATCAATTTAATTTATACAATTATATATTCACCCTTCTAATTTTCTCCTAATTGCTCAATCTTTTCTAGCAAGATTACATATATAGTTTCCATATATATTTTTGTACTTAAATTTTGGCATAAGTTATATTCTTAATTATGTTATAGCTCTCTACTAATTTTCTAACAAGATTCCATATCTATTTCTTCCACATATATTTCCTTACTCAAATTACGGAAGCATACTATATGATTTTATATTTATTTATGGTACATTTTGGTTAGCTTATGTTCAATATTTATAAGACATATTCTTCACATATTGGTTTTATTTTATGGTACATCTATCTATATCTATATTCTATATTCTATCTATATCTATATCTATATCTATCTATATACTATTATTAAAAGTCATAAGTTTCTCTCCTATTTGTCACACATCTATTTATGTCAAGTTATCAATTTAATTTATACAATTATATATCCACCCTTCTAATTTTCTTATAATTGCTCCATCTTTTCTAGCAAGATTACATATATAGTTTCCATATATATTTTTGTAGTTAAATTTTGGCATAAGTTATATACTTAATTATGTTATAGCTCTTTACTAATTTTCTAGCAAGATTCCATATCTATTTCTTTCACATATATTTCCTTACTCAAATTATGACAGCATATTATATGATTTTATATTTATTCATGGTACATTTTGATTAGCCTATGTTCAATATTTATAAGACATATTCTTCACATATTGGTTTTATTTTATGGTACATTTTGGATTCACATATTGGTTAGTTATTGAATACTAGGATTTCATATTTGATAAAATTATTGTCAGACATATTTTTATTATTAGTCTCTATTTAATATTTCTGGTATTATATATGACAAAATTAGTATTAAGCGTTTTAATTTTATTTTAAAGTTATTGATTATTATTATTTTAACATTATTATAAATTATTATTTATAAATTATAAAATTTTATTTTCAAGATCCCGTATCTACTACTACCTTTTTAAAGTTGTAATTTTTAGGTTGATACACCAATTCAAAAAACTTAGAAAGCAGCTTATAATTACTTCAGCTCCTTGGAATCATTTTACCTCTAATTCCGATTAATGTAGAAGATAACAAGTGTTAGAGAAGTGGGGTCCAACGGTCCACCTTACCACGTTGGCGCCACTTTGCTCTTTCCCAGTTTGATAAAAAAAATACTCCGTATAAATTAAAGTCTTAAGTATAGGCCATTACCAAAATAAAAAGTGTACTTATAAGTTGATGTGCTCGTTTTAATAAAGTCATATTACTTTTTGCTTAGTGAAGCCAATTTTATAAGTGAGTTGAATCTATTGAGTTGTCCTGCCATAATCAAGTTTAATAGGCACTAAACTAATACATACTGCGTATAATTCAGTAACATTAGGGATGGCATGAATATTGCTAAAGTTACTCCGGAATTTATTTGTGTTTATTAGTATTTACTCAAATTCAGTTGCTCTACAAATTATTTTAAATTAAGTAGAGCCTATAAAAGATCTTGGTCTCTCGGAGTCATACAGATGTCAAACGGCGGCCGACGAGCCCAGTTATCCGGTGTCGTAAGTCAAACGGTCAAACCTGTCAGTCCTGGCATTAGAAGGTCCAACCTCGTTGACCAGTCGTTAGCTTGTTTATTAAAAATAGATTATTGACTTATTTACCTACTAGCTATAAGCTACGGAGTACGGAGTATTACCTAATTATCAACCGGTTTGTATAACGTGTGCTTATGTGTACATGATAAGAGTTTAAATTTGAAAAAAAAAACATAAAATAAAATAAAATTAATAATTAAAAGGGATTATTACTAACGATTTGTTTGTTATGCAAATTTATAATGCTTTTTTTATAGATAAAGATTTTTTTAATATAATGGTGTTTGATAAAAGAGATTTATAAATACATTGTTAATTTGTTATAGTAAATTGTGAAGAGATTATTTCACAAACTCCAAGGCATTATAAATATTTATTTTGAAAAAACTCCTTTATAAATGATAAAGGCATTATAATTGGACTAACCAAACAAACCCTAAATATAGAGTTTTTATTGTGTCCAATTATCAAACTCGTCCATATGTATGAGGAGATGGAGGAGCTAAAATTGGGGATGAGTTGGGTAAATGATCTATGTGCGACGTTTTTATTAAGAAACTAATCCTCTCTCCCTAAACCCTAAATCCCAAAAAATAATATTTTAGAGAGAGAAAACAAAGAAGAGAGAGAAAAAAAATAATAAAATAAGCTCGTATGGGATATGAAAAATACATAAAAACTAATAAAGAGTAATTTTATTAATTGAAAACTCTTAAAAAATTAATGAGTCCAAAACCCTCCTAAAAGGGGCTATCCCTGCCTCCCTGGGTATAAAAGGTCGTTTTAGGCCTATTTGGATTATTGGGCCGTTTCCCCAACGAGCCCATTATGAATTTAAACTGTTTCTCAAGCCCATATTGACCTGTTTGCCGAATTTCTCGCTGTCAATTGTTTTTCTTAATTTCATATGGTGCGTTTCAACACTATCATGACAAGCTTTCATTTGTTTCTGGCTTGTGCTCATTTGCTTCTTTCGTGAAATATCCTTTCCTTTTAGATTGATGTTGTAAAAAAGGGGTCGCAAAATCTCATGATTCTCCTATTATTTGATTTAATTGTTATGACTTGTGTGTTTGGCTACCTTCTTTTTTGCAGTATTTGGAAATGGGTTCATTGAACTATGGGTGCATGTTTCTACTTCACAAAACATATACATTGTACTGAACTACAGTATCTTTTATCAATTTCATATCTTTGCACTGTAACATCATTCATGTATGATTTGAACTGATTGAGCTAAAGAAAATGTTCAAATCCCTCCTGATCATAATTGTAGTGTACTAATGTTGTCATTTTGCTTATGATTGTGAGAAACAATTATTAGAATCATTTGAATTATGATTTACAGCTTTGATCTTGTTGTATTTTGTCTAATCTTGATGGCTGCTTCTTCCATTGTTCTGATAAAAATGAAGGAATTGTGTCCTTTAATCAAGGCGCAATTATCAAATATGGAATAAGACAATTAATGGAGATTTACAATCCAGGAATTTTAGGGGTCGTAGTGTTTTGCTAGAAGCCAACTACGATCAATGAGCTTAATCGGGTTAGGCCCATGGCTATAATAATCGGGTCCTATGAGGTCACACACAGTCACACATAGAGTTATCGGGCTGGATCTGTTGGAACTCATTATTTGAATGTGGCGCCGGTCACTTTTTCGGGCACAATTCCGGTGGGCTCCGGCCATTGTCAACACCGGAAAATGGAAGCATTGGCTTCGTCTACATGAGTACATTCTCGTAGTGTACTCATACGACAAAAATGATTTCCGTTTGAATGAGAAATGGAGGCCCAAAGTAGCTTGCATGAAGTGCAAGACTTGGGTAAAATGTTGGGATAAAAGTGTATCCCACATTGGAAGTTTGGAGACAAATCTCCTAATATATATAAGGGGAATATGGACCTAAGGGTGTGGCCTTGGGTCATTACCCATTTTCAATGGGGAGAGGACCTAGCTCATCAAGCCCACGCGCGCCGAGCCGAGCCGAGCCGAGCCGCGTCGGGTCGGGCGAGCGAGCCGAGTCGGGTCGGGCGAGCGAGCGAGCGAGCGAGCCGAGTCGGGTCGGGCGAGCGAGCGAGCCGTGTCGGGCTTGGGCTGGTCAGCCAACGCCCAACGTTCTTTGAAACGTAACTTCCGAAGCTCTTTAAAACGAGTGATAGCTCTCTCATTCGAGACATCGAACACAACGATCCTTCTCTTCCGAAAATTGGGTCTGAGAGTACACGCAGATCCGTGGGTTCGTTAGCTCTTGTTACTGGGTTGTGCGGTTCAAGAGATCGTCGCAGTTGTATCCTGGGATTCGGAACGTCAACAACCGTCACACTACGGGGCGTTTTCAGAATTAAGGAAAGAGATTTCGGTCTCGACTCTGCATCCGTTCTTCGTTCGGTATTTCTAAACTTTAGATTTCCTTAATCCATGTTCGTATATTTGCAGTTTAAAGCTTTCGTATGCATATAGGAAATTATATTCCTACAGGATCAAATCGAACCGGAAGCCCATGTGGGACATGGATTTCGGCCCATTGGCTTTAATTGGGATAGTGACTTTTATTATTAATGGGCAAAAATTACTATTGATAATTACTTGATAAGAAGGTATCTTGATAGAAGATATATGGAAACAATATATATATGTTAATGCCTACGGTTGAGATAAGATCTCATATAAGGATATTGTTTCTTTATAAGATACATACGTACAGCACAAGTCTTCTTGATATATAGAAATCAAGTTTCACGGCTGAAGACATATTGTTCAAAAAAGAGAACTGTTCACGGCCAGTCCTTGTCTAAGCCACGTTCGTTCGTCGTTCTAGCAGACGAGATTAAAGGCGATCCAGTTTCCAGACTCGTGTGGACTAATTAGAGAAGCCACACTTGGGGCTTTCAATCTCCGTTGAAATCCTGCAGGAACGTTTCAGGCTCGCATCAAACGATATGTAACTCTAACTATACTATATTCCTATTAGTTCATGCATGAGATCCTTGTTAGATGTTAGGAAATAGTTTTCTGAAATTCCGCTTTAAACATCTAAATTCCCTACAAAAAATGAAGGAAAAAATGAGTTTGTGTATCTTTTGCCTTGATGTGTATGAGACATTAAGATAAGGAAACCATGTCTGAATTTTCTTCTTTTTCCTTTTAAAAATACAAGGGCCTGTTTGGTCACATGTTTATAAACCCTTTATAAACAAAGCTCATTTTTTTCTCTCCTTTTACATTTCTCTATAACACTCGATACTTAAATTTCAAACACCATTTTTTCAAAAAAATCTCTTTATAAACACATCTACCAAACAAACTCAATTGTCTTTTTGTTATTCATAGGGTTTATATACTTATATGTTCAATAGCAGATATGGTGTTACTGTTACTATGTTGTCAAATCATCCTGATCATGTTTTTCAAGTATTGTTCAGATGTACCCTATACACACTGGTTGATGGATTTTGTTTTGAAATAGTTGGAGTTATCTAGCAAGTGATGCCTTATTCATGCAAGCAATTTCATTTTTATCTTATTGTTTTCCCTTTTCCTGGTCTTATGCATTTGAATTGATGGTCCAAAAGTGGATGTTTCATAGAGAGAAAGGACTTCTCAAGTGGGCGGATAAAGGGCTTTACTTTGGTAAGATTGAATATATTTTTACATCAAAAAGTTGCTTATACAATAAAAAGTTTCACTTTTGTTGCACTAATCATTGAGAGACTCATCAAAATCATCATCATTGTATCATATGTGCAAGGAGAATAACATATGGTTTTAATCTAGTCAAACAATGTGATCTTTGCATGCTTGGTAGCTTAGCTATCATAAGACCCATGTACAATGTGCAATCACCCTTGATAAACTTTTGTACCATTAATGCCCTCCACATTTTTGTTCATTCAAAGCTAAAGTTTCTAATCTACGGTTAAGGCATCATGTTGTGGCTCTTCTTCACTATTCTTGTATCATGGTATTGTCAAATGTAAAATGAAATCTTTAGATAGGTCATGGAACTAGATTTGAACCGTACGTTCACTAGGTTTGGAGTATCTAAAGGAAGCTTAGGAATAAAATGAGACACATACATAGAAAATCCTTAGGAAAAAAGATCAAGCTATTATTGGAACTTGGCTTTTTTGAAATTATACAGTTAAGTCTGATGATTGTGCAATTACTCTACTCCTTCTTAGAGTCAAACTTGACCGTTACATACATCTAGTGTGAAAAACCCTAATGGAAAACCTTAGCAAAAAACACTCCATTCCTCCTTTCCCCTCTATCAAGCGCCGCATCAAACCCAACAAAAAACCCAACAATTCCTTTACTCAATCGTCCTCCAAAAGTGAGATTCATGTCAAATGGAAGATACTTGAGAAGATCTATGGCCTTCTCATCAACCTTCTCCCCGTTCTTGGTTTAGAAAAGGGGCTTCCTCCAAGAAGCTCTTCGATCTTGCCAGAAGAAGCACAAAACTTCATCTACTTTCTGAATCTCTAATTGAATATGCCCCGTCTTCACCTCCAGAAGCAAAACGACCACTCCACCTGGTATGGACGACGCCCGCCTTCTATTATCCTCTCTAAGCGGGTAAAGATGACAAGGCTCCCCGTCTCTCTCTCATCCTCCCTCCGGCGATTAAGAGCCGGGACCTCGCCGACACCATCTTCTACGATAGAACCGCCTCTCAACATTAAAACTATTATCGCCTCCCTCTTCTGCTTTCCCGTGAAGATGGCTGATTCGAAGCTTCTCCCTCACCCCCTGAGTCAGTTAGATTCTCCGAAGGTGATTATTGGTCTGCAAATCTCCAAGATCCATCGATGTCTTCAAGCCCTTAAAAAGCTTCCTCGTCACCATTCTAGGTGTGAAATTCCAGTTTTTAATCTTAACCCTACTATTATCAACTCGTTTACCTTTGATTATTTACTATGCTCTGGTTATCCTGTTATTTGCATATCCTCTCTTAACCCTTATCACTGCATAATCCCATACTTTGAGACTATAAACATCCTGGTTGATTCCATTGTTGTATATGGTATTGATCTTGCTTGCTCATTACACTCTCTGTTGTCTCATTCTTGTAAGAATATCAAAGGGAAAAAATCTTCCTCTAAGCTTACTCTCTTTATGGCTTCACAAGTCTACTTAGTTTATATAATCATGGAAGAAAATCCCCACTTTAGGGCTTTTCGAGCCCTCTCTTGTGTGTCTATAGCCGTGCTAATCACTCACAATGGTTGGATTACTCTGCTCCTGAACTATTTCCTTCTTATATGTTGTTTGTATCTTCTTACTGCCAAGAACGATACACACCTTAATACCACCATAACCAAACTAAATATGATGAGTTTTTTCAACTCATGGCAACACTTATGGATGTTTATGGGTTTCTCCCTATTTGTGTGCTTTGAACACTTAGCTCTTAAAAGCTATACTATATTGGTGACCCATCACAAGGAGTATTCTTGCATTAATCATATATACTGTTATCAGTCTCTGTTATTTACTTTTCTGTCTTACAAGAGTCCAGTGCTTTGTGTGGAAAGTCTTGCTGTTGTTATGAAAGCTATCATGAAACTTTTGTTGACTCCTATTATAATTGATTTTAAGGCTTCACAAGCCTGGCCAGATTATACTGTCACTGAGGTTAACCCTCACATCAAGGTTGCACAAACCGTGTTATGGAGTTACATCTTATGGTGTGTCTTTACTCTTGCTAAGCCTGCAGGGTTATCCCTGACTAGTGTAATCAGTAACTTCTTGTGCTCAAATAGCCTATTTGCTTTGCATTATAATTCTTACAACTTTAAGACTCACAAGTACACTGAGTGGTGCTTCTTTAAGTGGTGCTTCTCTGATTTGCAGGACCCTCATTTCCTCTGCTTTCTCCCTAGTATCTCTACTTCTGGAATTATCGCTTACACCTCTTCCACTCTCTCTCTCTGGAATTAGAAAATTTGTTTTGTGTCTTTTTCACACCCTTTATTGTCTACAACGCTCACAAAACTTCATGCCTTGTATTTATGATAATGTAGGGCTATGCTCTTCTGCTATCAGCATGTCTACAACAACTCAAAACAATGTGGAACTTCATATGGCCCCTCCCTTACCCAAATTCTGAGTATAAACTCTTGGAGAACAATTATCCTGTTATCGGGAACAAACATCCGTAACGAAATTAGATCAGATTTCGAAAAAAGATTTAAAAATGGAACAATTAAAAATCACAACCTTTACAAATTGCTTGGAAACATAACCAAAGAGGTCACAGATCGGGATAACTTATCTCTGACAAGGAATGTGACAAATAAGGAAGTCAAAAACGCTATCTTCAACATTGGCAGCGATAAATCACCAGGACCAGATGGAATGTCCGCTCTGTTCTACCAAAAATATTGGCACATTGTTGGATCACTCGTCACTAAAGCAGTTAAAAGCTTCTTTCACTCAAGTAAACTTCTCAAACAAATAAACCACACCTTCATTACTCTAATACCCAAGTGTGATAATCCCAACTCAACAAACCATTACCGACCGATTAGCCTTTGTTCCACAATTTATAAGATCATCTCTAAAATCTTAACAGAAAGATTAAAACCCATTTTAAATAAGCTCATTCACCCCCTACAAGGTGCCTTTGTTGCAGATCGTGCCATTCAAGACAATATCCTAATAGCACATGAAATTTTCCACTCCTTTCGGGCTAAGAAAGGAAAAAGAAGGATGGATTGCTATTAAACTGGATATGGAAAAAGCTTACGACAAAATAGAATGGGAGTTCATCCTGAGTGTACTCAACAATTTTGGCTTCTCTCCAACTTTCGTTGCTTGGATTAAAGAGTGCATCGAAACCGTCTCTTTTTCAGTACTAGTAAACAACGGACCAACCGACATCTTCTTCCCTAAAAGAGGACTTCGACAGGGTGATCCCCTATCCCCTTTTCTCTTTATCTTAGGTGCTGAAGTCCTTGCTAGGCAACTTCAACATGAAGCCAACTCTAACACCAAACAACTAGGCTTTAAACTCAGTCGATTGGGCACTAATATCCCATTCCTGGCCTTTGCTGATGATATTCTCATTTTTGCCAAACCAAACCAAACATCCTGCCAAAAGGTTAAGACAATAATCGAAGATTACTGCTCCATATCGGGGCAATGTGTAAACTACCATAAATCGACATTTCAAATAACACCCAATACATCGAACAATATCAAATTATTGATCCAATCAATACTAAATATTCCCAATTCGGCCTCACTAGACAAATATCTCGGTTGTCCTATCATAAATGGAAAAGTCAATCAAAATACCTTCCAAAACACTATTATTGCAACAAATAATCAACTTTCCAAATGGAAAGCTAGTTTCCTTTCCCTTGAGGGAAGATCTACCCTTATCAAAGCAAACTTGGCCGTAAAACCTAATTACATCATGCAATGCTTTATGCTACCAGCTTCCCTACACCAAAAACTGGATAAAGCTAACAAAAATTTCTTATGGAACAAAGATCTATCATTTAAACCACTTATCGGATGGGATAAAATTTGCAAAAATAAAGCAAATGGAGAAATAGGAATCCGCAAAACGGAAGACATGAACAAAGCTCTTCAAATGAAACTCATTTGGAAAATATTTGCAGAACCAAATAACATTTGAGTCAAAATCATCAAAGAAAAATATCTCAAAAATGATAATATTCTTAACTATACTAGGAAAACGAATCATTCTTGGCAATGGGATCACCTCCTCAAACTTCGCAATGACTTCAAAGCTGGTCTGCAATGGCTCATTGGCGATGGCCACTCTATCAACTTTTGGGTGGACCCATGGACCCCCAATTTTACCCTTAAAGACTACATTCTCCCAAACATCTACTTTGATGACCAAACCAAAGTGAGTGATTTCATCACTAATAAAGAATGGGATACTCCTAAACTAAAAGTTGTGCTTCAGGATGAAGTTGTTGAGTTTATTAACAATATCCAAATACCACAGAACAACATCCCCGATCGACTCTATTGGGCTCCAAATAAATCTGAATGGTTCTCTACTAAAACAGCCTTTGAATTAATAACCAAACAAATAAACCCTCCTACTAATGACATGTCATGGGTTTGGAAACTTGATACCTACCCAAAAGTGAAGAATTTCTTATGGAAAATATGTCATGATGGCCTACCTACGAAAGCTAGGCTATCACAAAAACATGTCTCAGTCCCACTAGCATGTGACGCGTGCAATAATCTGCATGAAGACCTAAACCACTTCTTATTCAAGTGCCCCAAAATGCTGGAACAAATCAAGAAACAAAATCTTCCTATTGATTTCATCATTAGAAGATTAAATACTAATAACAAAAACCTATAGACTTAATCCGTGAACTGCAATCCTTACTTACTAAAAATGAATGGGTTTGTCTTGCTACCACCTGGTGGGGCACTTGGATCAATAGAAACCAAGTAATCTTCCAAACACCTAACCCAGACAAAATCAAAGATCTCACAATATACATCAAAACCCTAATCCAGAATTGGAATAAAACTAAGGTATCAGATGGTAAAATAGGCACGGGTTTCATCATCAGAAATGAATATGCTGAAACAATCCATATGTCCAACAAACAATATGGCTGCCTCTCCGTCTTAATGGCAGAAACCATAGCCTTGAAAAACAGTATCAAAACAGCTGTTTCCCTTCGTCTTAATAAAATCGAAATCGAATGGGACAATTTGTGCCTTATCAACTCAATCTTAGGCACTTGGACTTGCCCTTGGGAAATTGAAATGGGCATCGCTGACATCCTCATCGATCTCCGTTCTTTTCAGAAAGTCCTTATAAGGCATGTTTTTCGGGAGGTGAACCGCTCTGCTGATCAAATTACTAAACTCAGCTTCTCACCTTCGAGATTTGCCTTGGAATCAAACCCAGAACTTCGTGTTCTCATCCAATTGGATGCTCTAGGCCGGACCTTGCATCGTTGCTAGGACCCGTCTAATTCTTTCCTCATAAAAAAAAAAGTAAAAAAAGTGAAGGTTCTTGTCACATTGCCATCAAGGACCCTATAAAACATAAATGTCATTAGAGATTAAGGGCCCGTTTGGTTTTAAATAATGGAAACGGTAACGGAAAGAAAACGAATACCTTCATCATAGTGCCAAGATAAGAGAGAAAGGAAATAATTTTTTTTATTTTGATAAATGAATAATGAGATTTAAATGGACTAGATTCGTTTCCTTTTAATTATTGTTTCCATAATTTAAATCAAACGAGCCATAAGAACCAATTACCCTGATTAGTGATTGCTGACTAGACATTAGAATCATGACAATCTGCTGAAAATTCCTGATTAGTGATTGCTAATTGGACATTGGAAAATGAGCTAAGGTAATAAGAATGTCTCATCTTCATCTTCTTTATGAAGGATGATGATGATAGCTGATACATAAGACAAGTCTGTTTAAACTTCATGTACATTACAACAAAGGACATGGAATAATAATAATAATAATAATAATAATAATAATAATTCCCTAGGACATGCTAATTCCTTCACAATATTTTTTCAAGACAGCATAGCTTTATCTGCAGCTGCAATGGAGTTCTTACAATGAGCAATTGCAGCCTGAATTGCAGCTTGAAGCTCCTCCATTGAGCTGTCATTTGAATGATGAAGATGATGATGATGAGGTGCCCTTGAATCCTCCATTGAAGCCGGTCTCAGCTTCCCTGAAAAAGAATAAGGCTTCTTCCTAAACTGAATATCATCTCTCCTTTTCTTGGAGAAAATCTTCATATACCTCTTGAGAAAATGGCCCATGTCGAATCTTGGCTTCTTCTTGTGCTTTTCTCCCTGAGCTTCTTCTTCCTCCTCAGCTTCTTTTGATCGCCTTCTCAACAATGAAAAAGACTTAGACTTGGCCCTTCTCTTAGACAAGAATTCACCATTGCCGGTGTTATATTCATAGCTATTGAAGCTATGTCCCCTGTCCTTATTACATTCATTAGCCACCGGATTCCTTATAGGGAGGGTAAAATCGTCCAATGAATTGGTGGAGGAGCCAAGGGGAAGAGGAAGCAACTGACCATGGAAGAAGATGTCATCAGCTGGAGTCAGATCAATGGCCAATGGATTCGCTGTGGACGGCGAATTGAGTGAAATTGTGAAGGAGAATTCATGTGTAGGAGAGGATGATGAAGCTAGAGTTTGTTGCTCCATTTTACTTTGTGTTCTTGATGTTTCAGCCTCTCCAAATTCAGCTTTTTATTGTGACTTGTGAGTTGTAATGTGTTTTTTGTTGCAGGAAGAAAAAGGGAAATAATGTGTGCAAAGGAATGGAGTGATTAGCTGTGTTAAGGCTGGTGGGTCCTTCTCTAATCAAGCAGCTATTATCATTATAGACTGCTGATTTGTCCTTGACTAACAACACAAGGTTTTTGGCCTTTTGAGTTCGGCTTTCTGACAATTTTAATCTTTATTTTAATATTATTACTATGTCACGCTTGGTTCTAAAGTCATGATTGTACAAATTCCTGTTACAGAGAAGCATACAAGTCATTTATACTTTTGTGTGTTGGGGTTATGTGATCTTGGTTTAGTGAGAAGATTAGGCATAATATGACATCTATGTATACTTTAAAATTCAATAAATTCTCATTGACATGTTTAGGTTTACTTGTAATCCAAAACTGGAATATTATGCAAGTAGTGATTAGGGAAGGAATTTCATGTGATTGTGTTTGGGTTTATATAGACTACAACTATCTGTCTAAGTGCAATATATATACACCAGCTTGATTAAAAAACCTTACATATTAGACCTCAAAATGACCATATGCATGATATGATGATTAGCAATTGAAAGGCCTTCACATTGTAAAAGTGGAAAGATAGAAAACGAAGGGAGGAAGATGTGGATCCAGAGCACACGTGCAACAAGTGGTCCAATTCAATCTAGCAATAAAAGTGACGGTGGGCTAGGGCGTCATGTTGAAATAAAAGCTGCCAATTACTATATCTAGTCTAATATCTAATATTAATTCTGAAAACCCACATATCAATTTGTTAAATTCTATTACATTTTATCCCAACTATAAAGGTTGTATGAATAACCGACTTCACTAGAAATTACATGACAAAAAGAAGGGAATTTCATGGTAATCCTCAACTTTCTCCAAGAAGCTTTAACTTAATGAAAATTGAAAAGATTTTTTTCCCTACATTTTCCAGATAAAATTGAAGTTGTAGGGAAGGAGCTTTACCTTTTAAATGAACCGGTACAAGTTGCACTGTACATACAATTGTGAAGCAGCAGGTTTCATTTCCATGAGCCAAAATCAATAGACTGAAGAGAAATGTGACCAAGAAAGAGATCTTTGAGATGCTGTTGACACAATCCAACTCTTCTTCTGTTCAAGCTGGGATGAATACAGCTTGTAAACCCAGTTTTCCATCCAGGAAACTTTTGTCTCTCCATCACATGAAGTGTATAAACACACGAAGCCGCAACCGAGCACCCAACAACAAAGCAATCACAAGGCCTTGACTGGCTCACCAACCTCGTGAGCGACAGTGCACACAAACCGCTGTAACATGACCCGTATGCCAAGGACACGTTGTCATCGGACCCACAAGAATCGAGAGCCTCGTCTTCGATCTCGAGGGTGGACGGAATCCCGACAAGCTCCGCATCGAAACGTTTCTCGATCTCGTTTTCGTGGATCCGGTACTTGGTAGCGAGGGTTCGAACACAGGATTTCCTGACTTCATTTGACATGATTAGCTTCAAATCGTCAAAGTTGCTGCATTCGCTGTACCATCTAAGCCATCGACGTACGAGACCTGAATACCAACCAATGATCTCGCTGCTATCCAGCAAAACGAGCAGAGGCGATGCACGGGCATATCCTTCAGCATTGGTGAGCTTATAACGAAAAAGACGCTTCTTGATGACATTAACCGGAGCTATAGCCTCAGTGACAAGATTGCATTCTCCAGAAGAGCTCGAACCGGGAACGAGGGCAAGAAGAGATTTTGTTTCAGCGGAAACGTATTCTTCTGCGCGTTTCTGGAATTCGTAAAACGATTCTCTTAGTTCTTGTGGGAGAGAAGGTTCGACAATGTATCTGGACAGAATAGACTCCACATCAGTTTGAGCTTTTCCATTCACGTCGTGCATCCATATCTTTACCAAATGCTTGTACCAGTGATCTGTCTCCATACCAAATTTACGATAACAAGAGATTTTGGTCAAAAGAGAGCTGTTGTCAGCTAGATGTTGAATCTCAGACTCTTTCACCTTCTTCAAACCATGAGCCAGCCATTTTTTTCCAATTCTAACAGTCCCTTCATCCCAAATTTCTAGCTTTTGTGAAGCAAATGACTGTACTTTCTCCTTCAATTTATGAACAGCCCTCAGTGCTGGAGTTTCTTGAGCAGTTCTTTTAAGCAATGTTCCAATGAAGCGAATTCCATGACTGCTGTCACAAGGTAATACTTCAATATCCTGACTGAGATCCAAGTGAAGGGTGTTCTTCAAGAAATCCTGAACGTCAGACTTCAATGCAAGTGCAACATCTTCAGGGCCCGAAACAGTAAGAAAAATCTCATCCATGAAGCGGCAACAATAGACTCTGGGAGCTGATTTTTCCTCGTCCATTCTGTTTATATTTTGATCTTTCAAACTCCTTCTGAACCAGGAACGCAGTTTTGAGTGAGACCTATTTCCATCAGCATCAGACCCTGAGACAAGAGCCTCATATCTCATTGACAACCTATAAAACTCACGATCTAATATGTCGAGATATATATTCATCAAAATAGTAGATAAAACGCCCTCCTGTGGGAGACCATGAGCTTTAGGGAACCCACCAAATTCAAGATTAAGCACCTGTGCGTCAAACAAGCATCGGATAGTCGCATATAAATGCGCATCATCAACCTTATCCTCCATAGTAGATATAAGCTTATCAAGCACTTGAGCATCGAGTTTTTTGCTCAGTATCACTGTAAACCACCAATCTGGATCATTGACCTCCTTGCAAATGAACTTAATAGCAGAGGAGTGACCTCTACCGCTTCGCCCTCCATGCGAGATCTTTAAGAAATGAGGCCTATATACAACTTCCAACACTATTCTTATGGCCTCTTGAACAACCTTTAACTTCAACTTGGGAAGGACTAGGACTTCCTTCTGGGCACCCTTGGTGGACACACAAAAGGTGTTGGCCTTGATGTCAAAAGTGCCATTTGCAAGCTCTTCTGCCAACGATTCGAACGAGATATCATCGCAGTGTAATGATATGTCAATGTTAGAGTCCACTCTAAGGGAATTATATGCATCCTGGAGAGTTTTAGGAACAGCTACAACCTTAGCCATGAGTTCCCTAAACTTCCTATTTACAAACTGCTCCTTCACTCTCCTTTTGATTCTCAATTCAAATAACCTCTTCATCTCAGTTCTACTCCGAGCCTTTCTCTCCTCTTTACTTCGAGCGGATTCGTCAACCAGACAAGCTAAACTCTCTGCCAAACTCATTTTCACAGGTTTATCCTCAGTATGAATATTGCCCTCCAGAGTGGAATAAAGTACAGACCGTGGTTCTCTCACCGACTGCATTCCTGTCATCAATAAAAAAATGGAAACAAGATTGAATACCAAGCTCAATTCAAACACAGCAAGGCAGTTTGTTTTAGCCAATTAACATCTACGAAGGTTCTGAGATCAGTTTTCATCTCAAGAAAAATTGAACCAATTAGCATCAGATGCTACGAATTTGGAAGGGGGGAATTCTCAACCAAATTTAGCACAAGGCGGTAGAATAATAGAAATTCAAGGACCTATAATGCGAAAACTATCAAGAAAATTTCGAATTGTTAGCATTTAGAGGAACTAACCGAACAAGCAGCAATGGAGACGGCGATAACTGAGGTGGAGGTGGCAGTGGCGGTGGAGGCCAGGCATATGAGAGGAACTGGAAGGAAGCAGGTGCCACATTTCACAAACAGCTTCAACCAAGACATATAAACCCTAAATTGGAGCGTAACCTAGGTATAGCGAAGGCTTTTTTGCAGCTCAGTGGTGAAAACGAGGTTGGTGAGGATTTGGGATATGGGGTTCGGGGTCGTCGCCCGTTGCGCCATCTTCTCCATTCCTCTTTCTCTCTCGCTCTCTTTCCGTCAGCGTGTAGGAAGAAACGCAGTGAAGACTGAAGACGAACGTGACTACAGTTTTTGTATGAAATGGGCCTTGAAGCCCAATTTTGAGATTTTATAGGCCGTGACCAAGAATATGGGCCCACATAATAGTATAGGCAGAAGATTGTTCAATTCAGATTCTTCGCGTTTTTTTGGACTATTTTAGCAAACTTTTTGGGATCGACTAGTTCACGTCCATACATACGTTACGTACATATACATTTTTGTTGGTAAAAGAGAGGCGGTGTACACATACCCTTGTGTTCTATGTTGTTGGGAGGAAATCTAATTTCCGGCATCAAATAAAGACTTCTCTCTCAGATGCAAGCATTTGTACGTACCCATTCTTGTGTGGCTATGGCGACAGTTTGTTGGTCTTGCTTTTTCCAATTAGCAGAGCTTATTTTTTTATTTTTGCTCACTAGAACTATTCTCAATTTGTCATTCTTTGTTATCTCACCAGAAGAGAAGAAAGATGAAGTACTGCAAAAGTCTATGCCTGCGTATTCTAGTTTATGCAGACATTAAGCTGATGACAAGAAGCAGCTAGCTAGTGATCAAATACAGACACTATAGAAATAGGACTTTCATTGTCTTAATCTCATTCCTTTTTAAGGAAAGTAATTGACCAAAGTCAGGAGACACCCTACAAGATCAAGACTTCAATCAATTCAAGTATTTAACCACCCTTACTGCAGAAAAATATGGCTCGTGACCCTGTTATACACTTATACCAGGCACTCTACACTACAACTTCCCTGAATGAAGCAAAATGGCCAGCCATTAAACCAATCTTTTAACAGCATTGCCGAGCAATTTGCACTGGTGTACAAAAGGACTCTTTACACTTGAATAACACCTATTATTAGATTTTAAAAACAGGAGCTTAAACTACAGGCAACACACATCAGCTATCTGGATATAGCTATTCTAAATAAGCATTGTTTTGATTGTGACAGAAGAATGTTCTAAATGCAAATTTTTTGCTGTATCGCAAAGCATCCACCACAATATGATTCATTTTGCTTATAAAACTGACTTGAATACTCTACAGTTATAATAGAATGGCTTTATCAGCATGCAAGGAAACACAAACTCATCTCTGATGATACCATGACAGTTTAGATTGCAATCAGAATCCATTAAAAAAAAATTGCCACTGCAAATCCGGTGAGAAATGTAATCAATACAAAAGAGAAACCACAGGCTTCTCATGACAAGAAGCCAAAATATAACTAGAGCACCAAGACAACCTGATCGTTCTGCCTAACTCTCCGTCTGCTCCCTCAACCTTCTGATAGTGCTTCTCACCGTCACCGCACTAGCAGTGCTGTTCAAATTAAACATAGAGGAAATCAGATAAATAATATTAACAATTACACGATTAGGAAATGCAGAAAAAATCAAGAAGAAACACAACAATGGGGGATTAGATTCTCACTTCAAAGTGTAGGCACCTCCAGCCTTGACCTTGCCACAGTCCTTACAACCCCAAATCCCCACAGATTTCCTCTTCACCGCGTACTACACACCAACCAAAATCCAAAACCAATTTTGTTAACGAAATCCAACATTTGTATTCGAAAACAAGCATTGACGTCTAATCTGAATTTGTAATCGCAAAATCTCTCTCAAAAGCAAGGAATCAGAAAATTACCTTGCCGCAGAACTCACAGAAATACTTGCTGTGCTGGCTGACCTCCATCTTCTTCACGATCTTACGAAGACTGGCACCATAACGTGTGCCGTACTTCCCGACGATCCCAACCTTCTTTGTTCTCTTCGTCATCTTATCGCTCCGGCTTGGCGGGTAAAATCAGAAGCGGCGGAATGCAGATGATGGAGAAGAAACCCTAAATCTGCAGTTGATCACAAATATATATGAGATTTTGCTTCGATATGGGCCTGTGCGGCTCACCGGCCCAAATAAATAAAATTGGCCCAAATTATAGCAGAAATAGGATTTACATAAATTCTTGTAAAATAATAAAAGGCTCTTATTATTCGCCGCATAGGCAATTTTGTCTTTCAACGCATACGCTCGCGCGTAACGCAGGAATAAGTTTCTCACGTTACGCGTGGGAGCAGATCCGTTCAAACTCCACACGTAACGTGTGGAGGCAATCTGGCTTTAAAAGCCAAATTTCACCTCCATCGTTTTCATTACCCTAAAACGCAACCGACGTCCCTTCTTCCCTTCCTGCATAACGCGTCTCGTGGATCTCCTCGTTACGAAGCAACGAACTCCGCACGTTACGTTGAATCAAGATCTTTAAAAGGTTAGTTAGTAGAAATTGTTTTTTGGTTATTTTTTGTTAATTTTGAAGTTTTTTGTTGGATATTGTAGATATTGTAGATCTATGGTGTAGATGTTTTTTATGGTGTTGTTGATTTTTTCTTTAATTTTGAAGTATTTTTTTGTATGAAATGGTGAAAATTTGTTAGATTTGTATAAATTGGTGTTGAGGATTTATGTTGATTTTTTGTGAAAATATGCAAATGGAAGTGATAGTGTTGGTGGATTTGTTAAAATAGTGTGAATTTTGTTGAATTTATTGTATTATTTGATGAAATTAATTTTCGCCAGAATTTGGAAATTGCGCCGGAGAAGACGACGGAAAGTCACCGAAAAGTCATCGACGGCATATGAAAACTGCAAATTCACACGTAACGTGTGGGATGTCTCCACACGTAACGTGTGGCTTGCCTTCGTTTCTGGTGACATTCTGGCGACTCTCTGGCGTAGTATTTATCCAAAATACAGAATATATTATTTTGATTAAAATATGTGGATATATAACCGCATATGGAGTCTGGTGAAAGAACCACACGTAATGTGTGAAGCATAACTACACGTTACGTGTGGATCCTAACCACACGTAACGTGTGTGCCTATGCGCTGAAAGACAATTTTGCCTATACGCCGAAAAGTAATCGAGTAATAATATTACGAAAAAAGAAAAAAAAAAATAGAATTTTCGTATGATATCCTTGAGTTTTTTCAATTTCCCCAAAATATCCAAAGATTTGTTATATTTCACGTGATATCCCTGAGGTTTTGACAAATTTCGCCAAATACCCTTGATGTCAAAAAATGTTAAATTTTAGGGTTCAGCCATTAACTCCTAAAAAAAAGAAAAAAAATATATATTAAATTACAATTTGAAATATCAATGTCTATTTGGATCGTATTTTATTTATATTTATAACATGAAATTTAGTATAAATTTATTTAATCTTGCATTATAATATAATAAAATATATAAATACGCAATTTAAACAAATCTTAAATCACTTATATCATCCCCTTTTCAAATATAAATGTATCACAAATAATTAAGTCGAGAAGTGTTATTTTCTTCTTTTTTGAATTTTCTTATTTAGTGTGGTACTCTAAACTACAATTCTCATCCACCAACTTTGATATTATTGTTTGAAAAAATAAAAGCACACGACCCTTTCACTGTTTAGATTTATATAAAACAAAATACATAGTTTACTTGTAGTTAGGATGATTTTTCGTTCATATTTATTCTTAGATATTTTGATTTTTGAATGCTTTTATACACATTCATCTCGACTTAATTATTTGCGATACATTTATATTTGAAAAGGGGAGGATATAAGTGATTTAGGATTTGTTTAAATTGCATATTTCGATATATTTTATTATATTATAATGTAAGATTAAATAAATTTATACTAAATTTCATGTTATAATTATAAATAAAATACGATCCAAATAGACCTTGATTTTTCATATTGTAATTTAACATATTTTTTGTAGGAGTTAACGACCTAATCCCAAAATATAACGTTTTTTACATTAAAGACTAGTGTAGAACCCGTACCTTGTACGGATAAATATAATTTGAGAAAATAAAAAAAAAATGATTGAATTAAATTAATGTTATATCGAAGTATTTTTTAGAAAAATATAATTATCGTTGGATCATTGGAAATAATATGCTATGATATATAAAACTTTATGTAGACTCATTTAGAGAATAGTTAATATAGAAATATTATAATGATTATTAATCTAAAAATGTCATTAAAATTATTCCCGATTTACAAATTATTTATACGTTGGATATATAATAGATGGTCTTTAAAACAATTTAAACAAATTTCAAACAAATAATTAATGCGTGGTTCAGACAAAAACTATTAGATTAGTAATTATATCGTTTGAATAAGAAAGCCAAAAATATTCATAATATGTATAACACATGTTTGGATTATAGTATAATTTTTTTAAAAGGAAAAAGAATTGACAAAATCGTGAACATGATTCTCTTTCTGATGAATATTAAGTATTATAACAAAATCTTTATTTTTTATGTTTTTTAGTTTGATATTTGAACAATTAATAATCAAATTTTCAAATCTTAACTACTATAGTATACATTCAAATCAAGTTTTTGGTTAAACATGGATAAAAGTTAGGTGAAAATAAAGTGAGGTGAGATTTTAAAATTATAAAAATAAAAATTATATATGTATAATTAATGAAGAACGCCAATGTAAATATATAAAAACAAATTATATTAAAATAAGATTTATGTTTTTCAAGATAATATATATATATATGGATAAATAATGGGGATCCGAAATTGTTGTTACACCCTCAACGATACTTGTAAAAATCACAATATAAAACAATTATTTCTTAATAGTTATGAAAATAATAATATACTCAAAATTATTTACGAAACCAATATTTATCATAGCTTGCTATGATAAATATTTCATGATTTTAAGGGGATATGAGACCAAACGAACGGAAAAGCAACAAAATAATTTTGATATTTCATGAATGACTTAAAAATGAGATGTAAATTTTAATGACCTATGTTCGATGAATGGAGACGAAAAAGATTACTTTCTCTTGTAAAATGGTCATCACTCTTACATTGCTTAAATAATATGATTGCTTCACATGATTTTAAGGTAATGGTTACACAATATATTATACCACAAATAAAATTAATAACGAAAAAATTAAAATTAAAGAACTTAATAAAGCCAAAAAATGAATGGTTAACAACTTAGGTACAAAATGAAAGAAATTACATATCTTGAATGGGCATGGGCGTAGTATTGAAAGACGAAGACACGAATTTTATAGCCTCATGCAAATTATTCAGGATTTCCATTTTTAAATAATTAAGAGGGAGTGTAATTTATAATTTTGTAATTTAGTTTATTAAGGATATTCAAAATTTTAAAAAGATTTGATCTAATAATATCTTTGATATTTTAACTTTTTGTTAAAATAAATATATGAAATAATTCAAAAAAAAATATATAAAAAAAATCATTACAAATCATCCAAATAAATAACATTATTTTAGTTTTTTCTAATTACGTAATGGACCCATCTAAGGTTTTAAAATTTTGATTTTAATTTATATCATTACTTCTAGAAAACGATAATTAAAAAGTTATTTGAATAATTAATTAATTAGTAGTGGGTGATTTATGTAGGTGTAAAGTTATCTCAAATTCAAATACTTTTAAAATTTGTATACGTTCTACATTTTAATTTACTTTTGATAATATGTATAATCATATGAAATTGAAAGTTTGTTACAACATAGATTTACCTGGATTTTTTAGTTAAACTTTTTGTTTGAGTTAACAAAATTTTATTGGTAATTTATAATTGATATTTTACGATTTGTTAGTAAAATTTACTTGATGATTAACAAACTCAATTTAATTTTTTAAAACTAAAAATTATATTTAGCAAAATAATAAGTAATAAGCCCAAAGAAACATTGTAAAATCGGAAAATGGAGACTATGTATTTTTTAAAGAAAATTATAATCAAATAAAAAATTGTTAAATGGGAACGTACAATATACCAAATTTGTTAAAAAATTGCTATGATATAATTGTTGTTAAGATGAGTTGTTAAAATTGAAAGGTTTAGAAGAAAATCTCAAGATTATATAAATTAATTTTGTTAAGATATATTCGTTTGAAATTTCACTAAATTGTTAATAAAATATGTATGTGTGATAATATAATATAGTGGGTTGAATTATAAAAGCACATGTAATGTGAGTTGAAAATTGTATATATTGTATGATTTGGCCCATAAGTTATATATGCAAAGTCATAAAAATAATATTACTAATTACATAAATGAAAATAAGAATTATTTTATAAATAAGTTTAGTAGAAAATATATCATATATTAGTTTGACATATATAAGCTTATATTTTACAATTTGTAAAAAAATCAAAATTTATAAGAAACGTATATAAGCATTCAACAAAGTTGTATATAATTTTTATACGTTTGAAGTTAGGTATGATTAGATATTGTGATTTAAATTAAAATATAATGTTAAAAAAGTGGATTAATAACAAAATGACACGTATGATTTGTAGGGCCATACACATTCTGGTGACTCGAAATTCAATAACTTTAATATATATATTGATGGACCATAAAATTTATTCGGGTCATTTTACTCTAAATGGACCATAAAATTTGTATGTGTAATAATATAATATAGTGAGCTTAATTACAAAAGTACATGTACTATGAGTTGGATATTGTATGATTTTATATAGGTCAAATTGTATATGCAAACACATAAAAATAATATTATTTATTACATAAATGAATATAAGATGTATTTTATATATAAGTTTAGTAGAAAATCTATCATATATTATTTTGACATATATTATAAGCTTATTGTATGTGTAATTTGTAGAAATCAAATTTTATAAAAAAAGTTGTATATAGTTTTTATATATTTGAAGTTAATTGTGATTAGATATAGTGATTTAAAATTTTAAATATTTAAAGTTAGTTGTGATTAGATATTATAATTTAAATTAAATAAAATTATTAATAAAAAAAATTGATTAACCACAAATTCACACATAGAAATTGTGGAATCATAGTCAATATAATGGGTCAAAATTCATTTGTTTTAATATATATATATATATATAAATATTTGACAAAATTTGTCAAAATCTTAAAGATATTAGGCAAAATATAACAAACCTTCAGCGTAGATAATGGTGGAGCGTTCAGCGTAGCTTCGAGACTACTTCAAACATCCCTTGAATCCAACCACCTCCAGTCACACAGAAACGCCGTTCAGTTCGCTGCAGAAGTCAAGGCCCCGCTCATACCCTAAAAACGGCGTCGTTAGGTAGCCGTGATTGCGACCTCTCATCTTCCAAGTATCAGCCATGGGCGATTACCGCTCAGAGTCGTCCTCGCAGTCCTTGTATTCATAGAGTGTGGTATGTTGAAGGCGATTCAAATAATTCTCTCATCGGTTTTTGAATAAGTAGGTTTTGCATTTTTTCTTTCTTTCTTTCTTCCGCTCTTGATTTTCTGCTTCTGTTCGACAAATTCGACTTCTATTTTCTTTCGTCACCGATGAATTTGTATTGATTCGCGATAGTGGTTGGATGAAACTTGATGCCCTAGCTTCTTGAGTTTAGCAGTGATGTTTAGTTGTTTACTACCGGCGCTTGCAATTTATATGTTTGTTTATTGTGGAGGATTGTATAGAAAATTAAGAGGATAAAGGCTGTTGATTGATTATATATGAGTTCATCGCTGATTGAAATTGGTGGGTGGCCTGGAGACTGGGGAGACATATCAAAGACCGGGAATAGTGGTTTGATTTTCTTCATAACTAGAGCCAAATCGAACGGTGGTACTTCTGCAGTAAAATTGCTAAAATTCATTGGTTCTCTGGACATGATTTTCTCATATTTTGTGTTTTGAGTACTATCCATGGTTTAGTTCTCAAATTGAACGAAGTTAAAAGCTCATTCCACACAAGAAATTCAGGCTTTGGAGCCAAGAAACTGTGTTAGAAGAACCTAAATCAACTAGTTGTCTGGACAAGGTTAAACCTTTCTATTGTTCCTGAATGAGATGGTTTTTGAACTGAGAAATATAACTACTGTGAATTGTGATCAGATACTCAAAGAAGCCTTATCATGTTTGATTTTTAGCTGTTCTGTTGTCATGGTTTGTTCTCTAGTGAGGGGCATATTACTGTTTCAGATTGCTCATATTTTGAGATCTATATGGCCTGCGGCCTGCCCTTGTGTGATTTACTTCATTCATACATCTGTGACAAATATGAGCATAACCGATATTTGAATCTTCATTTGCTGCTGCAAGATATGGCCTCCAGGGAAGCACGTGCTGGTTGGAGCGTCTTTGATGGAGTGAAGTTTCTCCCAGGAAAGCCTGATGCTCTGATGGCCGAGATCAACACAGCAATTTCTGCTATCGAGTATGCCCGTGCCACTGCTCTTCTGAACCCAACACCTTCTTCTTCTTCTTCCTTGTCCACACCGAAGAACAAGAGTCCCGTTCAGAACACGGCTTCAATGTATAATGCCCGCGTATCTGAGGAAGCCTATAGGATGGGGTGTGTATCCATGGCTGAGGGTAAGCTCGATGAAGCCCTTCATTCTTTTAAAACCTCTCTCTCCAAATGTCCTCCTGACAGGACTGGTGCTGTTTCGAAAATCCAGTCTATCATTGCCTTTACTTCTCAGCAACTTCAGAAGTCTTCCAAGTGACTGCACGGGTACTATCAATCACCCTCTTAAATTTTTCTGCAGTACAACATTTCATGATCATTTTTTATATGTTCTTATATGCTCTATCTTTGCCAACCATTAAGTGTTTATTCTTTCAAAATCTTGTGTAGTGTATGTCTCCCCAGCCCAACTGGTGGCCTTGGCTTGTGTCGGTTTCTTGTGAGTTCTTTGGAAGTTGCATAGGTGGATAATGGAGCAAATGATGAGATAATATAATTTTTTTGCAGATGTGGAGAAAGTACAGTTGAAACTTGAAAGTAGCCAATCAGCCATTCATGAGATATGTCCTGGCTTTGATTTTTGATATTCTTGTTAGCAGTTTGTGCTCACACTTGTATAGCTTTGTCATAGTAAGGTGACTGTTTCAACAACAAAAGTGTGAACTGTATGCTGACAGGTGCATTTTATGTCAGTTTTGTGGTTGTCAAAACCCTAGGCACGTAATTTAGGCATGCTTTGTCACTGAAATACAGAGTTGGGCGGAGGAGAACGGTGAAATACAGAGTTTTAACAATACATCTCTGATATTCTTCAACAGTAGTTGAAGCTTTTGCCTCTCCAATGGGCAATGTTGGCACAAAACTTAACAAGATCAGTTAAACTGCCAGGGTAAAATTCCGGTTAAAAACTTCAAAAGATCTGTGCATATAACCTAAAGAGAACAAATATCAAATATGGATATATGTCAAAATTCAAAAACAAACCTCCAAAAATCTTCATTGATCATATAACAGAAGGGCAACAACACATTTGTGGAGGCACACAAGCTCCAATTTCAAATACAAACATGCAGTTTCTGTTCCTTATTCAAAAGCTATGCAGCTACATTCTAAGACCCAGAATTTCACATTAACTTGCTTCTACAATTGCTATGCTCTTTGTTCAACGTATGAGCCTGAAAGTCCAGATGTCCCCAAGACAGTAACCTTCCCCCATTCAGACCCAATGCCACTGCACCTCAATTTCAAATGAATCATCCTTGTTCCAAGTTCCATCTCTACTTTCTTCTTCAGATAAGTTTCATCAAGCCCAAATGCGTCCAGATACGTCTTGTAGCGATCATATACCGTTCGTAGTGCACTGACGAGCTCATCCGACAAAGGCTTGACATTCTGAGCATAATTTCAGACCTTTAAGCAAGGAGGGTAAAAAAGGAATTATGATCATCAAACAAATATGAAAGAAACCTCCTCTATACCTCTCCACTGAGCCCAACACTGTCAGCAAGGAGGGTAAAAAAGGATATTTTCTTTTCCCTACCTTCAAATCTTTGGGGACTTGTGATCTGTAGGATTCAAGACGAGTAAATTAATCAAAGCAATCATTTTTCTTTCTTAACATAAGATAAGCTCACTAATCAAAGATTAACCACCACCATCCACAGACATCAGACTGTAAATTAATCATTTTTCGCAAGCACTTCCTTTTAGGGATCTAAATCACCCTTAGCTAGCTTACCAAAGATATCTCTGATACTGATACTCAACCGAACGAATTAGCTTGGTCTTCTCAACGATTGTTCATCTTTTGAATCTTCAGCTTGATTGAAAAAACGCCACTTAACTCATTATGACCTCAACTTTTAGACATAAACTAAAAACACAAAACATTACCGTATAGTGCATCTATCTAATTAATCCGCTAAAACCCCCACAATCAATCAGTTTGAGTTAATTCCAACGAAAATATGGTCTGTTGAAAATGTCAATAGCTAAATTATCATAGAAAAACAAAACGAGAAGCAATCTGGAAAATGGGGTACAGAATGAATGCGATGAGGAAAACACGAAATAGAATACCTAAAGACTCGCGATTGAGAAGGGGTGATGAAGACGGTTGAGGTAGACTGAAAAAGGTTCTCGGGAAAGCGCTCCATGAAAGAAGTGGTTGCTGGAAACGGCGGATTATCGCAGCGATCTAATTGTGGAGCATCGGTACAAGGATCTGAGCAGCGCCATTTTCTTCATTTCCCTTTCTCTCTCGCTCTCTTTCCGTCTGCGTGTAGGATGAAAAGCAGTGAAGCCGAACGTGACTTGTTTTTTTTTGTATGAAATGGGCCTTGAGGCCCAAGTTTGAGATCTTATGGGCCTTGACCAATAATATGGGCCCACATAATAAAATAGGGGTTCAATTCAGATTGTTCGGTTCAGATTACAGAGAAACTTGTAATTTCTCGATCGATTATCTTGCAAAGGGAATTTCTTCGTTTCCATGTGCATACCAGATATCCAGATCTGTATTGTGTTTTTGGCTTCCGATGTTACTCTGTAACATATGCAATACAGAGCTGTCAACCTGGTTACCTAGGTTATGGGTATTGTTAACTTTTACCGAGTTCAATGAATGTTTTCCAGACTCCAGAGCGAGAGATGAAAAGTGAAAACAGAATATAAGAATAAGCAGAAAGAAAAGTAACATAGTCCAATGAACTTAGCATCTAGTACACTCGAGGTTGTACCTCTGAGAAATTAAGTTCAAAAGTTGAAGAATTAGAAGACAACAGTGTCTAACATGGTACCAAGTGTCTGAACTATGTTAGAGGACATCAAGTTGGAGACGTGCTCTTCGAGGTGCTTCTTGGCATCTTGTCTTCCCACATTAGCTATAGCTAGCTTTTCTGGGGGCAACTCATCTTCTTCCTGAACTGCTTTGTTATATTTGACAGCTAGGTTCAGCATTTCCTGCAATTCCAATGAAATGAAACTAAGAATTGAACTCCAATGTCCTTTCCCACATTTAACCAGGTTACTCTTCTAGAGAAAAAGCACCACACTTGCACCAAAGATTTGAAGGTAGGGAAATGAAAATATCCTTCTTAAGAAAGAAGCCAGTTCAAAGCATTTAGTGAATTGGCCACCTGGAATAGGAAACTGTAAAAACATTGTAGAAAGACAGACCTGAACTGTCTGCTCATTGGTTTTAGAGTGGACATCAAATCTTTGCAGCGTAAGCCCATCAGTCCATTTTTTCTTGTGAAGGTTCAGCAGCATCTTTTCCTCGAGTTCATTTTTCCTGTAGTTGATGGCAATGGAGTAATAGTGTCTATTCAATCCATGGATAAGAGCCTGGAAAGGAAACAATTTCATTAATCAGTGAAGAGAACAATACATATATGCAGATTTATGGTAATGTTGAATTATTATCCAAACAAATCACCTGAATCGATGGCTTATTAAGATGCCCAAGATTGGAGGTAGTCTGACGAGGTTCCTGCCCAAGCATCATGGTTTGTGGGTTAATCAACCGGAAAGCATCAATAACCACCTTCCCTTTGACACTCTGAATTGGATCCACCACAACTGCCACGGCTCTTTGGTTTAAAGCTTCAAAACTCTGAAATTCATAAACATGATCAACTTTTGAAGTCACCATGTTTGGATTATCTCTCTTATAGAATAAGAGGGCAGTACTATGCAGGAAATAAAATTTTAATATGTAATATAAGAGCAAGCAAGCTAAATAATAAGCAATCTTTACACTTCATTTAGATCCTACTTATACGTCCTGTATACTTCATTAATCTAATTAGTTTCTTCTTGTCAACAGCATTATTGTTCACTAATTTGTCGACACCAGAAAGGAGGAGGAGAAATATGCATACCTGCTGAGTATTAATGTCGACACCAGAAAGCCAACAACCAAACCCAGGATGTGAATGGTACCATCCAACAACCATCTCGGGCCTGCACAATGTCATTAAAAACGTAATCACTGGAGGATAAGCTAACAGACAATTTCTTCTTATTATTGAAGATAAAGGACAATGATATACCAACTATTCTCATGAAGATTTAAAGGAAAACCATGTATTGAAGAACTAAGAACATGCACATTTCTGCCTTTTATCGTAATATAATTCTGAATATCAATAGAAAAGGTTTGGCAAAGAAGATATTGCCACACACAAAACTCTACAGTCTACACTGCCCAGCAAGCATTATACCCAGATCCCCACCAGGCCATCATCAACCAGTAGCTGGCAACAACAACATTCAGTACAAGAACAAATTTCTTAAGCTCCTTTTGTTTATACATAGACGAATATAATCAGGATAAGATCATATCACAACCCCATCCCTCACTGCAGTCCCAACAAAATTACAGTATCAGATCTAAGACTGAAGCTAATTTCGCTCTCAAAATCTAATCATCCACTGTTGTAATCCTACAACACTTCTACTTCCCCAACAGTAAGGGACTAAGGGTTATATTTGTCCAAGATCAGAAACAGTCGACGCTAAAAAGAAAATCTATACATTTTTTCAAATAAAAACAAAAACTTGAGACTGATTGAAATACCTTCCAGTTTGCTTAAGCATATCAAGCATATTGGTCTGGAAAACATGATCAACAGCTTCAACGCTAACGCCAGTACCGCTCTGCGGCATAGCGAAGACATCGACAACCCGAACTGTGTATTCGTCCACAAATTCGCCCAACATCAGACCCATGACTTCCATAGGAACACCAGCTCTTCCTACAAAGCCCCAATCCCCAAATCAGAAACTCAATTTCCAACCTTTAATCACTTTTGAACAAAAACCCTAATTAGGGTTCGAAATTCAAGAGCAGTATCGAAATCCAAAATTACCGTGTTTCAGCATCTTGAGGAGAGCGAGTGACGAGATGTAGACTTGCTCGGAGGTGTCTAGGGTTGGGGAGTCCGGCGGTGGGTGGCCGAGTCCGCCTCCGGCGCCGGCGAACATTCTCTGCAATCTTTCCATTTTTCTTGGTTCAGTAAAGTTTCTCCTGCTGTCTCGCCCTCTTCCTTCGTATTAACAGCTGATCGGAATCCTTGTTTTCTTTTCCTCCAAGACAGACCCCAAATAAAATTCAACTTTCATTAAATCGTCCCCCTTTAAATTTTTTTCGGTCCAGTTAAGTTCGAACTAAAAGAAAAAGTTATATACTTTCTCTATTTTGAAACTTAGAATATAGATTTTTATCTTAAGCATTGTTATAGGGCCATACTATTCGACGCATAGGTATTTTTGTCTTTTGACGCATAGGGCTCGCGCGTAACGTGGGAATAGGCTTCCCGCGTTACGCTCGGGAAGACACTTGTTCAAGCCCCACACGTAACGTGTGAGACTGTCCCACACGTTACGCATGGGACACATCCACACGTTACGTGTGTGTACATGCCACACGTAACGTGTGGCATGGATCTGGCTTTAAAAGCCAAATCTTGCTCTCCTCATTCATTCGAAGCCGCAATTCTTGTTGCTCTCCTCGTTACGCGTCTCTTTGCTCTCCTCGTGACGAATCGATCGACTCCGCGCGTTACGTTCAAGATCTTTGAAAGGTTAGTTATTACTCGTCGTTGTTTGATTTGTTTTGTTAGATTTGAAGTTATTGGTTAGGAATTGTAGATCCATATTGTAGATCTATGTTATTTTGATGTTTAAGGTGATAGATCTATGCTTTGGGGAAGGTTTTGTGGTTGTTTTTGATTTTTTGGGTAATTTTGAAGTTATTGTTTGCATGAGGATTTATGTTGAATTTTGTGTGAAAATATGAAAGTGGAAGTGATAGTATTGATAGATTTGTAAAAATTGTGGAATTTTGGATGAATTACATGTATATTTTGATGAAAAAAACTCACAGGAATTGTGAATGCTCGTCGGAGAAGACGGCCGGAGAGTCGCCGGAGTGCCGCTGGCGACTCTCCGGCAAATTGAAATGTGCACATTCACACGTAACGTGTGAATGTGCACCACACGTTACGTGTGACGTTAGTTCACACGTAACGTGTGAATTCTCTGCATCTGGGCTTCTGGTTCACCGTGAACAACTGGGTCGAAAACTCGGCCGAGTTGTTGACCGAGTTATTGGCTGTAAATTTTTTGGGTAATAAAATGTCTTGATATGTAACCGCGGATGGAGCATGGGGACAGAACTGAACGTCGGATACGCCGCAACCTTGTACGTGAACAGTCCTATAGGACTGGTGAAGAGGTCGACAGGTTTAGGAGGCAACGAAGGAATGTCTGCTACCGAGATGATGAGACCGGCGTATACCAGACTGGAGCCGGTAGCAGTAGTGGGGTCGCTGGAATGATAGGAGTTCAGAGCTTGATGGCGGTTCCTTCTTCTCATGGAGGTAGGGCAGAGTCTGAGCCTCTTCACAACTACCGGGACTACCAGGGGAGTCCGCTGCATGGTTATTTTGATACAATAGATCAGAATAACTACTACGGGCGGAATTTTAGTCCTCCGATACTCCCGCCGCACGTGAGCCCTCATCGTATCCCGAGGGATTATTATCAGGGGGTTGATGAGCAGGACAACCCGTGGGAGAACCCGGCATTGTACCCGAACGCTCCCTATCATCAGCCGATGGTAAGTACATTTAGTATAACATGCATTCATTTGTTTACAAATTCTTATTGCATATGATCAATTTAATAAATGTAGGATCAGACAAATACATGGGGGACTCAGGACCAGGGGACTCAGGACCAGTCCAGCAATGCCTGGATCCCAAGAGATGACGCTCCGGGCGGGGACGAAGAGCCTCAGGAAGCCTCTTCTTCGCGGGCAAAACCACATCGATCAAAGAAGAATGTGAGATACGACCTTGAACTGGTGGTGAGCGTTCCTGGAGGTCCGGAGAGCCCTGAACTCCTAAAGAGTTTTGTGAACCACGTGGCGTACCTCCTCTACCAGCGCGTTGTAAGTTACATGTAACTGTATTTTTTTTAATTATTAATCTTGATTTGAATAAGTCCGAAGGATTTCTTAATTATGTTCATATACAAACGGTGCCACCCTTGAGGTTCCAGCAGCGAGGGAAGCAGTTACGCTCATGGCGTTGCACGTTGGAAGATGCGTGGGGTAGCATGGCGTCTGCGTCCGGGCTATGTCATCTATCAGACATCATGCACGAGCATGTGGATGAGACGCTGATCGGTGCCTTCGTCGAGCGTTGGCAACCGGAAACCAACTCATTCCACATGCCATGGGGAGAGATGACTATAACTCTCCATGATGTGTGGATGATCCTTGGGCTGCAAATACAAGGGCAAGACATGGGTCCCCCGAAGAAATGGCACGAGCAGCTCTCACGCAATGATTTGAAGAAGGCGTTGATGGAGCAGGCGCATGAGTTTTTTGAGCTGGAGGATGATGCTATCGTCGCCGGTAACGTGCATGCGGGAGATTTTAAGACTCGTTGCCAGGTGTTGACTAACAAGAAGCAGGCGGCTGGGTTCTTGCTGTACTTGGTGGGGTCTGCCCTCTTTCCTGACAAGTCTCAACATCGGTTGCCCGTGTATTACACTCCGTTCGTGACTGATCTCACAGAAGTCACGAACTATGCATGGGGTACCGGTGTTCTTACACACGTGTACCGCAGCTTGGGCGAGTGCACAAGGAAGGATGCGCGGGTCATGTCTACATGCTTCACTCTGATTCAGGTATGAAATGGCTTGAATAAAAATATATGAATTTTTGTTATAGATATATTATATGTTTGTTATTTGGGAAATGACTTATATGTAATTGTTTTGTAGGCATGGATATATCAATATTTTCCCATGTTTAGACCTGCACAGAGTGTTTACTGGGACCCCCAACAGCCGATCCCATACGCTAGAAAATGGGACATGTCTCATGAACCCAACCGGACCAGAAATTATAGGGAGGAGCTGGATGAGATGCGTGCTGAGAGTGTAAGTGCATATACGGTCCTTATCTAGTATGTTAAAATATATATGCATGATAAGTTGTTTGAAATTCAATTTTGTTTAGGTTGAGTGGATACCATACAGCTCAATTGACTTCAACAATGGGATGTTTGCTTCATCGCGATTCCATGGAGTCATATCTTGTTTGTGGGTCACTGAGCCTTACATGCCGGATCGAGTAGCTAGGCAGTTTGGGCGTGCACAACAATGTCCAAGACCACCGATTGTTCCAATTAAGGCATGGAGGGGCACGAAGATCAGCAGTTACACGGTGGAATACGATAGATCCTTACATGCATGGAATGCCCGCAATGAACATTCCATTAGCCTACAAGCCATGGGTCCTCCAGTCCGCCAATCCCACGAGTGTAGCGATGATTACATGCAGTGGTACCTGCAGCATACACATCCATTCATCCTCCCTCAAGAGGATCGTTACACTCAGCAGCAGGTAAGTAATCATGTAATTATATCTTGTTTATTTTTTGGTACAATCTGTTTATTAATCGTATCCACTTATCTTGCGTGCAGTGCCTCGATAGTTGCTACGGACGGCTGGATCCATATCGCGATCACCACCATGGAGATGACCAATGCGAAGACCTAGCCGAGGCGTTACGGCAATCATTGGAGCAAATGTATCCCTTCCTTTCGAACCATTGAACTTGGCTGCTTTGTCATTTGAGCATTAGACTTTGGATTTGAATGTTTTGTTGAAGTTTGAATGTTTTTTTGTTGAAGTTTGAATGTTATGACTTGAGTTTGAATGTTTTGTTGAAGTTGTTTGGATTATGCCAACAATGATTGCTATCACTTCTATTTGAATGTTTTTTTATGGATTGTTTGTGAATACACACTAAAAAAACGACGAAGGAAACCCAAATAAATGTTCGAATAGAAATGTCGAACTCATTGCATCATAATACATACATATCATTCATTACATAAATCGACTGCTTGTGAAGAAGCTTTTCAGACTGGAATGGGCCCCTTCAACCCTGCATTACAACAATGATGCACAAACTAAATTTAGATAAACTGTAAAGGTCTAACCAAGTCCAAATAACTAGCTAAAACAGTTGATGCACAAACCTGTTAGTGGTGGTAGTACCCAGCGTGAACACTGTATCTGTCCATACGGAGACGATTCTTTCCTTGTAAGGGTCAAGCCAGTTTTTTTGTAAGTACTGAAGATATTTTGGAGCTTTCCTCCAATCACGCTTCAGCTTCGAGAGTGATGCTTTGTACCCTTGTATGGTCGTTTCCTTGAAGAGCTTCATGCAGTCGTTGGAAAACGATGTGCCCCTAAACTTGTCCATGGCCTTCTTCCCGAAGCCTTCAATATTCTTCCTCACATGTCGCCTACATAGGAGGAATTTTGTTGCTGGAAACTGCTTCTCTAAGGCGTTCATCAACGCCTTTTCCCGATCAGTGATCACACATGTGGGTGCTCGTTGCACCTTGGCAAACATCTTAGCAAATTGCTCTATGGCCCACTTGTAACTGTCTTCGTCCTCCTTCTCCAGAAACGCCCCGGCAATATTGTAGTTTTTCCAAACTGATGTGATGCCGACGATTTCAAGGAAGGGCAAATTATAGCTGAACACATAATCATATGTAAAATATAATGGCGTCCTAACCGTGACATGAACAAATGAAGAGTATATTAGATATGGACGTTACTAACCAGTTAGTTGCATATGTAGAGTCCAGCAGCACAATGTACGGAAATGCCTTCAGCAACCGAAACTGATCCTGGCTTGCAAAGAAGATATCCGTTATTTTGTTGGTGTCCTTGTTGAATCTATGCTCCATGAAGTACCCCTTCTCATTGCACTCATAGAAGAACTGTTGTACAACTGTTCTTCCTTCCATGCCCTTCTTTCGTATCTCATGCATGAGGTTGTACACTTGCTTCATCTTGGTTACATTTCCAGGGGACGAATGGATTGTAGTATGAATCTTCAGAGGCTTACAATGATTGACTGTCATCACCCTTATAATCTCCTTCTCTTCAGCGGTTGGTCGCCCAGCTAATGCACTACCATACAAATTGTCTGCAATGACATGGTTGTGAGTTCCATGTTGTACAATGATCCTCCACAATCCCTTCGGCCCTTCTTTCAGCGTCAACATGAAGGGACACCCACATTTCTTCGACCTTGTGATGTCTCTCACTTGGTCAGCTCCTTTAGGCACATTTTGTCCATGCCTATCACACGGTAACCAAGTCCCCCCAAGGGCCCGAGGGGTGGAAGGTTTATTCCTCCACTTTTTGATGCAGAAGTGTTTAGACTTAGCCATCTCTTGCGCCCACGAAAAGGCTTCTTCTCTAGACTCTCAGATTTTATCAGTTGTGAAAAACCTTGAATAATCGGCAGAGACGTACACATCCTCCTCAGGTGGTACACTGAACTGAGGCTGTGTGTGTAGGGATGGAAAGCACAGCTGTGGAGTAGCGTGAGATGAAGATGTTTCTGGAGGAAACGGTATCCCAAGATCAAATGATGGTATATCAAGAGCTGGTTGAGGAGTGTTCCAAACCGGAAATGTCTTTTGGGGCGTTTCCCAAACCGAAAATGTCTTCTGTGGAGTGCTCCAATCATTGAGGGAGATATTGTTTAACCCTTCGTATAAATGATAGTCCGTCTGCATACACGAAATCATGTCATCAACTAGTGCACTAATTATAAAATGGCACATTTACTATCAAACTGTGCAATATTACATAATGAAACTTGGTTTCTGGAATTGATTTCACACGTTATGTGTGTGATGGCTTCACACGTTATGTGTGAAATACATTCACACGTAACGTGTTGAACAGTTTCACACGTTGCGTGTGGACAATCTTCACACATAACGTGTGAAACTGTTCTTCAATGTAACAACCATTTCGCAACCCTAAACAACGATCAATCTTTGTTTCTAATACCCAAAACAATAAAATGAGATTTTAAGATCAAACAACAAATATCATAAATAGCTTCCCTAAACCTTAAACAACAAATATATTATCACCCCAAAAATAGCTTCACTAAACCCTAACCATCAAGCTTAGAACTTTAAACATTTTCAAAACAAGAAAAAAATAGAACTTTAGGATTACTTAATAGAAATTACCTCGTTCCAAAATGGAATATCTTCCCCATTGTTGCTCCAATACTCGTTGTTGTTCAGATCGTCCATTTTTTGTAGAAAGATTGAGAGTGCAAAATAAGATTTTGTTAGTGTTTGAAATAAGGGTTTAGGCTCGAAATGGGTTCGAATGGGTTGTTAGCCGGGAAAGAAGATGGGGCCATTATTACAGTTAGGTGGGGACAAGACGGTTATTCAATGCGTTTTGCACCAGACTGAACCACGCATTACGTGGCAAACCTGTCCACACGTAACGTCTGGAGTTGCTTGGCACGTTACGTGTGCTCGTGTTCCACACGTAACGTGTGCTTAGGGTTTAGCGTATATAGGGTACGGTTTAGGGTTTAGGGTTACTATTTATCTTTAACTAAACTGTGAGTTAGGGTTTAGGGTTTATGATTTAGGGTTTACTATTTATCTTTAATTAATAAGGTTGAATTTGGGTATGCGAGTTACATTATTTCTGAGATTGAGGAGAGGAACTTACAATTAGGGTTTAGGGTTACATTGCTGAAAAGTTATTAATGCTAGTGGTTGAGGTCTTTAATGATAGTGGTTGGGGTCATTTTATACTACAGTTGTATACAACTGTATATTAGTTGTCAAACACATTCATTTTCACTATATAAGAGGCATTAGGGTTGCAACAAGTCCCATACAAGCGGGATTGAAGATTCATTTGTGGGTAAGCTTCTTCTTCCAGTTTCTTTCGATTTAGTAACTGTGATTGGCCTTTTCATATTAATGGTTTGTAGGAAATCAAGCACCACAAATAATGGCATCTTCATCCGAATCATCATCAAACCCAAATAGGCACCATCAACAAATGAGTGCTCCACAATGCGAGTGTAATTTGAAAGTCATTATCCGTACTTGGGATTTGCAGTGGAACTACGGAAGGAGGTATTGAGGATGCCCAAGACTGGGTGTTTATACAGGAAGTATATTGATTCAATGTACGAGGACAGGGCACACGCGGTTATTCGACAACAATGGAGGGAAAACAAGATCTTGTTAAGGAGAATCAAGATCTTGTTAAGCAAAATCAAGATCTTGTTAGGCAAAATCAAGAACTTTTACAAGATCTGGATAAGATGCGTAGGTATAACCGCAATCTATATAATGATGTACATCGTAAACTGCCTTGATGTCGTATCTTTTGTGTAATGTTGTTTACGTACTACCCTTTGTAGGGAGCAAGCCATTTATCAAAGCAGAGACATGATATGCCGTGAAGTTTTACCAGAGACTATCCTAATTTCTTCAAACGCAACTAAGCGATATCTTTTATTTTGTGCTAGGCTTTCTAAGTTTATGAAAAAATTGTATTATTTCTTGCATTGTGAGTTAAATGTTGTTGTAGTCATCCAACGTAATGAACAAATCTATTCTATCTTTTGTGTTGATTATTTTGGGGCATTCTTTTTATTAATTTTAAATAAACAACTACATAATAATATAATGTAATGTTCATACACGTAACATTGTAATATATATAAAATCCCTAAACCTTAACATTAAACCATAAATAAATACTATAAATATACAATAATATGACCTACACAAATATCCTAAACCCTAAATACTACAAATACAATTATATTATATGAAAATCACACGTAACGTGTGACTGTAATCCACATGTAACGTGTGAAAACATCCCACACGTTACGTGTAGAAGTGAGTCACACGTTACGTGTGGATTACAGTCACACGTTACGTGTGAACCCTATGCGCCAAAAGGCAAAAATGTCTATGCGCCAAAAAGCAATCATGTTATTATATAGGTGAGCGTGAGGGTTAAGTGAAATCTACACGTATATGTACATGTATGCACATTTACTAAAATGATATATGTATGTTTGGGAGTTATTTAGAAGCATATATAAACACATACTAAATGAACATGAGCATATGAACAAAACATACATTTCCAATATTCAAACTTACATTTGTGTCTGAATCCTAGAAAAACTAGACCTGGGCAAATGCGGGCTGGTCCATCCGGCTTAGCCCGCCCGATCGTATAAACGAAAGGGTATGGACAAGCTCGTAAACCTTAAAGGACCAAAATACTCAACTCGAGTACCGGGAGGGCCGAGTATGGACAAGGGGTCCTGTAGGGCCGGTAAGCCCGACTCGTATATAATATATAAATATTATTTATATATAATATTACATTATTACTACTCCTAAAAAAATAAAAATAAAAACACTTAAACTAAGTAATATAAAAGCTAAATTTTTAAGGGTTATAAACTCCACTTCACCCTCCGTTCTCACATGTGTGTAGACTTTGATATTAGATATTTAACGTTTTTTATTGTAAGGTGGAAAGACTATTTGGACTTATAAAAAAATTGATATTTTTTTTAATTATGGACATGAATTATAAGATGTGAATTATATACAAAACCGAATACGGGTCCCGACGGGCTACGTAGGCCCGGAAATGCGGACGGGTTTGGACAATTGTCCAACCCCTATTCCCGGGCTCAATCCGGCCCGGGCCCGGATAAACGGAAATAATTTCTAGGTCAAGCCCGAACCATATCTGGCCCGGGGCCGGAGATGCCCAGGTCTAGAAAAAACCCAAAGCCGTCCACTACCCTTCTCTTATCTGTATTTTTAAATCTATCAGATCCACCATTTCCTTGCTTGATTTTCAAGCTTTTCACCATTTTTTCTACTGAAATCCTCTTCTCCAATCAAGTTTAAGTTGGAGAATGAATACTAACATCAACTCCAATTTTGTGGTTCTTCATGGGTGCTTGGAGGTGCTGCAGTTTTCCCCTCCTGCCAAGCAGTCCAGCACTAGGGCGTTCTTTCTTTCTGTTGTTCTTCAAGGTTATAGCATTGAGCCTAGACCCCACCGTTTTCCTTGATGAACCATCTCACCCGCTCCGCACTGAGCCCCCGCTCCAACCGAGCCCTGCTCCGCTGCTTGTTGTTGTTGGTGGAAGTTCGAAGACGCCGCCGACAACAAGCAGGACGACATTCTGACCTTCTAGGTGGAGACTGAGTTATTCCAGTTGTGGTCTTTGTTGTGTTTGAGGCTCTTGAAGTTCCATTGTAGGCAACGTCAGTGATAACATGTTTTTTGTCGTGTGAAAAACTGTTATGCAAAATATCCAAACAAACCCTAAACCGTAGTCCTATGTAAGTAAAGGTCGAATCCACAGAAAGGCGAATTCTATCTTAATATGCAATTTGTATGTCAATCCAAAGTAACCAAAGGGGGTTTTGTGAGTTTTAAGTAACTAAGCATGCAAAAGTAAACAAAGTAAAATATGATGAAATCAGTGATGGGAAAAAGTACTTAGTCAAACAACATCCACTATTCGTATGACAAGTTGATCATAGATACTCATTCAAAATCTCATGCAATGGACATTCCAATTCCTTTTCAGATATAACTAATAGCACAACCAGATACTATTAGTACTAACTAATTAAACAACCCTGAAACTATCAAGATTCAGTTTAACAACAGCCTTACGGATATGAATATAGTTGGATACAATTCTAGCATAAAACAACCAGCTTTTATCCTAGAATGTAAATCAATTCTCTTCTGCATAAGACTAGCACAACCAGATACTAGTACGATGCAGTTGCTACTCTGAAATAGATATGCTCAACCAGTAACAATCTAAATCTAGCAATCAATCAATAACAACAAACCCTAGATGCGTCCAAATAGAGATTATCAATATCAATCATAAGCAACTTAAGCAAGAGAAGATAAAAACCATGCAATAGATTACGAACGAGAATCTCACAACTTTATCGAAACGAAAGCTTCAGCGTCTGACTAAGCCAGGGAGGCTTAGTTCTTCATAGCAAATACGTAGAGAGAAGATTAGGGTTCAAAGAAAAAGATAATCGATTAGATGATAGGCAAACAAGCCTTTTTTCTACCCTAATATACTAAAGAAAATAAAATCTAAATTAACCTAAAACGAAATAATAAAATAATAATAATAACAATCGAGATTGGGAATTAATCCCATAATTCTCTCGCAATTCTCGACAGACATCTCGTTCCAGCAGCTCATTCTCGGCCTCTTCAATTGGCCTAATCTCTCGTGCATTCAGCTACTCGGCCCACCACAAGCAACAACACGCTTCTGGCTTCAATTCTCCAGCTTCACGTGGCTGGGCTCCTTCAACAATTTCCAATTCAAATGCTCGCTGATGTCATGGTGCATCACCCTCCAATTAATTTCTTCAGCTCTCCGCTTTCCTTCACGCGGCATTTCACGTGGGCTTCTCCCTCCATTTCTCCTTTTGGGCCTTTATTTAATTCGGCCCATCATCCTTTTAATTAATTATCAAACTCCGTCCCTACACGTCATGCACATGAATGTGTCTAAATCTATCCGAATGACACCAATAAAACCTCTAATTACTCTTACTTAAGCCCTACAAAGTAGTGCTTATCAAACCACCTCATGCTTAGACCTTTGCTCGTCCTCGAGTAAACTAATAAGGAATCTACTCCTCCAATGTAGCATCCAAGATCTCAGGAAGCATATCCTCCAACTAAGAGTCACCTAACCCATGCCAAGCTCCTAGCACCAATCTCATTTACAACACATCAACAACTCAACAGCTTAAGGGGCAAGCAGAGTACTTCCCTCGAGCTAACCCGGACATCCAATAGTGTGAGTAACCTCTAATCCTAGCCTCCATCTATTGCTCCTTATGTCTCCCAGAGTGACCTACCCGACAATCCTTCTTTGACTCCTCTTCTTATGACGCCTCGCCAAGAATAATGAGAAATCCTAAAATCACTCTTCTTCTTTTTCACTCGTTTTGCCAAGGCGCCCTTTCGGGTTTTCACCAAGTCACTCATTTCATTTTCCAATAGATGTGCTCACATAAGCTCACGTCACTCATGACCTCTTATTACCCCAGCCTAATGCTGGTCCAAGCCACCTGCTTATTACCTAGGCCGTCATTTCGGATTTTCGACCTATCCTAGGATTTTAATGATAGCCTTTTTTCAAATTTTTGGCTCTTTTTATTTTTTTATTTTTCTCCTCGGCAGCGTAGCAAGTATAAAACTCCACCCCATGCTTAAACATTGCATTGTCCTCAATGTAATGAAAGACAAAAGAATAAAGCACAGAGAAAAGCAAAAAATAACTCACAACGTTGCCGAGTTGGCTTGGACACTTCCTTGTTGCTGGCGGTGTACTCATGAAAGTTCATGTCCTGGATGTCTGGCATCAACGCCATTATCTTCATCTACCGTGCAACCATAAGAAACCACTGTAGGGTGTGGTGGTGATGTAGGAAATCAGGGCTGCACGGCCTTCAACTCCATCAACTCCTACCATGCAACCATAAGGAACCACTCTGGTGAATAGTGGTCAATCAAGGGAACGGGGTTGCATGACCTTCAAAAATGGGCCCAGATGTCGTCGTGGTTGGGCCCTGGTGTATCACCTCTCCAACTGTCGACTGCATGGCCATCATCGGTGCCAAGTAAAAGTAGGGTGGTCGAGACTCCTGAAGATCTCTCATTTAGGTATGGGCAACGTCATGGTGGTCCATTCAGCATTTGCCCTGTTTGACCCAATTTCTGGTTCGTTTGGCTTACTTTTGCTTTGTTGTATTTTTCTTTGTTTGCTTTGTTGTTCTTTGCTAACCGGTTTTCCGTTTACGGATTTACCGACCTTTCGAGTTTTCCGACGTTGTTGTCGGTAACTCGAATTCTTACCTTAAAAAAAACAAAAAAAAACATACATTTCCAATAAATATATGTGAACACATCCATACTTATGTGTATACGCTTTTTATTTATATGTTCATTTAAATATAACGTTTTCACGTCTTTATCTGAGCAGCCATCGATACGAGATATTTTTTCTTAATATATAACTATATTAATGGTATACTAATGTATATTATATTTTAACAAATTTTAATTTTTTTTTTACTTTTTTTCCTATGTAAAAGTAAAATTGATCCAAATATTTGTTCACGTCAAAAAGTTGTTTAACGTTGTTGATAAAATTACTTTTGTTTATAAGGAATTTAGTGGAAATAGAGTTGGATGATAAAAATTGCTCATGAAGTGTATTTGGATTTAATCAATGTACATATTTATGTTACAACCTGGTGACGTTTTTTCTCTCTCTCGAAATTACAAGCCATAGCTACATCTTTAATTGTTCATGTACAAAAAGGAATCAAGTTAGAAATAGATCATTCGGTTCATTCCCCGTGTTTTAATGATCTAAATGAACACTCCTGAATCCGCAGTAATATTGATCAGTGCTGACTTCCATGAGGTGATTTAATTTCTCTGAGCCTTCTTTCCTCGGAAAGCAATCTTGCAAACCTGCAATTAACAATCCCAAATTAAGAATAACGCTAACTTAATTACACCTGATCAAACTCCTAATTAATCAGTTAAAATTATATACACCTTTTCAGGGCATCTGCATTGGTTTCACCATTTTCAACCGGTTCAGATAAACCGGTCTCCAATTTCACCCTAGACACCGGCTTCTTCAACAGCTTCTCCCCTATCCTCACCAGATTGTCCAAGTTCTCCTTCGTCGCCACATCCACTGAAGAATCCGTGCCCTTCAACGTATCCTCCTGATCAGTTTAATTATTTTGAATCAAATTAGTAATTAAGAAAATTTCAAAATTTAGGAAAATTATTGTTAGTGTATCTGATTTTAAGGTTATTTTTGTTGGTGTTCATAATTATTTATTTTTTTCTGATTGATGTCCCTAAGATTTGAATTTGTTTATTTCGTAATCAAATTTTTCCATATTTGTATCATTCAAGTTCAAACTGATTAAATCCAAGTCCACCATTGTGTTTCTCGTCCTTAAATTATTAATATTTGACTTCTAAAATACTCAGATTCATGTCCGAACCATGTTGATTTGAATTCCGAAGCAATAACCCATTTCCGACCTTAAGAATTCAAATTGAAATGACTTGAGTATGGATTTGATTGTTTTATGAGTCGAATCCTACTAAGTTGATATCAATAAACATAATGATGAGTTTTGATTTGATCAATTTGGACCGAAATGATACATATATGAAAAATTTCGGTTACAAAACGAACAAACTCAAATCTTATGGGAATCAACCGAAAAAAACTTAATCGTGAAAAATCAATATAAATAATCATAAACTCAGGGATATCAACATTAATTTTCCTAAAATTTAATAAATGAAAAACATACCTGGATTCGGAGATATTTGTCTTGGGAATGGAGGGCTTGGAAGACAACAGAGATGTGGAGATCAACCATATCAGCACTAGCATGAGTAAAAATATCAACCAAAGGAGTAGAACCGCCGTGCCGTAGCCACCCAAGAATTCCCCACTTAGCAGCGGTTTTGGCGTTGTACTTGCGCTCAGTCTTGGGCATCCCAGTACCCAATGAGATCACCAGGAAACGGCCATAATCCGTGGGATTAATGGGGAAGAAATCAGGATTTTGGTCGAATATCTGTTTTGTCACTTCGCTTATACCCACTAAAGTCTGCACCGGCCAAAACATATATTTATATATACCAAAATCAGTTTTACTTTCAAACATTTTATTGGGATGAAATTCCCCAACTTGAGAAGTTAATCTATAACCATTTCCAATTATGTTTTTTATTAAAGTTTACAACTCTTATTTATAAGTAGACCTGTCTAGAGAAATACACTGAATTAATAAGGACCCAAACTCAACAATTCAATTTTTTTTGGGTTTTATTCGACTTAATTCGCTGAGTTGACCGATCCGTCCATTCATAAACACTATATCATTTATATTAAATATCATAATATATTTAATAAGTTATAAAATATTGATTATTTATTATAAATTAATTATATACTATTCTACAAAATCATAAAAAACTTACACTTTACATTTATTGAATTGACCTCAACATGTACTAAATTCATCATGACCCGATCAAACAAATCCATATATTTAATGATCCGATTAACCCAAACCCAGTTAACACAACCAAAATCCGACCGGATTGACAGATTGATATATATTATAGGTTTTTTTTAGTGTGTATCCATGGATACACTCAAAAAACTTTTTTTTCGGCAATTATTTAATTAGCCACTAGTTTAATCTTATTTGCTAAGGGTTTATCAATTCTCTATTAGAGAATATTTTAAAGATAAATTTCCTATTTAAGCTTGTTAGTATGTGCCCATGAACAAACACTAAAAAAATCGTATATTATATAAGCATCAATTAATGGATAACCCATGGATTTTGGGCGATTTTCTAAAACTTTCCCATTTTTAATTTGAACGCGCATAAATAATAATAACAAGTAGCATATATACCGGATTGTTTGCAGCAACACCACCATCAATGAGGTGAAACTCGTGTTCGTTGCCGTCGCGATCGACGGTTTTGAAGTAGTGTGCAGGAAGGTACGTCGGAGCTGCTGACGTGCTCATGCATATATCCGAAAGCCGCGCATCCAAATACGCCGCCTTTGTCACCTGAAATTTTCATTTAATTCCCCTTTTAATTGACTATATATAATTAGAAATTTCCTCCTACAAAAACCAGATTTCTGCATGACCTGATAAGTTGAGAATATCGTAGGTTGCAGAAGCTTTATGTCGAACGTTGGAATGACAACGTGCGTCAATGTATCATGCAGCCGCTTTTCTCCAAGTTTATGCTTTATGACTCTACACAAATACTTGCCATCATATTTTGGTCCAAGGAATGATTTCACGACTTTCGTTACTCGTGAAAATATGCCTCTGTTTATACATGCGTTTGATTAGTCCATTTCAACATAATTATATGTACAAAAGTTTAGTTTTGTAACAAGACTAAACTAGCTTCAATGTTCTAAAAATCCCCGTCTAGGGCCGTCTAGATCCGCCTACGCGAGTTTTCGAATGTTGTGAAAGCTGTAACATCTTAGAAGATGACGAATGCATTCAGTGGCGGATCTATGAATTCTTCGAAGGGGGTCACAAAATCGTTTATGAAAAATTATATAATATTGTTTAGCATTAATCACATTATTATTTGTATAATTTTTTGTATAAATCTTATATACTAGGTGGATTATTATGTTTTGAAAAAATATTTTTAACTAATTTATAATTTTGAAAATATTTTTGGACAAATAGTAAGGAGAACTACCTAAAAAATGTTAGTATCAAATATATTGTGAGAATTTTAAATAAGATTAATTCAATTACCTTACAAAGTTTTTAACTTATTTCATAATCATGATGGACAAAATTAGGAAATATAAATATTTGTATAAAAGATAAAATAAAGGACACAAATTGTTATTTATCTAAAAAGAAAAAAATACAAAAGATGGAAGATGGAGACTTGAACCCCAAACCTTTGGGTTAAACTCATGTTCTACAACCAATTGAACTAATAACTCTTTTTGTTTACATATACAAGACATTAATATATATATTTTTAATTTTTTTTAATATATATGACTTGATCTAGGGGAAGGGGGTCACCGGATCCCCCAAAGACCCCCTGGATCCGCCTCTGGATGCATTAACATAATTTTGGGTTAAGCTTTGTACAATAATACCCGTAATATAATATCAAATATCATCCCAACATAGTATTATAAAGAGCAATAAATTTGGGAGAACATAATCAAATAATCACATAAATCATGTATTAATTTTTAATCCGTCTAAACGCTAAGTCCCCTCACTGCTCAGCTCTCATCTAACGACTTTTAGAACATTAGCTAGATATATTGTGTTTACCTCCTTTGTGGGAAAATTTTGGGGCAGTGCTCGAGATAGAATGCTTTGATGTCTTTTGCGGAGAAAAGGGGACGGTTATCGACGCTGTTTGGCGTCGCTAACATAGCCGTAATGAGACCACCCGTACTCGTCCCCGCCATCACGTCGAAATAGTCTGCAAGTCTAGCACCCTGGCCATCCAATTCCTACACCAATGTCAAAATTGTGCAGCATGAATTATATATTTAAGGACTCGTTTGACTTATATCAACACCAATTATATGAGATATCAGATATCGTTATTAATATCAAGATATGTAATGATATTAAGATAAATAACTAATGACATATATCAAAATAACAGTATATATATCAAACAACATATTTTTAACAAACAACCTTAAGTCATGTTATAAAAGTACAAGCTAATTAGGTGCAATATATTCATGCAATTAAGTAGCTAGCTAGATAGCAAGTTATATATATATATATATATGTAGTACCTGAAGTTGTGCTTCAAGATATGCAAGGATGGTGGCGGGAATGATTCCTCGTATTCCACCTCCATCGATACTTAGAATCGTTACAAGATTTCCGTACGTTGGAGGTTGGATTTGGAGATGTGATGAGGATGTCCTCTCCATATTATATATGTATCAACCAATTCAAGGATTCTTCAGAGTTTGCAATTGGTGATCAATGTGTACGTACGTTATGGTGCCATTTCAATCAAATCGCAACTATATATATATAGTTGAACGTATATGGAAACTTAATTCCTAGGTAAATTTCATTCCAACAAAACATGCTAATTAAGAATGCTTTATATTTGTGGCCAAAACTGAGCCGTGAAGGATGAAGAAAAGTTGTTAGGAATTCCATTAGCATTTTTATGAAAATGGACTAACCGGTTGGAATTTTAATTATAATGCGCATGCACTAATTAAACCACGTACAGTATATTGTAAATCTTAATAGGTATATAATTAAGTTATTGTAATTTCCAGCCTTTGAATATTATTATGCTTGTGTAAAAAGGTTTAAGTTTCTAGTAAGTCAATAGATCGACTTAGCTAGGCTTGCTTGTCAAAGAATTGGTCCCATTTTCGAGCATTTTATATCCAATTCGTAATTAAATAACTAAATTAAAGAAACTTATGCAATTCCTTGCATGAAAGAAATGCATTCTGTTACTGACATACTAAAAATCCGGGGGGAATACATTTAATCTTATCCTTTAAATCCTACACGTTTTTTTAGTTCTGGTACAGTCGCAATATATATTTATATATATAATAATAATATTTACATATGCGAAGTTAGCACGCATTGTCTCACTTTTAACTTAATTGATTATTCGCAACAATCTTCTTTTTTGTCAGATTTATTGTATATTCTATGTAGTAGTGTACATAATTTGAACCCCCTCTTGAGGTGTTTCCTTTGATTGTTGAGGATTTGCAAGGCGTCAGATTCCTCATTTCTAATTTCATAATTTAATTTAATAAATTTGAAGGCAATCCCAAAAAATAGTGTACATAATTTAGATTTAACATTTCAAGTATCTTACGTGGCACTTGGAATTCCTTTATATGGTCAGTAGTTTTCATAAATTAAACTGTGCACGCATCATTGGATGGACTCGTTTCTTTCTATCTTAAAAGTTACGATATTGCTGGAGAAAATGCATGCATGCGCGCAGTCCACGTTCCCGGCCACTTGTTGCTTCGTTATCGTTGACTTCTGTTGCTTGCTCAATTCCAAGACGTAACTTATTCATGTTACTCGACGTAATCTATTAATTCATCGGCTCAATTTCAACCTTTAAATAACGAAAATGTACATAGAAAAATCCAATACATTGTCGACAATTTAAACGTAATAAATATAACTTCATACACCAAATCAAATTGCATAAATATCATTAAAGTTAGGGATTTATGGGGTGTTTATCGGGTTCGGTTTTTCGGTTTTTTGGACCGAACCGAATCGATTATATTCGGTTCTTATAAAAATAATATTCGATTCAGTCCGATCAAAACGATTATTTTTAAAAATTGAACCCGAACCGAATCGAGTATGTTCGGTTCGATTTTCGGTCCACAAAATTCCGAAATTCGGTTTCGGTTCGGTTTTGGCCCGATGAATTTATGGAAAGAAATATAGGCTTGTCAAGCGAAGAAGAAAAATCAAACAAGGCTAGGCTGGGCTGTAATTATAAGATATTACTAATGGGCCTTTCGAGAAGGCCCAATTAACTGAGCCGCGTAAGGCCCAATAGAATACCGGAATATACTTTTGCATTGCCAGGTTCAACCTCCTCAATTCTTCGCTGTCTCCATCGTCTTCATAGGTTCACAATCACATCTTGCAAAATTCTCTCTCGTTTTCCTGCGTACAATCCGCTGTTTGCCGCCATATCTCAATCAACCTTCTTCCACCCGCAATCGTAAAACAATTAAAACGGAAAGTAATTTATTTCGCAAGAACAGTCGCTTTCCTTTCTTAAAAAGAATTGGGGAAATCGGGAATTCATGCTTCGCCCATGGCTGAGAACATGTCGCCGTCTTCGATATCCGCGCGCTCGCCCGCTCTGTTCTTCTTCATCGTCTTCTTCCGTTTCCAATTCTCAGCATCAGAATTCAGTTGAGTGCACCAAAGATACTAAGAATCTCTCTTCAATCGTCCATGTGACCTCCCAGGGCCTCTCTCCTCTCTCCTCCGCGGGTTCCACCTCTCGCGCAAATCTTCTAGCCGCCTCCTCCGCAGCCTTAGTATCCGCCGCCGCCGCCTCCTACTACCTCCTTAATGACGATAAAGGCAATGCCGATTCCGGCACCAGTTCCAGCCGGGGGCAGTTATATTCCGCGATCGAGCATACGGTTGATAGGTCGAAGGAATCGGCGCAGAGGATTATTAACCGGATGAAGCATACCGGAGTAGCGGCTTCCGTGCTATGGCAGTCGCTGAGATCGGTGTTCTCCTCGGCCAACCACGGGGTTCGGTCGGGGTTTGAGTTTAGGGTTGCGTCGTTTCTAGCGGATATTGCAGCGGTGAATGCGAGTCGGAGGGCGGCGATTGTGGTGGCTGGAGATGGAAAGGTGGTTGATTGGTTGTTGGAAACTGTTGCGGTGGCCGGGGAAGGAAATGGAACTCAGGCAGAGGCGGCTAGGGCCTTGGCATACTTAATTGCAGATCCCTTTGTGCGCGATGAGGTTTTTGCGAGGCCCCATGCTGTTCCGTATCTTCTACGTTCTATATTCTCCTCTCAGCCTCATCATCGTTCCAAGAAGGTTAAATTTCATTATTTAGTCTTTTGAGCTGCAACTTTGATTAATATGCCTTAGCCTTCCATTATGAATGATTAGGTGGAAATGTGGAATATGTTGATAACCTTGCACTGGACAAAGTTCAAACTTTAATGATAATTTAATTGTTGTTTAATGTAATGTGCAGTGATCATTAATTGACTAGCTATTGTGGTTAGAGCTTGAAAATGTAGTTTGACATAAGTATTTGTCAAAATTTAGTATATCATGTTGGGCGACGAATGGTAAGGTGGATTTATATTGGAATGGCTTGATTTTGTTCACGCTTTAGTGTAAACAATTTTTTCTGTAATTTAAATGTGGAGGAATTGTGTAGAGGCTGTAGCTCCTTAAATCATTATGTGTTGTAAGTTGAACTAATGGTAGCAGAAGACTAGACACCGAAGATTGATGAGAGGCTTGAATTCTCATATAGGAGAAACTCAGCTTAACTTGACGAGATATAATAACATGTTTTGCTGTGGGAAGACATGACATGATTTAGTAGAACTTACTCAGCATCCTTGCAGTTGTATTGTGTGTTTGCTTTTGAGTAACCAAAGCAGCAGCTAATTATTCATGTAACTGGGGCTAGGCGAGATGATAGTTCAAATAACTGAAATATTGAATTTACCAGTACAAAATTATTTATTTTATTTAAATGTTATTCTGTGAATGTCCATTTTTTCAGGAAAGATTTTGGAGTAGGCAAAAGGTATATGTGATTGCAAAACGTCTTAATACCAAATGATCAAACATATTAAAATGAATAAAAAAAAAGTAGTATCATGGATAATAACATCTCAGATGTTGAACAATTGAAATAGATGAATCTAACTATTTTCTCATCAAATGATATTAAAACTTAAGTTCTGTCTTCCACACTTAATCTTATTCTCTTCTTGAGTTTTCTTCTTTTTTTTTCATTGCTTATTTGTTTATCCATCTAGAACTTGAAACTTTGAATTTTAAATTTAGAACTAATGTTTCCAAATATGTCTTGGAATATTGTGCTGGAGCAGAATTCTAGACGCACTTCGTTGAATATTTCAGATTCTTTGAATGGGCGAAGCATGCTTATTGCCGCAATCATGGATGTTGTTACTTCCAACTGTGAGAGCTTGGACAATGCCCTGTTGCATCCATCTCTTCCAGCACATGCTGAATTGAGTGATATTGCTGCAGCCATACAAGTTATTGAAGGTGGGATGACTGTGGAGGATCCACAAACTAATGATGACGATGATGGTGGGAATGGATTAAAGGGAATTGGAATCAAAGTTCTTGGAGATACTACTGTTGTCGGACTTTCAAGAAATTCTGCGATGGTGGGGCACACTAGTAGTGGTTATAAAGAACCTAGAGAATTTATTCCTGATAGTTATCTGTGTCAAAATAGAAACGAGAGCTTTCTTTCAGAAACTAATTTGTCTTCCGCTGTTGTCCCTGGTCTCTGGGATGATCTGCATACTCAGCATGTTGCTGTTCCTTTTGCTACATGGGCTTTGGCAAATTGGGCACTGGCATCAGAAGAAAACAGAATCCACATACAAGAGCTGGACAGCGATGGACATGCTGTCACAACTGCTTTGTCAGCACCTGAACGATCTGTGAAGTGGCATGGGAGCTTGGTGGCTCGCTTATTATTAGAAGATAAAAGTCTTCCACTGAATGAATCTGTTTCTGATTGGAGCAGTAGTCTTCTTTCAACTATTTCTCAAGCTTGTAGAGATGAAGACATTCCCTTGGCACAGGTGGCATTGAGTACATTTCTGCTTTCTGTTGAAAAGAGTGCAGGAGCAAAGAAAGTTATAATGGATAAAGGCCTACCAATGATGAGGAGAACTGCCAAACTCACAACAAAACATAAGAATATACAAGAAGCACTAGCTAAGGCCTTAGAATTGGTCTATGCTGGTGAAATGCATTTATCACTTGAAGAAAGTGAAAGGTGGTCTTGTATCCTCCTTCCTTGGGCATGTGGCAAGTCATCATCTGAAGGCATACAGTCATCAGCTACAAACATACTCTCTCGTATTCTTGAAGATTATGGCCCATCAACTGTACCGATTTCTCTAGGATGGCTTAGTATTATATTAAGTGAAGTTTTGGCTTCTACCAAGACTAGATCACAGAAGGGAAAAATTCATCCTAAAACTGATGAAGTGAAGGTTTTTACTCTTTAAATTGCTTTCTTGTCCATTGACACTGAATAATATATTTCCTTGTGGTGATTGATCATGGTGTATATTTTTCTTTCCATTTTTTGGCAGACACAAGTGAATCAATCAAATATATCTTCTGCCGCTCAAATCACTAATCAGCTGGCAAGTGCTGTTGTTAATCTGGCTGGAAATAGACTAGAAACGGATATTGACTCTGCTGACTCATTTCCGTTTGAGGATCTTCTTTCGCAAGAACCCTTTGCGGAACCTTTCAAAAGCTTAAATAAACAGCGCAACTCTAAGTTTCACGTTGCGGATTTTGCAGTTGTAACCCTGAAGGGCATCAAAGCGTTGGCTGAAATTTGTACAGATGATCCTTTGTGTCAAAACATAGCTGCAGATTCTGGGGTGCTATGTTTGCTGAGACGTTTCTTACTTAGAGATGATTACGAAAAGTTGGCTGCCAATGAAGCATATGATGCATCAAGAACCAGAGAAACACAGGATCAGGCATCAAATGCTTCTAATGACACAAAGATATCAGGTGCTGAGGATTCATCTAGTGTTCGTATTCCACCAACTGCACATATCAGGAGGCATGCGGCTAGACTTCTTACTATTCTGTCAGCTCATCCAAAGGTACAAAAGGTTATTAGGGAAGATGAAATATGGCGCCAATGGCTTGAAGAGTGTGCTAATGGGAGGATTCCAGGTTGTCATGACCTAAAAATTCAAAGCTATGCCCGTGCAATCCTGCTGAATGTATTGTGCAATGGTAAGGACGAATCAGGGTCTGGAAATGGTGATGATTCAGTTGGTTCTATGACCAATCACAGCTGTAATCTTCCACGATATGATGACATGATTTTTTTAATCAATCCTGGATCACCACACTGGAAGTGCCCTGACAAGCGTTCATCAAATGTTGTTGAAAGATCATCCACAGTTGATGATGATTATGTTGAAGAGAAGAATGGACAGTCAGAACATGATACCAATGCAGAGGATCCTTCCCTTGATGTAGTTTTTGTTCACGGCCTTCGTGGTGGTCCTTTCAAGTCTTGGCGCATATCTGAGGACAAGTCATCAACTAAGTCTGGACTTGTGGAGAAGATTGATCAGGAAGCTGGGAAGCAAGGAACCTTTTGGCCAGGTGAATGGCTTTCAGCTGATTTTCCTCATGCCCGCTTGTTTTCACTTAAATACAAGGTTTGTTTGCATTTGGTTCTTTCGAACTTTTTTAGTTTAGGAACTTTGAATTAGTTTTTTTTTTAAAATAGTTCTCGACCTTTTGCACCTTTCAATCTGTTGGTGCTTGAACCTCAAGTTAGGATTGGCTACAGTGTGCATGTCAAATAAATGTGTATAGGAAGGTGGAAGGGCTGTGGGATTATATGGGATGTGATAAGGAGATGAATGGAGTTGGTTGAGTTTAGGAGGGATGGAAAATATTTGTGCATTTAATTATTATGCAGTTGTTGAATTAAACTTAGTTGGTTTAACATCCATTTTATGATCTTTGCAGTCTAGCTTAACTCAGTGGTCTGGAGCAAGTCTTCCTCTTCAGGTTTGTGTCTTTTCATTATTTGAGATGCATTGACGTCTTTTATCTTTTAGATAAACCTGATTTTTCAGCAGCATGAGATGTTTCTTCATTAGGGTTAAAGAGTATATTCTGAATAAAGTTGCTTTTCTGTTTATTTAGAATCCTCTCTTTGACCCAAAAAAAAAAGAATTCTCTTAGTAAGTAATTGGCTTCCCCCCCACTAGCTTGATGGATGTACTGGCCTATATACTATGGTCAGTAGTGAACCACCAATATTTTTGTGTTTACTCTTCACAATGCACTTTTACCAGTACTTCAAATTTTCTGTATGGTTTTCTGACCTCTTCAATTCTATTGTATATGTATATCTGTACATAATATTCGTTGGAAAACTAGTTGAACCAACTGTATTTTCTTGCACTCTCTCGTATTTTCATTTGCCTCGTCCTGAATCATGCAGGAAGTCAGTTCAATGCTTCTGGAGAAGCTTATTGCTGCAGGCATTGGGAACCGACCTGTTGTCTTTGTGACACATAGGTTCGTTTCCTTTGATTAGATCTCATCATCTGCCTTCAACATATCATTCTGTTTTCATACTCCGTACGTCCCTAAATTTCACACTTGTCCTTTAAAATAATAGAGTAGGACAAACTGAGAAGGAAATATGAATAATGCGTTGAGCTTGTCAAGTAGCATTTTGAAACCCAAAATCTGGAATTTTTCTTGGATAATATAGACCTTAAGGTACAGTTAATATGCGCAGCATGGGAGGCTTGGTTGTCAAGCAGATGTTACATCAAGCTAGAGAAGAGAATTTGGATCATCTTGTGAATAGCACTGTTGGAGTTGTATGTCCCCTTTCACTCTTGAAAGACACTGCCTCTTACTGCACATCTTGTTGCATTTCTAAACAATTATAGATCCTGGGCTTTGAACATGGTCTCAGGTTTTCTACAGTTGTCCACATTTTGGCAGTAGGCTTGCAGACATGCCTTGGCGTATGGGTCTTGTGCTTCGGCCTGCCCCAACTGTTAGTATTTCTTCCGTTTCCTCTCCAACCCCGATGGCTTCTACACTTCTATCACTAAACGTGTAAATTTATATTTTAGCAAATCATGATTCCTTGCAAATATGTAGATTGGAGAGCTAAGAAGTGGCTCACCTAGGTTAGTTGAGCTGAATGAATTTATACGTCAGCGGCACAAAAGAGGCTTTCTTGATGTTCTTAGTTTTTGTGAGGTAATCCCTTGTCTAATATCTTGAGATTTACAAGATCCAAGGACTACTTAGTGATATGTCATCCCTTTCCAGACCAAGGTAACTCCAATTGTTGAAGGTTATGGTGGATGGGCTTTCCGGATGGAGATTGTACCAATAGAATCAGCATACCCTGGATATGGTGATATTGTGGTAAGTTTTACCTTCTTCTCCCAACTTTTGAACTAATTTCTACTGGGTACATTTTTTGACTTGCCCTCTAAAATAACCCTTTTTGAATAAATGTCTGATAATAGGTGTTGGAGTCAACAGACCACATCAATTCATGCAAGCCACTTAGCAAAGATGATCCTTCATATACTGAGATATTAGACTTTTTACGCAAGTTAAAAGCTCAATATACATAGAGGTGGAGTACCTTTGCCTGTGCTGAACATTCTTTGACGTCGCAAGGTCGATCTCTACTTTCATGTAGGACAACCCTTTTGTGGATTTGTACGAGAACATTACTATATTGATTGCTACAACAGATGTACGAGGTATAGGGTTACCCTAAAGATTTTAAGGAAATGATGGATTGATGCCTCTCGACGTGCTCGTCTTTGGACTAGGATTTGACGTTGTACATACACAGCTACAATCGTCTGGAGCATAGATGTTCCAGTTGTGTAAACATTTATAACATTAACTTATATCGGATGCATTGTCTAGATTTTTTGCTTAGTAGATTAAATTTTGATGTTTATTAATTTCCATTCTGAATACTAACAACATATGAAAACGGTCAGGTTTTTATGACCCTTTATTTAGCCTTGTTTTTGTACTTCATGTTATATAATCCTCAGACTGCAATTTGCCCAAATGTTTTTTTTCATTCTCCTGTTTTCTATACCAAAACAATCCTCGTCAACTGCTACAACCCTCCCAACCAAGTAATTTACAACGGTTCTCAATTCCCTAAGTTATGAAACCATCTTTAACAATTAGATTTGGAGTATCATAGACATTTAAATAAATGAAAATATTAAAGATGGTCAGTTCAAATATCTGACATTAATTCTACTTTTTATTTATTTAGATGGATATGAAACTCGAGACAAATATTCAAGATGGTCTAAGTGACATCATTTCTCTTTACTTGGATTACCCTAAACCCCAATCTTATAGCACGTGCAGATTATGTCATTTTTGCCGGCTCCATATATCTTTTCCCAGTATTTACCACACATTTGCTGCAGAGAGTTATCAACTAAGAATTCAAGTTAGTATGTAGACAACTGTTAATTCATTGAGAGGAAAAGAGAAGCCTAATAAAATACCAAATATTTCCCTATGATATGACATTGCTAAATCAAACTAGTGGTTATTTACAAAAGTGTTACAGATTTCAAAAGGGCATTTTGTCAACTATGAGTAGAGCCATTTTGGTGCAAGTCATTGCTTACTGTCCGCTGGATAACAAACTGATCAACAATCCTAACCGTAGCTAGCGGATCCTGATGCGCAAATACGGCGCTCCAATTGCTTGGATGCTTCCTCAGGTGGCTTAACTGCTGCTGCTTCCCCTCTTCATCCCATTCTGGATCCACTTTCCACTCTTTAGGAACCTGCAAAATGCAAATTCATACCCAAAAAAAACATGGTTGTCAAGAGAGTAAAAGAGAGCATCTTGCAACGAAAACATGTCGATCCAGCTGGCAAGCAAGTACTTCTCGTTGTGCTGCTTACCTTATCAACTGCAAGGGTAAATACTTCAAGATCTCCATCCGGCTTGATATGGAACCGGGTGAATGACTTGTAGTTAGCAATACGAAGGGAGGAGAAAGCTTCATCGAAATGTATGTGGAGCCAGTTAATGCAAATGTACAAGTAGCTTCCCAGCACCAAGGAGACAACTGGGGTTGAAAAGACCCAAAAGTAGAGGAAAACCGATGCGTAATATATGGCGGCTCCGCCTCTAGAGAGTGATTGCATCCCATTCTTGCAGATATTGCTCCTAGTTACAGCCATGACCTGATAATAAGATAAACATTTATGAAGGTCATAGAAAATAAAATGTAATACAAATGCATTTGGACAAGAAGAGAAGTAAAACCCACCTCAGGGACGTCAAAAGCAGACATTAGATACTTAATGCATGCTGGATACAGGCCAAATGTCCATTGCTGTATACGAGCACGAAGCCCAGTTGGATCAGGGAAGTGATCTCCTTCAACCTGTCTGTACCAGTCATATAGCGTGTGGTATCCTGAAAAAGAAATTTCAGTTAAGATTTTTTTATAGAAACCCACAAAAATCAGAATTAACTATTAAGCCTAAAGTTCAGAAAATTAAGATCCTACAGAAAAGAATACAGTGATTACCAGAAGTTGCTAGCAGATTATGCCTAATACACAATTCAACCCCAAGTTCCATCAGCAACATCAAGATCAATGCGGCAGAAAGGTGTGCAGAAACATGAAGAAGCCCGATAAACACTCTTCTTTTACGTGACACTTTGGATGGAACCAGATAAATGGCTGCTATCGTCAATACTATAGCAGCAGCTAAGGATATATAGGAGTGCTCCAGCAAATATATGAAGGCATCCCACACAGTGCCAAAGAAACTTTTCACATGACCAGAAAACGTATCTTCTCGCAAGATGTGATTGAGCTCACACTGCAGAAGAATGAAAAATAATCAATGAGATGGAAAATGATAAAGGTTCTTTTTTCAATCAGAATTTATGATCTCGCAATGGCATCACAAAGATGCCTGAAAACTCAAATACCCTTGCAAAAATTTACAGGAAAAGGGTATAAATGTAACCTGAGGAAACATAGAGAAAGCCAAGAGAAAATATATAATGCCACCAATGAAATCAAATTGCCAGTTCTTCTTTCTGAATTTCAGTATGTTGCCCAGGGCTATCTGCAAAACATGCATACTAGAGAACATCAGAAAGTGATCACTTTTTGCAAGTACAAACTACAAAGTAGCAGGAACTAAGAAGCGAAACATTACCCTGCTAGAATCTTCACAAGAAGGATATGCAGCTGTCATCTCATATGGAGTATCGTAGAAGTTTCTGAAATTACCAAAGACGTGGGTGGGATGCAAAAAGGCACCACCACCACCATTAACAAGGAGATGCTGCACATAAACAGGCTTATCAGAAGGCACGTATGTATGGTGCATATAGTGGTGTAGATCCCCTGCAATGCGAAGCTTGCATCTCCCTTTTAGATGATCACGTATCAGATATGCAACATTTTTTCCAGAAGTATGATTCCAGTACCAATCAAGAAGCCAGCTCGGTTCATGTGTCATGATGATTACTGAATCATTCTCTTCAACCTGGATGAACAAATGAGATAAGTAGCAGTATAAGAACACTTCAATAAAAAAGAAGCAGCAATTGCTAGGCTGAAAAACTCAGATATGCCTGTACCTTCTCACTTATCAACTCAGAGAAGAACTTGAACTGGTAAACATCAATGTCACCATGAAGGGCTAGATCAAGCCCAAATACCCACCACCTTTTAGGAAGTTGGATTGCAAAATAACTCTTCTGCTGAGGCATAAGCCAGCCACCCAACCAACTCTTGTGGCATATGTAGCGCATGAAAGTGTGAAGTCCATCAAACCAATCTACAATAAACAGAAAGAAAATAAGGTTCAGATAACATGTCAAGTGACATGGTTCACATGAATATAAGATATCAGATGGATTACAGCAATAAACTGAGCATCCAAACATGATATTAATAGTAAAATTAATGACAGCAAATGACAAACCACTAGAAGTAGTTAGAGTAAGCAGTTGAATATACCATGATTTCCAGGTATAAGAAAGCATTGAGGTCCATCATATTGCTTAAGATTAGACACCCCATCAGGTAGCTCTGGCTTCTTTATAGCTATATGCTCATCTTTGTACCATTGAGGAGACTGGAGAGCATCCTTGAAAGGGCGAAAAAAACGGTTTTCATATGTAAACGCTGATGGATTGGGGTACCTAAAGAACCAAATTGACCAGCAATATAGAAGTATTAAGTAATAATGTCAAGCCAATCAGGAACAACTACATGTCGTGCCAATTTGACTAGCAAACTCAGAGCATATCAGCATGTAAAGTAATTATTTAAGTCCCATAAGAAAAATATTAAAGGATGAGCTTACGCAAGGTCTCCCCCTATAAGTAGCAAGTTTCCACGTGGAAGGGAGCGTTCAGAATCACCGATCTTCTGTCTGATGTAAGGTTGAGCAAGCAACCGAGCGACACTGTAAGATGAGTTGCCTCCATCACCAGTATCAGCCATGAAGTCAAACCAAAATTCGTCCTTCTCACTGAAATGATCATAGAACGGATCTCCTTGCTCAGATCCATCTTGTGTAGGACTCATGGATGCCTAAAGATAAGGGATTCAAAACATCACAAGAGCTACTCAAAATACATTTCTCATGCAAGCACAAGGCAGAAAATGAGATAGCAAATAAAAAACATACCTGCATCATGCGCATGTCAAAACGTCCAAGGAAAACTGTCACAGATACTAGAAGGTCAAAAACGGTTTTGAACAAATCCGCCGATGTCCTGAGAAGTGGAATTAATATCAATGAGAAACAAGATTTTCAACCAACAATTAATCCATATGACCAAAATTTGCTACGGACGGGGCAAGAAAACATTTACCCTGAGTACCAAGGAACCATATCCAGAAATTCGGGCTTTTTCTGCTTCTTCTTCAGTTTCTCATATTCTTTAATTGACAAAGGATGTGTAAGAGTCCATCTGTTGATAGTCAGAAACCAATGAAACAGAAAGAAGAAGAATTCAAAAGGAAATTAGCAATTCAGCCTCAGACGAATCGAAGATTTAAATTTTTTCATAAGTATTTTGATGAGTACGCTGGCAGAATCTAGAGGAAGTTTTAAAAAGATGTAACGCGGAGGTTCATTGACAACAAGTGCTACATCAGCATTTACTTATTGCTTCCCTGAACTATTGCTCCATCTCTCATTCTAGCCTGATCATCACGTACTCTAATGGATGTAAACCATTTTGACTCGACACCATATATAGAGCATATACAAAGAAAAACTAGTTAAATCATATGCATTAAGGATCCATAAAAAAAAACACTCTACGATGAGAGCTAAGAATTTGAATATAGAGCATCAAACAAAAATCAGTGACTGAGAATGAAATATCTATTTCAAACTGGACAATTATAAAAATCTAACTATGCATATTAAGCAGGAAAAAATAAATAACAGTGAGAGACAAAGGAAGTTTGTTAAGATACTGAACTACTTAATTTGAATAACTAGTTCCTTATTTGATGGCAAATTCAAAATCTTAGTTCTCATCTATACTGTGATTCTCAATTAATATGTCCAACCCTTAGATCTTAAAGCAATAAAAACAAATGATTAAATAACAGAAAACTAAATTTTAGTTTGTGGCCAGCTAAAATTACATAAAAATACAGCATAGGAGCACTAAATGAGTTGAGAATCAAAACTCACCCTGTTGATCTCTCAACTACATAGTTGGCTATGTAAAGGCCTATGAAAGTGGCCCATAATGAATAAATGGGAGAGATTCCATCTGAAGATTCCCCACAGGAGCCATTGCAAGCCAGCTGAGGAAGGGTAAAAGAACTGGTTATTTTACAAGACTCAAGCACCAAAACAGAAAACATGAAGTTCAGTGGACTTCCAATTTTACCTCTCCATAAATCACCCACTTGGACAAAAGAGGATAGTCCCTGGCTGAACCAACTGGAGCAAACCAAGAAGAGCACACCTGGTCTTTCAACTCATTCATGCGCAAAAACTGTGCCAACCATGTGTTTCTCTCTTCCTTCTTCCAGAAGGAAAACCATCTGGAATTTCTTCGTTCGAGGGGCCTACCACTCATAATTGCCCGATTGCCACAATGACTATAAAATACACAGCACGCTACGCTAATGACCTGCAAAAAAAATTGAACATCAGACGTGCAACGAGAACAGATAATAGATCAAGTGATTTGTAAGCCAATGAATCTGTGGAACTTACAGCACAGTTTTGAAAGATGGTCAGAAGAGCAGGCCTCCTGCCAGCTACATGAGCAACAAGACCCACATACCAAAGACCAAGAAATATAAGATGGAATACCAGAATGAACAAAATGGATGATATGTATATTGTCAAAAACATTGACAGGTTCATCCTCAAATCCACCCCCATGGACTGAAGACTAGGAAGATGGTACACAGCTGCCACTAAAATCCAGGCAATGTACCTACATGCCAGAAGAAAGAAATTAAGAAGATAAAACAAGATATGTCAAACCATCCTATTTCATAGTACAAAAAAAAAAAACAGGCAATAAACAATATGAGCCCAGGGGCAGATGAAAATGACTCACCAATTACTGAAAGTAGAATAACTTGGTTTGATCGTCTTGCCAATAAATGGAGATGAGAAGAAGTAGAAGAACCCAAACAAGCATAGATACATTGACCACCATTTAATGTTGTTATCCAGGCCATGTATAAAAGTGTACATATTGTCGAATGATATAAAAAACAGGCATCCCACAACTACCGCGATAATAGCATGGCGAGAATGTTCATGTGGATAAGGGTATGGATGGGTCAGTATTGTCCTGACACTCTCCATTTTGAGTGTATCCAATAAACCAACACTCTGCTTATTAGACAACATCCAGCAACCTGGAACCACTTAAATTCTCGCCACGTCCGTACAACACCAAAATGATTACTCCCAGTGAATAGATTGCGCTGCAACTAAAAGCTTCTAAGCCTGGAACAAAAATTAAAAGATGTCTCATGAGAAAAACAATAAATTCAAATCTTGAACATGAAACTCCATGTTCACGAAAATGGCATAACTGGATCCTTCCCTACATGAATTACAACATATACATCCTAGACGGCGAGAGGGATCCCTATAGCATCTACAATCACTAATCCCATTTTGCAAAAGGCTGATTCTGAAGTTAATACCCACCTAAATGAACTGTAAGCTGTCAAAGTTACTTCTTTTCAATAGGAACTATACTTTAAGCAGATAAGATTCCAAGCCAATCTACATAGATAGCCTTATTCAATCAAACTTCAGTGTACTTATTGAGCTATTTCATTTGATCATCTTATTACCATCATATATTTTTTTCATACAGAACTATATAAGATTCCAAGCCAATCTTCATATCCATATTCAATCAGACATCAGTGTACTTTTTCAACCCTATGACATTCTACAACATATACTACACCAACCAAGCAAATCAGTTCTGATCAATCTCATTACAAACTATAAAGGCTCAACTCAACCCCTTAACCAACAAATTTTACTCTGATCAAGCAATATTATTTGCAGCAACTCAAAATCAACTAGTTCAAGAACGTACAAGAACATCGATTAGGGTTTGACCCTTCCACGAGACCCCAGCAGAACAAACTGTAAGCATCGTGCACATATCGATTATCCAATTAATCAACAACAATCGCAATCCAGCAAAAACAAAACAATCAAATCCAGATTTCAGAAAACTTGATGCTTACGAATAAGAAAAGGGGGACCATAAACATAAGGAATTGCCGAATTGGAAAAGAGAAAAAGCGTGAATGAGCATCGGAAACGTACCTGAGGCTGAGGAGAGAGAAAGGGGAAACAAAGGAAGCGTGCATATGGAGGAGACGAAGCGAAGAACAGGGAGAAATTAATAATGAATGGCGGTCGCGATTAGTTTCAATCAAAAGAATTGAGGAACCAAAAAGGTATCTGAAAATGTCTGCTGGGGACCGGAAAACGGCATATTCCACCTCCCTCTTACTTTCTTCGCAAGTCGTGTTTCTCTCTCCTCTCTCCTGGATTTCTTATGGAGGAAGAGAAAGACCCATAGTAGAAGAAGAAGGGGTAGAAGGAAGCCGTTAAGCTAGAATGCAAAATGCAACAAAATTAATAAATTTATTATTTTCGGTGATTTTCACAGCACAGAATTTATAGCCGGGAAAAAAATCGAAACTTGAAGTATTTTTTTGGTCTGAAAAAAAAAGTTCAAGTTTCGATTTTTTGATGAATAGATTGCTTACGATTTACAGATTCGATTTCTCTTTCATTTTTCACCTTTCTCAATCTTCAACATCAAATAACTAGTCAATTAAATTAAATACGATAACCGACCCAGTTTATATTTTTTATTTTAAATTAAATGATAACCGACCTATATATATATATGCGAATTTGTTGTCTATTACCCGTTTTTCATTTTTGCCTTAAGGCCAAAAATTGATTTTATATTTTATGTTGTCCGATAATAAGAGTACCCCTTATGGGGCTCAAATGAGAGGTTTAAATTGAGGTTTTTTGAGTTTAAGCCTCTATTTAAGTCCTATATTAAAAGAGCATTTTAATGGAGGGGTTTTTGTAGTGACTTTTGAACCCAGTTTATATTTATATTAAATATATCTAAAATGAATGTCTATAGATAGAGAAAAATAAAACTAGAATTATGGTATTTTTTATTTTAATGTTTAAAATTTTAAATAAACAATTTTTGCCTTTTGAAAAGCCTCGCAGCTCCAATAATAGAGCGATACGTGGCGCTCCCTTTAATTTAAGCCCCATGGGTTGGGGCTTAAACTTTTGCCTTTTTTTAAACCCAAGGGAAAGGCTTAAACTAAAGTTCTAATATTTTAATAAAATATATTATTTAAGCCTCATGAATAAGCCCCCATAAGAGGTGTTCTAAGACACTACTATTAGTGCACAGCTGTCGACCAAAATAAAGTATTGGTGATCAGCGGCCACCTGACTTTTAACCATTGGATTTGGAATTTTTATTTTATTTTGTACCATGATGAGTTGATGGGCAAGTGACCAAAATAAGTATTGGTAATTTTGGTTGGAATTTATCGAAAAATAAATTTGGTGGACTCTCAAGTCTCAAGTCTACCATTACTTTGCAATTGCATAGTAAAACCATAAAAACTAATTTCTCCATCTATCTTTATAATTACATTAAATTTTATTTTATTTTATTTTTGATGATAAACCACACAGCTGAACTTGTTATAGTTTAATCAGTCATTACTAATGGGCCTAGCAAATCGAGTTTCAGTTATCTTGAAGGCCCAATAAAGTAATGGTATTGTACTTAGTAGAGTCAAAGAGGCCGGACAAGCCCACTTAGTAATATCATTGCATAATTGGGCTTAATTCTGGGCCAGCCCGCAAATCACCTTAATTTCACTCTTTCGTTAGCATTCAACCACCCTAACTTTTAATTTTGCCCTCATGTAGAAAGCACATGAAATGTTCTGCACCCTAAGGACTCGTTTGATTTGAACTTATGAAAACGATAACGGAAAAGAAAAGAAATGAATCTAGTCCACTTTGACATCATGATGCATTGATTAAAAAATTTATCTAAGCTTGAGGCTCTAAAATTTGTGTGTCAAGAGAATGGATAATGAAAATGATTTCATCATTTTATAACTCACCCTTATATTGGGGATACAAATACATCCATCATAGTACCAAGTGAAGAGAGAAATGAAACGATTTCATCATTTTGATCAATGAATAATGACACTAAATTGGACTAAATTCATTTCCTTTCCGTTACCGTTTTCGCAATTTAAAACAAATGGGGCCTAATTGTGCCCTTTTATGCATATTTTAAGTTTTACTTGATTATTTTATATTTTAAACCTTAAATTATGGTTAATAATTAAGGTTTAGTGTTTATAGTTTAGGGTTTAGAATATTGGGTTTTAGGATTAAGGGTATAGGATTTAAGATTTAAGATTTAAGATTTTGGGTATAGAGTTAATGTTTTAGGATTTAGAATATAAATAAATAAGTTTAATCTATAGGTTACATAAAAAGATGCAAAGGATTTAATCTCCGTAGAAAGAGGGTAAAACAGGAAAATTAATAGAAGTTCATGCTAATACACGGGAAAAAATATGGGTCCTTCTGGGATGGTAAAATGCGAATCAGAACACGATATAGGGTGATTTTTTGTAAATTTTAAAATAAATGGTAATGAGATTAAGTAAAATTAAGGGGTCAAATATTGAAATGTATTGGACAGCAGCAGCCGATTGACATTAGTCTTAATCAAGGTATCAGCATATTCTTCTATATGAACTGACGTGTCAAACTTAGGGAAAGTGCTTTCATGGATCCTTCCTTTTCCAACCTATCTATCTACCTCGAAGTTATGTAACATCAATTTCCAAACATTTTTCTTTTTATAGAAAGAATTTTTCTAAACCTATATTTAGTAATAATATTTTTTAGTTATTAGTTTAATTTTTTCGGATTTATCTCTTTTATTTTATGAAATATTTTTTTAAAAAAAAATTCAAATTTAAATTCTTAATATGTGATTATAGACATACATTAAATAAACTGTTATAAAAATACAACTTAAATTAAGAGAGGTGAAATTGGATTTTTAATCTGACACCATATTTAGGGGAGTAAAATTTCAACCAAGATATATATATATGTACTTGAATATCAGTTGTTCCATACTGTGAGGAGCCATTTGAAGCCACTCGTTTTCACTTCCACCTTTTGAACTTCCGATGTTGCATTTGCCCTATCGAATTTCGATCGGCCACCACTCCCTTTATATATTGCAAAAGAAAATTATTAAATAAGTTCATTGTATTTAATATTCCAACCTTTATAGTAGTTGTTATATATGGACTCTAAGTAACGCTGAAGTATTCGAATTTTAATATATATTATAACTTTTTGGATATGTTGTTTATAATATCATAAAACTATATTTAATGAATTTTTATGTTATTATTGAAACTATTTGCCATCACTAAAAGCAGGGGCGGACGCAAATTTAGTTCAGTGGAGGTTAAAATCTCAAAGAGAAAAAATATACCGTTTATTTTAAATAAAATTTTAATTTTATCATTTATTTAAGTTTAATGTCTACCTTACATAGATAACCCTAATTTCAAACAACAAACACTATAATTGAACCTCAAATTTTTAGTGTAAAACAAATTTCATCATTAATTATCACTTTCAATGTGTGATTTCAACAAATTTGTATAAAAATTGATTTTAAAATTTACAAATCTATAAACCCTAAATTTAGAAAAAATTAACACAAATAAGGATAGATATATAAAAAGTATTACATTTTTATTGAATAATTTGTGTGCAAATTTGGATAAATTATGTTTTATTTGTATTTTTTAGGATAATGCATAACAAATTCTATATAAAATTATATTAAAAAAATTGGAAAATATATATATATTATTTTAAAAACTTTTAAAAAAAATTAAAGAAATGTCTAAAAAATCCAAAAAATCAAGATTTTTTTAAAAAAAATACCTCCGCCGTTGACTAAAAGTGTCATTACAAATTTATTATTTCATATGTGGTTTTATATAAGACGAGAAATCATATTTATATGACCGGTTTTATTGTGCATTGAGAAATTTAGGTTAATGTCCACAACATAACTAATATAAAAGGTGGAGATATTTCGTGAAATTTGGATATTTAGACAAGTTTTAGATTATAACTTGTGATTGAATATGGCAAAAAACCTAATTCCACAGCAATCGGAGCACTAAGAGAGCTAGAGTTGCAGAACCAATATGTATATATGCATGTACTAGCTAGACATTCCGTAGTGGGTCGAAAAATATCATATTTCTTCAATGGATCTAACTAGTTTAATTCTCGTGTCCTGCACAAATTGATTTATCACGTAATTTGTTTATCAGATTATTATTTATATGTTTAAAAAGGTAAATTATATCTTCAATGTATTTATGAAAGAAAATTGTGTAATTTATTTTATCCCTTCATAATCTATGTAAGGGGGAAAAAAAATTAAAATAAAATTTTGATTCACTCCATTTTCAGAAGTCACGATCTTGATCTTCATAAGATCACCAACCAATATGTATAGTATATTAGGAAATGATCAAATATTTGTTATATATTTTCATATTTTAAAAGGTAAAATTATATTTTCAAAGTATTTATAGAAAAAAGTATATCAAAATAATTGGAGAGTGTGTGCAAATCCGGCTATTATAGGTAGTAATTTTATTTTGTTTGATTTTATTATTTTTTGACATATCTGCCGAAAAAATATGAGGGCGACACGTGACAAATTGAATACATAGGCGCCACGCGACAGCGTAAATTTTGGACTCATTCTGCGGATGTCATGTGGCGCATTCAGTATTTTGTTTTAATAATTATATAGTAGATTATTTATAGCAACTCACAATATTTACAGCCATCGGACCTGTTGAGATACATCCCACATCGGTGGGTGGAATTTATACCACTAGTTTATAGGAAGAAGGAAGTTATTAAAAATTAGCTTAAACTAGAAATCGGGCCTTTTGTATATTTGTATGGTCGCATTTTAAATGTGAGTTTGTAATATATGGATTGTTGTTACATGTTTTATCTTAGACGATATATATGTATTTAAATGTAATATCTAAGTATTTTAGGTATAAAATGCTATGATTGTACGGAGTATAATTTTATTTATTTATTTTGGTCAGAAGTTCAATTTAAATTTTGAATTAGGTGGTAGTTGTTTTTTATAGGGATGCGTTTTTTTTTCTTTGAAAATATTTGGAGAATATTTTAGAAATGCCTATCTAATTATCTGTTATGCTTGAACTTGAGTATTTGTAAGAAACTTATTTTATTTGACATTTTATTAATATATATAATTGTTATGTCTTATATATCTTTGCTTTATATATATTAAATAATGTTTACATTTGACCTCATGTATATGATAGATATGTTTTATTATATGTTAAGCTTTAAACTTCATGAGTCAATATATAATTGTGTAAATTAATTACAGAAGGAGCTTGTACTGTTAATTTTGCAATTGAAGTTTTCAAATTAGACCTTGTTTGCATATTTTAAACCTAAAAATGACTCGGATAACAACTTGAGTTCACAATTGAATACGTACCCTAAGGTCCTACATATAAGGGTTAATGAAATAATATTTCATAGTATTTATATTTTAAACAAAAGTTTGGATAAATAAAAAGTTAGCACAATGTCTAAATGTCATAATCATATATGTTTGTTTGTATTTTGTAATGGAAAATCTAAATTGTACATGTTATCTTGACGTAAATCTACATTAGTAATTACATTAATTTTCCTTTTTTTATTTTAGGAGGTTTTGTTTTATGATTTTCTAAACATACATATCTATTATTAATGTAAACATACACAATGGAGGCTAACAAAATGATTAATGTAACGTCTTCATTAATATAACGAAGACGTTTTATGGAGTGATAGTGGGTATAATTTCCCATTATTTAATATAAATGATTAATTAGATGTTTTATGTGTGAAAATTGTTATTTTTAATTAAATGTATAGTTTTATAATCAGCTTTGTGTTTTAATTATTTTTTTGGCTGGTCATGACATTGAAGTTGGACAATATTTTTTGTTGGTTAGATGCATCTGTCGTATGGTTTAATATTATTTTGAAACGATAGAGTAATATGTTTGCAAAGTATTTTGAACTCTATTATATATCTATATTTGAATGTTCGTATTTCTACGATTTATGTATGCTTTGAAATAAAGATATCTTTTTTTTTTTTAATTATTTGGAGTAACAATTTCATTAGGTAGGTGTATTTATAATGTGTGTTTCAGACAATTACCCATATATATGATCCTGCATGTATATTTTGGCAACGACCATATAGTAAAAAGAAGAGCTCATACAACTAAACTCGCGGATAAAGAATTACGATGAATTAAAATTTCAATTGAGCTAAGAAACCGTTCTACATTCGGTTGAAGTTAAGAGTTTAACTTATTTTGATAGTACATTCAGCAAAATTCAGGGCTTGTTGTCTACTCATAATCCTCCTTGAGGAACTAAGAACTTGCTTCAGAACTAATAAAATAATAGTCGCTCTTACAAGTCTACAAACAAAAACTAAGAAACCAAAATCATGAGTTCGATGATGGTTGACCTATTTCGGAAGAGATCAACGACCAACACAATTATGGGACCTGCCTTGCCCATGCTGCAACGTCAACCACTATGCTGACCCTTTAAGAATTTCTTCTGAAGGAACCTCAAGTGTGGCTCTAGCATGGTCTTTGCTTGGCTTAATTTATGCAGTAACATGAGGCATGTTGAAATTAGAAGGTATAAACAGATTCACCAGATAATCATATAATGCTATTTCAAGAAATCCAACACAGTTCGAATGATGTTTAACTTAAAAGCTGATTATTGGTATTTCATTGCTTTATGAAAGTAAGTTAAGTATTGAAACGGAGTAAATTTTAGGGAAATTCCTATTGGTGCCCCTGAGTTTAAGGTTATTCATGTTGGTGTCCCATGATTAAGTTTTTTCCGGTTGGTGTCCCTAAGGTTTGAGTTTGTTTGCTTCGTAACCAAACTTTTTCATGTTTGTATCATTCAAGTTCAAATTGATTAAATCTAAGTCCACCATTGTGTTCATCGCCCTCAAATTAGTAAGATTTGACTCCTAAAATACCCAAATCCATATCCGAACCATGTCGATTTGAATTCCGAAGCAACAACCCGTTCCGACCTTAAGAATTCAAATCGGAATGGTTTGAGTATGAATTTGATTGTTTTAGGAGTCGAATCCTACTAAGTTGAGGTCAATAAACATAATGATGAGCTTCGATTTGATCAATTCGAACCGAAATGATACGGATATGAAAAATTTCGGTTACAAAGAGAACAAACCAAAACCTTATGGGTACCAACTGGAAAAAACTTAATCGTGGGACACCAACATGAATAACCCTAAACTTAGGGGCACCAAGAGGAATTTTCCTAAATTTTATAAGCATAACAAAATGCATGATGAATACCCCAACAAGAGAACTCTAATTTTCCAAGTATATGCAATAACTTTATGCAAAAAGATAATTCTAATATTCTAACCATTGGTTCATAGTCAGTTTATAATCATAGCACAAAATCACAATGTGTCAAATGCAAAAAAACTCCATGATCAAGTACTCATCTGCAATAGCCAAAACCGGAAGCTGTACAGAGGATAACAAATGCATCCACATTCTCACTCAAAGAAGAAGATACAGCTAAGAATGAAAGAAAGCTGCTATAACTTTGCAGTTTAAGCAGAAAACAGTGTAGAAAGGCTCCCTCTTAACGGCCTCATGCTCAATGTAAGGTTACTAAAGTAGGTGCATAAGGTGCATGGCTTGGCTTCATATCATCTAGTAGCACATACATATCAGTTCATTAAGTATTCAAGCTGGTAACTGTAGGGATTGACAATAGCAATATATGTTCTTCATTTCATGGTTTACAGCATTAAACAGTAAGCTATATATAATAAGCCTAATAGTATGCTAAGAGCATATTAAGAAGCAGAATGCAAGTACTATGAAAGAAACATGTAAAATGTATGTCGTAAATGAGAACTGAGAAATAATACCAAACGGTAACATATTGTGGTAGTAAAAGAGAAAGACTAACGTTGTGTCACATTTGTTTCGAAAACTTTGTTAAATGAGAATATCTTTCTGGATTCCCTTTGTGCCTGTGTGGATGGACAATCATAATGTTTCCATTTTCACCAATGTGGTCCACAGTAGGGCTCTTATCCAACTGTCTTGGCAAGAAAGGCCTTACTCTGCAGTAAACTCTAATTGTTCCTGTGCCCAGGAGTTTTATTGCAATGCAAAATGTCATTATTAATTGGATGGGTAATTGATTTGAAGATTAAAAAAAATAGATATGACAAATTGCTACCTTTGAAGTCTTGGACTTGATTATATAGTAGACGGTTTTCCTCAAGAACTTTGTGGTGTGAAGAGGATGAACTTCAAGACCGTTTATATGATTTCCTGAGGCCAACAGAACATTAAGATATCAAGTTGAATTGAAGCTTAATAGAACTGTTGTGCAACAATATACAAAGCACTTGGAAAGATATTTTCAGACTTGTACCTAACCGTGCAACTTCTTTCTCCCACTCTGATTGGATCCTCCTGATTTCTTGTTTTGCGTCATTGAACGATGCTTTTAGTTCCTTCAGAGCAATGAGGACAGAGATATAGATATAGACGTATCTACTGCCTGTTGTAGGACAGCTGTAGATTCACCTAAGCTTGTCTCAAGCTGCAAAACAATGGAAAAGCTTTGATCAGTGTCGTCTATACAGCTAGAGAGGATGAAATGCAGCAACTTCTAACACGAATAAGTTACCACTTGCTTGAGCTCATCTAGCTCGGTCTCTGATGGGACTTGTTTCCCTGTCAGCACTTCAATCAGGATCACTCTCAGCTTGTAAATATCATCCTTCTCTACAGTGGCATCATTTGAAGGGCCTTCTCCAAGTTCCTAGAAAATTGAAGACAATAAGGTGATGAAACGGTACTCTAAACCGGGATTTAAAGACCAGTTCAGGAATTGACAATCTTGTTACCTTAGATGGCAAGGGGATTTTGTAGCTGCCCACTTTTGGAGTGAGGCTTCCATCCAAGAGAATTCTTTCAATGCTCAAGTCATTTCCATAGATGCGGGGTGTCGTTCCGGTGTGCAGGAAGTGAACTCCCCTTGCAATTCCCATGGAGATTGTCATTCTCTGAGGCCATTTCAATGTGTCTTTCCTTCTCCAGTTTTCCAAAGAATCAAAAAATAAAAACCAATAAGCTCCATATCTACTCTTCAAAGTTGTCATCATGGTTGGCACTTTTGAAACACAGTTTGTTGCTTGCATCTTTACCTGTGAGGTGATCCCTTAACGACCCATTCGGGACGTGCTCAAGCACAACAAAAATGGTGCTTCCCAATTGTTCTGTTCCTGATATCACTTCTGGTATCTCAGTTGTGATATCACTTCCATGTGTTGCTTCAGGCTTTTCAGTGAATGCTTCTGCTTCAGCTATATGCTCTTGATCAACACTGCTGATCCACTTCTGAGCATTCCCTTGTAAAGTTGTACAATAAAATAGAATCCAACAAACTCCTCTTGACTATTTTCTGCATTAATCCTGAAAATACCTTTAGCCTATAGACAAAAAATTCACTTGGGTAAACCTTTCAATTATACAGCTTCAGCAGCATGCAAGAAAACATGTTGCTAAATCACATCTCAACCAACATCAGGTACATATTGTCTAATCACACCGAAGAAGAAGAGTTTTTGTTAAAAATGAATGTTGTGAAAAAAAAGCAGGGAGCATTTAACTTGTAAGCCTCCTTGAGCATAGAGGCGCCTTTGCATCAACAGAAGTATTGTTGGCACACAATTTCCTTTCGAGTCATATGAAAGTTGCATGGATTCCGTGGAAACCCCAAAAATAGATGTACTGTGGAAATGGGAACAACAATCAAAACGGGGACAAAGTAAACACGGAAAGGAGAATATAGGATCCGATTTAAGAAAAAAAAAACGGTAAGAAACACAACTTACCCAATAAAATATGTTATATGATCAACTTGTAAGGTCTAGACAAATCATAAGAAACCATTATTCACCAATGGAGAACGTAAGCTCATGAAGACATGAAACACCCTACATAAAACAAAAAACAGAAAGCATCAGTTCCACTACAATAGAAACACCAACTAGATATGCATATGCAAGCCAAAGACACGTGCTGACAAATTTGCCATAGAATCACACCTAACTCAAAAAAAATGGCTAAAGACAAGCCTTACAAGTTACAACCTCAATCACCTTCAAAGCCCTCACCCGAAACACCACCATTGCCACATAAAGAAAAGGAAAAGTTAGAGCCTTCCAAGCCCCTGCACACGCCAAACACCACCAGCACCACATAAAAATGAAAACCAAGGATGGAAAATCCGAAACCAGGTTTTACCAGTAAACCCAAGTGGGTTCGATCTGCGAAGTCGAGTCGGGGTCTGCGAAATCTGGGCACGTGGTCCGGGCGCGAGGCTAGTCGCGGGTTGTGCGAGATGGGCAGATCTGGGTTGAGCCAAGTTGGTGGTGGCTCGAACGGTGGGCCCGAGTGGGCAGGTGATAGCAACATGCATGAGAGAGTTAATCAAAGGCCTCCAAGGAAGAGGCTCAAGCAAAGGATGAAGTCTTGTGCAAGTTCGGAATAGTTACTGTCGATTTGGTTCTGGACAGTCTTCGGTAAAAGGGCCATAACTATGGCTAGAAAACTGATCTCGTGATGATTCAAGATGCGTTGAAAAACTGATTCAAAGATCTACAACTTCATAGTTTACGTCGAATCAATATTCCAACAAGAAGATGGTCAAAACTGAGTTTTACTGAGATTTGTGCCAAGAAGATGAAGAAGCAGCCAGAAACTCGGCCCAGAACTCGACCGAGTTCTAGACCGAGTTGTTGCTCCAGCCAAGAACTCGGCCCAGAACTCGATCGAGTTCTGGACCGAGTTGTTGCTCCAGCCAGAAACTCGGCCCAGAACTCGACCGAGTTCTGGACCGAGTTGTTGCTCTAGCCAGGAACTCGGCCCAGAACTCGGCCAAGGAACTCGGCCCAGAACTCGGCCAAGTTCTGGACCGAGTTGTTGCCCGCGTCAGCGATCTCCATTGCGTCGTTTTGCTGAACAATTTATTATTATATTTTATTATTATTTCTTTTGTCGCTATTTAAACCCCGAAACCCTATTTTGTAATTTTTTATGTTGAATTTGAGTAGTAAAGTTGAGTACGCTCCTTCCCTTGAGTTCCAACGTCAACTCTTCGATCTTACGGATCGTCTATCCCGTAGCTCGTCGCTTCGAACAATTCATACATCGTCTCTTCGGTGTTTCAAGATCATCTCTTTGATCTCCCCATCATCTCTTTGACGCGTTTGTGGGTTATCTCTTTAGCCCTAGGAAAGCCATCACTTTGGCTACGGAAGAGAAGGAATCGAATTCAAGCTTGAGGAATCAAAGATCTTGCGTTGCAGACAACACTTCAGGGGTTGTTCGCATCAACTGGCATCAGAGCCTATCCAAGCTAAGTTTGTTTCTTCTCTCTTATTGTGTTTCCTTGTAATTTTCCGCTTGCAAAAACCCAGAATTTTTTTTTCCTCACCACCGCCCCTTGCCGGAATTATCCCCGCCGTGAACACCACCACCACCACTCCGTCCGCCACTCTCTCCACCCCTCACGGCTGGAACCCTAATTTCTCTTAGGTTTGGTTACTTTTCCAACAACCCTAAAATCTATCCTCTAGCAAATCTTGTTTCCTTATTTGCATATTTTGATTTCCTTGTTTCTTGTTGATCAGGTCTTGCTTTATCTTTGGATTAATTGTTAGATTAGTTGTTAAATTTTATGCCCTCATAGTTGCTTTGTCTCTTCTTTCTTTTCCTACACTTGCTTGTGTGGTTCTTTCTTGCTTGATTCTCCATCATATCAACACAAAAACAAAAACAAAGTGTGACCGTATAAACAAAAACAAACATATTATTCTCACCTTACATCAAACAAAAAAAAAGGTTTGGGAAGACGGAAGCCCATAAATTCAAAAAAAAAAACAAGGGCAGAGAACACACAATACGGTCATACTCTATCTTCTATTCTTTCATGTCTCTACGCAACTCTTATTGAAAAGGGACAAAGAAAAATATTCAACTCTTTTGTGATTAATTCTGAGAAACTTGATTTGATCTACTTGCACTTGGAAATTTGTGTGTTGTTTGGGACTTGATTTGCTAGTTTTTGCTTTCTTGCCTTCCGTTCAAGCTTCTCCCTCCTCACGAGCAACCAAAATTAGTACGTCCAACGGAAAATTTCTTGGTTCACTTTTGAGACAAGGACTTGGCTTGGACTTGTTCTTTTGCTTGGTGCACCTTACTTCTAGTGTTGCATGCTTCGTATAGGTACTATGGATGTCCCTACATCAAGCGCCTCCCCTTCCACGGGCAACCGACGCCCCGGACACATGGACTCAGATTATGAGCAAATTGCCCAACTTAGTGCCGAGATTGCATACATTCGTCGGACCATACGTGACATGCAGTTGCCCACGCCCGACCTCATGTTGAAATCTACGGGCCACTGCAGCCCCCAACACATGGCCTCCGTCTGTGCGCGAATTGACCAACTTCAAGCTTGGCATGCCGCGCTGGTTGCCAAGCTCGCGCAACGTCGTCTGGACATGAGTGACTTCAGGTCGCCCACGGCTGACCCTCCGGCCACAACCAGCCGGCCCATGGACCGCAAGGCTCCTCTTCTCAATGTCCTCTTCTCGGACACCCCCGATTACGAGTCTTTTGACGAGGACACCTACGAAGCCGGCCCGGTATTTGACACCTACGACGATGAGGAGGAGGAGGAGATAGACGAATACATATGCATCTCTATGGACGAGCAAGACAACGTTCCTCTTAGCTTGGTTACACGCCGCGTTCTTAACGCCAACGAATGTACCTTACTTGACCAACGTGACAATTTGTTTCATACTAAGTGTGCTTCTTTGAGTGTGATCATAGATGGTGAGAGTTGCTGCAACATCATCAATGAAAAGGTGATCCAACACTTCAAGTTTGAGACGCCTTCACAACCCGGCATTCAAGGCAAATGCGAGAACCGACTTCTCTTAGCCCGGTCCCGGGATGTCTCTCCAATAATTCAGGGACGTCGTCCTTGCTTTTTACTTGCTCCTTTCGCGTGTCTTCTAACTGTTAAAGATCTTCTTGATTTACCCCCTACAGTGACTTCTCTTTTGCAGGACCTTAGGGATGTAATGCCCGAGGAGCTGCCCGAGGGATTGCCCCCTATACCCGATGACTATGGTGCGCATCCTATGTTCAATTTCGCCGATCTTTCTCCTTATACGCCTCTTGCTTCTGACAACGAGGACGAAACGGGGACGCTTCACAGCCAAGAAGGGGAGATTGATAGCAACATGCATGAGAGAGTTAATCAAAGGCCTCCAAGGAAGAGGCTCAAGCAAAGGATGACGTATTGTGCAAGTTCGGAATAGTTACTGTCGATTTGGTTATGGACAGTCTTCGGTAAAACGGCCATAACTATGACTATAAAATTGATCTCGTGATGATTCAAGATGCGTTGGAAAGCTGATTCAAAGATCTACAACTTCATAGTTTACGTCGAATCAAGATTTCAACAAGAAGATGGTCAAAACTGAGTTTTACTAAGATCTGTGCCAAGAAGACGAAGAAACAGCCAGAAACTCGGCCCCAAACTCGACCGAGTTCTGGACCGAGTTGTTGCTCCAGCCAAGAACTCGGCCCAGAACTCGACCGAGGTCTGGACCGAGTTGTTGCTCCAGCCAGGAACTCGGCCGAGTTCTGGACCGATTTGTTGCCCGCGTCAGCGATCTCCATTGCGTCGTTTTGCTGAACAATTTATTATTATATTTTATTATTATTTCTTTTGTCGCTATTTAAACCCCGAAATCCTAGTTTGTAATTTTTTACGTTGAATTTAAGTAGTAAAGTTGAGTACGCTCCTTCCCTTGAGTTCCAATGTCAACTCTTCGATCCCACGGATCGTCTATCCGTAGCTCGTCGCTTCAAACAATTCATACATCGTCTCTTCGGTGTTTCAAGATCATCTTTTTGATCTCTCTGTCATCTCTTTGACGCGTTTGTGGGTTATCTCTTTAGCCCTAGGAAAGCCATCACTTTGGCTACGGAAGAGAAGGAATCGAATTCAAGCTTGAGGAATCAAAGATCCTGCGTTGCAGACAACACTTCAGGGGTTGTTCGCATCAACTGGCCGAGTTCTGGACCGAGTTATTGGCTGGAGCAACAACTCGGTCCAGAACTCGGTCGAGTTATGGGCCGAGTTTCTGGCTGCTTCTTCGTCTTCTTGGCACAGATCTCAGTAAAACTCAGTTTTGACCATCTTCTTGTTGGAATCTTGATTCGACGTAAACTATGAAGTTGTAGATCTTTGAATCAGCTTTCCAACGCATCTTGAATCATCACGAGATCAATTTTCTAGCCATAGTTATGGCCGTTTTACCGAAGATTGTCCAGAACCAAATCGACAGTAACTATTCCGAACTTGCACAAGACTTCATCATTTGCTTGAGCCTCTTCCTTGGAGGCCTTTGATTAACTCTCCCATGCATGTTGCTATCAGCAGGTCTATGCGAGGCGGGCGCGACCATGCTCGGTGCGACTCGGTGTCTGCGAAATCTGGGCACGTGGTCCGGGCACGAGGCTAGTCGCGGGTGGTGCGAGATGGGAAGATCTGGGTTGAACCGAGTTAGTGGTGGCTCGAGCGGTGGGTCCGAGTGGGCAGATCTATGCGAGGCGGGTGCGACCATGCTCGGTGCGACTTGAGTGGGTCTGCAGTGATCTTGTGCTTCCATGGCCGGTTTCCGGCTTCGACCGAGTTTTCTGTTGCTTCCTCTTTCTGATTGCTACTAATTTCAGTTTTCCAGTAACTCAATTCTGGATTTATCTTGGCCTCTTGATGTTGGTGCAACTGAAGGGTCAACCGTTAGCCTATTGATATCTCTTAAAATTGCAAAAATATTGTAATCTTATTCAACTACGATGTTTCACATTACTTCAATTCAAAGTGTTGAATCAATCTATTGGGCCATTTAAACATACAATAGAATGCCTTTTAGGCCCATTTCATCATACAGTTATTTTAGCTCAATCAATGGGTTTAAAAGCTAGCTTTCAATGCATCAGAAAGCTAACTTTTAAATATATATTGATTTTTACAGAACCCTTAATTAATACTCCTAATTTTAGTGTAGTCTTTGTCACAACAATTAATCATTTTTCTAAAATTTATAATTTAATAACTTTTTATATTATTTTTAACAAACTAATTTACATAGATCATAATATCATATTAATATATATAACTTTAAATAACACACCAATAAAACCAAAATAACAAATATTTTCGAATAAAAATTAAAAGCTAAAATAACACTCATTTCTTATATTGTTGACACAACTTTTGGGCAGATGGAGAGTATATATATACTGTATATAGCAACGTACTCTTTACCCAAAAAAAAAAAAATAGCAACGTACTCACTACGGGTGAGCAAAAATATCCGATATGGCCGACTCGATCCGATAACCCGCCAATCCAAACCCTAAAAGTTTATATCTGAAAACATCCGTTTAATTTTTATCCGAATCCGATCCGATCCGGGTGATTTTTCTGAATACTTGGACCAGATACGGATCGAGATATTTTGCTTACCGGGAATTCGATACTATTAATATATAATATATATGTTTTTATTACTAGTATACAATGTTTAATTAGTTTAGATGATCTCAAAATGGTGTTTGTACATTTTTAATTAATTAAACCCACTTCAATTCTCTAATACAACATTCCTTATTTTATTCATTTTAATAAATAAAAAACCTTGATTATTATTCTTATAAAACTAAAACCCTAAATCAATAATTCATGTACTAATTGTCGTCTCACTAAACAAAGTAAATATATTTTTTTGTCAAGACTGAGTGTTCATCATCGAATTGAATTTTGATTATATAAGCTAAAGTTACAACTTTATATATACTTGTCAATTCCTCTTGTTATATAATATATACGTTTATGATTCTCAATTTGAAAAGGTTGACAAGTTTAATTGTTTGAAAAAATTATCGGGACTTGCAAATAGTGTTAATGTTTGACATTTAGTTTGCACTTTACAGATTGTTAGTTTTGATTGAATTAGAAAAGTAACATTTTGATTTAACTTTTATTAAGTTTTTTAGTAATCGGATAATTTGGATATCCGATCCGGATAATATTTATAGGACACGGATATAAATTTTGTATTTATTTTTCTCCGGATATCTGACATTTCGGATCAGATATATCTGTTTACTCATCTCTGATACTCACATTGACAGCCACACAAAAAAAAACACGTGGGAGGTAGGTATACGTATGTGCACTTTTTGGGTAATGATACTAAAAAATTCAAAACCCAAACTCAATGGTTTTGGTTGCAGCCCAACACGATCGAAAAGCAATTAATCTCGCAAGTGGGAGTTTGTAATTAGTTGACTGTTTAACGTAGTTCCGTAATTGCTTGAAGAAGTTGAATTGACGTGATTTGACTTGAATCCAACACCCGATTGCGATCGACTAATCACTATGCATGATACACCATTTCTAATCCCACCATTTTGTGCCTGCCATTCATCATTACGTATCTTATGGTATCAAGAGAATTCGACGGACTGTATGAAATGACGGAGCCATATCGAAAATTAACTATTGGTAAATATAAGATTGGAATTCACCTTTTTACACAAAATTTAAGTTTATGTGTATGGGTTTGTTCATCCCTTATATATATATTAACAAATTTTCTTTTGTTTTTCTATGTGGGATTCCAATACGCCCCTCAAGTGACATTTAGTCAGTTCCACTTGACAATTAAACTATTATTTTTAATGGTTTACGTATTGGTCTAGTGTCTCATTTTCATCAAAACGAACTTAGATCAGATCTACTTTGATACACAGATAAAAATAGAATTAACAGATAAAAGATCGGAATACAATTTCTAGTGTAAAAACTTAAGCTAATGTATAGGATTCCCTCCCTCCTAAACTAACAGTTTTTCCTCAAACTCAACACCTTCTGATGTGGTCGAGTGGATTAGTCGTGAAGGGGGAATATCGGCTACGGATGACCTTGGCAAGTATTTGGGGATTCTGATGTCAAAAAAGAGGATGTCTAAACACACATTTCAGCATGTGCTTGACTGGGTGGATGCCAAACTTGCGGGTTGGAAGTCCAAACTTCTTTCTATGGCTGGGCGGGTTACCTTGGCACAGTCAGCTGTGGCCACGGTTCCCTACTTCTCAATGCAGACTACTCAATTACCCCTATATGTTTGCGATGAAATTGAGAAGCGAACAAGGGGGTTTGTCTAAGGCTCTACTCCTGAGAAGAAACGATTGCACCTCTTGAATTGGGAGACGGTTCGTAAACCAAAGGCTGTTGGGGGACTTGGCATGAGGAGCATACGCCAAGTAAATTCGGCATTCATGACCAAGATGGGGTGGCGCACGCTTACGAAACCAGAAGCTCTTTGGTCTCGGGTGGTGCAGGTAAAGTATTATCAAGGTCGATGTGATCGGGACATGTTCCAAAAGACTTCTGGTGCCTCCAACTTGTGGTCTGGAATGGTGAAAGCTAAGGATTATTTGATGCAAGGGTTACGCACACATATTGAGGATGGCACTAGAACGTTCTTCTGGAGCCACCCATGGGTTGAGGAGGTGGCCTTGGAGACGCTTGTGACTGGCCCCATTGATGAAGATGAATAAGGTAAAACTGTGGCTGAGTACTGGAATGGAAATATGTGGAACTGGCATGAATTCTCCCACTTGTTGCCCCCTGAGGTATTACTTAAAATTGGCAACATTACCATTGCTGTTGAAGGGGTCGCTGATAACTTCTCTTGGACGGCTACTGGTTCAGGAATGCTCACAACACGCTCGGCTCTTGATATGATCAGTGGAGGGAATGGCGGTGTTGAAGACAATGTTTGGCGAAAGATTTGGCGTGTGCCGGCGACTGAGAGAGTCCGTAATTTTCTATGGCTCTCGACCCATGATGCCATCATGTGCAATGCAAACCAGGTTCGAAGACACTGTGGAGTGGATCCTAATTGCAACAGCTGTCAGACTCAGCCGGAAACCACCATCCATATTCTTCGGGATTGTCCGGTGGCGACTGCGCTTTGGCGAGCTCTTCTTCAGAGGTCGAGGTGGCATGCGTTTTTCACCTCTGATCTGAAGAAATGGATTGGCTCCAATATTAACAGGGCTGGAGATTGGCCGACAATATTCTCCTTTGGTATCTGGTGGTTATGGCGCTGGAGAAACGCCAAAGTCTTCGGCACCAATTTGGTGGTCTCGGGATCAGTTCGTGTTGGATAGAGCTGCTAAGTATTTGGAGCTCAGTACAAGGATGGGAAGAAGAATTGGAGGTAGGGATGCTACGGCGGTCACCTGGTGTAGGCCGTAGGAGGGATGGCTCAAGCTGAATTGCGATGGCTCGTACTTTCCGGGAAGCGACTGGATTTGTGCTGGCGGCCTACTGCGTGACCATCATGGAAGCTTTCTACGTGGCTTTGTGGTGAAATCTGGTGGCAAGTCCCCCTTTTTGGTTGAACTTCTTGGCTGTTACATGGGCTTGAGATGGCAAAACTGATACGAGCTATTCGTGTGGAGGTCGAACTGGACTCAATTGAAGTTTTGGAGCATATAACAGCTGCGGATAGACCTCCAGCGCTCCACCGGGATTACATCCTCAAAATAAAAACCTACATCACCGATTCGTCCTGGAATATTAGCATCAAGTATATTCCTCGTCTTAGCAATAAGGTTGCGGATTGGTTAGCCAAATTTAGCTCTTCTTGTGTGGGAGAATATACTTGTTTTTTGATTCCACCTGAGGGGCTTATTCGGTTCTTGGAAGATGACAAAATTATTAGTGGTAGTATGTAAGTCACCTTCTATGAATAAAAGGGTATAACCCACCTTTTGAACAAAAAACAAAAAAACTAACAATTTTTCCTTCGATGTAGACTCCAACACGTATGTAGTATAAAATTTATTAAAATAATTGAATTATTTAACCAAAACTCATAATATTACTTATATTATGATTTGTGATTGTGAATGAGCAATCTCACTTCATATATGAATTAAGGAATTAAGTGTGCGTAGCGCAGCATCCACTCCCCCAAAACTTTCAACAAAAAGAGGAAAAAGATTTAGCACATCTTTTAATATTACAAAGTTACAAGAATATAATCACACCCGGAAAAAAATAAGAAAATTTATCACATGTCGTCGACGCAATACCCTTAATATATTAGTATGACGGTCTTCTTAAGACCAGTCTAAGCAAATATAAACCGTTGCTTAATTAAATATATAGTATGGTTTATTATTAACCATTGTAATTGGACGACACGCTGGGACCAATTACGAAATAACTAATCAAATAAATTAATATTATGCATGATTGATAGCTAGAATCCGGTACACTATTAGCTTTTCAACATTTCAATTCATTAAAAGACGCTGAAATTGAAGTAGTATAAAAATGCAGTTCAAATTAAATATATTTACCTAGCATCCGTTTGGTTCAAAATTTATGAATGAAAAGAAAAAAGTAAGAATGTAGTATAATTTGAATGAAATCTAGCTAGCTTGTGTAAATGCAGTTCATCTAGGAGTCGGGAGTATGATCAGTGATGAACAAGTTACCCTATTTTGAAACTTATGTATATACATATATCTAAGTTGAAGCTAATGAATAATGACATAAAGATCGTCCAGATTCATTCTGTTTCTATTTCCAAATATCTATGACTTTTAATCAAATGGTGTCACAAATTTATTTAGAATTGACGTAGTAAATATTTATAGAAAAAATTATAAATTATGTACATATATAGAGAGAAAGATGATATATAAAATGTTTATAAATATATCGATATATTGACCTACAAATATATAAAAGTGTGTATCAAATATTTAAAAAAATTGATTTTTTTTTATTTTCCATTACAAATTTACTATGATGGTTATTCTTTAAATAAAAACCAATGTTTATTTATTTATTGCACAAATAGGTCTCCGGTTCAAAGTCACAATTATGCGCACAAGTGTTACGGTGAGCCTGTATGAAAACAAATTAAAGGGAGATTCAGTTTGGTGACGTAATATTATTATTCATCAATTACTAGTAATTGGTAAAAACCAAAAATATGGAGTTGACAAATAAAGAAATAGTAGAAGAATATAATAGTTTACGTACCCAGTGAGCTAATAGCTAGCCTATAATTAATATATTTTCAGTGCAAACTACTAGTCACTACGCTGCTCCATCTATAAATACCGTTGTTCGTTGATCGATTAATTTCATAAGCCCACAACATTAATCCCCCATATCTCTCTCGATCATTCCTTAATTCCTATTAATTAGCCCTAATCATTCCTAGATCTATCCATCCCATATATATGGAGTGCAAAATCATGAAAACAATTTCCGTTGTCGTAATTGCAGTGCTGTTAATTCAGGTTAAATCATCGGAGTCGACCACGCGGCGAATGATGCTGAGCTCATCAGGAGAGAACGAGTACGTGTCATGTATACAATGTGGTGCATCAGCAGCCGTCGAAATCGGCGGCTTTCAGGTGCGCAAGCTGCTTCCCGGTGACGAGGATGCTGACGTGGCGGTGAGTCCAGCTGGAATTACCATTCAAGACACTAATCCCGGCAAGAGCCCCGGTGTTGGTCATCCGACTCATCCCTAATTAAATAATCCCCGTTAATTTGGTGATTATATAATATTAATTATAATGTATGTTTTTATTTAATTTCATGCAGTGGTACGTACGTAGCTAGCTTGATGTACATCACATCATTGTTGTTTCATACATAATAAAAATATATAAATTAATTGTGATTCGAAACCAAGTGATAGTTTACTACAGTAAAATTCAATTCGTATCAAATCTTTAAAGTACAACTCTGCCTACAATTTGGCAAGTGCGCACGATAATCTTTCTGCACCGCATCATAGTGTGTACGTTGACCGAAGGAAAAAAGAAAAGAACGTACACTGCGTCATATTTTTGAGACACTTACTACAGTACAGAATATATGTGAATATATGTGAAATCTCTCGAATGGACAGCTAAACGAGTTTCAAACTCTCAATGCATAGTAGTAAACTCGTTAATAAAACCTGGCACTGTATTTAGAATATTGAAATTTTAATTTTTGATATTTTTTTGTGTTTTATAATTGTTTTCTTTGGTATAGATTAGTCATGTGTCTTTCGAGATACAAATGCGGAGGCCGATTTTATTATAAAACTGAACTAGCGGTTTCCTTATAAGATATTATACCGCTTACGAATATGGAGAAGAACTTTTAATAGCTCAGAAATTTATTCCTGTTTAATATCTATCCTTGAATTTTTTTCTGTCATTTTTTTGATTGGTTTACACGTATTAAAAGTGAACCTCCTTCGTTTATTTATAGTTTGATTGTTGATGATGCTAGGGTTTCGACTATATATGCCTCAGTCCTTTGTTTACCATTTTTTATTATTCAATAAATAGCAGAAGATGACGCATCTTTTTTATGTATATGGAAGGGATAAAAAATCTAACAGGTTGACACAGTTGTGGGAGTAAGAATTGAATAAGTGATTCTCTTGTGTAAGATCAACTGTAATTTGGGAATCAGTCTCGAACGAGTAACGTCTACGCGGAGTGCCAGCTGCCAACCGCCGAGCTCTGCCATAACCTTGGGTCGTGCTGGGTGAAAGGAAGGCCCATTGGAAGGTGGAAATGGCCCATGAAAAAGGCAAGGAAAGCCAGTTGTAGAGGGGACACACGACAGCAAGGGAGGGGGAGGACCACCTTTATAAAAGCCATTGATTTTGGAGAGAGAATGTATATTTTGGCAATTCGGTTAGAGAAAAGAGAAATCGAGCTAAAACACTCCATTGCAGCTCCCTTTCCCTCCTTCCTCTCCAAGCAATCTGAGCGAAAAAATCAGAGAGAAATCGTGCGAGATCTGAGCTAGAGAGCTTTGTTTCTTCTTTTCTTATGTTGTTTCCTACTGTTCTTCCTCATTCGTGAATCCTGAACTGACTTGGGCGTCGGGGAGTCTTCTCTCGGGGAAGCCATCTCCGAGACTTTTTCAGGTGGATCCAACCCTTGAAGGAGCAGTTGCGGCGAAGAAGAGGTGGTCGAAATCCAAGAGTCAAGAGCAAAAGGAGAGCCTCGTAGGCAAAGGTCGGGGATCGAGGCCGGAGGCCCCATATCAAGCCAAGTTGAGCACGAAGATCGCAAGTGCCAGAAGTGAAGCTAGAACTCGCAGATCTAGATCCACGCAAAGCCTGAAGCCAGGAAGTTGCATAGGACATTCCTGAACAAACAAATCCCATAAACATCCGGGCCAAGGGTGTGTTGATCTTTGACACTTTCACACGTTTTGAACCGGAATTCAACATTAGTAGTATGAAGTCTCATTGCGTTTATATAAAAGGAGACGTTTTATTTAGCAAGAAGTCTCATATTCGATTTCCATGTGTATAAAATTTTCTTGGGCCAGTAACAACACTGCACCGCGAAACAATATTACCTTCGCTTGAAACCAAAAAAAAAAAATCATAAGGAAACGTTGCGTTTTGGCATAAAAATGGCAAGAGACTAAGAGACCCACACCAAGTCACAAGGCAATGTCGTGGTAATTGCTCGGCTAATGGTTCCCATAAATTTGGGCCTTATTCATCTGGGTTGTAAACTGGAAGCCCAATCAAGGCCCATTAATCAATCTTGTCGGCGTACAAGTCGGTGTCCGTTGAGGCCCACTTCATGCTCATAAACGTAACCCTGTTTCCAAGATGAGGGGGTTTAATTAGGGGTGTGCAGATTCGGCCCGGACCGAAAAAATGGATCGGACCGGACCGAAAATGCCCGGACCGAACCGGGGGAATTACGGTCCGGTCCGCGGTCCACATATTTTTAGAATTCCGGTCCGGTCCAAACCCGGCCGGTTTCCAGTCCGGACCGGCTGGACATGTTTTTATTATTTTTAATTTAATTTTATATATTAATATCTTATAATATTATTAAAAATTAGTTTTTAGTATAAATATAAATAAATAATAAAATATATTGTCTAATATTATACACAATAATTATAAAAATAGGAAAAATAATTAATTTTTCATTTATATAAAACTAAAAAATATAAAAAATATAAACCGGTCCAAGACCGGAATCGGACCGGACCGAATCACACCGTTCCGGTCCGGTCTGGACCGGATGCACAGCCCTAGGTTTAATCGTACATTTAACGCCAAAGGACAAAATACCTTGAGGTTCGTAACTACTTAAAAGTCATGACGTAAGTTTATGTAAAAAAGCTAGAACGTACAAGAGAACGCGATACTAATGTTGGTAGTGCCATTCATACAACACATGTAACACACAATAAAAAAATAATATGAAAAAGACAAAAAATCAACTATGTTAAAATCAATTTTAATGGGGCTTGATAGTGCGTTATAATTTTATGATATCAACGTGTTTTATATGTCTCATCGACACATTAGACCACAAAGTACATCTAGCGCGGTGATCCCAAGTAACCGCGGCACCACACCGACACCACATCTTCCAACTCCCACGAAGTCGTGACCGCGTAGTGGCCGTTGGATATCTCTAGGCCGAGGCAAATCACTCGAACCAACCTGGGCCTGCCAACCACACATCACTCTCGCTTGACACGTGCCTTCTCACTCTGCCAGTCTAATCAGCGCCTTACACCCCCTTGCCGACGTCTGCCACAAAATGAGCCGCGAGGTGACACGTGTCCCCGCATGTCGACTAAGCAGAAGCAGGACTCTTCGCCTATAAATAGTTCGACACCCCTCAGAAGTCGGGGTCCGAAAAATGAAGAAACAGTTCCACGAGGTTGTTTTAGCTCTTTTCGAGATCTGTGAGTGATTCTCGTGTAATTGTAAAAAGAGTGAAAAGTTTCGTGTTCGTTATTTATAATACACCGCGTTCTTTGTTTGATTTTGGTTTATGTGCTAAGATCGATTCATCGCGTTCGCTTAGGATCAAGTTTTATATAACTTTACACACTTTACCTACTTAGACAATGTGGGAATCATCGGGGCTAAACGTCCAAATAAAAATGGCGTCATCGAATTTTTATACGAGATAACGACGCATAAACAATTACAATGAAAAATGCTCACTTAGAGAAAATTTATCCCCGTTAATGAAGTCCATACGCTAAAATACACAACGGAAAAAAGATCTTCTAAACTGGACATCATATCGTCTTTGATTTCAGCCTAATTGCTTTCTCATAAAAAACAAGCTAGATCGTTAATCATACTAAACATGATACAAATTCCAGATCTGACCCAATATAAACTGCCGATCATATAAATCATTCAAATTATGTTTTTTTTTTTTTTGATGGATGTAACATACTCTCTCCGTTTCTTAATTATGTTTCCGTTTCGTTTTTGTACATTATTCAGAGTTGAAGAAAATCTTTGAAATTTCTTCCAATATATAAGCAAAAACATAGTCATGTGGGATCTTGTTTGATTCGTCTTAACGAGTATTTTGATAATATCAAAAAAATATAATTTTTATTAATATGTAATTAAAAATATTAACAATACAAAACCCATCTCGACAAATATACCATGTAAAATCGGAAGAAAAAAAAGGGATGGAGGGAATATTAGATAAGTAATCTAAGTTCCATCAATTTGATTTTCCCTTCTTGTGTCTTGTCCCTCCAAATCAGGAAACCTATGGATGCTTCTAACTTTGCCAGCTAATCATGCGTAGTGGTGGGCTGGTGCCTGCTAGCAAACAAGTGTGGGGGCCCATATATAAAAGCGCCGCTAAATACATAGTTTTTGTTTTTTGCTTACAAAAAATCTAGCTTTTACCAGAGTAGTAAAAACGTAATTTTATTGCAGAAAAAATACATTTACCTTAATAAAGTCATAAAAGGTGAAAAACTCAGCAAAATTAGGGTTTCGAAAATCTAAGGGGAGAGAGAGAGATCGGCGGCTTTCAAGTGGGATATCCTTGCACGTGATAAGGAAGAGTTTTCAGAGACAACTAATCCGCATAGTATAAAGTCCCCATCATCGTTTTATGGTTATTTAAATTTGATTTTTTATTTTGAAAAACGTAATTATGCGAAATTGTGTACTAGATATTCTTGGTTAACAGAATCTTTGAGAAAGAAAAAAATAGTACTACTCCGCTGATTTAAATTATAAAATACGTATTACCCTCTTTGTGATCAATCGAATGTTGATAAGATATGATTTCTTAATCAATTAATACTTTTTTCTTTTGCAATCTATAAATATATAAAATAGACTAAGAGTGTAATTAATGTCCAATAAATATGAAAAATCATCTTTTATTTTTTTGTTGATCTTTCATTACAAACTACATCTTCTAATATAGCTCAATGGTTAAAAACACTCTCATAATACAAGAGGTATAGTGTTCAATCTTCCTTCTTAACAACTTTGTTTTACTATTTTATCTTTCATTGTTTTTTGTTTATATTAATTAGTTACTCAAATCTGTATATCTTTATATCTATCTATAAATATATAAAATGGACTTTTGTCCATTAATGCCCTACAACTAATTAATATACTTTTTCCCAATTTTTTTACTTTCATCTCATCTTAATATATATACTCTGTATAAGATAAAATATAGTATAGACAATAAATGACAATCCTCTAAAACTCACATTCAAAACATACAAAAAAATTAACACATACTCAAACGACAACTTAAAAATAAAGACTCTTCCATTTCCTAAATATAGGATACAACCATGACACTTAATGCCCATATGCGTAATTCTGGATAAACTTACATTCAGGACAATCAACAGTCAAAAATTTTAATTCACGAGCAACCGACTGTTTCAAAATACATACATAGGAATAAATGCCCGTCTCCATAATCCATCCTGAAACTCACATTCATCAAAACAATAATGAAGAAAAAACAGACTACGATTGTTTTAATTGTGAGATTGAACATATTTAAAAAACCATGGCTAGAGAAAACGCATAACATTTAAACAGTTGTCTCTCTTAACTCAAAAGATACTCCATATATAATTTGCAATCAAACGGCTGTTGAAAATAAGGCAATCAATTAGCCTAAAAAAATGCACAAACGGTTTTCTCTCTTAACTCAAATATACCAATAAATACTAGATCTTCCCATCTATTCACTTTGTGTGCCACTATTACAATTGATCTCTCTTATCTTACTCACTTTTCCCTACACAATCATTGAAAACATGGCTGGAACTACAACAGGGAAAAGAAGATGCATTATACTTAACTAATTGCTTGAAGATATAAGCTCTGAGATTAAAGTCATGATTTTTCGCAAATGAGATGTTTTCAATTGGCTCTAGACATACAAGTCCACATATCTCCTTCTAGCAGATTATATGGTACATTAATAATTTTAATTTTCAGTATTTCTTATTTTAATATTGATTTGTATATGTATATGCTTAATAATACAATGAAAATATTTCATTTATTAACTTACACAAGACCTCTAGAAACAAAGCAGGTCGGTAGACTATATAAATAAATTTTAGATTTCAATGTTATTCTCCAAATTTTAGACATATAAGGTATATAGTTTTTTTTTGTCTTTGTTCCGGACACTCATGTTCTATTTAATTTGTTTGGGAGTGACATTCAAGTTTGTACGACTTAGTTTCTATGCTTTTCTGCTTATATTTATACCTGCAAATATATATGAGATAATTCCATAATTTGAGGCCTCCAAACACCAAACATTTAAAAATATGTAAATTTACAAGAATTGCATGTTTAGTGTTGTCACCTCAGTTAATATGGTAAAGACTTTCACCATTTTGGTTAATTACATCTTATTTTAGCCTATTTTTATATTCTTGGTCATTAGATGAGGAAATACAAAAATTATTAATCTTAGTAAAATAGACTATATGGTTAATACCTTAAACTTTGAGATATATTGTTCCGGTGACAAAATCTTATAGAATTTCTAGTGTTTGGTGTTTTTATATTTGACTTTTAGGCTACGCGTTTCAGACTTTCACACAAAAAATATAAGTACAAAGATAATGAAAAAAAAATACATTATTGTCCAAGAATTTGTATACTAAATTATATAGTATTCTAACATTATTTTGAAGTATAAAGAGTACATTGTTAATTAATAGTGAAGATTTCCATGAGCCATTTAAGTTTGATATTTCATCAAATTTCAATTTCATACAATAAATTTATAAATTATCAATGTAGGAATATTTCAACCAGTATCACTTCAATAATAAGATTTGCATATTATAAGTTTTCAATATTAGCAGCCAAATGCAAGTCCAGTTCCCACTATGACCAAGACATGATAATTGGCAATCAACTCTAACGGTTAACAAAAAATCATTGTGAATCCATCCAATAATAGAGGAATGAATAAATTTCAGTTAACAAAAAACTATTGAAATGATAACATATTATCAAAGTCGCTTTCATTGTGTAATTATAGGGTAAATCGTAGAAAATTACCCATTAAAGGACAAGTTTTACAAAAAAAAATACAAGAAAATGAAAAAAAAACCGCTTCTAAAATTTCAAGTTTACAGAGAACCATCCCATGTTTTTTTTGGGTAACTAAGAATCACCCATGTTAGGAAAATCATTAATCTTCTATTAAATACATAATTGGAAATAAATTGATTTTTTAATAAGTTATTCTAAAATAGCTACTCCAAATTGGAAATTTTTAGCTATCTGTTCAAGAATATGGTTTGCATATTACAAGACTTACGGGTGATAAATTTAACTTCCAATTCATATCTATTTTGAATAACAGATGGATATAACAAAATCACCACAAACAACCAAAGATATGGAGTTATAGAGAAAAAATTGATAAGTTAGATAAAAATTAGGGTCAATAGTTATACCATAGATGTTCAATTCACATCAGAGTTAAGAAAATGGCTTCAGAAAAGTTACATGTCGAGTTACTTGAGACTTAAAGCAACTAAAACGAGGTGAGTACTGGAATTATCGTCCATCTTCCAACCAAAAAACCTCACTCTTTCTGGATTTCCCCCCAAATTACGATGAGATTCAGTCGACTAACAACCGTATAACCTAACTTAACCCTCGAAGAAGATAAAACGTTTGAAAATTTGCCAATATGATTAAAAGATAAAAATGTTATACAACCATGCTCTCCTAACATAATTATAATTAATGATACCTTATATTACATATTATAAAATATAATCCTCAATGTGAAAAGTATAATGAAATAAAATCATGTGTAATGAGTATAAATAATGAATAGTTTCGACAATAGAGTATGTATAGTAGTTGAGCAATATTACTATACATAATCGAATGTGAAAGTTATTCATACTTAGTTATAAAACGTTTGTTTTCGGGAATGAAACTATAAACTTAAGCACTTACTACTAAGTACTAACACTGAAATAATTTTTTTGACAAAAAAATTATGAAATAATTTTAACAAAATGATAATGTAGTATCGATATATAATATCATAACATATTTTTGTTTTGTTCTAATAAAAGATGACATAATCATAAAAGATAAATATTATTTCATAGAATAAAAGAGTAACCCATATTTATATTTAAACATTTAAGACATAATAAATATATAATACTATTAATAAAAATAATAAATATTGTAATATTGTACCTAAAAGGTGAGTAAGAAAAATAGAACCAAAATCACGTTTGTTAAAATTTAAATTGTTAAGGGATGGCAAAAATTACTAATTAAATTTATTAAGTTGGTTAATCATTGCTTCTCCATAATTCTTTACAACTATTAGTGTTCTAAAAGAAAATTATGTGATAATTCCGTAATATAAAATATTTAAATATATAAAATATATAAATGTAAAAGAACGCATAGGATAAATTGATATAAAAAATTATTCTCATACAATGTTGTAAACAAGGGCAAATAAATAATTATTCTCATACAATGTTGTAAAAATTATTCTCATTAACCAAATTCAAAACATATCGCTCCCGTGCGTAGCACGGGTATGTCTACTAGTATTCTAAAATTTGCTTCTACGGAGTATTTAAGCCAATTAGGGATTTGTTTAGTGTAGGTATTATTTAATATAATTGTGTCTAGTAAAGTATTTATAAACGACTTTATCAATAAAATTTGGAAAACATAATTACTCGTTTTCCTATGTACTAAAAGTATTTTTTCAACAAATAGTTGTACCAATAAAAAATATTTATAATTATATATATTTCAAACAAGCCCTTAATACCTTATGAAAGAGTAACTATGTTCGACGAAATGTAATAATAAGGTTTTAAGATGTGATATTACAAGCTTCTAGTAAATCTAAAATACTCAGGAATATGGAGAAAAATATAAATGTCGTATACTTACAAGTTTATGTAGTTGTTCGTCACAATTCACTAAAATCCAAGATTATTTTAAATTTATTAAAAAAATATTTCACCGCCTTAATCTTTCATCAAATTCATTTATATTATAAAGACAAGATAAATTTTACATAGCAATATTGCATAGATAATAGAAGATTTATTAAGTCCATAAGGACGGAGAGCATTGAGCAGAGTCCATGTTTATCACGATAGACTCAACCTCATATTAACGTTACATAAGGAAAGAACGAACGGACGAGATTGAACTTCAAAACTAAATCGGACGGCTGAGAGAGCAACCGCGTCAGCGAGAGCGAGTGCTAATCCACGAGCTGGTTACCCTGGGGGCGACGCGGCCAAAACCCAAATAAATCCCCTCTCTCTTTAACAATTAGCCTCCTCTAGCGTTTTGCGCCTCCTCTCCTTCACTTTGCAAATCCGGAAAACCCTTTTTTCCGCTTCCATAAACGGAAATTAGGAGAGCGAGAGATTGAGGATTCGGAACAGAGGAGTAATCGTGAATCTCGAAATCGTATTAGTAACTTAATTACTTATACAGAGCAAGATTTTTAAGATGCAATCGAATAGCGGTTCTTCCGATCAGCAACCGCCGTCGCAGCCGTCGGCGGCGCACCAGAGACAGACGCCGCCGCCGGTGCAACAGCATTGGATGCCGATGCAGTACCCCCCGGCGGCGATGGTAATGCAGCATCCCATGATGCCGCAGCACTACGTCACCCCACCGCCTCACTACATGGCGGCGACGGCCGCCGCGTATCATCCTCAGTACCACTCGCCGCACCACCCGTATATGCAGCCGCCTCCTTCGCCGCTCCACCACGGCGGCGGCGGCCACAGATATAACAACCACCACCGCAATAACGGCGATGGATCGGCCGCGGAGAATAAAACCCTTTGGGTTGGAGACCTACACCATTGGATGGATGAGCAGTATCTCAACAGTTGTTTTTCTTCTCACCAGGCATACAAATTTCGTTTCTTTACTTTCTCTCTTCACTATCTTGAATTTTATTTTCTATAAATTGTACTTATATATAGCTGATGTTGTGAGTTGATTAGATCGACTTTGCTGTTGTTATGATGAGATTTATTTTATATCCTGCTCTGTTTATTGTATTGGATTATTAGGGTGTTTCTGGTTGTCTAATTCAATCTGCTTTTGTTCTCTTTTTGTGCAAGTCTTCATCTTTCTGGGTCTGTTTGAAGCTATGTTCATTTAACTCAATTATATTAGGTTAAATTATCTCGTTGTGTGGTGGAACTACAAAAAAATGCATTTCAAGGTATTTCGTGAATCGTGAGGATTACTTCTAGTAATTGGAAATAGGAAAGAATATTAGGGTATCTTCTGAATATATACAATTACTTAAAATACTATTACCCTAAATCTTACTGATTAGTGCTCCGTATTAAAATTCAATGATAGGAAGCTAATTAATAATAGTAAGACCATTTTTTCCCTACTCATTAGGTTCACAAAATTGTCTTTTGTAGCATTTAATGCAAATTCAATGAATTTTGTGTGTTGCTTTTTGAGATTCTCTCATTCTATACCCCTACCCACTAATGTTGGGTCCATTTGATGGGCTGGGATTCTTTTGTTTTGTTGTAGTAGTGCAGCTATGGTTACTCTTATTACCAATCCTCCCTTTTTTTGCCTACTTATGGGATTCAATTTGCATTCTGGAAATGACTATTGTTTTGTTTCTTTCCCTTATCAGGTTTTTTTTCCTTATTTGTGTCTTTCCCTTTTCAAAAACAAGTAATTCAGGTCAATTTTTGAGAAGGTCATAGAGACGTATTTTCGGTCTCTGCTTCCTGGATGATTTGCTGAACTTTGCATTTTGGTTTATGTAGTGTCACTTTAACGGGTTACTAATATGTTGAATACATGTCAATTCATGGCTCATATATGTTTCTGCAAAGAAGTAAATTAGTACTGTTGTAATGATTCTGTTGAGTTGGATACCCTTTCTTTTGTGTGCTTTTATAAGAAGTATTACTATTAATATTAAAGACGATTTCAGTTTGTGATTTTAACAGCATAGTGTATACTTTTTGTTTTGTCAATCAGGTTACAAACATTAAGATTATTCGCAACAAGCATACTTGTTTTTCAGAGGGATATGGATTTGTGGAATTCGATTCACATCCAACAGCTGAAAAAGTCCTCCAAACTTATGCTTCTATGTTGATGCCCAACACCGATCTGCCATTCAGATTGAACTGGGCATCATTTAGCACCGGGGATAAGCGTATGGACAGTGGCTCTGATCATTCGATCTTTGTTGGAGATTTGGCTGCAGATGTTACTGATAATCTGTTGCACGAGACCTTTGCAAGTAAGTATCCTTCTGTTAAGGCTGCTAAGGTTGTCATTGATGCTAACACTGGGAGATCAAAAGGTTACGGATTTGTGAGATTTGGGGATGATAATGAGAAGGCACAGGCTTTGAATGAGATGAATGGAGTCTATTGTTCAAGCAGGCCCATGCGACTTGGCGCTGCAACTCCCAAAAAGAATATGGGATATCAGCAAGGTAAACCTTGTGGTAACATAAATTTAGTGCTTTACTCTTGAGCTGTGAATAAGGAACCAATGCTAATGGTGTTTTTTGCCTAATATTGTTTGTCTTTCCACTTGTCATCATTCCAAACATGCGTGAATTCTACTTTCTCCTAAACCCTTTCATTCTCTTTTTTTGTGCTTCTTCTGCGGTATTCGTATTCTCTTTACTTCAATTTTCCTGATCATTGTCTTAGGTATTTGCCTCCTTTTCATGCCTCGTCATATTCACAAACGAGGATTTGTTCTTTTATGCTATGTAACGTTTTCCTAGATAACATGGTGGTTTGTCTGAAGTTGGATAATGTAGTCAGGTCAACCATCAAATGAGTTGTGTCATCCATTCTATTCTTATTATAAGAACAAGCTTCATATAATATTTGTTGCCATGAAATGTGACGTTCTTTCATAACTTATGTTATGACTCCTGCAAAACGCCTCCTTGAGTTTGAGGAGCTTGAGGAAGAAAGGTATGGCACCGAAAAACATATTGCTTTTTCTTACTTACTTGCTTGCCTCCTCTAGGTGGATATGCAGCAAACGGTGGCTCTGCCCAAGGCTCGCAATACGAGGGAGATTCTACAAACACAACAGTGAGTTTTTTTCCTCTGTTTTGTCTTACAGTTCAATCTCGCTTGATGAGAAAATTGTTCTAAACTATACTTGCCTCGTTTCATTTTGACTTTGTTCGTCTAGATATTTGTTGGTGGTCTTGATAAAGACGTCACGGATGAAGATCTTAGGCAGCCTTTCTCTCAGTATGGGGAAATAGTGTCTGTTAAGATTCCTGTTGGGAAAAACTGTGGATTTGTTCAATTTGCTAACAGGTAAGCTAACATAACATCCTTTCTTGGATGATTACATTAAGGAGGTAAAAACTGCTGATGTTTTTTTTTACATGTAACAAAACAACGCTGCTTATCTCTCTCCTTTGTACCTCTATTGCACTCATTTTGTTTAACAGAAACGACGCTGAGGAGGCTTTGCAGAAGCTAAACGGGACTGTAATCGGCAAGCAGACTGTTCGTCTCTCGTGGGGCCGCAACGTTGCTAACAAGCAGGTAAGTCTAAAAACATGTTTGCAACAATTTGCCCTTTTAGCCTCGACGTTTGAGCTTATGTGGACGCGTATTGGCAGATGAGAAACGGGTACCGGAATCAGTGGAATGGAGCATACTATGGCTACGACGGGTACTATGCTGTGCCCCACCCTCATGACCCGAGCATGTACGCAGCAGCATATGGGGCGTACCCGTATGCCAACAACAAGTGATTCGATCGAATTGCGCTCTTTGAGAAGAAACACGAAAAATCTCGTTCACTGATCAAGTCAAGAATGCCCACCTAGAGCTTAAATTGTAATGTTCTTTGTAGGGTTTATGGTGGTAGAGAGATTAGGTCCACATCCGAAAGAAAAAGAAAGATTTTGTTTGGAGACTGGAAAGTGAATTTTGACTGCCCTTGATGGTGTACTAGTTTGATGGATGTTTTTTTTTTGGGTGTTGTGATAGACCTAATTTAGCATTCGTTAAGGTTATTTGATAAAAATGGCAGATTCTCTTCGTTGCAATATCATCGTATTTGCAGGATTGGCTTCAGCTGGTTCCGGATTAGCAGCGGATAAAACTGGAGTTTTATTCTATGCAGAGGGAAATGACCATGGCTGGGCTGGGCCGGACCGGACCGGGCCGGGCCATTATATCAAAATTAGTTTGGTTACCTAATGGTGTACTGCTCTGTTATATGATCACTTCTAATTAGGGGTGCATCTGAATTACCATTCAATGTTCATAATGTGTGATAATGTAAAAATAATTACTTCTCATGATACACTGAGTTGTATTATTTTACATTAAATGTAAAATAGTGTAATTTAATATATTATAAATGTTTTATTATAAGATAATACAATTTAATATATTTATGGACTGTAATCAAATACATGGGTTAGAATATATAGCGGGCAATAAGCACCAGAATAATCAGATATGGATTGATTCAATTGCAAACGGTTTGTGCTACACTTATTCATTGATCGGTCATATATACGGTTTTGGACTGACCAAATTGAAACAACCATATTGAAACCGAAATGATTATATTTGATTCGTATGAATACAATAATCGGTTTGGTCAAGACCAATTATTTTAAAAATAATAATAAAACCGTAGATTTTTAGATAAATTAATTAGCCCGTATTCAGTTCAGCCCAAATTTGATTCGTTTCACTAAGACCGGATTCAGCAACTCAAATTGACCTAATTTCAAAATGTTTGATTATTTTGGTTTGTAACCAAATCTAACTGAACCAAACCGAGTATACTCGGTTTGGTATTCTGTCCACAAAAATCCAAAATTCGATTTTCGGATCGTTCAATATCCCTCCCTTGAGCGCAATTAGGAACTTAGGAGGTGAATAGCATTAAATTTTTTAATCATTGTTGTCATCAAACTAGATGTTCTTATCAACAAGAAAAGGATCAGCAACGTTGGCAAGTAAAAGCTGCAAATTCCCGCTTTAATTTCCAGTAGTAATAGAAGCAAGTGACCTTAATCCATCAGTCCAAATTGTCGATTTTGATTGGCGAAATATCATCTGCCACGGTGAAGTTCCCCACCAAACGTGCAAAGAAAACCATTTGCTGTTCTATAGTGAACTTGATATTCTCAGCCTGTTTTAAAAACAAATTGTTAAAATTACATTAAATCAAGCATGAATTTAAGATTAACTAGATACCAATTGTTTGCAGTGTACCTTCCGAAAACCATGCGGTTCACCTTCATACTCCACAAGAGCAACAGGCAAACCTTTATCCTTCACCGCATGGTAGATTTTGCGAGCTTGAATAGGTGGAACAATCTGCAAAAAATAAAATAAAATAACTTTCTTGTAACATGAAAATTAATTAATTATGATTACATTTGATAATGTAATACAATTTAATCAACGTCGTACCGTGTCCTCCAATCCCTGAAAGAGAATTATTGGACAAGAAAATCTATCAACATGATTGATTGGTGATCTTTCATAGTATGCCTTCTCATTTCCTACAACAACAAAAACTTTTGCTACAATTCCAACTTTGCAAACAAAAAAAAGGCCCTTTAATTGAGAAATGTGAATCCAATTACCAACAAGATTATCAATATAGTGGGATTCAAATTTGGGAATCTCGGCTCTCAGTAAATTCAAGTCCCCAATCTGCCACAAATCAGAGTAAACACATAATCAAATTATTATTTGCTATAGATCAAATCTTTAGTAATAGAAAAACTTTACAAGAAACTTACACCATACAACGAAGCACCAATCTTGAATGTGTTTTTGAAAGCAAGAGAAGCAAGTGTAGTATATCCTCCAGCGGATTCCCCTGTTATACAAAGTCGATTGCCGTCTACCTTTCCACTATTCACCTGCCAAAATCAGTTTTTTTATATCAGTCATGATCATGAAGAATATAAGAAAGAAATGGGTTGAATAAAAAAAAAAACTTACCAGAAATTTAGCACAGCTGCAGCAGTCATTGACATCAACTACTCCCCAGTTACCCAGAAGACGTTCGCGGTATTCTCTTCCGTAACCTTCAAGTAAGGGAGAAATAAGTATGATGACGGAATCGGATTGGGCATGAGGAATCGGGTTGAGCTATTCTTCGAACATCTTGTTTGGTTAGATGCTAGGAATCAAGTTAAGAGAATATGAAAGACTTTGTATTTTTGGGAATGACTCATACCTTCATAAAAAGGAGGGTATGAGAGCCTTTATATTTATGAGAATGACTCATTCCAAGGAATGCCTCATTTGGAAACTTTTTAACCAACCAAACATGGGAATCAGATTAACTCATTCCTAAACCCATTCCCGATACCTAAGGTATGCCACTAAACGGGCCCTTAACTTCCTCCATTTTAATGAAACTCGATCGAGTTTTACCAATGGAGATGGAAAATTAAGTTTGTGTGTGTATGTATAATATGTATATGATGATACCTGTACTCCCACCGTAATTCACATCCACAACCGCCCAACCGCGACTAGTCCAGTACTGGATACTTAAGTTAAGAACTCCATGTGCTTCAGATGTGGGCCCACCTGGGAATTTAGAAAGCTGATTACAAAAGCACATTTCTTTTAATGACAGAATTACCATAATCCAGTATTGGATGCTTAGGTTAAGAATACCATGACTTTGTAACATTAGAGGAGGCTTTTCTTCTTGACTAGCTTGATACATTGGGTTAGAGGGTGGATAGAAATATGCATATGCAACTTGATCAGGTACTTCAGTTGGAAATTCTATCAACTCTGGCAAGCTAAAATATGACTCATACGTGGCACTCTCAGGAGAAGAAGACCACATGATCTTAAAACCGGCGACGTTAAGGTTGTCATCTAAAGTAACCTGAAAAAAGTTTTTAAAAAAATGTGAAATCTGAAATGACTTAATAGACAAAATGAGTGTGTAAGGAGAGACAACTACTACACCTTTGCTACTGATACCGGAAGAGTGGCGGAAGCTCCCTCAATAAATAAACAGTTGTTACCTAAAGTCTGTTATAAAAACATTGTCAATAACATTTTACGGACCACCTTAACTCGTTTAGCATAAGTTGATAACTTACAATACTGTTTATATCTGTGAAAGGAATATCAACAAGTGACAATGAGCGATTAGCATCATCAAGAATTCCAAGGTAGGATCTTCCCTTCTGCCTGAAACAGAACATAACTTCATTACAAATCATAACAAAAAGTGTTGAGTTATAGTGAGTGAAATGCACATTTTAGTCCAACTAATTTTCTTGGACTCACCTATAACTACAAGCAATTATGTTTTTTTGCTTATGGCTTTTTAAGATTACATATGACCTCATGCCAAAGTTCCAGAGTGGCCCTGTAAACTCAGCTTCCATAGACAAAAGTGACAAGACTTCATTTCCAGACTCAACCTGTGAAGATACACAAAATTAGTTCACTCCATTATCCTATTGCCTCTAGGTCAAAATAGCCAAATTTTAAAGAAATCTTACCCATTTATAAAGATTCCAAAACCCATTTTCCCTATCAGTAACAAAGAATAATTCCCCTGCACAAATGAGCTAAAATAGATCAGCACAGCAAAATCAATACAATAACCAAAGTATAAATACATCGTTTTTTTAGTGTGTGCCCATTGGCATATGCTAACAAGTTAAAATAGGAAATTATCTTCAAGATATTCCCTAAAAGAGAATGGGTAAACCCTTAGCAGAAAAAATTAAACTAATGGCTAAAAAAATTATTGCTAAAAATGAAGTTCTTAGGGGTGAGCACGGGCCGACGAAACCGAAGCCCGAACCGAACCCATACTCCTTCGGTTCGGGTTTCGGGCCGCACTTTTTACCATTTCGGGTTTCGGGTCGGTTCGGGTTCGGGTTTTAGTGCATTTTTGCCCCTTTTCCCCCTTTGAGTGTTGTTTAGCCCGAACCCGAACCGAACCGAAGTGTTCGGGTTCGGTCTTCGGTCCCATGTTTTTGGGCTTTTCGGGTTCGGTTCGGGTCGGGTTCTGGCCCGTGCTCACCCCTAGAAGTTCTTAGAGTGCGTCCATGGTCACACACTAGAAAAAACCTATATTTATTTTTAAATTCAGAGCTGAAACAAGAAGGCTAGATTTGTTATCCTCGAATTACCTTCCGAAGTCCATTGAGGTTCAGTTGGAGACTCAACTATCAAAGGGTCCGCGCCAGCAACACATACGCGGTTGCATATATTGCTGCATCATAAAAAAAAAATTGGGGAATCTATCTTAACATACAACTTTGTGATATAAAAAATACAATGCTATAAACAATATTACCAAGCAAAAATGCTACTCACCCATCATCTGATATGTAACCAACCCAAAGCTGTGATTTATCCCAAGGCATGTTTGGGTGTCCCCATTCTATCCAGGCGAGTCGTTCTCCTTTCGGATCAATGCGTGGGAACGCGTAGAAATCGTTCCCACTTACCAAAATTTTAGGTTCTGAACACAAACAATTTCACATGACAATTTACCAAAACATAAAAATTCATCATCAGATCATCACTAATCATAATTTCCACCTTGTATACCATCACCACTGAGGTTGATTGCAGCAATTGTGGTGGTTGGATGTGAACTGCTTTGTCGTCGATCTGATATAATGCAGAGAGTATATATATTGGAGAAGAACAATTTGTTTGAATTTAACATAAGCCAGGAATATGAAATGTACCATCCATAACGGCTATGTAACGTTGGAAGCGCAAATCAAATACTCCATCAGCATAACATAGTAAAGGAGCACCATAATCAGGAGTGATCGGTACAACAGAATCTGCATCTAAGAGTTACTCTCATCAGACAATGATAACAAGGAAAATAAAAAGTCAATTAAAGTTATAAATCACCTCTAGATAAAATTGACTGCTTATAAAGCCTCTGGTCGTCGGAATTAGAGAAGATAATAGTGTCGTCGTGAACTCCGAATGCACCGCCTCCGTATTCTTGAGCCGTTGTACGGACTGCAAACTCCTTTGGTGTTAAGTCTAAGGGTTCATTATCGCCTTCCAAAACAAGCACATCGCGACTAATACACACAAAAACAAAGGGCAAATTTATAGAATCAATTTATATAGCAACAAATTTAGTTATTGAATAAGATAATTAGTAGGGTTAATTTCGCCGACTATGAATTGACTTCAATTCGACACAACGTCGACGAATAAGGTTCAATCACAAAATTATAAAGAAAGTCACAAACGAGTGTTTTCGTTAAGTATACCCAGACTCAGTAGGGCGAGATTCAAGGCAGATAAGGCCGCCGCCGCCGTCGATGGCGACGCCTCCGAGTCGCTTCTGGCCGCCGGAGATGGCGGCGGCGCTGATCGGCGACTTCCAAGAACCGTATGGAGCCGTCAATTTCTTCGTCACTCTTCCAGCTGATTCCGTTGAAACTGAAGCCATTTTGCTAAATTAGGACGGGGAATTTGTGAGTGGAAGTGGACTGTGGAAATGGAAGAAGAAAGAGGATTGATTATATATTTTTGGAAAATTGTTGTTGGTGACCTTGTATCAAGGTTTTTTTTTTTTTTTTTTTTGGTTGGTGTTCCTAAGATTTGAGTTTGTTTGTTTTGTAATCAATTTTTTTTTATGTTTGTATCATTCTAGTTCAAATTGATTAAATCTAAGTTTATTATTATGTTTCTCGCCCTCAAATTAGTAAGATTTGACTCCTAAAATACTCAAATTCATGTCCGAATCATGTCGATTTGAATTCCGAAGCAACAATCCATTTTGACTTTAAGAATTCAATTCAGAATGGTTCGAGTATGGATATGAGTGTTTTAGGAGTCGAACCCTACTAAGTTGGGGTCAATAAACATAGCGATGGGCTTCTATTTGATCAATTCGAACCGAAATGATACGAATATGAAAAAATTTGATTACAAAGCGAATAAATCAAAACCTTAGGGATATCAAAAACTAGTTTGCGCCTATTCTTCTAATAAATTTCCTCAATGTGCTTTTGGGCCAAGATTTTGGAAAGGCACAACAACTGCAAAATAATTTGAGATGGGCCTAACAAAATAATCAGAGGGATGACAGACATTACCTCATCTCTACCCTCCTACAAGTTTCTATAAAATCTTTTGGAACTTAAAACGTTATCTACGTCAAAGGAAAAAGTACTTGAGAATTTATTGTTTTTACCAATGTTTACCGGATCAAGTAATCCGGCTTTGGGCTCCCTTAAACATTATATCTATAAGTTTCGAGGATTTTGAGCCCATTGGCTTGAGTTTTCAATTAACAAAACTACTCCTATTAGTTTTTATGTATTTTTTTTATTCTTACTAGTTATTTTATAATTTTTTCTCTTTCCTCTTTTTTGTTTTTCTCTCTCTTTAAAATATTGCTTTTTAGAGTTTAGGGTATAGGGTTTAGGGAGAGGGGATTAGTTTCATAGAGGGTTAGTTTCTTAATAAAAACGTTACACATGGATCATTTATCCAACTCATCCGCATAAGTTTCAGGTTCAATTCTTGTTAAAAGCGTGTACGTAGACTTGACACTGGAAGGAATCTCCCCCTTCGTGGACCAACACTACCTCGGACGGAAGTGGAGCGACTTTGAATGATATAACCTGACAGTCAAAACCTAAAAAAAAAATCTTTAACCACCGTCATTTTTCTACTAAAACATTGCTTTAAATGTATTTTCTGTAATATTAATACTTTTATTACGCAAAAATATTATTAATAAGCACTATATATATATATATGTTCTTTTTATATATATAAAAAGTGGCGGGAATTTGTACAAATCGGTAGGCTGAAGGCACAATCAAAAGTCAAATAATATGCTTTGCACAAAAGCTGACAAACCCCATTCCTGGGCGCCCCATCAAAAGTTGGATAGGATCATATTTTTCAATAGGCAGCCCATATGCAACGATGCATAAACCCACCACCAAACTCTTACTAATTTTTCAAGTTTTATTTTAGGTTTCTTAAATAGTTTGAATCAAATGTATCTATAAAGAACATTTTAATTGTTAACTTTTACAATTATATTTGATGGTTCCCGTATATTTGAGCTGCTAAAACATGAGTTCGTCGCGACATAGACTATCCCTCAACAAGAACGAAATTTCCATAATATTAAACAAAATACTTGAAAAGAAGACATTTTATTCATAATCGGCGCGATATCTCTAATGACGATTATATTTCAACAAATCTTTACACAAAAACCATACACAGACCTCTCATTTTCTTTCAAAAAATGGGCGATCCAACAAAAGGTCTCCTTTAAAATGCAGCCTCAAGCCTATTTATAGTGTTCGAGTCCTGCTTGTGATTGCTGACAAATAGCAGAGACGTATCAGCCAACGAAGCCTTGCATGGAGCAACGTGTCGCGTCGATGATTTGCATGGGGCGACGTGTCGTGCGCAAGTAAGGCGATATCCAATGGTGGTTGGATCGTGGCTTCATTTCATTAGGCGAGTGACATCACGTTAAATAAATTATCACCGTGATCTTCTCATGGCTGGGCACAATTTGAGCAAGGGGATCGCTCGTTGGTTGGAGTAGGACGAACCAATAAACACAATCAGTCCACGCGTTCAGAGTTATTCTAGAATAGCGCGGTCCATCAATATTAATTTCAATTTATCATCTTGTTTTTCCAAATTAATTGATGTATCAATCTGATAATTCTGATATGATAACACTCAGAGCTCTTTTTTATGTTAAATCATTATAGATGATAACCCAAAAAAAATTTCATCCAATCTAGTCTAGGGAAGCTTTAGCTTTACAGTTAACAGTTCTTTAAGTGGTTGAGAATTGATATAGATCAATAATAATTTATCATAAACGAATGACTGTTGTGATAATTGAGATGATAGAGCATATAAGCCACTTCAACATGTCAAATCTGTCATCTTCACTAAAAACTCCAAACTCTGTTTATATTTCACTCCTTGCAAAAAAAAAAGCTGGCTTTTGCCACCTAACGCTCTAAACCACTTCCAATAATCACACCCACATCAGATCCAACCAAAGTAATTAAAACGTGGGGCGGATTTACACGGAGTCGAAGGGGCTATAGCCACGCTCAAAAAAATAATAATCGTTTTTTAAAGTTTTTTTTACGGCGTAATCGGCCGTCGAATCGCCGCCGTCTCCGCCTAACACTCCCACGGCCGCCAACGTCGAATCGGCCGTCGAATCGCCGCCGTCTCCGCCTAGCACCCCCGCCGCCGCCTCCAACGCCTCTTGCTCGTCCAATATCGCAAATAGGTCGTCCAATGAATATTCGTCGTCCGGCTCCATTTTTGTGTATTTCGAACGCTGGAAATCGCATCGGAGAAGACGACCCTGGGCGGCCTTATATAACGGCGACGTTTCGAATTTTTTGGCGGTTTAGGGTCTGGGCGGCCTACTAAGCCGCCCACATTTTAATTTCAAATTCCACTTTCGGCGGCCTGTTGAGCCGCCCACAATTTAGGGTTTACACTCGGCGGCTTACAGTCCCGCCGAGGTTTAACCCGGTTTCCAGAAAATCATATTTTTTTTAAATAAATAAATTAATTAAATTATAAAATCGGGTTCTACAAAAACCAATAAAACTGGGCGGCCCATAATGCCGCCCAGGTCCAAATCGGGTTCATAAAAAAACGGTTTGCATGGGCGGCATTAGGTGCCGCCTATGTGCAAACCGGGTTTTTGGAAGGGTATTCTGGGCGGCATGTAGAGCCGCCCAAGAGGAAGTGCGCGGCTAAAAAAAATCGACTGCGCGGTTTATCGGCCTTTTTTTTACCCTTATGTAAAATCAGGGGCGCCCTGATTAAAACCAGGGGCGGAGACAGGATTTTATCCTAGAAGAGGCTAAAATCCTATGCAAATTTTTTTTTTGACTTAAATTTAACGTGACTTAAATTCTATTTCGCAAAAAATAATTTTAATTTTTTTATGAAGCTTAAGGTAATTTTCACATGAGATGATGGAAAAAAACTTAAGTAATTTTATTTTTTTGACTTAAATTTGTTAAAATTGACTGAAATTGTATTTTCAGATGAGATGAGGGGGGAAATTTAAGATAATTTCATTTTCATGACTTAAATTTATTAGGACTGACTGAAATTATATTTTTAGATTCAATAAGGATAAAAAAACTTAAAATTTTTTAATTTTATTTTTTTCAGAGGGGGCTATAGCCCCCCTGAGCCCAACGTAGCTCCGCCCCTGATTAAAACCCATATCACAAAATCTCTTAATGGTCAATAAAATCGTCGCATATAATGCATTATCTTCGGGGATCAAAAGCATTCCTTAATTTAAATTGTCTACATTTAATCTAATTAATTCTTGCTTTCACTTAAGTTCAACAGTTGATCTGGGTTGACAGGCAAGTTATAAGTCATGTTCTAGCTTGTCGAAAGATATTAATATCTAACCATATGTTTTATGTGTGTGAAGCATTATTTATGTTCAATGAGGCCAAAATTTTGTCCCCTAGACCACCAAACTTTAGTGTTAAGAACTATGGCCAGCTAACTTGCTTTTTATGTGTATTATTGTTCGAAGATTGCTTTTCTCAATCTAATAATTAAGGATAGTAAGTCAAAGTTTCACACTACAAAACTCCCTTATAAGGAAACAGTTTCCTCAAGCCTTAACTTTTGTGTGGGATCAGTTTGTTCATATGGGATTGCATGTTGCATTAATAATCTTCTTTTTCTGTCCTTTTTTGTCCAAATTTTAGACCCTTTTGCACATGTTTGGCTCTCTCAAATGGCAAGATCTCTCGAGACAAACGATATAAAATTGCAATCTAAGGTGTCCAAAACATACACGATCCATGTAGATTTGAATTTTGAGGTATATAGTTCGGTAACAATGTAAGATTTCATTGTCTGATTATGAGATCGGATATAATAAGTGGGTAGCAAATAATGAAGCTGGAAATATGAAGAATTGGCCCCACAATAAAAATGGCGAACCAGAAATAGACAACACACGAAGGATCGACCATAAGCTTAAAAAGTTCCCTTTAAATGCCCTTTTGGTTAGGGGAGCCGTATCAAGCGAAGGAAAAGCCTTATCTTTAATTTGAGGGAATAAAATTTGGGGGGAAATAAAAATAAAAAGTGCCACTATCTATCTATATATATAGGAAAAGTATCATGCGAAAGTTTATTAACCTACAAAATACGAAAGAATTATAATCGTCCGATTTGCTTCAATTTTTTACATTGTTACACGCGCTTTCAATTTATTTATTTTCGCTCCATCTGTTCGCTTCAGCCTTTTTTTTGCTTCAGCTTTTCTAATTATTATTTTTCAAATTTTTGTTTACATTGTTACACGAACTTGCATTTTTTTTATTCATTTGCACTTTCTCCTTAACCACTTGCACTTCTGTTTAACAGCTTGCACTTTCGTTCTATTCGCTTGCACTTATTCATTATTCTGATGCACTTTCTGTTCGCTTACTTGTATTTTAAATATTTTTTAATATCATATTTGCTTGCACTTTCTGTTCACTTACTTGCACTTTATTCTGTATTTCCATGTACTTTCTTCCTATTGGCTTGCACTTTCGTCATTTCACTTGCACTTATTCATTATTCTGATGCACTTTCTGTTCACTTATTTGCACTTTACTTCGTATTCTCATGCAATTTCTTTCTATTGGCTTGCACTTTCTGTTATTTAATCTCTTGAACCTAAAGTGCAAGCATATAAGAAAAAAGTGCAATCAGAAAACATAAAGTGCAAACATATAAGAAAAAAGTGCAAGTAAATCAACACAAAGTGCAAGAAAATAAACACAAAGTGCAAACAAATACAATGTGCATTCGAATATACACAATGTGCAAGCAGAATAAACAAATGTTCAATGAAAACATAAAGTGCAAGCATATAAGAAAAAAATGCAAGCAAAAAAATGCAAAGTGCAAGCGAATAAACACAAGGTGCATTCGAATATACACAATGTGCAAACTAATAAATAAAAGTGCAATCAGAAAACATAAAGTGTAAAAAAATAAACACAAAGTGCAAGTAAACATAAGGTGTATTCGAATATACACAATGTGCAAGCAGAATAAACAAATGTGTAATGAAAACATAAAGTGCAAGCATATAAGAAAAAAGTGCAAGTAAAACAAAACAAAGTGCAAGAAAATAAATACAAAGTGCAAGCAAACATAATAAAGCGGGTGTAATGACACACTCCATAGCGCTGGCCACGGTGGACGGATGAAGATCTTTCGTATTTTGTATTTTAACAGTCTTTCGCACCCGAACCGCGTCCATATATATATATTAAAGCAAAGGAATTTAAAGCCATTATATTGATTATGGCCCATAAATTCTAGGTGTCAATTTGTGGTTAATCCAATTTATTTTTATATTAATAATTCTATTTAATTTAAATCACAATATCAAATCACAACTAACTTTAAATATTTAAAATTTTAAATCACAATATCTAATCACAACTAACTTCAAATATATAAAAACTATATACAACTTTTTTATAAAATTTAATTTCTACAAATTACACATACAACAAGCTTATAATATATGATAGATTTCTTACTAAACTTATATATAAAATACATCTTATATTCATTTATATAATTAGTAATATTATTTTCATGCGTTTGCATATATAATTTGACATATATAAACTTATGGGCCAAAATCATACAATATATACAATTTCCAATTCATAGTACATGTGCTTTTATAATCAAGCTCACTATATTATATTATTACACATACAAATTTATGTTTAGAGTAAAATGACTCGAATAAATTTTATGGCTCATCTATATATATTAAAGCTATTGAATTTCGAGCCACCAAAATGCTTTTGGCCCCACAAATCCTACATGCCATTTTTTTCTTAACATTATATTTCAACTTAAACCACAATATCTAATCACACCTAGCTTCAAATATATAAAAACTATACAACTTTGTTGAATGCTTATACATTTTTATAAATTTTAATTTTTACAAATTGCAAAAAATAAGCTTATATATGTCAAACTAATATATTATAGAATTTCTACTAAACTTATATATAAAATACATCTTATATTCATTTATGTAATTAGTAATATTATTTTTATGACTTTGCATATATAATATGATATATATAAATTTATGGGCCAAAATCATACAATATATACAATTTTCAACTCACAGTACATGTGCTTTTATAATTCAACCCACTATATTATATTATTACACATACATATTTTATTAACAATTTAGTGAAATTTCAGACTAATGTATCTTAACAAACTTAATTTATATAATCTTGAGATTTTCTTCTAAACCTTTCAATTTTAATAACTCATCTTAACAACAATTATATAATATCAGATTTTTAATGAATGTATATTGTACGATCCAATTTAACAATTTATATTTGATTATAATTTTATATAAAATATACATGGTCTCCATTTTCCGATTTTACAATGTTTCTATGGGCTTATTACTTATCATTTTGCTAAATATAATTTTCAATTTTAAAAAAATAAATTGAGTTTGTTAATCATTAAGAAAATATTCACTAACAAACCGTGAAATATCAATTATAAATTACCAAGAAAATTTTGTTAAATCAAACAAAAAGTTTTAACTAAAAAATCTAGCTAAATCTTTTTTTGTAATAAACTTTCAATTTTATATGATTATACACATTATCAAAAGTAAATTAACGTATACAAAATTTAAAAGTATTTGAATTTGAGATAACTTTACACCTATATAAATCAGTCACTACTGATTAATTAATTATTCAAATAACTTTTCAGTTATTGTTTTCTATAAGTACGGATATAAATTAAAATCAAAATCTTAAAACTTTAGACGGGTCCATTACGTAATTAAAAAAAAACTAAAAAAATGTGATTTATCTGGCTGATTTGTAATGATTTTTTTATATATATTTTTCTGAATTATTTCATATATTTATTTTAACAAAAAGTTATATCAAAATTATTTTTTTTCCTTCATTTGATCTCATATCCCCCTTCGAGACACCAAAACAATCATGAACCAACTTTTCTTACATGTTAGTTTGCGATTAATCCTATTTTTAGTTTACTTTTTTTCTTAAACTAACTAAATTTATACTATAAAAATCTTCAAAATTTCATCAAATAACTCAATTTTTTTTTGTATGAACAGTACCTTTGATCTAATATAAACATTTCCTTTTATTTGGATATTAATTTTCACATTTATATTCTACGATAAATTGTTATATAAATATTTTAACTTAATATAAGGGTCAAATATATTATCCATTGCGAATATATGCATGTAATTTTAAATTGAGCTTGCCTTTTTTTTTAGTAATTAAATTGAAAAATATTTTTTTAATAATCATTGAAATAAATATATTCAAATATTGAGTTCCACCTTATTTTCCAATAATTATTTTTAATATTCACTATAATAAATACATACGAGATAATATCATGTTTATTAGGTTGATGTCACTTCTTTAGTTCTTTTTCATATGCAAATGAAATATCTAAAACATAATATTTTATATCATAAAGAAGCTTGCTATGATATATATTGGTTTCGTAACCTTACGTATATTATTATTTTCGTAAATATTAAGAAATCATTGTTTTTTATTGTGATTTTTACAAGTATTGTTGAGGGTGTAACAATAATTTCGGATCCTCGTTGTTTAATTAGCTACATATATTTTCCTGAAAAACATAAATTTTATTTTAATATTTTTTTTAAAAAATTTACATTGGCCTTATTCATTAAATATACATATATAATTTTATTTTTTAAAATTTTAAAATCTCCACCTCACTTTATTTTATCCATGTTTAACCAAAACTTGGTTTGGAGGTATAATATAGTAGCTAAGATTTGAAATTTTGATTATGAATTGTTCAAATATCAAACTAATAAAAAACAAAAAAAGAAGAAGATTTTGTTATAATACTTAATATTGATCATGTTCACGATTTTGTCAATATTATTTTTTCTTAAAACAAATTTCTATTATAATCCAAACATGAGTTATACATATTATGAATATTTTTGGCTTTCTTATTCAAAAGATATAATTACTAATATAATAGTTTTTGTCAATGAACCACATATTAATTATTTGTTTGAAATATGTTTAAAAGACCATCTATTATATATGTCACGTATAAATAATTTTGTAAATCGGGAATAATTTTATCGAGATTTTTAAATTAATAATCATTATAATATATCTATATTAACTATTCTCTAAATGATTCTACATAAATTCCTACATATCATAGCATATCATTTCCAATGATCCAGCGAGAACTATATTTGTCTAAAAAATACTTCGATATAACATTAATTTAATTCAATCATTTTTTTTTATTTTCTCAAATTATATTTACCCGTGCGAGGTACGGGTTCTACACTAGTTTGATCTAATAGGTGCAGAAAGTATGCCTTATCAACTCGATCTCGCGCGCGCTTCTACATTATTTTCACATTAATCATACATATCTATCTATCTATATCAATATATTAAAGCTCATACTTTTTGAGTTCTTAAAATGTTTATGGATCCACCATATCTATGTTTTTTTTTTCATTCGTTTTTTTTTATTTCACTTTAAATAAAAATCGTTTATCAAATCAAAATTTATATATAAATATTTAGATTATAATTACTTCTAAAATCAACCAAACTTTAAAGTGACAAATAAAATTATAAATAAATTTCACCATCAATCTATATATCTATAAAATCTTCACTTGATAGATTTCACATTTTCAAGATTTAATTACAAATTATTTATGAACTTGAAATAATTGATGATCAATAAAAAAAATATGTATGAAAATATTAATATACTATTTGAAATATAATTCAATTGGGTTTTATTTGATTTTCCAATTGAGTTAATTTAGTATATTAATAATTACAAATAAATATAAGTGCCCAACATATATATATAATAATAAAATAATGAGTAAATTAATATGATTTTATTTTCAATAATATCATCTCAATGTCTAAAACGTGAATTGAATATTACAAAAGGTAAAAAAACAAAAGCTAATAAAAGTAATATTCTATCAACAAACTTACGAAGTTTGTAAAAGAATATAGATTTAAACATATCATCACTAACATATTGTTGGAAGATTGACATATAACATCGTACTAACCTATTAAATTGAAGAAAAAAATAGTATATTTTGATTCATAACTTCAATCACGGATACTATTTCACTCTAAATATACAAAAATAAAATATTCTTGAGAATTGGTTAAGTAACATGTACAATCGTAATTTTTACATATATTTAGAGTGGATTTTTTTCCTATAATGTTTTTATATATAAATTCAATTACTTTCTTTCTATTAGCATGCATATGTTTGAAAACAATCTAATATAACTACATGTCAATATATTCTCATTTAATGTATATCTTATCTTTTATAATCACGTAGTCATTAATTTATACTCATATGACGTTTATTCGAATACTATTTTTTTTCTTTATAAATATAAATCGGCACGAGGGTTTAAACTAGTTTCTAATCAAAATAGATATGTTTGAAAGAAGAAGAAACATTATCTCTGCATTCTGTTAAAATTTAGGGTCCTTTTAAATTCCCTCAAATAATGTATTACTAGTGTAGAACCCGTACCTTATACGGGTAAATCTAATTTGAGAAAATAAATAAAAAATTATAATTGAATTAAATTAATGTTATATCGAAATATTATTTTAGAAAAATATAGTTATCGCTTGATCATTGGAAATAATATGCTATGATATATAAGAATTTATGTAGACTCATTTAGAGAATAATTAATATAGAAATATTATAATGATTATTAATCTAAAAATCTCGATAAAATTATTCATGATTTACAAAATTATTTATACATGGGATATATAATAGATGGTCTTTTAAACAATTTAAACATATTTCAAACAAATAATTAATGTGTGGTTCATTGACAAAAACTATTAGATTAGTAATTATATCTTTTGAATAAGAAAGCCAAAAATATTCATAATATGTATATGTATAACTCATGTTTGGATTATAATAGTAAAAAATGTAAAGAAAAAATAAATTTGACAAAATCGTGAACATGATCCTCTTTATGTTGAATATTAAGTATTATAACAAAATATTAAAAAAATTTATGTTTTTTTTTAGTTTGATATTTGAATAATTCGTAATCAAAATTTCAAATCTTAACTACTATATTATACCTTCAAACCAAGTTTTTGGTTAAACATGGATAAAAGTCAGGTGAAGATTTTAAAATTAGAAAAATTAAAATCATATATATATAATTGATGAATAAGGCCAATGTAAATTTAAAAATATAAAAATTTGTTTTAAAATAAGATTTATGTTTTTCAAGAAAATATATATATCTAAACAATGGGGATCCAAAATTATTGTTACACTCTCAACGATGGATAATATATTTGACCCTTATATAAAGTTAAAATATTTATATAACAATTTTATCGTATAATATAAATGTGAAAATTAATATCCAAATAAAAGAAAATGTTTATATTAGATCAAAGGTACTATTCATACAAAAATTTTGAGTTATTTGATAAAATTTTGAGTTATTTGATAAAATTTTGAAGATTTTTATAGTATAAATCTAGTTAATGTAAGGAAAAATGTAAACTAAAAATAGGATTAATTGCAAAACAACACGTAAGCAAAGTTGATCCATGATTGTATTAGTGTCTCAAAGGGGATATGAGATCAAACGAAGGGAAACAAATAATTTTGATATTTTAATTTTTTGTTAAAATAATTATATGAAATAATTCAGTAAAATATATAAAAAAAAATCATTACAAATCAACCAGATAAATCAAATCTTTTTAGTTTTTTCTAATTACATAATGGACTCATCTAAGTTTTAAAATTTTGATTTTAATTTATATCCTTACTTCTAGAAAACGATAATTAAAAAATTATTTGAATAATTAATTAATCAGTAGTGGTTGATTTATGTAGGTGTAAAATTATCTCAAATTCAAATACTTTATAAATTTGTATACGTACTATATTTAATTTACTTTTAATAATGTGTATAATCATCTGAAATTGAAAGTTTGTTACAAAAAAGATTTACCTGGATTTTTTAGTTAAACTTTTTGTTTGATTTAACAACATTTTATTGGTAATTTATATCTGATATTTCACAATTTGTTAGTGAATATTTTCTTGGTGATTAACAAACTCAATTTAAAATTTTAAAACTGAAAATTACATTTAGCAAAATGATAAGTAATAAGCCCATAGAAACATTGTAAAATCGAAAAATGGAGACCATGTAATTTTTATAGAAAATTATAATCAAATAAAAATTGTTGAATGGGAAGTACAATATACCAAATTCGTTAAAAATGTGATATGATATAATTGTTGTTAAGATGAGTTGTTAAAATTTATATAATCTTGAGATATTGATGTATAATTTCACTAAATTTATGGCCCATATAAATGTTGTATTATATTATTGCTCTAAATTCCTTTGCTTCAAGTTTTATAAAAAGTTGTATTATATATTTTTGATATAATTGTTGTTAAGATGAGTTATTAAAATTGAAAGGTTTAGAAGAAAATCTCAAGATTATATAAACTAATTTTGTTAAGATACATTAGTTTGAAATTTCACTAAATTGTTAATAAAATATGTATGTGTAATAATATAATATAGTGGGTTGAATTATAAAAGCACATGTACTATGAGTTGAAAATTGTATATATTGTATGATTTTGGCCCATAAATTTATATATGTCAGATTATATATGCAAAGTCATGAAAATAATATTACTAATTACATAAATGAATATAAGATGTATTTTATATATACGTTTCGTAGGAATTCTATCATATATTAGTTTGACATATATAAGCTTATTTTTTGCAATTTGTAGAAATCAAAATTTATAAAAAAAATATATAAGCATTCAACAAAGTTGTATATAGTTTTAATATATATGAAGCTATGTGTGATTATATATTGTGATTCAAATTGAAATATAATGTTAAGAAAAAAAGTGCATTAATAACAAAATGACACGTGAGATTTGTGGGGCCAAAAATATTATGGTGGCTCGAAATTCAATAGCTTTAAATATATATATATATATATATATATATATATTAATAACAAAATGACACGTGAGATATGTTTTCATTTTTTCGTGAAATATCTAAATCATTAAATACAAACGGTTTCTTTTATTTTTTATAAATATAAATCCAAAACCCTACCTAAACCCCAAAATCATAAACCTAAACTACACCAAAAACCCTAATTTTAACATTTTTTTTTAAAAAAAAAACGGAAACCGTTTGTATTTAACGATTTGAGTATTTCGCGAAAAAAAAATAAAAACGTCAGAGTTACCATGCGAAATATGTCAAACTTTGATATATATACCGCACGAATTAGACGATATCTTAAGGTTATCAAGCGAAAAAAACGAAAATTTAATCTTATCAATACATCATAAACCTGTCAAATATATAGGCTTGATTTTGGGTCATGTCATTTCGGGTTTTGTAGAATGGTAACATTAAAAGACAACTCAAGATTAACATGTATCTTAAACCAAACCTATATTGTATAGGTTAACCGACGGGTTCAAATTAATGTAACGTGTCACAAGTTCAATCTTCAGAAGCCGTTAAAAGGACATGTTGGGTATCATAAACTGCTCTTAACTTACAAGAACCAAGAACATGTTCTGTTTTGGATGTGTTAGAAGTGGCAACTTAGGTCTGCCAATATGGACCAACTCCTAATTATTTGCTGAAGCAAAGCATGGGACACTATTAATGATAAGTGATAACATCTTCTTCTTGGTAGTGAACAGTTTTTTTCTCCCTGTTCCACTCACTCGTACACAAATTAATAAATGGGAAATTCCTAATGATATCCCTGAGTTTAGAGTTATTCTTGTTGTATCTCACGATTAAGTTTTTTTTTTGGTTGATGTCCTTAAGGTTTGGATTTGTTCGCTTTGTAACCGAAAATTTTCATATCCGTATCATTTCGGATCAAATTAATCAAATCGAAGCTCGTCATTATGTTTATTGACCTCAACTTAGTAAGTTTGGACTCCTAAAACAATCAAATTCATACTCGAACCATTTCGATTTGAATTCTTAAGGTCCGAAATATGTTGTTGCTTCATAATTCAAATCGACATGGTTCGGACATGAATTTGAGTATTTTAGGAGTCAAATATTACAATTTGAGAGCGAGGAACACAATGATGGACTTTGATTTAATCAATTTGAACCGAAATGGTACAAATATGAAAAAGTTTGGTTATGAAGCAAACAAACCCAAACCTTATGAGCACCAACCGAAAAAAACTTAATCGTAGGACACCAACAAGAATAACCCTAAACTAGGGGCACAAACATAAATTTCCCTTAATTAAATTGTTCCTCTTGCCTGTGAAACCTAGTTGCAGTAAAGATTGGGCCAGCTTTTATTATAGTGGGCCTGGACCGGCCCACTGAGTGTCACATTAAGAGCACCCAAGCACAATGGTCAATCCTCAGCTGATACTACACCGAGATTGATCACGTGCAGAGAGGCCTATGGTGTCTTTGCAATTATGGAGGGCCACAATCTTTATGCAAACCACCTTAATTATATCATGAGTTTAAAAAGTTTGAAAAATAAAGCATATTTTATCTGTAAATCTTTGTTATAGCTAGCTCATTATATGACCTGACTTAGTGCTTCATGATGAAAAGTGCACAAAATTATATATGATTACTGTGGCTTGGCGGATTTGGATTTGATTAATAAATTAATCGATGACCATGTTTTCCTATGGTCTTTTCTAGCCTGGTTAAGATTGAGTTATCATTAGTTTTAGTTAAATATGGTTTAGGGTTGTCAATGTATCAATTATTTATCAAATAAATATGATAAAAGTATGATAAATAGAAGATTTTAGAAAACACAAAGTACAGGGAAAAAATAAAGATAGAGGGAAAAGACTGATTATCTAACAATGCCAAAAAAAAGTTTTGTTTGTATCATAATTAGGGGCCTCAAAAGAGAAAGGTAGTTTGAAGCCTCAACATAACAACCCGGTGTGTATTTTTAGATATTTCATAAAATTTATAATGATAACCCATAAATAGATGAGTGAAAGGTTTCAGATTTTAAGTACAGATTCTTAGAAATATATATAATCATCACTCTCTTTTTTGATGTGATTAAGAAATTAAAAGCTAAGTCTATTCCCTATATAAACTTTTTATTATATATATAGAGGAGAATTCTCATACAAAACGAGAAGTTATATGGGTCATTAGATCAAGGGGATGGATGACTGAGATTTAAAGGGTGGAAAAAAGTGAAGAGTGATGTGACGGCATAACCGTAAATACGATGAATGTTTTTTTTTCGGTCAACAATTTTTAAAATTTTATTTTTCGTCTCTGATCGTTCTAGAATAGACAGTTATCGATGTTCACATCTAAGTACTAAATGTTCATTTTTTGTGTCGTAAGGTTCAAAAATAACATGTTCATGTTCAAACACATGTCTTTGAACATTTTAGTCTTATTTATGAACTCGAGTGTACAAATAAATGACCATTAGCTTATTTGTGAACATTTTATATAGGTTATTCCAGAATGATCATAGAATGGAAAAAAAAAGGTAGACAACCAAAATCACTTTGTATGTTATATGATAAAGACATATTATACCTGATTCTCAATCTATATATATATTTATCTCATACATAACAAGTAAATATATACATAAATAAATTCATATGATCGAAACAATAAAAAAGAAGTATGATAATAACAATATATAAAGCAAAGTTGTGATGTTGATAAGCAAAGCAATGCCGAGAGAGTCACATGCCTTGCCAACAATTTTAACATAACCCACTCCTCTCTTTTTTCTTCTAGGGGCCTCTTCTCCTTACTCAAGTGGTCCGACTTTAATTAACCTCTAATTACCAACATTCAGTTGATCTAATGGTTTGACACTAGACTCTTTTAAGCGTTCTATTCAGAGGTTCGATTTTTACTAGAGGCGTGTATGGAGACACTATTGTTCGAATGGGTCTACTATTTCGACAGTACCCCAATCTGGATGAAGAGCGGCTCTTGTCGATCGAACCAGGCGATCAAGACCAAAATTAACCCCCTAATTCAATCTTATCTTCCAAAATCAAAAAGTTCAATTTGTCTAGCTCGTAACTGTACGTGTGTGATTAATAATAAATCTGGCTTTGCATGGCTGAACAGCAAATCAAGTTGTACCAAACTATCAATCACAGTCGTGCATGTCTTACGTTCGTACGTTAACACGGTACCTAATCTATAGCTAGCTAGCAACATATGTCATTTAGTGATAAATTTACTATTTCCCTTTCATTAAAAGTGACCAATTTCTTCGGCCATTTTTGTTGTTTTGGTTTAGTCTTAAATAAAATCCGGGTCATACTCTTCCCGCATTAATTTGTACGTAGTTTCTCTCCCTATTAAAAACAAGAAATTTTTGTTGGAATCCCTTGAATTTAGGGTTATTTATTATGATTTTTTTTTTACCGTTAGTGCTCTAAGATTGTGTTTGTTTGCTTTGTAATCGAGTTTTTCTATATCCGTACTCTTTCGATTCAAATTAGTAGGATTTGACTCCTAAAATACATAAATTCATATCTGAACCATAATATCGATCTGAATTCCGAAGCAACAATTCATTTTCGACCTTACGAAATAAATCAATACGGTTTGGGTATGAATTTGAGTGTTTTAGGATTCAAATCCTATTAATTTGAGAGCGATAAACACAATGATGGACTTGAATTTGATAAATTTGAATCGAAAGAGTACGAATATAGAAGAACTCGGTTACGAAGCAAACAAACACAAAACCTTGAAGTCATCAACATGAAAAAAAATAATCATAAGAGGGATAACCCTAAATTCATATACACAAAGCAAATTAACAATAAGCATGATGTATAATTTCTACAATTAAAATATCATCTTATCGTGAATTTTGTGGAACAAAAAAGTAAGAGAGCTTTTTGTGAAAAATGCATAATTATTTATTTTTAAAAGTAACTTTGGTCCTTCTCCAAGAAACTATTGGACAGGAATTTAGGAATAATAGACAGGGGATGGAGGGAGCCATCAAGGGGCCTTACTTCATCTAAGTAGTCTTCTCACATTTTTTTCTAAAGCAATTATTAATTTTCTTTAATTTACTAATTGCAAAAGTAAAGAAATTTTGCTCATTTATTTTATTGGATCAGTAAAATACTAAAATCTTCCACATTGCTATAAAATTTGACATTTAAGTCCAAGGCTGAACATAAAATCTTGCTCAGACATTTCTGAGTATAATTCCCTCTAACCGTTTTTCGACTTTCTGAAATTCAAATCTTCCCCAAATCACAAACTCCAAATCCCAAGAAAACAGAATTTCAAAACCCCAACGCAGAGCAATTTCATTAATGGCGTCAGTACACTCCAATAGCACTTACAAGCACCTGCACAACCCAGCGACGCTGCTCTCTCTCCTCCGACAAACGGCGACCGGCGGCAGAGGCAGATCCGGCGAGACGAAGAAGGCCAAATCGTCGTCCTCGCGCGGCGGCGGCGGCGGAGGACTTCTGAAGATGTTCAAGCTGTTCCCGCTGCTGACCTCCGGATGCAAGATGGTGGCGCTGCTCGGCCGGACAACCGGCCACCGGAAGAATTTCATCGCCGATCACGCGACGATCGGGACGATCTTCGGTCACCGGAGGGGGAAGGTGACGCTAGCGATCCAGGAGGATCCGCACAGCGCGCCGGTGTTCGTGATCGAATTGCCGATCTACGCGGCGGCGCTGCACCGGGAGATGGACACGGACGCGCTGCGGATCGCGTTCGAGTCGGAGACGAAGGCGCAGCGGAAGAAGCTTCTGGAAGAGTACGTGTGGGGGGTGTACTGCAACGGGAGGAAGATCGGGTACTCGATCCGGAGGAAGGAGATGACGGAGGAGGAGTGCCACGTCATGAGGCTGCTCAAGGGGGTGTCGATGGGCGCCGGAGTGCTGCCGTGCCTGCCGGAGGACAAGGTGGCGTCGCCTGAAGGGGAGATGACGTATATGAGGGCCCGATTTGAGAGGGTGGTGGGGTCCAGGGATTCCGAGGCCATGTATATGATCAACCCCGAGGGGTCCCACGATAGCCCTGAGCTCAGTATTTTCTTTGTACGGATCCGTTGATCTTGATTAATTCTTCTTCATCTTATAATTGGATTATTGGGTAATAATTCATTAATTTGGGTGGAGCTTTTAATTTACTAATCGTGATATCGTGGGTTTAGCTATAGCTAATAATAAAAGTACTACTTATTGTGTTTTGTAACTGTTACGATATTATCTATATATCTTTTAGGCTAGATATCTTTCTTGTTAGGATATTTGCCTTATTCTCCAAGACATTATCTCTCGTACTCCTCATGTATATATAGCACAATACATATCAATAACACGTACGGTTTTTTAGCCAAATACAACTTCCTCTCAATTATTTCATGATATCAGAGCAATCAAGATCCTAACCCTAATTTTTTTTTCTGGCGCGTCTCGCAGTGGTACCTCGCCCTCTCGTGGCGTCGTCAACGCGGTCCAGTCCACTGCCACCGCTGCCGCATCTGGTTCCACTTTGAACCCCACCGATCGCGCCGCTTTTGCACCGGCTCTCAATGATGATCAATGGGCGGCCGTGGTCAAGATGTACACCTCTATGAACTCCGGATCCGATACTGCGGGTAATTTTTCTAATTGGATTCTTGATTCCGGGGCCTCTTTTCACATGACAGGTGATGTGTCCCTCCTTCGGAATATAGTCCACGTATCGCAGGTTGCTATTCGTCTACCGAATGACTCCGTCACCTATGCTACTCAGGAGGGTTCTCTCGTCTTTGCTGGCTTCGAGATCCCTCACGTGTTATTTGTGCCTTCTCTGACGTGTCATTTATTGTCTCTTGGCCAATTAACGTCTGTTTCTCGCCTCTTGGTTCTAATGACTTCAAAAGTTGTTGTTTTACAGGAACTCGCTTCGAGGACGGTGATTGGCGTGGGTAGGCAAGTCGGGGGGGTCTATTGGCTGCATCAGGTTGTTTCCGCACGTGCTGCTGCTGCTCGGCCCTCTGCACCTTCGATGCAACTTTGGCACAACCGCCTCGGTCATCCGTCATCTACCATCTTATCTAGCATCTCAGATTTAGCATTAGAGAGTCATTCGTTTATTTCCCCTTGTGAAGTTTGTCATAAATCAAAACAAACACGATTGTCATTCCCTTTAAGCAATAATATAGCAAGTTCTTTGTTTGAATTGATACACTGTGATGTATGGGGTCCTTATAGTACACCCTCTTCGTGCGGGGCATCCTATTTTTTGACAATCGTCGACGACTTCTCCCGTGCTGTCTGGGTTTTCCTGTTCAAATCCAAAACCGAGGTTGTTCCGCTGCTTACTCGGTTCTGCGCAATGGTTGTGACTCAATTCCGGACGTGCGTCCGTCGCGTTCGGGCCGATAATGGTACGGAGTTTCTTCCCTTATGTCCCTTCTTTGCTGATAAAGGGATCATATTTGAGACCTCCTGTGTTTCTACTCCGCAACAAAATGGGCGCGTTGAGCGCAAGCACCGTCACTTATTAAACGTGGCTCGCGCTCTCCGCTTTCAAGCTCATCTACCGCTCTACTTCTGGGGCGAATGCATCACCGCAGCTGTCTATCTCATTAATCGCACGCCTAGCACTGTTCTTAAGGGTCGGTCGCCGTTTGAGGTGCTATATCAGCGCTCGCCTTCTTACGACTCCATCCGAGTCATTGGTTGTTTGTGCTTCGCTTCTACAATTCCCCGCTCTCATGATAAGTTTGCATCGCGCAGCAGGAAATGCATCTTCATCGGGTATCCACATGGCAAACGTGGATGGCGGGTTTATGATCTCGAGCGCTGCTCGTTCTTCGTCGCTCGGGATGTCGTCTTTTATGAGACTGTCTTCCCATTTGCGTCAGCTCCGTCACTGCCCAATCCGGGTGTCGAGCCGTGTTCGACGCATCCGGCTGCGTTTGACACGCCTCCTGACCCCGGTACTCTCGTCAGGGGGAGCTCCTCTCCGACTCCTTCGGCCGGTGACGATCAGTCCGCTTCTCCAACCGTGTCTCTGCCAGAAAGTCCGCCAGGGATCGGAACGCATGTTCAGCCGCTTCCGGTCTCGCGTCGTAGCACTCGTGAGATTCGTACTCCAGCGCGGTTGCGTGACTACGTCTGTCGTACAGTTCGCCCTTTCGACCCCCCCCCCCACGCCCTCGACCCTACTCCGCTGCTTCCACCGTCCTCAGGTACGCGTTTTCCTATAGACAGTGTGATTTCATGTGCTAAGTTTTCTGCTGGACATGTTGGTCTCTTAGCAGCTATTACAGCCACTGTCGAGCCCACTTCCTTTCCGGCTGCCGTTCAGCACGCTTGCTGGCGCTCGGCTATGTCCGCCGAGCTTGACGCACTTCAACGCAACAACACCTGGCGTATCACACCTCTTCCTCCCGGCAAGAAGCCTATTGGATGCAAGTGGGTATACCGCGTCAAATTCAACGCTGACGGATCTATAGAGCGCCATAAGGCTCGTCTTGTTGTGCTCGGAAATCGTCAAGTGGAGGGCCTTGACTTCACCGAGACGTTTGCCCCAGTAGCCAAGATGGCCTCCGTCCGCGTTTTTCTCTCTGTAGCGGCTATTCGCGGCTGGGTTGTTCATCAGATGGACGTTCACAACGCCTTCTTACATGGCGATCTTGACGAAGAGGTCTATATGCGGCCCCCTCCAGGCTTACTAGGCGTTCCGCCTAACTCTGTTTGTCGGCTTCAAAAGTCGTTGTATGGTCTTCGTCAAGCACCCCGTAACTGGTTCGCCAAACTCGCCTCTGCGCTACGTACTTATGGCTTTGTTCAGAGCTATGCCGATTATTCTCTATTCTCCTTACGTCAGGGGCAGTCCACTGTACAGGTTCTTATTTATGTCGATGATCTTATCATAGCAGGTGACGATGAGGCCTTACTTGCTCGGTTCAAATCCTATCTCTCTGCTTGCTTTCATATGAAGGACCTCGGTCCCCTGAAGTATTTTCTCGGGATCGAAATCGCCAGGAACTCAGAAGGCATTTTCCTATGTCAGAGGAAATATACCCTTGATATTTTATCCGAGACCGGTTTGCTAGCTGCCAAGCCTACCGAATTCCCCATGGAGCACAATCACAAACTCGCCACTGACACGAGTCCGTTGTTCGCTCATCCGGAGAGATACCGTCGTCTCATTGGTCGTCTCATCTATTTGACCATCACACGACCGAAGCTCTGCTATTCTGTCCACACCCTGGCTCAATTCATGCAAGCTCTGCGCACTGCTCACTAGGCGGCTGTTCTCAGAGTCCTTCATTATCTCAAAGGCCATCCGGGTCAGGGGCTTCTCCTTTCGGCTAAAAGCTCTCTTCGGCTGCATGCGTATTGTGATTCTGATTGGGCGTCATGCCCTCTCACCCGTCGTTCTATAACCGGATACTACGTGTCTTTGGGTCAATCACCAGTCTCTTGGAAGACTTAAAAGCAAGTTACCGTCTCTCGCTCTTCCGCAGAGGCAGAGTATCGAGCTATGGCCTCCGCCGTATATGAGCTCCTATGGCTCAAGTCCCTTCTTCGCTCACTCGGAGTTGCTCATCCCGAACCCATGCGGTTATTTTGTGATAGTCAGGCGGCGCTGCACATTGCCGCCAATCCCGTCTTTCACGAGAGGACGAAGCATATTGAGATCGATTGTCACCTTGTTCGCGACAATATTCAGTCTGGAGTTATTTCGTCTTCCCATATCGCTTCCGCCCATCAGCCCGCCGATTTGTTCACCAAGGCGTTAGGCAAGACACAGTTCCAGCTGCTTCTCTCCAAGTTGGGCATTCTCGACCCGCATGCTCCAACTTGAGGGGGAGTGTTACGATATTATCTATATATCTTTTAGGCTAGATATCTTTCTTGTTAGGATATTTGCCTTATTCTCCAAGACATTATCTCTCGTACTCCTCATGTATATATAGCACAATACATATCAATAACACGTACGGTTTTTCAGCCAAATACAACTTCCTCTCAATTATTTCAGTAACGAAGAATTTAGGGGTGTTCATCGGGTTTGGTTTTTTGGACTAAATCGAACCGACTAAACCGATTCCGAATTGATTATATTCGGTTCGGTTTATATAAAAATAATATTCGATTTTCGGTTCGGTCCAAAACCAATTATTTTTAAAAAAATAACAAAAACACCTAAATTTTTAGATAAATTAGTCCAAGTTCGGTCCTAGTTCGGTCCAAGTTCGGTTCGGTCTAATACGATTTTGTGCACTAAAATCTGCTTCAATAACCTACATTAACATAATTTCAAATGTTCGATTATTTCGGTCCAAAACCGAACCAAATCCGACCCGAACCGAGTATGTTCGGTTCGGTTTTCGGTCCACAAAATTCCGAAATTCGGTTTCGGTTCGGTTTTGACCCTAGAAGAATTGGTTTGGAAGAGTAGTGTGCAGATTTAGGGTGTGTTTGAACACTTACAATGTAATGTATTACTTGTGACAACTAAATACACCCTCAATCTTGGCTAATTTTTCGGTTTAGACTATAGTCACACACACTATTTGTTAGTGTACGTTTTCACGATTGACTTGTAAACGAGATTGTTTCCTGGATTTACTCTAAACGATTATTATTTTATGGTGTTTTCCCCTTTCATGAGAACTCAAAATCTATAGCATTGAGAACAGAAGCACTAGCTTTTAGAAGAGCCTTAATACATATACAAAACATTAATGATATCAAATGTATCAAGCATTGCTAAAATAATCAAGATCATTATCTCTTATACTATAATTGTTTTAACATATTTTTGTGAGTTCAGATTAAATATTTTTCGTGAAATTGACCACGTAACCTATAAAATTGCAAATTTTAGTCATTAAAAGATATCTCGATAAATCCAATACTTCAAATTTCCGTTGGAGGAAAATAAAAAATTGGGCTACAAACAACCATGTATGAGAGGCTGATTTACAGTAGAAAATATATTAATTTTATATTAACCTAATTCTCACCTTATTAAAAAATAAACAAATATGAACGATGTTCGGATTAAATGACCCTTTTAATATAGTGAAAATTAGACAAATACTCTCCAATAAACTTCATCCAAATTCATGACCCATAATGATGTCATCATTACATAATGATGACATCACCATAAGTCAAACAAATTAACACATTTGACCATTGACCGACGGTCAACCGATGAAATTTTTCCCGCCAAAAAATATTTTTGATGACGTCATCATCTTGATGACAGTAACTGTCATCAAAACATAAACTATCATCAAAATATAAAATGTCATCATTTTGATGACATTTACTGTCATCAAAACGCAAACTGTCATCAAAACACAAACTGTCACCAAAATACAAACTGTCATCAAAATACAAACTGTCATAAAAAACACAAACTGTCATCAAAATACAAACGGTCATAAAAAATATAAACTGTCATCAAAACACAATCTGTCATAAAAAACATAAACTGTCATCAAAACACAAACTGTCATCAAATACAAACTACATCGCAACTAGTTAATGACACATACTGTCATCAAAACACAAACTGTCATCAAATACAAATTGCATCGCAACTAATTAATGACACATATTGTCATCAAAACACAAACTGTCATCAAATACAAACTGTATCGCAACTAGCTCATGACACATTGTCATCAAAACACACATTGTCATCAAATACAAACTGTATCGCAACTAGTTGATGATATATACTGTAATCAAAACACAAACTATCATCAAATATAAACTATATCGCAACTAGTTGATGACACATATTATCATCGCAACTAGTTAATGTCACAAACTATCATCACAACTAGTTGATGACAATACAAATCTCATTTTGACGACAATTATCGCTGAAATGTCACTACCACTAGTTGGTGGCATTTACAAAGTGTCACCTTCACTAGTTAGTGCACATTCAAAGTCTTATCAAAACTAGTAATTAGTGACGCTTTCAAAGTGTCATCAAAACTAGTAATTAATGGCGCTTGTAAAGTGTCATCAAGGCTAGTAAGTGATGACACTTTCAAAGTGTCACCGAGACTAGTTGGCTGCACTTTCAAAGTGTCACCGAGGCTAGTCGGTGACGCTTTCAAAGTGTCATCCAGGCTAGTCGGTGACGCTTTCAAAGTGTCATCAAGGCTAGTGGTGACTCTTTCAAAGTGTCATCGAGGCTAGTCGGTGGCACTTTCAAAGTGTCACTGAGGCTAGTTCGGTGAAGTGTCATCAAGGCTAGTGGTGACACTTTCAAAGTGTCATCGAGGCTAGTCGGTGGCACTTTTAAAGTGTCACCGAGACTAGTCGGTGACGCTTTCAAAGTGTCATCAAGGCTAGTGGTGACACTTTGAAAGTGTCATCGAGGCTAGTCGGTGTCACTTTCAAAGTGACATCGAGGCTAGTCGGTGGCACATTTAAAGTGTCACCGAGGCTAGTCGGTGACACTTTCAAAGTGCCATCAAGGCTAGTGGTGACACTTTCAAAGTGTCATCGAGGCTAGTCGGTGGCACTTTTAAAGTGTCACCGAGGCTAGTCGGTGACGCTTTCAAAGTGTCATCAAGGCTAGTGGTGACGCTTTCAAAGTGTCATCAAGGCTAGTCGGTGTCGCTTTCAAAGTGTCATCGAGGCTAGTGGTGGCACTTTCAAAGTGTCATCGATGCTAGTCGGTGTCGCTTTCAAAGTGTCATCAAGGCTAGTGGTGACACTTTCAAAGTGTCATCAAGGCTAGTCAGTGGCATTTTCAAAGTGTCACCGAGGCTAGTCGGTGACGCTTTCAAAGTGTCATCAAGACTAGTGGTGACGCTTTCAAAGTGTCATCAAGGCTAGTAAGTGATGACACTTTCAAAGTGTCATCAAGGCTAGTAAGTGATGACACTTTCAAAGTGTCACCGAGGCTAGTTGGTGGCACTTTAAAAGTGTCACCGAGGCTAGTCGGTGGCGCGTTCGAAGCGTCACCGAGGCGCTTTATGAATGTATTCATGACTAATACAACATCTTGCGCGGTGATCATTCTGTATTGGAAACTACCATCATCAGTTTAAAGAATAGAGGATCGAACAATGCAACAAACTTTCCACTTTCATACGGTTGAAACATCAAAACATTTTTTTAACAGACAAATGTGAGCGAGAATGAGAACTTCCAAAGAAAAAAACCACAAATAAGAGCAACCTACTTTATAATCTGCAATATCCTCATGGAGCAGGTCTTCCAAAACTATTTGAGATGCCCAACCCTTTTCCTTTACGAATGAATTAGAGTTATTGATCATAAATCCTGTGTCAGTTCCACCAAAACCAAGCTCAAATTGCCTGAAATCCTCTTGATGTCTTGTCTGACCTAGATGGAAATCCCATATCTGCAGACAAGGATTATAACGATGATTACCATCAAAACGTGAGCAACAGACAAACCAAAATATTCTCTGGAAACCAACATGAAAGGAGCAAAAGCCACAAGTGATACTGTAAAGGAAGCATATTTATTCATTCACTGACTTCAAATTCAAAAACTTACTAGCTACAGTATTCTTCAAATTTCACAGCAATCCAGGATCAGGCAACTAACCTTGTTCCAAAACTATTGGAGTTCATGTTCAAATGAACACAAGATTGTGCACAGTTAGGGGAGAATGGGTTTCTATAGGTTGTAAATTGTAATGAAGATTTTTATGAGCCGAGCAATATCACAAAGTCAGCAAGTTGCAGAGTTGACACAGAGAAAGCAAAGAATTGATAGAGGAAAGATGTATAACTTTACTTTTGTACTAGCGGCTTCTTTTTCAATTCATTTAAGTATGCCAAAAATCAAAACCCCTTCCAAACCTCGACAAGATTTGTTTAATATTTTCTAATAATTTCAGCGCCAAGCTTTTCCCCTTCACATGATACAACTTAAACCATTAGGTTTCAAAGCATAAGAAGTATCAATCAACAGAGTAAAAGAACACATAGTTTAACCAGACTGAAAACAAAACAAAAGGTAACCAGTAGATCAACCATATATATCAACAAGGCAGTCAAAGGAACCAATATATAGTTACATTAAGCAAATTCATCTAGAATTCTATGTCATTCTTAGTTCAATGACCAAAGAGAATAACACCATCCAAAATCATAAGCCTTGCAATCACACCTCTTTCATTTGCTTTTCATCCTCCAATTGCCAAAACAAATCCAAGCACAAGCACAAGGAATGCAATTGGAAATAAACCAGTTAAGCTGAAGCACGCAAATGAACAACGAGCAAATAGTTTACTTGTGGAGATATATAGGAAAAGAGAGGTTTCCAACCTTAATTCGCTTGTGATTCCCTAGATCCAGCCAACTAGTGAAATCGCGATCAATCGTACTGGCTCCGACGGTCAATTGTCAGGGCGAGACATTGCAGACTGTGGAAGGATCGGGGCCATCGTTCCCCACCGCGCAAACCACGAGGATTCCTTTTAGGGCGGTGTGAAAAGCACCGATCGAGACATTGTCCTTGTCGAACTGAGAGTTGTCGCCGATGAGGGAAACAAAGATAACATCGACCCCAAATTGAAGCCAGATGGAGTGCGGAAGGTGAGCCGAAAAATGATTTTTCAGTCGGAGTGGAGCGATCGTCGGAAATGGGAGAGCGAAGGTGCTTGAGAGAGAGCGCGTTCGCCGAGTGCACCTGGTGGTCGCAAACCAGGCAGAGCTTCGCATCGTCGGCTTTACAGTACACCACTACGCTTCGCTCGTTGCAGAATTCACAGAGCGGGAGCCGCCGATTTAGAAATGGATGTCGAGGCCGGAGACGGATGTCGAGGCCGGAGACGGAGAGGACGAGGCCGGAAACGGAGGTCGAGGCCGGAGACGGGGACAGATCTAGAAATGGAGGAGGTGAGAAATAGGAGAAGGATAAGTGTGAGGAGAGAGAGCCTGTAAATGGAGATGAGGGTTAATTTCCAATAAGATTAATTTTTGGTGTATTTCCTAGATTTTGACAAAGGAAAAGGTTATTGGGACTTAATGTTTCAAATAAAAATTGGCTCTCGACAATGTAGCCCGATTGAGTGCGTACAAAACTGGGCTCAAATATTGAGTGGGCCGTAAAATGAGGCCCACATAGTATGATACTAAACTTGTGCACTGTCCCTGTGTTTAACGGGGATTTTCGTTCTTCTTCTTCTTCGCGATGGATTCTTCTGTCCCCAAACAGTCGCCAAATTTCTGCTTGAAATTGCCATGGCAAAACCACCAAAAATCTTCATCCTCATCTTCTCCTTCTGTTTGTGATTTCGAGAGCCCCCCTTGGATCTTCAAGTCCCTGCACAATCTTGCCAGTGTCGCCTTTGATTTATTCAATTCGACGGCAAATCCGTCTCAATCAGCCAGGACTAGTCAATTGCAGTCGAATTTCAGAGACCTAGGAGTGAAATTGGGTCACGTTTGGGGCTCTTCTACTCCTAAGAAGAAGGTGTTGAGCCCGGAAGAACAAGCGGAGGCGGAGCAGAGAGCGTTTGCCTCGGCGCTCGCCAGTGGCAAGGAGGCGACGGTGCTGGAATTCTACTCGCCAAAGTGCACTCTTTGCAATTCTCTTGTCAATTTCGTGTCGGAAGTGGAGATGAGGAACTCCGATTGGCTCCATATTGCAATGGCGGATGCCGAGAACGAGAAATGGCTTCCTGAGGTGAGAAACCCTAGCTTGCTGCACTTCAAAATTTTAGGTTATTTGGTTTTGAATTTGAGAAATCTTGCTATCAGAGAGCCGAATTCATTCTGAGATGGCATATATATCAGTAAAATCATGAGCGATTCAGATGAGATTAATGTATTAGTCTGTTGTTCTTCTGAGTCTTATTAAGATGTATCTTGTTTACGTTTATGCAGTAATTATAGACAATTAGATTAGAAATATTTAATTTTACAGTGTGAAGCAGATAATCACTCTATCATCTACTTGTTGATATTTGTCAGCCAACTTATTCATATGTGGAACAATAATTCCTTGCTTTTCTCATTGATAGACATCAACCTTATATACTACTGTTACAAAGATCTTATCAGGAAATATATGAAAGATATATACAAAGATACTATCTATTATTCATATTTGAGTATGTGATCTTTAACTGAACTGTCTCTTGCTCTTGTTTGCAGCTTCTTCATTATGATATCAAGTATGTACCCTGCTTTGTGATCTTGGACAAACATGGGAGGGCACTAGCAAAGACCGGAGTTCCAAGTAGCCGGCTGCACGTTGTTGCAGGTTTGTCCCATCTTCTGAAACTGAAACGTCCACATAAAGATTGAGTCTTGACTCAAGATTAGCCATTATCAGCATTGAGTAGAGTTATTGGCCATGCCAAAGTTCTAGTTTTGTTATTGGCCATGATCATATCTACATTGTAAATCGTTAATTGTACTAGACTACTAGTTCATTAATACAATCAAACATCATTTTGAGAGTGTGATCGAATTCTTGTGAAATATGTTGATTGTACAAAAAAGTGTTGTCTTTAGAAGCATATCAAAATGATAAATAGCTTAGGAATGTAGGTTTAGTTTGACATTTGAACCTATATCAAAAAACTCTTATTATCATAGAGGTTTAGCTGAGATTGCTGTTCTCCTCACTTGCTAGTGAATCTGGTTTGCAGTTGATCAATCATCAGTGTTGACTGCCTCCAGCAGAGTTGAACATCATAGGTCACCAAAGTTATCTTACATTTGAAACATTAATAAACTATTGACTTCCAATAAAGAGTTGCTAGGTTCCAATACTATAGTAGAAAGCTAGCTGCAAAGTTGTATGCTGCACATGATCTTGGTTAGAGCTTTTTATTATTAATAGTGGTAACCTGGGGATTGAAGATATAATTCTGCAGTAGCAGACATGGAATAGTAGTCCTAATTTTATTCTGGGTACCAAATCTGCAATGAGGAAAGTTACCCACATTGATGGGTGCAGATTATTAAAGAAATCTGAATGATTTTGTCTATTGCTATTTATTTCAGAGTAACACCAAATGGGGATAGAAGATTTTGTCTACTGCTATTTATCTCATTGGGCTCGTAACTCAACAATTTCTCTATGTTATTAGGCTAGAAGGGCCCATTATTCGGCCCAATAATAAACCCAACCAAGCCAACACCTTCTTTCTAGCCCAACAATATTCAACCTTCTCAATAGTTTTTTGTTCCCTGTAGGAGGAACTTTCTTTCGCTATCAATTCTAACGAACTAAGAAAATAACATTTTGAAGCTAGGTTCAAAGCATCACGTGTGGATTTTATTTATTTACTAGTGATTATGCCGGGTCTTCTTTTCTTAGTAAATTTTATTCATTTAGCTTAGTAAGTACATTTTATCTTGTAAAAACACTATTCAATGTGTTTATTTCAAAGATCTTTAAATTATTTAGAGATTTAAATAGAAATTGGTTTCATTTATATTGTAAAGATAATTATTATGAAAATGTGGTGATATGTTATAAATACCAGATGCCTTAAAAATGAATATTCAATCTATTAGAACCATCTTAAAGAAATAACATAAGTCATGTTCCTACATTTTTTTCTTGCTTTCTTGCTCCTCCTCGGGATCTTTTTAAGTTTACATGGATTCAATATCACTAAAATCCCAAGTCCAACAGATATATCAATAATCATTTATATGATAAAAAAAATATTATAAACTTCTTCAAATAATGTAAATAAATACTGAATTTAAACTTCAAAAATAATGCACATAATATTTAACAATCTGATGAAGTGGAACTTTCTATTATCTCACTTCAAGTGCTACTTTGTAAAAGTTGCTTGAAAATCCTTATTGTCTTCCAAGTGCATATATATGTATATATATATATATATCTATTGGATGTCTTATTATTCTTATTTATTTTAAACACTTTGAAATATTTTCTCAGTGCATTTAATGACAATTAAATTTATAATAGTTATTTATCTTTCATAACCTTAATTTAGCGATGATTCATAACTTTATACTACTATAATTGAGTTGGTCACTTAAAATGATATCTAAGATGTCATTTGTTATACGTTAAACTAACATAATACAAATGTTACCTTTAGTTTATGTAATGTAGAATTGTGTAGAATAATTCTTTCAACATGATATATATATATATGTGATTATTGTGACTAAATTAACTATCTATGAAAATATATGAAAGTAGGATCTCTTTTCTGGTGCAAACTAATTTCATAATATTTTGAAGTTAATTACTTGAGATTTAAACTTAGAATCGATCAACTCATTAATAATTTAAAATATGTTGTGCACACGACGATTTAATTTATGTATTCTATAACACATTAAGTTTTATAACATCTTAGTCACAATATAAGGTTCGTACAACATTTTCATGTAATAAGTTTTAGACGATCAAACTTCTTATTAATACTTTGAAACGGTAAGAATCTATTTACATCACCACTACTTTCATTTAAATAATCTGTACATAACGTACAATTACAAAATTATTTTGTTAAATGTAGAGATTATTCTCTTTTAATTAGTGTGTATGTATTAGAAGAAAAAAATAGCTAAAAAGTTCTCAAGGAAAATTGAATCAATGACCTATAGATCCTTATGTGACACTTAACTACTAAGTTTTACACAATTATTTGATTTTATTTTCACAACGAAAATTATATTTGGAAAAATGCTATTATAATTATATATAACGACTTCAAGGAATGTTATACTAATATACAACACTATGAGAAATGTTAACAGTTTAAAAAAATAAATTGAACAACTAATAAATTGATTTTATTTTACCCATGCAGCTAGAAAATTTCTCATTTTATTGACTGAGCCAAATTTTATGATGCTAAGGTAGAGGCGAATAACTAAAGAAGTGATGCCTTCTAATTCTTTTGTAAATCAAGATTCTTAATATGTTTTCTCGCTAGGTTATTCAACCATCTCATTTGTTAAAACTCATATATGAAACTAAGTATCCTATAAAAAATTAGTAAATCGAAATATTTTAATCAATTACACATGTTGGCCTGGTATCATGATAAATTCATAATAAGATTTATGCATATACAATATGTTAAAGTAAATATACTTACAGTGAGGATACTGCATGGTAGGGAACTCACTATTGATTTTTATTGATTTTGTTGGCTCTTCATTTTGCGAAGTACGTAATATATTGAGCTTGGAAAAGCATAAATTGAGTGGCGATTCGATTGGTGATGGGTGAGTTCATATGTTGCATGCTTCAAATGGGTGAGATGCGGTGGATTTTCGGCGGGTTGTTATGCTTCAACATCTTTATATGGTGTTGTAATTATAATGCATGATTGTTTAAATTTAGGGTTAGAAATTTAACTTTTTTATTGGAACATGCAATTGTTACACTTTTTCATAATACTCATTTATAATTTATAATGATTTTGAAATTCATTCAGTAACTTTTTGACTGATTTGAGTGTAACGGTTTTACAACCTTTTGGATGGTTTACATTTTATTACATGAATGTCTCCATAAATTATATGGAGTATTTATGTAGGAAAATGAACCATCGAGTTTTAATAGTGGATTATTTCACATTTACTCTCTTGCAACACCTTTTCATAAAAAAACTCTCTTACAACACACTAAATATATACTCTGGAAATTTGAAAATTTTATTTTATTTGGGTATGTAGAAAGGCCAAAAAGGGATAATGACTCGCTTAAAAATATAATGTAGTTTTGAATTGTTGATGACATAACTTTTTTCCTTGGGCTGCTAATTAATCAAATGAAAACAACATTGAAAATCATTTGTATGGTTAAGAGTTATACTATATATGTATAGGGATAGGAAAAAACTGGACCTTAATATTACGTATGTAGAAGAAATGTCTTACTTGCAATTGCATGTGCATGTTCATCTCAAATATTATGGGTAATTAATTACTTTAGACTCTACTTTATTTATTCATAGATATATAAATATATAGATATAATATATATATATATATATTATGTATTAGTTTTCAATATATTATACAATAAAAGATTTTTTTATATTTTTATAATATATCATACAATTAGTGATTGATTTGCATATATGATAGATTTAAAAAAAATCAAAACAAATACATAATAAAGTTTAATAACAAAGTTATTCTAATTATATAATAAATGAGATGGGCATTGATTGCTCAAGACTCTATTTTATATTATACTAGTGTTCAAGTCCGTACTTCGCACGGGTCATGATGGATGCGTTATGGTAAGCTTTTTAGCTATGTTTTATAAATCATGTTTTTGATTATCTTAGTTATTATTAACTTATACAAATTTCGAAGGTGATTGACTTTTTTTGCAAATAGTATAATCGTATTATTCATTTTATTATGTAGACAATACACAAATTAGAGTAAATACCACAATTTTTCTCATTATATATATATATATATAAATTTTGAGTTTATATGATTGCGTTAGAATATGGGTTTTGTTGAACCACATTGTATATTATTTTAGGGAATATTGTAACCATTTTTGTTGTAAAATATTGTAGTTTATTTCATATGAAAGCTAGATAGTTCTATACGTGATTCGAACGGACTTAAAATGTTATTATTTTGTGTTTATATAACATGTAACATTTTATTAGTTGTGGTAGAATGAGAATATACTTTTATGTTGTTTTTGTGGGTATAGAGGGACCTTGACATATACCCTAGTATTTAATTTTGTGGGGAATATCATGACAAGTTTGGCTTACTCTTTTTCTTCTTAATAAGCAGGAATTCTTTTCGTAAATTATTATAGAGAAAGAAAATATAAATGAATACAAAGAAAATATATAATGATTAATTCATCTACATTTAGTTCACACTGACCAAAAGTTCACATCTCCCAATTTAATTTATTTTTTTAAAATGAAACAGACAAATATTTATTCTCAATTAATTGATTTTAATAGGTATTTTGTTTCCAATTTATATATAATACATATATATATTGTATATTTTATATAATTACATAGTAATAAAAAATCGATAAATGGTTTAAAACTCCATTATCTTTGATGAGTTTATTTTCTGTAGTAAGTGAAAGTTTGAAAGAAGAGTTCATTGTCTTTTAAATTTTGATTTGGGAAATTTCTTTTGTCTAAAAATTATAGCCAGTGAGATACAATAATTTTTTTAGTAATTATAAGCAATGTAGAATATATCTAAGGTGTGTTGTCACATAAACGAATAAAATAAAGTAGGGATACAAGTTAATGTTTATTATTTGTAAATGTTTATTGCATGACCGAGTGATTTATGATTTTTAAGTTCATGTAAATCATTTTTATATGGTTAAGTTGAATGTGTGCATGATTTGCATGTTTAAAGTTGTAGTGGAGCTAAGAGCATTTGTTAGATTTTGGATTGTAACAGTTCCATTGAAGTTAATTAAAAGAAAATGTTGAATTTGAAATTGTAATAGTCGTTTTGAAGGTACGGGTATGACCATATATTATAAGAATGAATTTAAATTTGTTTATAGTATGTAAAATATAAATGAGAATTACATAGGAAAATTAACATGATGTATCAAAAAGATAATTTCTTGATTGAAATAATTTGTAAGGTGTATTGTATGATGAAACTTGAAGGTAGATGTGTGAATTCATATTAATAGAAGAAAATATAAATTAGGAATTTTATATAATTATTAAAAATAAAACTGTACTAAAATAAAATTGTATATTATATTCTTTATAATAGAGTTTACGAACAATCTATTCACCCTTATTAAATTATAAACACTAATTAAGTATGATAATAATGTTTTTGGTATGTGCATAATTATATGTATGTTGGTTGATGAATCGTATAACGTTAACTATTTACGGACCATCTATCTATATACATATCTTTATAATGAAGTTTACAGACCATTAACGTACATATTATATTATGGACACTAATTAAGTATGATAATAATATTTTTGATAAGTGCAGAATTATCATGTACAATGTAGGAAATTTGTATAAAAAAAAGATAAAATAAATTGTAAATAAAATAAGGGTTGGTAGGTAAATGTACATAATTATTTGATGACGTGACATACTTAAATGAACGACACATAGGAGAGATAATTGCAGTTTTAGTAGTAGTATATAGATAGATAGATTACAAATTATTAAACCTCAGATAAATTTTATTTGTATTTTAGATTCTAAATGAACTGGATGAGCATTACGTGCTAGATAGAATTTCATAAAATTAAATATATATATATATATATGTTATTTTGGGTGAAAAATTAAAGGAATGCAGAAGGCTAACGATTTTGTGTGGTAATGTTCCTATGTAATTGCAATTGATTATTGAGCAATGAGTGTCAGATATTTTTTTTGTAGGAAAAAGAGGTTGGCATGTGAAAGGTATTTGGCAGATTAAAATTGGATTTAAATTAAATTAAAACCATAAATAGATGTTAACTAACTCAATTGTGAGATTCATAAATTCATTCAATGCTGGAAAAAATGTTAACTTTATAGGTTACTAGACATCGGAGCCCCATGCTACGCACGGGGCATTGGTGTATGTTTGTTAATGTCTTATTTGGTTGGTGATTGGATGTGTGGTAAGATTGCGTGGTAGCGATGGCCGATGATGTCCTAAATCGATGTGTTGTTCAATTAGTTGGGAGATTCTGATAGGTTGGTATGCGAGGTTCCTTTTATACTTGTATCAATTTTTTTAAACAAATGGAAGGACCCGTTTTTTCCCCTTTATAACCCCATCATATGTTGCTTTGTTTGATCCTTTATTTGATGCGAAACTTGAATTTGAGGTACATTGATGAAAACGATGGTAGTGAAATGTAATATTCGAATCACTTGTAACAATGCACCCGTTTGAAACAACTCGTTGTTCCCCATGAGAGTGCGTGACTGATTGAATTACGGAATATATGAAGTCCTTAGCCCTGCAACAGTAGAAGAGAATTTTGTTAATCCAAGGAAGCTATTTATGTATAGCTATGTAAATTCATTATAAGCGTTATAACATGTTGGTCGATATGGTAACCAATGAAGTGTTTATTACTGTTAAAATCCTGGATGCTAATAATATCGTGCAAAGGTGTAGATTTTATCGGGTTTTTGTGTTATTTATAATAGTGGGGTTAAGACTCGCATTCATGTCGGTGACCACGTTGTTGAATGCCTCTTGGAAGACTATATTCCGCGTGTAGTTAGGCGGCTCTTTACCCGTTTGCAGTAACAATATACTGAGCTCCCGTGGGTCTGTCACTCTGGAAATTGCAACATATAGCTGGTCGTGGCAAAAAACTGGTTGTGGTAAGTACAACCCCACATGCTTCAGTGATTGCCCCTGGCTTTTGTTGATAGTCATAGCATAGCAAGCTTTCAGAGGGAACTGCCGACACTTCATTACGAATGGCCATTTTGATTGGGCGACACTAAGTGTTATCCTAGGAATTAGGACTGTATTCACTACGCACGTGCCTGTTATAATCTCAGCCTCAACAATCCACTCCCCCACATGTGTAATGATAAGTCGGGTGCCGTTGCACAGTCCTTGTGACGGGTTGACGTTATGTAGAAGCATCACCGACAACCCTTCCTTAAGTTCCAGCGCGTGTGGTGGATTCCTGTAGTTTAGTTTCCATGTTATTGTCAGTCTTTATGGGTTGTATAACTTATTAGCCACAGTGTATGAAAATGCAAGCTTAAAATACCGGGAAAATCTTGGCTTTTAAGAATTCGGGTGGGTATAAATGCTCTTGGTCAGCCACATCGGTAGATGCCTTGCAGATCTCATCTGCGCTTTTGTATGTCTTTGTGTGTTCGCGCAAACGCTTGAACATGTAGTAGTTAATCTGATTTGTATCTTCATTTAGGGGGGTGAGGATAGCCCTGTCTTGGAGGTACGACGGGTTTGTTTCATTTTTCATGAAATCTGGAGAGACTTTGTCAATCAGCTGCTCAATCGGATTTGCCCCATGTATGATTATGAACTCTTGCAGGATCTCAGTCCACGTTTCTTCTGCCTCATTGTCCAACGCTATTGCTTCAGCATTTCCATCCCCTATCTTTTGAATCCAATTGTTGAATTGTTGTTTGTTGATGTCAATATTGCCATTGGCCTGTTGGTCATTGACCCTCATGCTCTTGGTTAAAGTGAGTACTTGGCAATGGGCCCAGATAGGGGAGTTGCTGATGCAAGCTTGGACGATGTCTTGTCTTTTCCCTTTGCTAATGACTGAAAGTATTTGCTTGAAGTCTCCTCCTAGTAGGACCGTTATACCCCCAAATAGTTTATCCTTGTTTTTAGCCTTTTTGATGCTTTGGATATCTTGCAAGGTTCTGTTCAATGCCTCAAATGCATTTATGTGGGTCATTGGAGCTTCATCCCAAATGATCGGTTTGACTTCGTGCATAAGTTGGGCTAATTGCGTGTTTTGTTTAATACCACATGTGCTATTATCAAGCAACTCGATTGGGATTAGAAACCTAATGTGAGTTGTCTGACTGCCTGGTAATAAAAGGGAAGCAATACCTGTGGGGAACAATGGTGTTAGAGAGTAGTAGAATTAAGTATGTAGGGTTATCTTATTCGGTATATGAAGGGAACATGTAACTACCAGGTGCTTACGGTCATTGTAATGTTATTATTGCGGGCCTACAATGGGTGTAATAGACATTAGCATGTTGTGTTTTGTGCATCGTGTTTTCGCGGCTAGAAAATGGAGTAGATGTGAAACTATTATCCAGGTGATTGAACATAGGTTAGCACTTACCCGAGGATGCTACGGCAATAACGATATTCCCTTGTGATCTTATGCGGGCCATTATTGTCCTGTATAGATAAGTTTTCCCTGTTCCTCCAGCACCGTAAATGAAGAAGAACTCTCCGGATTGCTTATCCACCGCATTGATTACCCTTGCGTAGATTGCTTTTTGGTCGGCGTTCAGTGTCTGGTACATGGTTGCATGTAGCTCTTCCATTTTATGGGCATTGTAGGAGAGTTCTTCTCGTATTAGGCGATTGTCCATTACGCTGAGTAGTTGCTTGTCTAGCATTGGAATTCCCGGGTAGTCAGGCAATGTGTTTCCGTTTTTGGCGAGGAGCTCTTCAATGGCTAGCTAGCAGTAGTTCTTCAGCTGGTTGTCACTGAATTCTAAGGTCGGAAACCTGAATTCCCTTCTCTTCTGGTATAGTATGTCTTATGATAACGCAACCCAATTCGTGTCCCACAACCTTCCTGGATTGGTTACCTCACAAAAGATTAGAATCGTGACAAACAAATCCCTCAGTTGTACACCCGTTGCCCAGACTTGTGCTTCTTTGATTTTGTCGGTCCACTCATTGTCTTCCTTGAGCATTCCACGGGCATAGCATGCTTGCCTAAAGGTGTCATATTGTTTCCCATTCACTGTTCGGATTTCTTCAAATGTGTGAGGCCCTTCAACCACGTTCAGTAGCATGCGTAGGTAATACCGTTCGTCTGAGGCGGGATGGGCGTACACAATTCGGCTATCGGTTTGAGATTTCGCCTTAGCGCCCACACCTTCTTTGATGCATCCCATGTGTACTAAATGGCGTACACTTCCCCTACCAACAGTTTGCCCGTGAAGCAATGGCTGATGTTCTCCCGTGCAACGCAGTGGATCGCGTCTCCCTGACATAGAAGGCGACTACGGTAATCGCTTAAGCCATATAACAGGGTGGGTGAAGGGGCAAAAGCATTTTATTCATACCTTATGGTCTGCCAAGATGTAATCTATGCTGATATAATGTTTTTGCAGGGTGATTGCGTCCCACGTACGGATCACCATGGCTTTGAATGTGTAGTCCCTACCCTCAGCCAGCTCCAAGAAGGAAACATACGAAGATGCTAAGAAATCATCGATCGCTTTCATTGGAAGATGTCCGACATACTTCTTGGACGAATCGACGATGGATTTTTTGGAAGAAGATGAAGCCATTTCCAACTCTGGCTCAAGGGATGTTACTCTCGTAGGATGGCTCTAATGCAAGGAGGGTGCACATTTTATGGGGAAGTAGAATATGTTAAAGCAGCACCTTTAATGTTTGGGCACTTCAATGCTTGAATTAGTGTAAAAAGGGTTACAATTTAAGGAAAATAAATCTTCCTTGGAGGGTGTAACGGCCAAGAGGTTGAAATACCAATTGAATTTCCATTTGATGACACATGAGCAATTTCAACATTAGAGCATTATAGCCTTGTAATTAAAATATCAATTAAATATCCAATTTATGTCATAGTGAATATCTATTTGATGACCGTTTCGACATTAGAGAATTATAGATTAGATAATTATAGCTTTGTAATTTAAACACCAATTAAATATCCAATTTATGACACCTCCTATCTCTCAATCTTTTTCCATAGGACAACTTTATATTAGATATTGATTGATTGATGATTAGATAGATAGATTAGATAAGTAGGTAGGTGCATGTTAAAACTCTTTTTTTGAAAATAAGTTTGATTTTACATGTGATATTTCTAAGGTGTAATTGAATAAGTATTTACCAAGATTTTTTTATTTATTCAAATATATAATTAGAGAGATTTTATTAGAATTAGGTATAATTATATATTTTATATGTTGTTATTTAGCCCAAAATTTTTTCTTCTAATTTTAATCTTTTGTGTTGATTTAATATGTGATAAATCTAAGGTGTAATTAAGAGGGACAATGTTGATTTTGTCTTTTAAAGTTAGCATTCAATGACCTAGAATGCTAACTTTTAAATATAGATAGCTATATAGATGGTTGTTTTTCATGCTTAATAGAAATATAAATTTGAACTATGTTGAAAATTTAACGTGAAGATATAAGAGTTATACAACGATATGAAAATGAGGACTTATTAATTGATTAATATGTAGTAATTGTATATAATTGTGAATCACAAACTTTTTATATTATATAATAGATTATATAATATTGATATAATTGTTAATATATGAATTTGTCACTTTAGTACTTTTTGGATTTGGAAATTGTTTAAATTTTGGGCTAAATAAATAAGGCATAAAATGAAAAAAAAAACTAATTCATCTTTAAAAGTTAGCATTTAATGACCTATAATGCTAACTTTCAAATATATATAGATGGTTGTTTTTCATGCTTAATAGAAATATAAATTGAACTATGTTGAAAATTTAACATGAAGAGATAAAGTTATACAACGATATGAAAATGAGAACTGATTAATTGATTAATATGTAGTAATTGTATATAATTGTGAATCACAAACTTTTTATATTGTATAGAAGATTATATATTATTGATATAATTGTTAATATATGAAATTGTCACTTTAGTATTTTTCGGATTTGAGAAATTGTTTAAATTTTGGGCTAAATAAGTATGGCAAGAAATGAAAAAAAAAAATCATCTTTAAAAGTTAGCATTCAATGACCTAGAATGCTAACTTTCAAATATATATAGATGGTTGTTTTTCATGCTTAATAGAATTATAAATTGAACTATGTTGAAAATTTAACATGAAGAGATAAAAATTATACAACGATATGAAAATACGGACTTATTAATTGGTTAATATGTAGTAATTGTATATAATTGCGAATCACAAACTTTTTATATTATATAAAAGATTATATATTATTGATATAATTGTTAATATATGAAATTGTCACTTTAGTATTTTTTGGATTTGAGAAATTGTTTAAATTTTGGGTTAAATAAATATGACAAGAAATGAAAAAAAACAATTCATCTTTAAAAGTTAATATTTAATAACCTATAATATTAACTTTTAAATATATATAGATATAGATATTTTACCTATAATGGATCCAATATAGTGGTCATAAACTCATTACACATCATTTTACAACATCCTTTTCAAGTACTATTTGGGATCACAATGACACCGAGTGAGAAGTTACGTACATATCACACTAACCCGAGCATAATATTCCTCCCTTTTCATTTACGGAATGCGTTAATTGGAATTCTTACGTTTTTTCTTTTTCTTTTTTTGGGAAAACATCTTTTTTTATTTGCTGTGGTCTTTTGGAAACCCTGCAACATTTTTCCACAACTTTTTGTGACCTTTTGTTATGTCTTTTAATATTATGTTTTGAGATTAAAACTAATGTAACTTCATTTTTCATATTACCTTTCGTGTTTTTATTGCACTTTACTAGTGAAAAACAATACATCAGATTAACAAAATATACAAATTTATAATCCTTCTAGGGAAAAAATAAGGTGAGGACGGAGACTTAGGAAATGAGTGAGGATATCCGAGGACTGTCGGATCAAGAAAAGGACTGTCGGATCAAGAAAAAGACTGTCCAGATCAGACAAAGAAAGAATTCGAAAATAATTCGGCACGGTTCGAATTTTTCGCGAAAAAAACGCGTTCCGTATGCACACGTATTTTGGTCCGTATGCACACATACATTGTTTCGCATGCACACACACGTTGTTTTCATGTGCACACACATGTCATTCCGTATACACACGTAAGTTATTTTTGTTGGTTTTTATACGTATGCACACATGTTATTTCGTACGCGTTTTGAGTCATTTTCGCATGCACACATATGTTATTTTTATGTGCACACATGCACACCTATGTTGTTTCACATGCACATATGTCTATTTCACATACACACATAGTGCATTTCGTATGCACAAATATGCCATTTGCACATGCACACAGTAGTATACTTCGCATGCACTCGATAGTATACTTTGCACGCACACAGTCGTGTTTTCATATGCACACGTTTTGTTCATTCCATATGAACGCACGCGTTTTATGCATGCACACAAAAATAAATTTCGAGTGCATACCGTAGTGTATTTGGCATGCGCACAATAATGTATTTGGCATGCACACAAATCTGCACTTCATATGCACGTGAATCCGTCTTTTTCACGAATAATTCGGCCGTATCGTTTTTTTGTCGAATTTCCCCCAAATTTTTAAAAAACAATTTGGGCACTCCGTTTGCTTTCCATCCAACGACTCTCATGCGTCCTCATTCTTTTCCTCCCTTCCCATCCTCACCCGATCTCAGCCCATCATTCTATTTATTTGTTCCTATATTTCATTTGTTTATTTTTTTTGGTCGAATTTCATTTGGTTTATTATGGGAAGCAATAATATTCTTGTATATTGCGCCGCCTAGTTCGGTCATTATAGTGGAGTATAAGATTCTTTTTTACAATTTAAATGGATTTCCATTATTAAATTTGTCCATACATGGTCTGTTATATGGAGATGTATTTTTCGATCGAAAAAATATATAGCTATATATTTCTCCAGCAATGCACCATTGTTCATCTGCATTTGTTGGATTTATAAACTTAACAAATTACCACTTAAATATTAATTTATTCAACCTAAAACCTTAAAAAAAATATAAGGATAAACTATACACCACTACTCCTTATTTTCGGGTGTTTACAATAAACCACCCTTTATTTTAATTTGATGTAAATTAATTATAATAAAAGATGGTTTTCTATATGGTTTGTTTAAAACACAGTGATTTTGTGCAATTTATCCAAAACATAAAAATACCACCACTTACAAAAATGATAAAGAAAACAATTTTCTTTGTCAGGAAAAAGAATACAAGCTGCAAAAATGTGTATCTTTGGCGTACTATTTATATTATTTTATTTTCTGTAAAATCTAGTATATTTTCCTTTAATTTTTGGCTCCAAAATATCTCCCTCCCTCCCTCCTCCACTCCTCCCTGTATAATGTATATAAAACCACATACTCTCAACTCTCAAGTCAATCAAAAACTTATTTCCCCGCCTAACGGCACTACACCACCACCACAAACCACCGCATTTCGCCGCCGATGGCGGTAACTGACCTTTTCGCCGGCGAGATCGCGACAGAGCTCCTCAAACAACTCGTAACAATCGTGCGAAAATCATCGCTCTGTCGAGTAAGCGCCGAGCAGCTGATCAACCATGTCAACGAGCTTTTCCCCATCATCCAAGAGATCAAATACTCCGGCGTTGAACTCCCCCAATTCCGCCAGTGCCAGCTCGACCGCCTCTCCGAGCTCCTCCGCGGCGGCGTCGACCTCTCGACGAAAGTTCTCGGCTCCGGCCGGTGGAACGTTTACAAAAACCTCCAATTGGCGAGGAAGATGGAGAAATTGGAGAAGCGAGTCGCCGCTTTCGTTCAAGGTCCGTTGCAGGCTCACTTATTAGCCGATGTTCATCACCTGAGGTTCGATACGGCCGAGCGATTTGACCGTCTCGAGGGATCGGCGCGCCGAATTGAGCAGCGACTTGGCGCTATGAAGATTGGAATTGGGGCTGGAGCTGGGGGGTGGTTAGAGGAGGAGATTCGGAGGATGGAGGAATTAGGGGATAAGTCTGAGGGTAATTTGGGGAGTAATATCGGCGCCGCTTTGGAGGTTGGGATGAAGAAGGTGAAGGAGATTCTGATTGGGAGAGAAGATGGAGGAGTTGTGGGAATTTGTGGGATTGGGGGTATTGGTAAGACTACTTTGGCTAAGCAGATTTGCAAGGATGATCTTGTTAACAGTAAGTTTCTGTTGTTAAAATTTGGGCAAATTCTTGTGATTTCATATTGAATAGTGATCATGGTTTTAGGGTTAGGGTTTGTTGCTGAACTTATTGTGTTATGGGTGTAATTATGGCAGGCTACTTTGGAAACAAAATCTTGTTCCTAACAGTATCACAATCTCCAAACTTGGAAGCATTGAAACTGAGGATATGGGCATTTTTATCAGGCACTGAAAACATGGGTGCCCCTGCTGTGGTTCCACAGTGGAGCCTCCAGTGTGAATGGAAGCTCGGGACCCGAAAACTCGTTGTCCTGGATGATGTTTGGTCTCTCTCAGAGTTGGAACAATTGGTTTTCAGAGTACCTTGCTGTAAGACTCTGGTGGTCTCCAGATTCAAGTTCCCAACTGTTTTGAACCTAAATTATGAGGTTGAGTTGTTGAAAGAAGATGAAGCTTTAGGTTTGTTTTGCCTCTCTGCCTTTGGCCAGAAGATGATTCCTTTCTCTGCTAATGAGAATTTGGTTAAGCAGGTAATAAAGCCTAGTCATCTTTTGGCAGTTTGTGTTCAATCCTAACTTAAGCCATTAACAATTGCTGCAACTTTGTGTTTTTAGATTGTTAGTGAATGCAAGGGTCTTCCTTTAGCTCTTAAAGTAGTAGGGGCATCATTGCGCGACCAAACTTCAATGTTTTGGATGAGTGCTAAGAATAGATTGTCGCGTGGTGAGCCGATTTGTGAGTCTCATGAGATGAATCTGCTAGAGCGTATGAAAGCAAGTATTGGCTACTTGGCAGAAAAAGTAAGAGAGTGTTTCTTGGACATGGCTGCCTTCCCAGAAGATAAGAAGATTCCCCTTGATGTTCTGGTTAATATTTGGGTTGAGGTTCATGATCTTGATGCAGAAGAAGCATTCGCCATTCTTATTGAGCTTTCAGAGAAAAATCTTCTTACTTTGGTCAAAGATGCACGGTATGCTGTCAAAGTGATTCCTATGTGAATTAATGTTGTGAATGTTTTCATGTTAACATCCTTTGTATTTGCTCTTTCAGGAGTGGCGACATGTACAGCAGTTACTATGAGATTCATGTGACCCAACATGATGTCTTGAGAGATCTCGCTCTTCATTTAAGCAATCAAGGCAATGTGAATCAAAGACGACGACTCCTAATGCCTAAAAGAGAAGAAAAACTACCCAAGGATTGGGAAAGGAATGCAGATCAACCCTTCCTTGCCCAAATTGTGTCACTTCACACAGGTTTTAAACTCTTAAATACTACTCCATTTCTGCTTCAATGGTGCAAGACAAACTTGCTTACAACTTTCTGGTATTTCAATCTTTTGTTATCTAGGGCAAATGAAGGAAAGAAACTGGCTCTCAATGCAATTTCCCAAAGCCGAAGTGCTCATCCTAAACTTCTCATCCAACCAATATTTCCTACCGCCCTTCATAACCCACATGCCAAAGCTTAGAGCACTGATACTAATCAACCATGGCGCGTCACATGCTACCCTCCACAACCTATCAATATTCTCACAAATCCACACCTTAAGAAGCCTTTGGTTAGAAAGCATTCGCGTCCCTCAATTACCCAAATCCGGTGTCTCATTACACCAAATGCACAAACTATCTCTAGTCCTATGCAAAATGGACAACAACAACAACTCAGACCCTTCATTAGTTGATCTGCCTTGGGTCTTCCCTCACCTCACTGACCTCACAATTGACCACTGCATAGACTTGACTCAGCTCCCGAGCAGCGTCTGCTGGCTGCGCTCTCTGAAGAGCCTAAGCGTCACAAACTGCCACAGCTTACTTGAGCTTCCATCTGATCTGGGCATGCTTGATTCCCTCCAAATTCTCAGGCTTTACGCTTGCCCTAAACTCAAATCCCTTCCAACAGGGATTTGTCAGCTAGTATGGCTAAAGTACCTGAACATTTCTCAGTGTCTTGACTTGGTGGGCCTACCTGAATCCATTGGTAGGCTGATGAGCTTGGAGAAGATTGACATGAGAGAATGCTCCCACATATGTAACCTGCCTAAATCGGTTAGCTCGTTGCAGTCATTGCGCCATGTGGTTTGTGATGAGGACATTTCTTGGATGTGGAAGGATGTTGAAATGCCAAGACTCCATGTTCAGGTAGCAGAGGAGTGTTTTAGTCTAGACTGGCTAACAGAATGAACTGTTTAGTTCAGTTTGTTTTATTTCCCTCTTTTTTGTGCATAAAAAGCTTTCAAGTAGCTCATAGGATGTAGTGTAAAGAGTAGTATTTGCAGTCAGTGGTGGATCTAGAACTTAATCGAAGGGGGGCGAGTTTCATATATTTTTCACTTCATAAATTGACATTTATATTAATATTTTAAACTACAAAAAATATGAGATTACCTTTTGAAATTTGATTAATTCATGTAATATATACTCTATTTTATAGCGTTTTGAAAAATTATTTAAATAATGTAAGATTTTCAATATCTGTGTTAATAAAAATTTCAACATGGAAGAAAAAATAAAAAACGAAAGAGAAATAAACATGCTTATTAGCGTTTTGAAATTTGATTAATTCATGTAATATATACTCTATTTTTTAGCGTTTTGAAAAATTATTTAAATAATGTAAGATTTTCAATTTTTGTGTTAATAAAAAATTAAAACATGGAAGAAAAAATTACATGCTTAATAAACACAAAGATATTAATAAAGCAATTAAAATTCAAAATTTTAACAAAAGTAGAAAAAAGAAGGATTGGGAAAGAGATTGAAGAATTGAATCCATAATCTTGGCCAATGTATTTTTCCTATCATTACTTGTCATTTTATGTAGAAAAAAGAAGGATTGGGTTAATAATTTCTATTAAGGAATATAAACCCTAAAGCCTCGTTTGATACGATTCCAGTGGAATGAGGAATCGGAATGGAGGATGAGTGATTCCAAAATCTTGTTTGGTTAGATAAAAAAATTAAAAAACAAATTCATTCCATATAGAAAAACCCATGATTTCATTCATTCCAAAAGAATTAGGGTACATCAATCCTTCTCTTCTCACATCCGTTTCCTGCAAATTCTTCTCACAACCTCATTTTCTCCCCCACATCACCTACACACACCTAGATTAACAAATTCGTACTCATCTCGACGTCATTATTGCTTGTGAGTGCAAAAATTTGAAGTGCTGTGGGGATGAATTTGGCTACAGTTGAAAATTGCGTGATGTTACTCGCTGTGATGATGAACTTGGCTCCATTTGATAATTAATTTGGTGTAGGTGTGGCTAGTGGTTGTTTAAAGCTGATTTTAAAACTTGTGACATTTTTTATGGCTAAAGTGGTTGTTGAAAATTGCGTCATGTAAGGATTTTTTATGATTTTAAAATTCGCTTATGCTAAACTTTGTTATCTAAATTATGCTAGATTCAATCACCAAAGTGATCATTGATATGATTTATCATGGTTCTGGGAAGGACATGCTAGTGTGATGAAAACACTCTATCTAGGATTTTTTTTACTGATTTTAATTGAGTGATATAGTTCCTAGAATTTTATAGAGATTTATAGGGATTTAATTTCTCATTCTAGATTTTATATACAATCAAATAATATTTTTCAAGATGGTTCATTCCGACAGCATACCAAACACCAAATTACTGAAATGGTCCATTCCGACAGCATACCAAACTATAGGAATGATATATTCTGATTTCTGATTCCATTCTGATTCCTGATTCCAGTCCAATTCCAGAAGATATACCAAACGAGGCCTAAAGAAGGAAATGTGAACCCATTTTAAAAAAAAAAATCTAAAAAAATTAACACTTAATCAAAAAATTCTACATATAGGATCTTAACCTATGCCCTTAGGACATAGGTTAGAAAAATCGTTTTACGTATACATAATAAAAATTCAAAATTCAAAAGAGGACATAATAAAAATTTAAACATAAGAGATTTTCCTGGGGAAAACAGGACGGTAGCCCCCCTTAGATCCGCCTCTGTTTGCAGTCTCCAGAGAGCAGTTTATGTATGCAATTGAGTGTGTGTTTTTACCCTCCTCTTAGTGTAGAGATTATCCCAATTATGGCTTTGTTCTATTCCAATAGGCTAAAATAACAAATTGCCAATGATAGATTTATTGTGTTATTGATCTGAGTAAGTAAAATTCAACTTTTCTTCCCACTTTTTAAGGTAACTAAACCTAGTTATCACGTTTGCTCCATTCCACCCTCATCATTCATCTCTTCTATATTCAAACTTCCAATTATTGAAGGATGACTAATTAGTTAATTATCTTTATTTACTCTGACGGACGTCTTAATTTAAGATATAATCAAAGAAATTAGGAGTTGGATGGTGAAATTAGGAGTATGTTTATATGTAGGATTCAATGAAGCACGTTTTTAAGTCTTGTTTTTAATAATTTTCCAAGTCGACGGCTAAAGCAACATGGCAAAGGGATGGGTCCTACCTTAGTTAGAAATCCTGTGATCGTTTTTTTTTTTATAATAATAATTCAAAGTTATAAACTTGTACAAATTTTGAGAGGTCGAAAACGACTATCAGGAAGGCCGACAAACAACAAACAAATAAAAGACAAAACAATAACAAGAGAAACACACTAGAAGAAGAAAGCTAAAGAACCCAGAGGAGAGGTGAGTAAAGTACAGACAAATTTGCGCCGTCGGAAATATGAATATCCTTGGTCAAGCCCGGAACTATAATTCGATTCACCGTCTAGGAAACTCCCTCCATCAAGAAATGCATCTCATGAAGTCAAGACCAACAGAAACCACACAGACAAAAAATTATGGTTAACACAAGCACAAAAACCAGATCCAGAAACAAAAGAGAAACAAAAAACTAAAGGAACAAAAAGCAAAAAATAAAAAACAGAGAAACCAGAGAGAGCAGCAAGCAACGTCGGTGGCTCGGACGGAGCAGAGCGCGGTGGAGCGGTGGTGTGGGCGGAGCGCGGTGGCGGTGGAGCGGTGTCTGGAGGCGGAGCGCGGTGGCTGTGGGGCGGAGGTGTAGGCGTGGGTGGTGTGAGATGGGTAGATCTGGGTTCGGTGGTCGGGTTAGGTGCGAGCGGGGGTGGGTTCGTTTGGGCTCGACCGATCTGGAGCGAGGGTGCCCAGTTGGCGGATTGGATCCGGCGTGGGGGGCTCGGTCGGAGCGGGGCGGATCGGGGGCTCGGTCGGAGCAGCGAGTCTTCTCGTCAGTCGGGGGTAGGTTCCACATGGCTACAGTCAAGGCTCGGTCGGAGCGACAGAGGAGGAGTCTTCTTGCCAGTCCAGCCAAAGCTAGGGCCGACTCCCTTTTGGGAGCGTTTCTACTGTTTTCAAAAGATGTTGTTTTCTTATCCCAATTTTCTGATTTGCGCTGCATATTTTTCTTCCTTTTTTTTTGATAAGATAAGAATTCAAAGTTACAAGCAATGTAACTTCGAGAGGCCGAGAACATCGGTTGTCGGAGAGACCAACAAGACAACAAACACAAACAAAGAGCATAAAAAATAACAACAAACCACAACAAATACAAACTATAAAAAATAAAGCAAAACAACCCAGGAACGAGGGGAGTAAAGCACATAAAACTGCACCGTTGGAAGGATGGTCATCATCGACCTTGTCCGGAACAACAACTCGGTTCGCCGCCTGGGAAAGCTCTATCAACACATGGATTTATCGGACAAAGTCAGTAGATTTTCTTCTTCTTCTTCTTCCTTTCTCTCTCCTCTTCTCTCCCCCAAGCTCACCTCTGTGAACGAGAATCAGAACCCTATTACTGAGAAACCGAGATCCCAAACAAGAGGAAGACAAGCTTGAGAAGGAGACGGGAGAGATAGATGAAGTCGCCGGCATCTTCCCGACGAAGGCGAAGCAGAGATGCAACGCGGTGCTGAGGGAGTCGGCGGGTGCCGGTGAGGCGCGGAGCCGGTGGGTTCGGTTGGGTTTGCGGGATCTGAAAATCCGGTTGGGGGGGGGGGGGGGGGGGCATAGGTATTAGGTAGTGGTGTTTAGGGTTTTTTACTTTTGGCCATTGGGAGCGTGTTTTGTGAGTTAGGTTCCCTGTATGCTATACTAAATGTTAATTATGAGTTTTTTCTTCCTTCTTTTTAATTGCGTGGAAAATGGAATCACTGTGTTTAGTGGAAACTCAACTACTTGGACAATGTCTATTTATTTAGAGTCTGTTTGAATAAAAAATTTAATATATTTAATTATATTATCTTATATTAAATTAAAATTTTAATATAATTTAATATAAAAAATATAATTTTAATATATTTTATAAGGAAATTCAAACAAATCCTTATATTCTTCTATTCTATTGATAGTTGATTTGCAAGTTTGAAGTTATGATGATCCATTAAACAACATTTTAGTGGGGAATCATTGCTTCCCTCATCTTCTTTTCTTCTCTCAATAGGGCTTTGACAATTAGTTCATTTTCCCAACAAAAAATGCCAAATCAAAAATCCTTTTTTTTACCGACATTTTTTCAATTGATGCAATCAAACTTAATCAATTTTGATCCAATCAACATGAATTAGGGTATGCTTGATTTCAGAACATAATATATTAAAATATATTATTTTATATTAATTTAATATAAGATAATACCTTCTAAAAAAAAATTCAAACGGACCCTTAATATGATTGTAATACTGTTATTCATTTGTAAACTCTTTCCCGCCACATATTCTGGATTTTACTGACTCGGATCCATTAAATATCACACCGAGATATAATTAAGGGCCCGTTTGGTATTGATATCAAGATATCATGTATGAGTATTAGATATCAGTCATACCTATATATGTGTTTGGTATATCCTGATATCGATATCAAACTGATATCTGCTGTTTGATATAAGTAGATATCGATATCAGTGATATCAGAGTGGGTATGAGTGATATGTTTTGATATCTTCCAGAAAGTTTGTATATCAAACGTATCACTAATACCCATATCCATATCCGATACCTTGATATCACTCATATACATATCTTGATATCCATATCGATACTCATACTCAATAGCTCGTATCTTTGATATCGATATCAAACGAGTACTAACAGTTGATTTCTCTTCCATAAAATCCAATTTCGAAAATAGCCCATGTACCAAAATGGGCTCCTAGAAATACTATAGACTAGGATTTGTGAATACTGGGAATTTTGATGGATCCGGATTTTTATACTTCAACATACTAAAGTCTAATTTCTACTCTAAAAAATTAGCAACGAAGCTGATCAACTAATGATAAATAAACACACACTTTTCTCAAAGTCTTGGCCTTCTTTTTCACTGCCCAAGGGTAACTAACACAAGAGTAAGTTACATTACAAGCATAGTAATATACAATTTTCACAGCATGTTTTCATAGAAAGAACCTGTTGGGCAAGTATTCACCCAAGTTTAGGGGGAAGCTATAAAACTCGTCGTTTCTTGGTTCCCCATCCCTCTCCTGGAACGGCTTCCACCACGGGACCCCTCGGTCCAGCGCGTCTCTGGTGGGCCCCAGCGTGTTATCGAGCAGTGTCCCGACAATCAGGGCCACCGTTGCAGGGGACGAGAATACCGTGTTTAGTATGTCGTTAAACTGCAACCATTCAACCAAGACTCTCATTTTTTAGTCTACACGACAAACTTAAAAAGGCTTTTGATTCAAAATGCTTATTAGTTATTACCCAACCGCCATTGGTGTTCACTGGGCCGTGATTGGATGATGACGTGTAACTCCAGAAGTAGTAAGGAATCGATATCCCGAGGAATAACGATAGCCCCAACACGTACATGTTCCGCATCGAGTTCTTGTTTGCGAATTGAACGAATGAAATGCCGGTTGCACCTTCAAGATTACAATACAATTGAACGAATTGACAAACTTGTGCATCGTCACTAGGCCGGATCAAACACGAGTCCGGGCCACACCCATTTTTTCAACCCGTTTAAGCAGGTCGGGTCCGGATCAGGCCACTCGCCCGGAATTCTGGGCCGGCCCGCGGGCGGCTCGATTAGTCATTTTCAAGAATATTTTTGATTTTTTATTCTCCAAACTAATTATTTAACACTATTAATAAGAAAATGATAAGTAATTTTAGGTTAGAGCTTTTTTATTATATATTTTTATATTAATTAAAAATATTATACGCACCGGCCCGTTAGGACCTAAACATGTAACCGTACCCGACCTGTTTGAGCCTGTATTATTAGGCGGGCGGGCGGGCGGGCTGGGCCGGGCGGACCAACCCGTGTTTGCCCAGGCCTAATCATCAGCTAAGGATATGTTTGGAATCCTTAAAAAAATGCATTATCTTGCATTAAATCATCAATTTAATATAAGATAATGTATTATTAGGAGAATTCAAATGGACCCTAAATAACATTGTAGAAAGTACTTACCAACTATTCCCCATAGCACACAGTAAACAGCAGCAAATACTGGCAAAGGAATTGAAGCAAACAAAGCTCCAAATTTCCCTGAAAGATGAATTTTTTTTAAGAATGATGATTAATTCAGTTGAAGCTCAATGAGAACTGAACTAACCGAATATAGAGAAGAAGAACATGAAAGCTGTGGATGTCTGAACAACTCTTCTACTTCCGACACGTGTCAATCCAAGAAGCCCAACATTTTCACTGCAAGAAAAATAATTTTTCATCACTTCAAGGCATTAAAAGTCAATAAATTTGAAAGATTTGGCACACAAGTTTTTCTTACACAGACGCTGTAGTACCAACTGCTGCACCAAATAGCCCATCAAGCAGCAAACTTACACCCTGAATAATATATGTACAAGTCTATTAGGATTTAAACACAATAATGAAAGAAAACAAAACAAAAAACATGAAATTACAAAACAAAAAACATGAAATTTGTTAACCACGTCTGGAGGCGTAGTCAAATCAGAATCTTTTTTCTACTATTTTGACATAACAATTACAATAATCAAGTGGCCCAAAAAACTCGCCCATACAAAAAGCCCAAAATTTTTCCTCGGGTCGGAGCCCCATACCCCGACCAACTCAGCAACGAGACTCCATAACCCAACAAAGTCCACACAAATATCAAGTTATGATCTTTTTAATGACAAGATTTTAAAAAAATTGTAATAATTTCTGATACCTGTAAGCCAATGCTCCTACTCAGCACATGAGCTGGTGGAGGAGTAGCGCCAGCAAGTCGAGAGGCTGCATAAAATGTTGCAGTAGACTGCAACATAATTTTGAATTTCTAACAGAAGAAACAGAACAAGAAATAAAAGTAAATTCAACAAAGATTTGTGGATAAAATTACCTCTGCTGACGTGACAAGTGCTGCACCCAACATTCCAAACACGTCAGCAGCTCTGAATATAGGAGTGCCCCACTGAAAAGGGTAAGGTACTCTTATCCTACAATTGCAACTCACAAATATTCAGATTTAAATGAGATCAATTGGATCTTTTTTGTTCATGAGGGATTCGGATTTATGTTTACCATGGTGCAGAAGATATCAAATGGGAGCTGTCCACGTGGCAGCTTGATTTGGTTACTTCACTAGCATGATTATAGGCACCAGCTGCTGTGAGGATTGTAGCGAAAACCCAGACGAATCCAATGCATAAAAGCAGTGCATATCGCTCCACTACAGCGTCGTATCGGTGTACAAACCGCTTGGCGTGCTGCAGTGTTTGTCATTTTAGGGTTTTAGGTAATGATTTATTAGTGAATTACGAGGAGGTATATTACTGGAAATTACATATACTGCCACTTTTTTTAATGGATGTTGGAGGAAAAGAGGAGAATGTACCTGTTGTGTGATAACAAGTAGAATTAGCATTGGCAAGCCAACTTCAACACAATTTGCAAGCTGTAAAAACACAATTTGCAAGAATTACATTTTGAGATTTTTTTACACTACCATACCAATCTGATCATGAAATGGGTAATATACCAGTGAAAAGCCCCTTGTGAACAGACCAAGACCAACCACGCTAACGAATGGCACGACGACAACTGGACTGATTAACCTGTAATAAGGTTTTGGGAAGGAGAATAATTAGGCCAATATATATATAGCATTAACAAACATCTTAACATGATTTTGTTACCTTGTTAAACCTGCCCATACTTTGCCATATCCAAGAACAATGCCAATGAAGGAAGCCACTATTAAAGACCCTTGAATTGTTCTAATGGTGTGGACAAATCTCTGTAAATTCCCATTTTGGAGTGTAAATTTCAAACTATATATTGTACTATCTGAAGTGGCAGTGTTGTAAATTATCAGATCTTGATACCTCATGTTCAGTGTTGAAAACCTTCTGAGAGTAGTCATTTGTGATTGACATAACTGGTATGATAAAAGCGAATGAAGGAGCCATAACCGTAGGAAGGCGAGAACCGAGCCAAGATTGGAGAAGTGTATTGATTCCTGACATAAACAGCAGCGTTTGTATCACACGTGCTGTGTCGCCCTATTCACGTGACAACACAAAAATTAGAATTCTGCATAAAAATTAGATGAATTAGAGAGGGAAATGAAGAAAGGAACTCACATTAGTGCCACCCATAGAAGGCACAATGGTGGTTGCAATCAATACTGTTGTTCCAAGCATCACAATGTAGTGTTGAAAAGCTAGTATCATCAATTGAACTGTACCAGATCATCAATGAACAAACAAACACAATTTCAGAACAAAATATATGTTTCCTATGTTGGATTATGGAGTCTGATGGATTGTAGACCAAAGCCCAAATCCAAACGCACGCACGCAGGGGTCTCGGGCTCCGTCACTGGGGAAAATTTAGGGCTTTTATACGGACGGGTATTTTGGGCCTGATTAGGGTTTCGATCCTTATGGCTCGTTTGGTATCGATATCAAAGATATGAGATATCGGATATGGGTATCGGTATGAATATCAAGATATGGGTATGAGTGATATCAAGGTATCGGATATGGGTATGAGTATGAATGATATGTTTGATATACCAATTTTCTGGAAAATATCAAAATAACACTCCAATACCACTCTGATATCACTGATATCGATATCTACCTATACAAAACAGCAGATATCAGTTTGATATTGATATCAGGATATACCAAACACAGATATGGATATGATTGATATCTCATATTCATACCTGATATCAATATCCAACGAGCCCTTAGTATTTATATCACTTGATTATTGTAATCGTTATCACAAAAATAGTAAAATAAGCCTAGTTTGGCAGCGCCCCCAAATATAGTCATTTTTTCGTGACAAACAGGATTAACAATTCTCGTATTCTTTATTTCGTTTTCTCTCCCTAGTGAAATCCTTGTAATCTCAAGAAATTAAGATAAAAAAATAAATTAAACCATAAATTGTTGATGGGGAGATGGGTAAGTCAAACCTCATTCACAATGATATCCAAAAAAGTTTTAGTGCAAAAAGAATCAGAGTAAAAGGGAGTCTATTTTAATCACTAACACTTTTTGTGTGACAAAAAAGGGGGGAAAGGGATGAAAAAAAAACTAAAGCAAGCATCTAAACAGCTAAATCAAACAACAGAAAAGAATCATACAACCAATCAAAGAAATCAGAAACCCTAAAAACATAATTAAAACTGACACATACTCAAAGAAGGGTTGGAGTGGATGCAGTAAGTAAGACTAAGGAGTTGCTCTTCAGGAGCAAAAGGGGGGCCCAGCGCACCCCCAAGCGGCATCCCCGGCGCTGACGGTGGCGCCATCTGTCCCGGCGGCGGCATCTGTCCCATCTCTTAATTACCCGGAACAGCAACGGACAGAGGAAAGGGGAAGAAGTGGTTATCGGAAACAGAGCTGACAAAAAAATGAGGTTTAAAAAAACAAAAACAGGGGAGCAATTATGTAGATTGTGGCAAGTTTGTACAAAATGTAATGTTTGTTTTTTCCGTGATTTGGACATTTAATTTGTTTATTTATACTCCGACAGAATAAAATACAGAGTCTGTGGAAAATTGTTTTATACTACTACGACTTTGAACAATGGGTAGCGATAGAGACAAGAATTGGATGCCATAAAACCTTCGTTGAAATTTCATGGATTTCATAGAGAAAATTGGTTAAATTCATAATCTTTACTGTAATAACGTTATTTTTTTTCTTGAACTTCAACTGATACTAGTATGTTACATAAGGGTGATAAAGTTTCGTATCGAAAAATGATACTGTGAATTTGTAACCTATTTACATGAAGATATGTATTTACTAATGTGAATAAAAATAATTCAAATGCAAAGTATCAATTCATTATCTAATGGTTATCCGGTCTCTGGGCTATCCATGTAGATTGTAATGTCATGCAATTTTTTTCTGATAATTAAAGATGATATCACTTTTAACAATATTTAAATTTATAAATACCCACTTGAACAATATTTAAGAGTATAAGCATAGACTAACATTTTCAATATACATGTCAGCACTTGAATATAGTAGTTTTGTTTGGTAATATGAGGTTTTCTTCGGTTTAATGGGAAAAGTTCAAATGAGGACAGCTTTCCGTGTCAGGACTCAGGATGCACCAAGTGCGTTCAAAAATTCGGCCCGGCTGAATTATTCGCGAATTTTTTGAAAAATATTTTTCAAAAATTCGATTTTTTGCAAAAAAAATCGATTTTGTGTGCATATGAAATACACTGTTGTGTGCATATGTCAGAACGTATGTGTGCATATGTTAGGCTCGGTGGGTGCATGTGGTTTTCAGAATGTGTGCATGTCTGGAAACAGTTGTTAATGCTAGAGACATGTGTGCATATCAAATACACATCTGTGTGCATACGCGAAAAAGTGTGTGTGCACATATAACCAACAAGGTGGATGATTTCCTGGATATGAACACATGATTTCTGCGGTATGAACACATGATTCCTGGGCTTATATTTGATACGCACACGCACGTAGTGGATATGCACACAACAAGGTGGATGATATGTACACAATAGTCTATTTGACATGCACATAACGAGTATTTGATATGCACACATGGACCATGTGTGCATCAACACTTGAGACCATATGCACACACGAGGTATGCACACATAGGTTGTGTGCATCAACACTTGAGATCATATGCACACACGAGGTATGCACACGATAGTGTAATGGATGTGCACACGACAGGTTATTTGGTATGCACACATGGTTTGTGTGCATCAACACTTGTTTCCATGTATGCACATGACTTGAGATCATATGCACACACGGGGTCTGCACACGATAGTATAATGGATGTGCACACGACAAGTTATTTGGTATGCACACACATGTGTGCATACCAACACTTGTTTTCGGGTATGCACACGACCCGAGACCATATGAACACACGGAGTATGCACACAGCAGTATAATTGATGTGCACACACATGTTATTTGATGTGCACACAAGTCCTCTAAGCATAAACACTATGTTAAAGGCATTCACAATTTCAGAAACCATATGCACACACACATAGTTACATATGCACACAACAGTGCATCTGATATGCACACACACGTTATATGATATGCACACAAAATCGATTTTTCTGGGAAATTTTTTGACTTTGATTTTTTTTTTTCCGAATTATACGCGAAAAATTCGGCAATTGTACTGCAAAGCCGAATTGAAGTTTTTCCCTATAAGGGTGCGCGCCTCCGCCACTGTTCACTCCGTTTTTTTTGTTTTTCCCTCTAATTTTTCCCTCTTCTCTCATACATCCTCAATCCTATCATGAAGCACCGTCCTCACCGGAACCGGACCCCAGTTTAATAGGGTGGGTGCGTTTTGTTCTACTATATAATCAATTTTCTATTGAATAAATATTTGGTATTCGATGTCTATCTATTCAGTACTATTGGCCATTTTAACATTTAATAAAAAATTAAAATGTAATAATTATATTATTTCAAAATTTTACCATTTAACAACTATTCATTTCATTTGGATTTAATAGAATTCTAAAATTACTATTATTTTTTAATAAAAATAAAGTTTAAAAATAACAGTTATTATTGAACTGATGTAGTATAATTTTGTAATTAGATTATTTTCATTTTTCAAGGTATTGTCTTTTCAATATAATAAATACGGGTAACAATTATAATATATTGATTGTATACGTTTTTAGGAGTGATTTTTTGTGTTTTTCTAAGTCAATCCCTCTTTTATATGATAGGTCGTAGGAGTAATTGGGATCTGTTTAGATTTTCCGCTGAAATACATTAAATTTTTATATTAAATTAAAATATAATTTAATATAAAATAAAATAATACAATTTAATGCATTCTAACTGTCTATACAAACGCATTCGTTCTTATATGGTGTATTTATTTATTTTCTGAACTTGAAATTCAAACATACTTAACTAAAAAAGGCGGGAGGAAAAAAAAGGATAAATACAGAGGAGGGGAGTGCAGTGGCGGTAAATTAGTTAATCAGCGGTGGTGGCGGAGGGAGGCGTCGCTTCCACCAGAGAATCCGATGCCCCGCCTCCGCACGAAGCCCTGTTACAAACAACCGGCCGACCAATCACCTCCCTACACTCAGTCCCAGCTCTCTGATTGGCCAAATCAGGCAAGCAATTCCGGCGATCGTCCACCACCACGCCTCTCCTCCTCGCATCCCCGCAAATCCTCCCCATCCCATCGAAGAAATTCCTCTGAATTTCCAGCTTCCTCAAACTCCCGACATTGCACAGCCAATCCGGCACCTCCCCCACCAGATTATTCCCGGACACGTCGATCTCCTCCGCCCTCACCAACCGCCCCATCGCCGGGAACAGGTGGCCGGAAATTTGATTGCCTCCGATGTCAATTACCGTCGCCGACTCGATCTGCGCCATCTCTGGCGGCAAACACCCCCTGAATTTGTTGTTGGATAACAGAATCTCGTTAATTGTGCCGCTCATCTTGCCGATGCTGCTCGGAATGCAGCCGCTGAAATTGTTGTTGGAGAGGACCACCACTGAAGCGTTCAAAATTCCGAAATTAGGGGGTAATTTGGAGTCGAATCGGTTGTTGTTCAAGAACAGAGCGTCCAGCGCCATGTCGAAGAGCTTCGGTGGCAACGGTCCTTGAAAGTCATTGTAGCGAAGGTCCAGAAACCTGCCTTGTTGTAATTAAAATAAGAGAAAGAAGAACGTGTAAATGATTTTGTGCATAAATTTCCGTTCTTAGATTTTTTATTGTATATACGTAATTTTATTAAGAGTAACTACATGTAAAAACTTGTATATTTTAGAATGCATGTACACAAACTTGTATTCATTGTAGATATGTTTTTAATTATAAGTGCGTATATGTTTATGTAATTAGAAACTTATATATATAAAAATTTATGTATTTTTAATTGTAAGTACGTATGTTTGTGTAATTGTAAGTGCGTGTGTTTTCACGTTCATAATTTTTTTAATCTCATTCAAACACATAAAATAACAAACCAAATTCATGAAATTGAAAAAGAGAAACTTGAACATACGTAGTCATCTTTATTTATCATTCACAAATTGTAATTCCTCGATTGAAATCATATTGTAGTAAGGAAGCCGCTGCTTGCACTGACACAACTGTAGGTGCTGGTGATAGTCACTGTTCTCTTATTTTAAAAAAAATAATATTTTTAATTTGATAAAATTGATTTTAAAAAACAAAAAAAACGGTGCCAACCACCGTTGCATCATTAAAAAAATAAAGAAAAGAGCGATTGCTACGGTGTCAAGCACCGTTGCAATTCACTAGTGTTGCTCCTCCAAACATCAAGAGGAAAATCTAGAAAAAGATTTAGGGGGAGAAAGCAATTCATTGTTATTTATTTAAACTAATTAACTATGCTACCCTATGATTGTTGTGAATAAATAATATTCAATTAGCCCAATATAAAGTGATTTAGACGCATGTAAAACAAAGAAATATTTAGTGCAGCTAGAATTTTGCATGTGACTTTAATTCATAGGTTTATAAGTCAAATTCAGACCTTTTCTTTTTTATACTCTATACCTTCACTTATACGGAGTAGTTGTCTTTCTAATAGTTTATATCCACATCTTTAGAATTAATGGACGGAGAAGAAGAAAATAAAGGTAATAAAATTTTAATAAACTTTCGTGATTCACATATAATAAATGGTTTAAAAAATCTATAATGACAAATATAAGTGTACAAGAGTAAAAAACACGTAAAAATAAATGGAGGGAGTATATGACATGTGGAAATTATATATTCCGTATTAAAATATTTGTCTTGATATTACAGAGGAAAAGAATTGTATGTTAATAACAATATGCAAACACTTCTCACTTTTTATAAAAATAAATTTAGTTATTTTCCTTCTTCTTTTTCAATTATATGACAAAATAATAATTTGTTATTTTATAAGCTGAAATTTTATTTTATTACAAGGAAAACAATTAATTTATTTATTAATTGAAAAAATAATACAAAAAAGGTTGCAACGTTAAAAAATAATTAAAAATTTAAAACATATGTTACACATTTATTTTCGTTGGGCGCCACTAGAAAGTAAACCGATTTATAAAAAAACCAAAAATAATTTAAAAATAAAATAAAATAATTTAAAAATAAAATAAAATGGGGCAGTCTTTGTGCTCTACTAGGTGACGTCCAAAAGTAAAATTGTTTTAAAACAATTTACCAAAATATTATGCCATTATCTAGATATTGTAAGTTATTTCTCCAACTTAAACTTTGAAAACTTAAACTTTGTATTGTAATGATAAAGACCCTAAATCCTAAAAACCTCATAGTATAACCATAGTATATAACTATATGATATAACAATAATATATAACTATACGATATAACAATAGTATATAACTATACGATATAACCATAATATGTAACTATACGATATAACCATAGTATATAGCTATAGTATATATCTATACAATATAATCATAGTATATATCTATAGTATATAACTATAGTATATAACAATACGATATAACAATAGTATATAACTATTGTATATAATTATACGATATAACCATAAAATATAGCTATAGTATATAACTATACGATATAACAATAGTATATAATTATACGATATAACCATAGTATATAGCTATACGATATAAAAATAGTATATAACTATACGTTAGAACCATAAAATATAATTATAGTATATAACTATACGATAGAACCATAATATATAATTATAGTATATAACTATACGATATTAACCATAGTATATAGCTATAGTATATAACTAAACAATATAACAATAGTATATAACTATACGATAGAACCATAATATATAATTATAATATATAACTATAAGATATAACCATAGTATATAACTATACGTTAGAACAATAATATATAATTATAGTATATAACTATACGATATAACCATGGTATATAACAATATGATATAACCACAAGATATAACAATAGTATATAACTATACGATATAACCATAATATATAACTATACGTTAGAACCATTAATAAAATTATAGCATATAACTATACGATATAACCATAGTATATAGCTATAGTTAATAACTAAACAATATAACAATAGTATATAGCAATAGTATATGACTATACGATATAACAATAGTATATAACTATACGATATAACCATAGTATATAACTATATAATATAAAAATAATATATAACTATACGTTAGAACAATAATATATAATTATAGTATATAACTATACGATATAACCATGGTATATAACTATAGTATATAACAATATGATATAACCATAAGATATAACAATAGTATATAACTATACGATATAACAGTAGCATATATCTACACGATATAACAATAGTATATAACTATATGATAGAACCATAATATATAATTATAGTATATAACTATACGATATAACCATAGTATATAACTAAATAATATAACAATAATATATAACTATATGATAGAACCATACCATATAATTATAGTATATAACTATAAGATATAACCATAGTATATAACTATGGTATATAAATGAACGATATAACAATAGTATATAACTATACGGTAAATTTATTTATTTCAATATAACCATTTGAGTCATAGTGGAAAACACATGAGTTTATTTATTTTAATATTATAAGTTTATATTAGATAATTTATTCCCTTATTTTAACTTTAAAAAAATATAAAAATTACCCAATTTGTTTTTAATATTATAAGTTTATATATTATTTTAACCCCAAAATTAATTTATAGAATATAACAATACGATATAATATTATAGTCATATATTAGGGTTATAACCATAGTATATAGCTATAGTATATATATGAACGATATAACAATAATATGTAACTATATGATATAACAATAGTATTTAACTATACGACAAATTTATTTATTTCAATATAACCATTTGAGTCTTAGGGGAAAACACATGAATTTATTTATTTTAATATTATAAGTTTATATCAGATAATTTATTCCCTTATTTTAACTTAAAAAAATATAAAAATTACCCAAATTTATTTATTTTAATATTATAAGTTTATAATATTATTTTAACCCTAAAAAACTATAAGACATAACCATAGTATATAGCTATAGTATATATATGAACGATATAGCAATAATATATAACTATATGATATAACAATAGCATATAACTATACGATAAATTTATTTATTTCAATATAACCATTTGAGTCTTAGGGGAAAACACATGAATTTATTTATTTTAATATTATAAGTTTATATTAGATAATTTATTCCCTTATTTTAACTTAAAAAATATAAAAATTACCCAAATTTGTTTATTTTAATATTATAAGTTTATAATATTATTTTAACCCCAAAATTAAATTATAGAAAATTTATTTTAGGTTAAAATTAACTTAATCTATTTTCCGTATGAGTTTGACCATACTTAATTAAATTCTTAACACAAATTTGTTAAGTTGATTTAAATATTATTGGTCAAAATTTTATCTAGTGTTGATAAGTGGGATCAAACATTTCATCAGCGGACAAATTTGGGCAGATTGTATAATTACTAACAAAAAAATATTCTAAAGTTTGAATGTAAGTTGAAGTTTGAATGTAAAAAAATATTGTAAGCACGGCTTTACATATAAAAAAAAATATATAAAAAATATTGTAAAGTTTAAAGTTGAATGTAATCACGGCTTGTATTATAAAAAAATATAAAAAAGCAATGGTGAAAAATATCGTTAACGTTAATTATATAAAAAAAAATTAAACATCAACGGTGATTTCCCACCGTTACTATAAAAAAAAAAGAAAAAAAAGCAACGATGTTTCTCACTGTTGAAATTAGCATGTTGGCACAATTTCCAAAGTAATCCCCTTATAGTAATTTCGTTTCCATTTTCCTTTGCGTTTTTAGAATTTCTAACCGAACAAGCATTTGGTTATCATTTATCAAATCATATCTCTATTATTTCACCCAAAAAAATAATCATGTCTCTATTAAAAGCTATTTATTTATAAGTTAGACTTAGGTATAAATTAAATAATATATGTAGATTCCTTACGTGTATAATAATTAATAAATACTTATGTAATCGATCAAAATAAACCTTAATTTTATCTTTACCACTTGACCATATCTTTGTCTTATACTTTTTCCTTTATTATAGAGATTCGATGATCTATAATGCAGACTGTAGAGGCCGGATTATCGACAATTTGTATGAATACGGCAGTTAGTAAATACTGTATTTTTAAATTCTATTATATGAAACAATTTAACAACATGAATTTGAATTGTGTGGAAACCTGACCTGAGGGAGGTCAGCTCGAGGATGGCGGTGGGAAAGGGCCCCACCAGGCGGTTGTTGCTGACGTCAAGCTCGAAGAGGAGCTTGAGGCGGTCAAAGCTCTGCGGTATGACGCCGGAGAACTGGTTGGAGTTGAGGTGGATGACCGCCACGTCGGCAAGCGTCCCGAGCTCCGGAGGAAGGAAGCCGGCGATTCCTCCGTGGTTGAGATCGACGCCGACGACGGTGGTGCTAGGGCTGTCGAGAGCAGGGGCGCAGAAGACGCCGTTGTAGGAGCAGACGTTGGGGCCCACCCAGTTGGCGGTCATCCTTTGAGGGTCAGAGTGGATGGCCTTCTTCCATGCTTGGAACGCCACGTAGGCAGTCCGAAGCCTGTCGTTTTGGAAGTTTGGTTGTGAAACGACGTCGGATGAAGCGGAGATCGGTGGTGAGGAGAGTGGGAAAAAGAGGAGGATGAGGAAGCAGTAGGAATAGGAGGAGTTCATCTCTTGAACCGGGTTTAAAGGATTGATGGATGGATGATGCAAATGAAATATTAACGTACACTAGCTGCTCTCCTATATATATATTATGAATGCAGAATGCGTACACTTGGTGTTAAATTGCATGTATTAGTGTAACGTTGCGTACGTATTCCATTACATATGTTTTGTCTGCGTTGCGTTGAATCTTGATAATATGCATGATTTTTCATCTCAAATTTTAAGGATATAGTTTGTGTGTACGTGTTGGGATAAATTATACTATACTATCAGTGAAGAGAAAAGCTTCTGAAACATGGACGTTGAATTTCTATATATATGCATTAAATTTATTCTAATAAAATAATGTTTTTTTTATAAAGTCTAATATTAAGACCAAAGTTATTCTAAATCTTTTGAATGAATCATCTTTATAAACTAAGTATCAAAACTGTCAAAAATATAGTTTAAAATGATAAATTTATATCTACTATAAAGAAGGTGATCCGCAACAATAGCGGAGTTAATTGGAGATAAAAAACGTTGAAACAACTGAAGAATAGTAAGAAAAATGGGGTGGGTAGCAAGGAAACCAACCACACGAGTAGCCTCGAATGTACTTGTATGTATAACCCATTTGGGCCGCCGGTTCGCTGGGCTAGTGGCATGCCCGGACCGTTCCGTAGTTTTTCATTGGATGGGCTAGCCCGGTTCCCCGGATTTAAATGTCCAAACATGTGCTTTTGATCGGACGGGCGAGTCAGTCCGGAGTATATAAGTCTATTATTGATGTTTAATCAAGCCGAGTTAAAACTATAAAAAAACTACTTGGGTCAGGTCGGTTCAGACAAGTTAACTCATACGGAATACTTGACATAAGGGCTCGTTCGGTTAACAAATAAAAATTCTGAAATAATACAAAATACTACTCCCACTATTCAGATATAGATGTTGTTTTAGTCTTAAAATTTTATTTATCAATATTTGTTATTTCTCTACCCATTAGCTTAAAAAAATGCAAAAAATAAAAATAACTCAAAATAAAAATATTTCAAGAAGTAGCATGAGTGCATAACCAAACGATCCCTAATTTTCCTTCTCTCTCATAAGAGTCATAGTGTCAAATCTGTCGTCTCCAATAGTTCTCTCTCTGAATCTCTCTCCGATAGTTCTCTCTTCTTCCCTGAATCTCTCTCTATAGCGCAACCTCTCTCCCATAGTTTGATCCTTTTGTGCTTCCCATTCCGCGTCCTTTCTCTCCTCTCAATTGAGGTTTTTTCTTCTCCCTGCTAAAAAATTATTTCTCCTCCTCCCTCCCCTAATTCGCCATTTCTAAAACCCTCTTTATATATTTCCGAAGATATTTCGATTCCCTGTGTTTACGATTCTCAATTTTTTGCAGGTTATCGCTGGAGCATTGCCGCTCATGTATTGAGTGTTCAAATAAAAGATGTTAAATGCAAGGCGGCCGCACTTTCTAATGGTCTTCCACCCCGATTCCTGCTCTGATCGACTGGTAATCGGCTCATTGTTCTTAAATGTCGCTCCATTTCTGTGAATTCATCTGATTTCTTTTAGGCTCATAAGTTTTTTGATTTTGTTGCAAATCTTTTCTTTTTCGTTTGAGCAATCCCGTTGCTGAACATATCTTAATGCAATACGGAGTGCATTACATCTGAAAATCTTGATTAGCTTTGTATATTGAACATTGGAAGTGGACTGATGCTCAGATCTATGTTGTAAGTAATATTGATCAGGAGGAGGCAAAAAGATGGGAAAGAACTGTAAAGTTGGAAGGACTAGTTTACTGCTTTATCAGAAGTAGGAAGGTTGTCTGGCTTCTTGTAGTGCCTGAAACTGGGGATAGTTCACTAAAATTGCTATGCCGTTCTTTGCTGTTTGCTATCTAAATAATTCCTGAGTAAATTTGAGCTGTTCTTTTTGCTATGTTCCTTTTCAAAGATTGAAAAATGTAATTGCTTTGCTGTACAAATTGTTAGTCGTGTTCCAATTTTATCTTGGTACCGAGAATAGTGATAATGATGGATCAAATAAGATTGTTTTTGTAATAAAAATTGATATTCTTGCTTAAGCGCGTGCAATGCCTGGATAACAGTACTCTTCCTGAATCTTTTTATTAATGGATTTTTATTTTACTTTTTTACTTGGAAAGAAGCTGTTTAGTTAGTCACTCGCTTTAATTCTTTGTACTGCAGAAAGTTCCAGAGAAGTTCATTAAACATCTGGAAGGCAAAATATGTGGATCAGTTTTGTTAAGTGGTCCCAGTGGTAACTCTTGGAATGTTAAGTTGAGTAAGCATAATGATGAGTTCTTTCTTGATGATGGTTGGACTGTGTTTGTGAAAGATCACTCCATAGAATGGGGTGACTCTTTAGTTTTTAGATATGATGGTGATTTGCATTTTTCTGTACAAATATTTGATCAAACTTCATGTGAAAAAGAAGTGGCTTTTTATGCAAAACATAGTGATGGTAGACTTATTGGTGGGGCGGAGAGAAAACTTTTTCTATTAAATGCAGCTTCTTTGGGTAACAAAAGGAAAACAAGAAGCACACGTACTTCTGCCTATTTGGAATCTGAAACTGCAAGTAAAGAATCAGAGATGGATGAACATGGAAACGAAAGTCTGCATTCTATTAGGGTGTCAGATGATGGGCAAGATCATCAACTTTCTTGCTCCAGTATAAAGCAGAAAGTTAGCATGGCATCAAGAAAGGTCTTCGCTATGAAAATGTCTTCTGAAGGAAGTCTTCAAAGAGAATGTCGAGCTCGTCAAAGAAAGCCAAGTAAGATATTAATTATACAGGTTTTGCATTATTTGGTCATAGACTCACTTCTATTGAATAAAATCTAATTTTTATTGTTAAAAATAACTTTCCAATCTGCTGAAAAAACTTTTCAATTTTTTTTTTGACTTAAAAGTTGGAATTTTTTGAATGAAACGTGTTTTTATTAGAGGCCATTAAGAAGAAGAAGTCCACCATTTCAACATTTATAGAACAAAGAGCAAGTCAATACTTCGTCTCCGAATTTCCATATTTTGTGAGGGTCATGAAAGCATCAAATGTCAGCGGTTCCGGGACACTGGTTAGTAGTTTTTATACCAATTCTACCCAAGCATTTTGATTTGGTTTCCCAAAGTTTAGTGGTTTTTTCTTTATACAGTTGAATATTTTTTATTATGCAGAAACTTCCAATTCAGTTTTCAACGAAACATCTTCCAAATTGTCGAACCAATGTTGTCCTTCAAAATCTCAAAGGAGACAGTTGGACTTTAAGCTCAGTTCCAACTACAAGGGTGCAGACTATGCACACTCTATGTGGAGGATGGACAGGCTTTGTTCGTGATAATGACATCAAGTTGGAAGACATATGCATCTTTGAACTTGTTGGAGACTGTGAGATGCGGGTGCGCGTTGTGAGGATTGGTATGGAAGGACTAGATTGGGATGGGCTGAAAAGTGGCATCAGTGGCTTGGTTGCATCTTCACAGTTCGTCTCTAAGATAGACGAGTCTTTACCTAGAAGTCCTAAAGTACAGAACCCTAAGAATGGAGCTGGTGTTTGCAATAGTAGAGGCATTACAGCTGCAAATTCAACAGATGGAGCAAGTGAAGCTGAATCCTTTACGTCTCCTTTTCCTTATTTCATGAAAGTCATGATGATTTCAAACATCAGTGGACCTTATACTATGGCAAGTTTTCCTTACTTCTTATAGTATAATATTGTATTATTATTGGCTTATTCTGCAAGAAGTCTATTTCCTGTCAGAAATCTGTTTTATCTCCTTGCGTAATCTACAAGTGAAGAACTTTGGCTCAGTAAGTGGTTTAAGTTAATACACAAATTTGGAGGGTACTTACCTAGGCCAGTTCCGCATCTTGATATATTAATCTGCTTGCTGACTTTTGCTCTGATATGGTTTATGCTTTTTACTGCCCTTGAATCCATCATTTGCGTCAAAACCTAGTCCCATTTTTACTGCCCTTATTATGTCTTACAAGTTATTCCCTTGCTTTCTCAAAATGGATCTAATTCTCCTTTTCCCACTCTTTCTTTTGTGTTTGTGCAGAATATTCCAAGTAAATTTGCTACCGAACATTTCCCCAGTTGCAGGACAGAGATAATTCTGCGTAACTTGAAAGGGGAATGCTGGGTTGTGAACTCTTACCCTTCCTCCATTCGGTGCACAGCACATACGCTTTGTGGTGGATGGATGTCATTTGTTCGTGAGAATAATATCAATCTGGGTGACACTTGTGTATTTGAACTTGTTGGTAAGGAGGAATTGCAGGTGCACATTTTCAAGAACAGACAGATATCTCTACAGAGTCTGAACATTGATGCACATGCTACAGGCTGAACAGATCCATCCGGCTTATAAATCTCAGCATGTAAGTATCATCAACAATATATGCTCTCTCCTAGTTCTCAATACTTGGTACCAGTTAAGACATGCTAAACCACTTTAGTAGCTTTGTGCAATCATTCACACTGAATGAATGTTGGTGGCAGTGGCATTCAATCTTGGTGAATGCCAAATTTGTGAACTAGAAGAGTTTTTTCATATTTTATTTTCGTTGCAGTACTTTCATTCTCCCAACCAGAGTAAAATTGGGTCTTTCCCTGCAGGTGGGAAACTTGCTGCCAAGGTTAAAGAGAGTATTCAAGGAGAAATGAATGTTGAAGGTTGCGGACTATGCTTCTTTGTTATATCTGAGTTAACGGCTATTTGGGAGGGCCAAAGGGATGGCACTTATGCTCTATATTCTCTCTGAAAATTAGGTTTCCAAGGAGACTTAAAGAAATGTGAATACTTGTCTGGTTTGTAAATTAACAACACTTTAGCAGTAGCAACTGTAGTACTAACCGTCTAAGTGATGTTGAATGGTACGTGTGTTGTTGTCCTTTCTTAGGGTGTCATAATATTTTCTATTAAGATTCTATTTCATTATCCTTAGGGTGTCATAATTTTAGATAATTCAGCATGAATTAAACGCCTTTTCAAGAGGGGTGTGTGAATGAATCAATGAAATGCCAATATCCCAAAACTACCCTTTCAAAAAAAAATATACCAATATCCCACTTTTGTCATTTTAGCCTTTTTGATTCTGAACCCATCTTCAATATTTCTCAGCCAACCATATTCAATCTTAACCTTATCACCACCCCATCCTCACTACTTAGTGTGTACAAGAGGTGTCACTCCTCATCCTCCTCCACCAACTCACCACCACAAACACAGTTTTAAGGTAAGCAAGCAACGTTAATGACTCATTAAATCTCATTATAATCCATCACAATCTTCCATCTCTCACTTGCTTCAATCCAGACTCAAGATGGCAACAGCAGCATCATCAACCGCCCTGTCAACCGCCACCTTGGCATCATCCGCTTCGTCACTAAAAACCCAGAAGAGAACAACTCCCAAAATCAAGCTCCTTCCAGGAATCAACGGCTACCAAGGCCTCAAGATCCACAACAGTGTGGTGGCAATGGGAACACCTGCCTCCACAGAGCAGTGCTTCGCTAAGATTGTTAGCTCAATGACGTCAGCAACCAAGAAAGGAGGCGCTCTTTCCTCCACGTGTAATGCAGCTGTTGAGATCTTCAAGATCGCCTCCATCATGAACGGGCTCGTACTCGTCGGAGTCGCTGTTGGATTCGCTCTATTAAGGATTGAAGCATCCGTGGAGGAAGCTGAGTAACTCTTCTCTACAATTCTCTTGTTGCAATGGTTTTTTGTTTGTTACTCATAATATGTAGACTCAAACTCAGCTCAAATCACAATTATTCGTTGCTTGAGGTTGTATGGTGAATAATATTTTGTTCAAGAAATGCATATGGTTGTCCGAATCTTCTGGTGTTACAACTGATATGCCATTCGGCTTGATGTTCTTATTGAAATTTATTCATTGCATGTCACATTTCTGAGTTAAAACAGCATAATTATTGTTATACAAACAATCTGCACAAGAATTGATATTGTTAGTCATTAAATTACGGGCCTGCAAAGCTTGTAGGCCCAAATTACCCTGAGTATTTGATTTATCATTCTTGAATGTTCAAAATAACAAGAAGTGAAGTCGTCTTTTGCCACGTAAGATTGTTAGATGTTTGAAAAGTATTTTCTATAGGAATTTATTTACCGATCAGATTTCAATGTAAAGTTATTAAATATCGGTTTTATGTGTAACATATTAGAATAAGAAGCATTGACAAGAATCAATGTGTCATCAACAAATGGCTTCTCCGAAACCCTCGCTTCAACGAAAGATGAGGTCCTTCAATGGCTCCTCCCCCAACCTAGACAACCTCTTCCTCCAAAACCTAATGGGCCGCCTCCAAATCTGCCCGTCGCCGCCTCTCTCCACCGCAGACCACAACCTCCTCCTTAACCAATTCCTCGAAGAAATGTTCCTCGAAGCCGCCGCCAACTACCCCTTCTCCAACGCCGAGTCCAACAAAGATTCCGATAACCACAACGCTAATTCGAACAAGAGCCAACTCGCCAGGAAGGAATCCAAACTCGAGAAGGAGATTATCAAGGTTATTCTAAGCGAGAAGACCAATTCACTTAAACCTAAATCCGGTCAAGCCGTTTCGATCGGGGAGCACCATATCTGCGTCAGATTTCACGAGGAATCTGGGTCGGATTATCGCGTTTGGGAGTGGCATGGCCACATACCGAGCCTCCACTCTGACCGAGTCCAGTTCTGCACCGAGCCCCCGCTCCGACCGAGCTCTGCACCGAGTCCCCGCTCCGACCGAGCTCCAAATCCCTCAAGATCGCACCAGTGCGCCACCAACTTGCACCGCTGCTTACTGTTGTTTTTTTGTTATTTTGTTGTTTGATCTTGTTTGGTTGCAAACTTGGGTATTAGTATTTCTTTGCTTTGGTGAGTTGATCTAGGTGGAGTCCGAGTTGTTTCGGTTGTGGTTGTGTCTGAGCCTCTTGAAGATCCATTGTAGGCAACGTCAGGGTGGTCGAGACTCCTGAAAATCCTTCATCTAGGTGAGGGTAATATCATGGTAGTCCATTCATCACATGTCCAGGATTCATCATGTTTGACCCTTGTTCTGGTGGTACTGTTGTTTTGTGCTAGATTCATCATGTTTGACCCTTGTTCTAGTGGCACTGTTGTTTTGTGCTAGATTCACTTCTCTCCCTATTTCGTTTGACTCGTTTTTGCTTATTATATTTTTCTTTGTTTGTTTTGTTGTTCTTAATCGGTTTTGTGGTTGCCGATTTATCGGCCTCTCGAGTTTTCCGATATTGTTATCGGTTCTCGAATTTTTACCTTATCAAAAAGAAAAGTGTCATCAGCAAAATTAGCTATCATATTAAAATTTTGAATTATTGTTATTATTTAAGTAAAGTTTACCAAACCTTACCTATTTTTGCTCCAATCTATCAGTAAGCAATGAGACCATCTTTAATGGTAGTTAGTGGTATTGTACATAAGTCTCTTAGGCAATATTAAAAAAATAAAAATAAAAATAATCATAATTTTTGATTGAATCAATAAAAGAGTTTCTTGCATATGATACCCTCCTTCCATAATTACATTGGTTTTTAAAAAAAATCTGACATTATTTTCTTATTTTCCTTTTTTAAAAATATGTTAAGATACTTTGAGTATCACCATTATAAATGCTCTAAATGTCAAAGGCTTTTTTACCGAGCCTAATATGACCAATGCTCTAGCTGTTGGGCCCAACACTCGCGATCACGTTGATCTCCCTCTTTGAACCCGCTTAAGCTAGGGCACACTCTAATTTGGGGTTTTCGCTTCCAGAACTAGCCATTGATTCTCAAGTTTGTAGGTAGAATTTCAAACCCTAATTTGGCTTCCCAAATTTAATTTAGTTTTTAGATGTGTGAGATGAGGGAATTGTGTGCTTGTTAGCTTGAAGCCTCTGTAAATTTGCTTGCGGATATCTCCAAAACTATTTTCTGTTTTTTTTTTAAAATTAAAAAAATCTTGCGGATATCTCTACTAACTTCTTTCATTCAATTCTCATACTTTGAAATCGCAGCCCCCATCTCTACGAACAGAGATTTGACTTGAGCGTCAGAGGTGAAATGGAGGACAAAGCCCCGCCTTTGGTTTTTCTCTATGTTCGCATGACACCAGAAAGATGATCGGAAGAAGTCCAAGATCGTTGGAATCACGGATTCACGTCGTCGTCATCAACAATTTATTGTGGTGCAAATTTATGCTACCACAACTTGTATGGATTACGTTGATGACAATGTTTCACTGTATTTGCTCTTCTGAGGTTTTGTTTCATGAAGAATTTAGTAAATTTGGTTCTTTTCTGTTCTTGTTTTTGGGTGATATGATTTTATAAAAACTTCATTTGATAAATATGGGTTTTTTGTGTACTTGCTTTTTGGTCAAAGAGTCTCATGTACTTTAAATGACCAATGTTGCATGGTTTATATTATTTTAAGCTATTGGTAAATATGGGTCTTTTATATTATTTTAAATGACCAATGTAGTGTATATGGTTATTACCGTATATTTGATCTCAATGATTCATTTTTCTCGAGATTTGATTTTATAAAAGCATTTGGTAAATTTTAGTCTTTTATGTACTACTTTTTTGGTCAAAGAGTTATTTATGTACTTAAAATGACCAATACTTTATGTATTTGTTCTCGATCTTTTTTTCTGCAGATCTGATTTTATAAAAACTTCATTTGGTAAATATGGGTCTTTTGTGTACTTGTTTTTTGGTCAAATAGTCTTATGTACTTAAATGACCAATGCTGCATGTTTTCTATTATTTTAAGCTATTGGGTAGCTCTTATTGCCATGCTTAATTTAATGTGATGACATGTAGTGTATACGGTTATTACTATATATTTGATCTCAACGATCCATTTTTTTTTGAGATTTGATTTTATAAAAACATTTGGTAAATTTTAGTCTTTTATGTACTTCTTTTTTGGTCAAAGAGTCTTTTATGTATTTTAAATGACTAATACTACATGTTCTCTATTATTTAAGCTATTGGTAGATTCAGTGGGGGAGGATGTCTCGGACCGAGAACCTCAAACTCGAAACCGTACGGCTCTTAGATCACTCAACCCCTTTGAGCAACTAAGTCAAGCCTTATCCCTCGATGAAACATAGGAAGCATCTAGGAAGATGGCTTATATGAACAACGAAAGAAATTTGTGGAAATGAGCTTGTATTTATGTGGAAGAGATTTACAAGGCAAGAGAGAGCTTGAAAACTTACAATGTTTGGAGGGTTTGGCAAATGAGGGATGAAGGGCTATTTATAGACAATCTTACCCCTTTTGCAAGAAATTCTATGATAATCCTAAGGGGAGAATTCTAGAGAAATTTATTACATCTTTTACAAGGCATCCTAGAATAATATTTGGCTAGATAATTCTAGAGATGCTTGTGAAGGAAGACTTCACCCTTCCTTTGCTTGCTCTGAAGTATTCTACATCGCTCTGGCTGACACCGGGCGCGCTTCAATTTTTTTTGGAGTGACTATGAATCAGTCCGCTCTGGAGAGTTCTGGGTGCTTTCGCGTGCCTCTGGGTTTCTCTAGCTCACTCCGGTAGCTTTTGCGCCCTTCTAGAAGTATCCCTTGGCTTAAAAAAATTATCTATTCATCTTCGGATGCTTCCGTAGGGTTACAGAATGCTCCAGAAACACCTAGAAGCATCTTGTGCATCGTGGGGCTCAGATTCGCCGTCCGTGACACTAACATGTAGTGTATATGGTTATCACCTGTATATTTGATCTCAATGATCCATTTTCTCGACATTTGATTTTATAAAAAAACATTTGGTAAATAGTCTTTTATGTACTACTTTTTTGGGTCAAAGAGTTATTTATGTACTTAAAATGACCAATACTTTATGCATTTGTTCTCGATCCTTTTTTACACAGATCTGATTTTATAAAAACTTCATTTGTAAAATATGGGTCTTTTGTGTACTTGCTTTTTGGTCAAAGAGTCTTATGTACTTTAAATGACCAATGTTGCATGTTTTCTATTATTTTAAGTTATTGGGTAGCTCTTGTTGCCGTGCTTAATTTAATGTGATGACATGTAGTGTATATGATTATTACTGTATATTTGATCTCAATAATCCATTTTTCTCGAGATTTGATTGTATAAAAACATTTGGTAAAATTTAATATTTTATGTACTTTTTTTGGGGTCAAAGAGTCTTTTATGTATTTTAAATGACTAATAATACTGCATGTTCTCTATTATTTAAGCTATTTGTAGATTCAGTGGGGGAGGATGTCACAGACCGAGAACCTCAAACTTGAAACCCTGCGGCTCTTAGTCAACCCCTTTGAGCGACTAAGTCAAGCCTTATCCCTCGATGAAGCATATGAAGCGTCTAGGAAGATGGATAAGATGAACACCGAAAGGAATTTGTGAAAATGAGCTTGTATTTATGTGGAAGAGATTTACAAGGCAAGAGAGAGCTTCAAAACTTACAATGTTTGGAGGGTTTGGCAAATGAGGGATGAAGGGCTATTTATAGACAATCTTACCCCTTTTGCAAGAAATTCTATGATAATCCTAAGGGGAGAATTCTAGAGAAATTTATTACATCTTTTACAAGGCATCCTAGAATAATTCTAGAGATGCTTGTGAAGGAAGACTACACCCTTCATTTGCTTGTTCTGAAGTATTCTACACGCTCCGACTGACTCTGGGCGCGCCTTGGAAATTTCTGGAGTGATTACGGATCAGTCTGCTCCGCTCCAGCCCGCTCTAGAGAGTTCCAGGTGCTTCTGCGCGCCTCCAGATTTCTCTAGCTCGCTCCGGTCGCTTTCGTGCCTCCGAGATTTGTTCTTCAACTTTTTGATCTTTTAACATATTTACCCCCGACTTGAATTTCCCGAGATCTGCATTTCTCTGTGATCTGCATCTCTCTTATGATTTGAAGTAGTGATATTCTCCAATTTTTGAAACTTTTAACCACCCAAAGTTTGAATTTCCCTAGATCTGCATTTATTTGTGATCTGCATATCTTTTATGATTTAAAGTACAACATTCTACGATTCTTTCTTCAATTTTGGGAACTTCTAACCGATTTATACAGATTTGAACTCCCCCACAGATGTGTAACACCCCCAAATATTTAACCTTGAAAGTATTACCACCAGTGACCTCAGATTCCACATCCGAAGCCACCCAAGGCTTAACCATTCATACAAATCATAAAATACACTGATAAAACGAAATATCATAATCTTTATTTAAACCAAAGTCTCGGAATTACATCCGTAAATCCCAAATACAACAGAAATACAGAATATGTTTAATACAACGGAAGTCTTTTAAATAAATAACATAAGGTCTTGATCGAAACGATCATCCGCCTAGGATCTTCAACCTGGATAAAACTCTTAAAAACTTCATCTGCCTTCATAGTCAGATTCTAGCCTTCACGGAACGGTAGTTTACCTGATGTGCCGTATGAGACGGATGACACCAGCCAACCATGCAAGGGAAAATAACCGGTTGGTTAGTCTAATGAAAGACTATGTAAGGGTAAAACAGAAAGGTTCTAAGGTAGTCGTATTAGGTTAGACCAATCGCTTCTCGAATGAAAGCCGATGACGATAGCAAACCTCAACACTTCTACGAAAAGATACGAACAAAATAATCAAGAGAAGACTCCTAAAGATCGAGTCTACTGGAAACGTATGAAGAGAAAACTCCAAGAGTTTGATTCTTATCGGAAAGTATGACAACTGTTCGGGAACGTTATAATTTCACACAAGCGTTTAAAATGACTTGACCATTTGGGTCCACGACCAACCTCACCGCGTAATGCGAATTCAGATTTGGAAGGAGGACTTACTCTAATCGAAGTCCGAGCGGTTTCCACATTGTACTCCTCGCCCGAGGGTATATTAATTATGTGCATAATCGCACTTATCTTGTTTAATTCCAAAACGTATATTTACGTTATAAGCTTTTATCATATATCATCTCGATACGAGAGATATCTTGGGAATAAATCCCGATTGGTTGGCACCAGCTGTGTGCACCTCCCTTATACTCAGATAGGGGATAGTCATGACCAGAGAGAGTATTAGGGAAAAATCCTCATAATACCAGTTATAAAGAAACGACTAGACCTCGCAAGGTACATAGCGTTCCTAGGAATACTCGTTCTAACTATAATGTATAAGTTCACACAGAAAATCTACACCAATACCATCATGGTAATAATAGATATAATAGCGTTGTTTCTAGCAATATATACAACCTATAATAAAATCATGTTTTAATCGTATCATTTATAAAATCTGTTCCCAAACGAAAACAATAGTTCATCCCAATTTAATTAACAATTAAACAATTGATAATTAATGGAAACATGGAATGATAAGCAAGAGCGAACCGCCACTTGTCTTAATCTAGACGAACGATTGAGCGATGACGGGTTTCTGGGTCCGGAACGGAAACGGAAGACGGATTACAGATTCCTACGACGACGACCCATAACGAAACCCTAGGTTAGACTCGACAATACAATGATACGAATCTAAGAAGGAACGAACGAAATCGAAAGAACGAAGGTCCCGACCGAGACCGATATGCCCAAGGCCACGATCGCGATTGCCAGAGCAATCCGCGGTCGCGACTGGGATTTTGCGGTCGTCGAGGACAAGGCCATCGCGGGTGTCATGACAGCGGTCGCGGCTATGAACTCCGACGACTCTAAAGGGAGCAAATCTCACCGGCGACGACGCGACGGGGCTCGATTCGAGGGGGCTTCGACTCCAACCTTCTTTGTGCTTCCAAAGCACCACTCCAAGGCTGCTACAACGTACTCCCGACGAGGCCTTCGGCGACACTTCGAAGATTCCAGCGAGGCTTGGAACTCCGACGAGCAAGAAAACGAACGAGAGAGAGAGATATCAGATTTGGGTGCCCTTAAACCCTTCCAAATCGACTCTATTTATAGCCCAAAGAAGGATCTCTCCCAGTCCAGATCAACGGCGAGTCAGACGATCAACGGTGGCGCAAACGGCGAGGAGTCAGACGACGCGACGTTGGCGTGTTGGAGTTTTCCGCGGTCACGGAACTTTATCCACGGTCGCGGAAAATTCCCGTGCCCATCCCTTCTGAAACCCATTTTTCCGCGGTCGCGGAAATGCCTTTTCCGCGTCTGTTTGCCCGGGGAAAGGCTTGGCGTGGGTTTAAACCCCGGAATTTATATATTTGTACCCAAACAAATATCCTAAGCCCCGAAAAATACGTCGAATGTATTTTATATTACTCAGGGAATTTTACAGAGATCAAACACGTTACAGAAAATCCGAACTTCTCCAAAAACGATACGATTACAGAACGAGGGTTGAGAAAATTACCCAAATACCCTTACTAAAGATTGAGGGGTATTACAGGATGTACCGATATTCTTTGATTTGTTCTTCAATTTTTTAATCTTTTAACATATTTACCCCCGACTTTTATTTCCTGAGATCTGCATTTCTTTGTGATCTGCATATCTCTTTTTATTTGAAGTAGTGATATTCTCCAATTTTTGAAAATTTTAACTTTCACCCCAAGTTTGAATTTCCCTAGATCTGCATTTCTTTGTGATCTGATATCTTTTATGATTTAAAGTACAACATTCTTTGATTCTTTCTTCCATTTTGGGAACTTCTAACCGATTTATACAGATTTGAACTCTCTCACGGATCTACCGATATTCTCTGATTTGTTCTTCAATTTTTTAATCTTTTAACATATTTACCCCCGACTTGAATTTTCCGGGATCTACATTAATTTGTGATTTGCATATTTCTTATGATTTGAAGTAGTGATATTCTCCAATTTTTGAAACTTTTAACCTTTCACCCCATGTTTGAATTTCCCTAGATCTACATTTCGTTGTGATTTGCATTTCGTTTATGATTTAAAGTACAACAATCTCCGATTCTTTCTTCAATTTTTGAAACTTCTAACCGATTTATACAGATTTGAACTCCCCCATGGATCTACCGATATTCTCTGATTTGTTCTTCAATTTTTTAATCTTTTAACATTACCCTCAACTTGAATTTCCTGAGATTTGCATTTCTTTGTGATATGCATATCTCTTATTATTTGAAGTAGTGATATTCTCCAATATTTGAAACTTTTAACCTTTTACCCCAAGTTTGAATTTCCCTAGATTTGCATTTTTTTTGTGATTTGCATATCTTTTATGATTTAAAGTACAACATTCTCCGATTCTTTCTTCAATTTTGGGAACTTCTAACCAATTTATACAGATTTGAACTCCCCCACAGATCTACCAATACTCTTTGATTTGTTCTTCAATTTTTTAATCTTTTAACATATTTACCCCGACTTGAATTTTCCAAGATCTGCATTTCTTTGTGATCTGCATATCTTTTCCGATTTAAACTACCGATATTCTCTTATTCTTTTTCGGAGTTTCGGAAATTTTAACATTTGTATCTCACATTTGAATTCCCCCACAGATCTTTTGTTATTATCTGATACTTTCTTCATATTTTGCAACTTTTAACCTTTTTATTACAATTTTGAATTTCTACCCTAAATCTGCATTTCTTTGTGATCTGCATTTCGTTATACTATGTTTTAATTGCTTTTTTTAATCTTGGATTTGAATATTTTTTGTTAAGGTTTGCGGTTTTAATTGTTTCGCCCAATAATGGTCGATTTTATCAAAGTCTTCATGTTGATAATCCTAAAATCTCCCTCTCTTTTTTGTGTTTTCTTCGATAATTACGGTTTCTGCATGATTTTGATTACTAATTCCGAAGTTGCATCCTAATTTTGGGTTTTTGTTTTCCCAAATTTTGGTTTTAACCCTGGATCAGTGTACTTCTGTGGGACTAATTTTGTTTTATAAAGCTGTAAGATGTCCCTTGCCTCCAAGAATATTACCCTATATTCAGAGGCGGACGCAGGATTTTAGCCTAGTGGAGGCTAAAATCCTACTTAGCTAAAATCAATTAAATGCATAAAATACTAAAAATCATATTAATTTATTCATTACAATAACATTCTTCGAGGTGCCATGTCCTGAAATCGTACAATAATATCTTCAGTTTCAATACATCTTTCTCAATATACGTAACCAGACAATCATTAAGCAACTCATCTCCAAGTCGATTCCGTAACGAACTTTTGACAAGCGAACTTTTGACAAGCTTCATAGCAGAAAACATTCTCTCTACGATAGCTGTTACAACAGGTAAAAGCAAAGATAACTTCATCAGAAGATATATCAAAGGATAGACACATCAAAGGATAGACACGATACTTCTTCAACTGAACCATTTACATAAAGGAATATAGCAATACAAATAAAGTCATGATTTCAAGAATTTCAGTGAGCAAACAATGAAAAAACATATTAAAAGAAAATCAATCACAGTCGGAATACAAGCAATTAAGCAAACAATCAATTTCAATTAATCAATTTCAATTAGCAAACAAATGAAACAAGGAACTAGCAGCAGGAGCTAACCGTAAATTAGCAAACAATGGCAGTGCACAGTCAACTTCAATTAGCAAACAATGAAACAAACATCTTAATTCTTAACAGAAAATCAATCACAGATTCACAATCAACTTCAAACTTAATTAATATAGGCACGAGCAACAGGAGCTAACCGTAAAGGGATGGAGTCGGACGTCGGTCGCCGGTCGTCGGTCGGAGAATCGAAGGGCGTTGAGATCTTGAAAAGGATGGTTCGTGGTCGCCGGTCGGAGGCCTTGAAAAGGATGGAGGCGGCGGCGAGGACGGACTGGCAGAGCCGCGGAGGGCGTCGAGATCTTCGCCGGTCGAAGCAGCCGAGCAAGAACCGGAACTCCGTCGGGAGGATGAAGGCGTCGCCGCGTCGGGTAGTGGAGGAGGACCTACTGGAGCCTGGAGGATGAAGGCACAGAAAGAGAAATAAGAAATTAGGGCCGGCTGGAAGGGAGTGATGGGGGAGTGAAGGGTAAACGAAATTCGGATGATTTAAAAAAAAAAAAAAAATTCTCAGTGGGGACTACAGCCCCCACTGGGCCCCACCTGTGTCCGCCATTGCCTACATTACAACATTCTTGGATCTTTGATCTTCTTGTTGATTATCAAATTGTTTTGGACTATTTTTAAAACGTATTCAAGCTGCATGCTTTGGGTATATATTTGTTATTTTTTATGTTTGTACCGTGCTTGTTTAATTTTCAATTAGATTGTTTTGTTTATCATATATGTCATACACTACTAATGCTATAGATGTGTACGTGCATGTTCTGAATGAGTATATGCTTGGACTTGCGCAGCTTGATCGTCAATTGAATACTTGTGAATTGTTTATTAGATAATCAATTGAATTTCTTGATCGGAATGCTTATCTTAGAATTGCTTATAATTATTACTGTGGTGAAACTCATTTTCACCATATTGTGTGTTTACTCAAGTCTTTATGACCTCAAGGACTTGTAAAATTGTATGTTTGCTCAAGTGGAAATGACTTGTAAAATTGTATGCTCAAGTCAAAATGACTTGTAACTTTTTATGCTCCAGTTTGATGACTTGTAGTATTGTATGCCCAATTCTCTGACTTGCCAATGTCTTTATGACTTTATAGACTTGTAAATTGTATTTCTGCTCAAGTCTTAATGACTTGTAAAATTGTATGCTTGCTCAAGTCCAAATGACTTGTAAAATTGTGTCTAAAAAAAGATTAGTGATGTTTCATGTACGCTCAAGTCTAAATGACTTGTATAATTGTATGTTTGTTCAAGTCATTTAAAAGACTTGTGAGATTGTATGCTTTTTCAAGTCATTTAATAGACTTGTGATATTGTGTGCGAATAGTAAAATTGTATATTTGTATGCTTGCTCAAGTACTTTAAGGGATCGTTTGGTATGATTCAGGAATCGGGTTGGATTCAGAATCGGAATCAGAATGACTAATTCTCATTCCTGTAGCTTATCGTTTGGTATGTTGTCAGAATGAGTCGTTCTTGGACATACTCTTTATTTAATAAAATAATTAATATTGTTTAATTATTTTATAAAAATAATTAATATTATTTCATTATTTAATAAAGTAATTAATATTATTTAACTATTTAATAAAAACTTAATATTATTTAATTGTTTAATAAAACATTAATATTATTTAATTGTTTAATAAAATAATTAATATATTCAATAAACATAATTAATATTATTCAATGAAAATAATTAATATTATTCATTATTTAATAAAAAATTAATATTATTAATTATTTAATATAAAAAATATTATTATTTGATTGTTTAATAAAATAATTAATATTATGTAATATAATATATAATATAATATAAATGATATAATATATATGAAATAAGGGGTCAGTCAAGCTCGGGTACGAATTCGAATTGTGTTTCGGGTCGGTCGAATTTTATATGTCTAATTGAAATGGGTGATACCTCAACATTTTTGATGGAATCAAATGCTTCATAAAGCTTGGAATCATCTATTCCATAAAGTTTGAAATCATCTATTCCATGAAATGAAATCCATTACATTCTTATATTTACCAAATATAATTTTGGGAATCAGTCAGTTTTTTATTCCCATTCCCATTCTTGATTCCAATGAATGGGAACCAAACACGCCTAAAAGATTTGTGACTTATAAAATTGTTTGCTTGCTCAAGTCAAAATGATGCTTAATTGCTCAAGTCAAAATTATTTGTGAAATTGTTAAGTCAGATACTTATAAAGTTGTATGTATGTCTAATGCATGCATTTTCAAGTCATTTTTACTTGTAAAATTGTTTGTATACTCGTCAAAGTGACATGTGAAATTGTATCAATGTTCAAGTCAAAATGACTTGTAAAGTTGAATTTCATGTGACTAGTAAAGTTGAATTTATGCACATTTTCAAATTTCTAGTATAATTTTTTTTTTTAGCAATTTCTAGTATAATTGAATGTATGTAGATTGGTAAAATTGCATGTATAGTCAAGTCTAATTATATGTAAGATCTTAAATTTTGAGACCTCAAATCAAATACGCAGAGTACCCAAAGTTCTCTTGATCACTGAAAATAGTCACGAAGATCAAGAATGATATAAATCCAATGAATTTTAAATTGTTCCGCACGTATTGAATTTTTAATCAATCAAATACCCACGGAAAGGTGAAGTGGGGTCTCTGCTACTATTATATTTTTGAAATGGAACTTTGCTTGCTATAATATTGTTTAATGCAGAGTATAAATTATCTAATGTCATAGTTTGAAAGTTGTTTGTTTGTGATTATTATAAAGGTGTTCATGAACACTTCGGTTATTTTGTGCTTAATCTCTTCTTTAATAATGTATTGGATAAGGTTTCGTAATCCCTACTTCCATCATTTATATATCTATCTATATATATATATACTAAAGTTATAGTTCTTTATCTTATGTGTTATCTTATAAACTGTATCACGAAAGCAAATTTAAATTTTCTTTTACATTTTTATCTTTTTAAAAAAAATTACATCATCTTCGTCAAATATTAATTTCTATATTTAAGACATAATTTACCATATATGAGCAAAATATAGATTAACATTTTGTTTAAAATAAGTAAAGTATAAGCACCATTAAAATACAAAAGGAATGTGATATAATATCTATGGTTTACATTAAGGTAAGTCAAAAATAGAAAGGAGATTTCATAGAAGCTAGATAATATTTTTAGATATGAATTTAAAATATTTTACGTATGTAAATTTTTATTTTAGATATATCATGTTAATTTTTCTATATAATTCTCTTTTATATTTTAGATACTATAAATAATTTTTATTTTATTTATATATGATTTATAATATAATATTTTTATATAATATATCTTTATATTTGTTTTACTTATTAGTCAAGTATAATTTTATATAATTAAAAATTAATTTACTTTTAAAATATATGATCATACGAGTGCTGCAAGACACATGGATACATGCTAGTTTGTATCAAGCATCAAAGCAGCATAATTATCGAATGTGGCACGACTTCTGAACATAGGAAGGTACACCTCCTCTCTTGGGAGCAAATTACTCAGCCACGTCGCATGGGTGGGCTAGGTGTTCGTTCAATGCGACAATCGAATGCGGTGTCGCTTGCAAAGCTGTGTTGGCGCCTTCTTCGTGAACCTGAAGCTCTATGGGGACGGGTTCTACGGGGCAAGTATTGCCACATACGTCTTGATATTGACATGTTCACTCGCAAATTACTCAGCCACGTCGCATGGTCGAAAGGCGAGGGTTGTCATCAATGCGCATCACATCTTTGGAAGGGTATCACTCATGGGGCTGGGGTTCTGGCGAAAGGGATCAAGCTTACTGTGGGCAACTCTTTTGGGACCATCCTTGGCTTATTGATGTGCCCCTAATTAATTTAGCATCTCAGCCGGTGCCGGAACCTCTTCTGGGCGCGACGGTTGCAGATATGACTGAAGTCGGATGGGATTGGCTAATGTTCTCGAATTTCTTGCCTTCGGATATTTGCAATCGATTGATGTCGGTCCGACTGCTTGATGATCCCAATGCTCCTGATAGGATTTCTTGGCGTTGCACCTCTGATGGGGACTTCACTACGCAGTCTGCTCTTTGCCTTCTACGGGAGGAGACGGCTGCTGAGTGCTGTCCCGGACCCCCTATGGCCGTGCATTTGGAAGCTTCCGGCATAGCAGCGGGTTCGCCACTTCCTCTTCTTGGCGGCCCATGGCTCCTTTCTCTGCAACCAAGTTCGTGTCGATCGGCACATGGCCGCTTCCCCTGCTTGCCCACGATGTTCTCTTCCGGAGTCCTGCATCCATGTCCTGCGTGATTGTCATGTGATTCGGGATGTGTGGTTGGCTCTTTGTGGTAATAAATTGCTGCCTAATTTCTTCTCCAGCTCCAATATTAAGCAATGGATCCACAACAATGTGAAGGACAGTGATCGGTGGAGTACGGTTTTATGTGTTGGCTCTCTTGGAAGTGCAGGAACAATTTGGTTTTCTCCCGCATTGATGACAGCTCTCGCCTTTCTACCATGGCTTCCTCCCTCGCTCTCTCCTTTTGGACTACTCAGCTCCAGATTCCTCCTATTGCTGTTGTGCCCATTTCTAATGCGGCTGTCGCTCGCTCGCTCGCCCACTTGGACGTTGCCTCCCCCATCATGGTTTAAACTAAATACTGATGCATTTTCCAAGGGTCTGCTAGAGGTGGGGGTGTCTTACGTGATGATTCGGGTAATTTTGTGCGCGCCTTCTCCTTCCTGTGTGGCTCCTGCGGGGCTCTCACCGCCGAGCTTTGGGCAATTCTACATGGGTTACAACTTGTTGCCACCATTGGTATTCCTTGCCTTGTTCTAGAGACCGACTCTCTTCTTGCTTGCAAGCTGCTGAAGGATTCTTGTCCACCGACTCATCCTGACTACTACCTTGTGTCTCAATGCTCTGATATCATCCACTCCGCCAGTTGGTCTGTGCAGATCTCCCATATTAGCCGCTCGGCCAACTCGGTTGTGGACTCTTTAGCTAAATATGCTCTTTTCCTGCTTGTATTTCGAGTTCCTTAGCTCATGATTTTGTAGCCTCTTTTGAGACGAACTCTGCTTAAATTTAATATATCTTCACAAGGGCTTTGCCCTCTTTCATGACAAAAAAAAAACCATAATTTTTGTTACAAACAATCTGCACAAGAATTGATATTGTTAGTCATTAGTTTGTAGACCCAAAAGTCATGGGCCTAAACTATTTTGGCCCATATATTTTTTGTTCTAGATTAATTTAAATTTGGGCCGTCCGTCAATCTATTTTAGTTGCGTGGACGAGAAATATTTTCCAATAATTAATTTTTCTATTATGCAAGTTTGTTTTCGCTTAAGTGTGAACGTGAGAATATACACATACATGCAAAAATTCATGTGCATCATAAAATGTGTATACAATTTTATGTGTATGTGCATGAGTTTTCATTTAACTTATACAAAGTCACACATATAGTAAAAAATATATGCACATACAGGCAAAAATCTATGCACATATTGTGATGTGTATGAATTTTTGTCTGCATGGATTTTCACTTATACATAGTCACCATATAGTCATAAGTTTATATACATACATGCAAAAATTCATACACATTTTGAGATGTGCTTGAATTTTTATTTGTATGTGCATGAGTTTCCACCTACCAAAATCATACACATACAGTCATAAATCCGAGCGTATTCGACATACTTGTCTAAGCGTCCATTCTCACATGAACTTTTTCCTTCAAAATATATATGTTAATAGTTAATATCATCATGAAACTAGTAAAAAGGATACAGTAGATCTGTAATATATATGTTTTTTTATATATAAGATCTGTAATATATGTTGAACTTTATGAAAGTGATCAAAGTGATTTCAATTTGTAAAAAGAAGAAGAAGAGGACTGATAAAGTTAAAGTTTACGTTATAACCTCTAAATTTATTTCAGTGGAAATATAACCTACTTGGCAAAAGCAAACCGAACACTCTCAAGAAGTACAATTATTGAATGCTTTAGATGTGGGCTGTTTTGGCTCATTTGTGATTTGTCAAACTTTTCAAGTCAAGTAATTTAAATTGAACTTTTATTAGTTCACACAATCCCACCCATCTCGCATTCTTGCTTATAAATCTCAAACTCCAAATTCATCAAAATTCGTCCCCGGAAAGTTACCTAATTCCATTGGTTAATCAAAATGGATTTCAATTCCAAGATAATCGTTGTTTGTTTAGCCTTTTAGGTACGAATATACCTAATAATTTTTTATACTTTAGTAAGAGTTGATACGTGACGAACGTCCCATTTATGTTTAGGTTTTTTTTTGCTTTTATAAAACTTGAATCTTCTTAAATTCCCCACTTTTTTCTCTTATGAAATCGAAACAAGAGAACTTAATTTAGTATCAAACATGAGTTATTCGTTCGAAGGGTGGTTGTCATCGAGCTATCTATAACATGGGTAATTTTGGAATTTTAGTTAGAAAGGTCATTTAATTTATCTTTTATTATATAGAATTGATAGTTCTAATTTATATACATTATAAAAATACATATTTTAATCGAAAGTTTCAACATAACTAGATCTAATATATAAGGTTGATAGAATATTTTTATTATTGTCAATTGATTTTATAATGAAATCTCTCTGTGTTTTTTATACTGAGCTTATTTGTATATGTGCGGTCATACGTGCATGACCCACAATCTAACAATGAACCCAATAATAATTTGAGCTCTTTCATCTTTTTCCTAATAATGTTATGAAAGAACTGCAAGTTGGAAAAAATAGGTGGAAGGGTAATCGAAAAATATATTTAGTGCTCGTTTGGTTGAATACAGGAAGTGTAATTCCAATGAAATTATTTCATATGAAATTATATCATGGGAATTGGTAAATCATGTTTAGTTAAAATCTAAATCATGAGAAATATGGGGGGAATAAAATATTACATATTCCTCTCTAGGTGATTGAAATTCATGTGTATTGCAGGAATTGAAAATCACATGAATTAAAATATCTGAATTTTTCAAAAACAAAAAGTCAATCAAACATATATATTTAATATCGCTTACTGCGATATTTAAATTCATGAGAATTTACTTACCAATCAAACGAGCACTTAGAGTAAAGAATAGTGAGAGACAAAATATATATAGGGGTTGGAGAAAGATTTAAAGAAATTAGAAGGGATCAAAACAAATCAAGCATATTATAAAATGTGATTTGTTTCAAACATCCAACACTAATTACAAAGAGTTTAAGAACTTGAGATGTAATGTCTGGGCTCACATTAACCCATACGCCGTAGATTTCGGCGATTCTCTCTTTTGTCTTTTGTCTTCTCTTGTTAACTTCATCATGCTATTATATATATACTTGTCCTATTTACTACTATTAACCCTATCAAATTTAAACTTAACTTAATTAATTACCGCAATTAGGAGAAAGGGTCAACACATAAGAGGTCCAATCCAGCATTGAAATCGTCAAGCCTACACATGCCCTAATCCGCCCACCTAATAATTAACCTAGATATTTAGCTTAATTTAAGTATATACTTGACAAGTATATAAACCATGATTCTTTCTTTCCGAATGTTGAGGCCCGAGGGGTATACTTTATTAAGATGTTGTGATTAAGACAAAACGCATGAGTATTTCATAAGCAAAGCCATTTAATTATTAATTAATTTAGACTACTAATACTGCCACGCAATTAAAGGGTACGGTGTGGGATAATTAAGAAGGTCCACATGCATGATCATATTGTCAATATACTTCGACCATGTCATTAGTATACTTAATTTCATCATTTACGTAATTAAAGGGTGTGGGATAATTAAGAAGGTCCACATGCATGATCATATTGTCAATATACTTCGACCATGTCATTAGTATACTTAATTTCATCATTTACGTAATTAACCTACCCATGTCATTAGTCATGCATGGAGACACGTGACCTACTTCCTAACTCAATTTTAATGTGTGTCATGGATACACATAAGAGGTCCCTTATATTAATGTTTAATAAGAAACTAAAGTGTAACAACTCATATTAATTAGAATTCTACCTTCTATAATATTTATGGGAATATGGTATTGGTATATACACTAAAAAATACTTAATTGTATTTTTTTTTGCTATAAATTAAGTCACTTTCGAGGAAGAAAAATGTGAAAAAGGGACTATATATAAGTCTATAACAATAATGAATTGGCGAAGGTAATTATGGGTTGGAGAGAGGCAGAAAGAGTTATAATATAAGACAAAAGCAAGGAATATGGAATATATACACCCAAGCCCAAGCATTTGACAACATCTAAAGCCAGCCATTTAAAGAGATATGTTGACCGGATATTATGCTTCACGTAAATATAATAATTAAATTAAAATAACTATAAACATTACTCTACTTACCACCACAACGTACATGGGATTAAATTAAGACAAAAATATCAAAATAGGCGAATCTTAGAGCGCATGAGGCGCTGACCACAGCTTCCAAATCTATTAACTATTAATATTTTAAAAATCCTTCTTTCCTACTAATTAACCTTGAACGTTGTTGTCTAGGGATGTGCATCCGGTCCAGATCGGAATTTTTATAATCCTTGGACCGGAGACGGTAAACATATTTTTATATTTTTTAGTTTTATATAAATAAAAAATTAATTTTTATTTTTTATTTTTATAACTATTGTGTATAATATTAGATAATATATTTTATTATTTATTTATATTTATAGTAGAAATCAATTTTTAATAGTGTTATAAGATATTAATAAATAAAATAAAATTAAAATAATAGAAAACCGGTCGATTTGGATTGGACCGGAATCGGAATTTTAAAAATATGTGGATCGAACCATAAATTTTCCGGTCCGATCCGGACATTTTCGATCCGGTCCGAATCTGCACAGCCCTAGTTGTTCTCATACGGTCATACCCATCTCGTTTAATAAGAGGCCGTTAAACTATTACAACGAGAAAAGATAATTAAACCGTAATCTTATAATTATAAAATATCATGTTTATTAGTTAAGATGGAAAAATTGGACACCCCGTTTATATATTAAATAGACTTAAAATAGTATTTGTAAAAAGGGGAGGCCATGTTCGATCATATGGTATATATGGACCTGCGCATGCAATAATTTGGGTAAATTCCATATCTAGTCGTTGATTTTATTTCTCGTATTATTTTTAATACGTACGTCTCAATTTTAACTTGTTATGTTTGTAACCGGATGTTGATTATTTGAAAAGCAAGTAAAATTTAATTCTATTTTTAGTTTGGTGTTTACCCATTTATCTATATTCCTCCCAACCAAAAAACTAATTAGGGAGTAAATAAAAATGAAATGAATACAAAAGAATTGAGATTATCTTCTTAATGAAAATACAAAACTAATAAGTAGAAAAGGAAGAGTTTAGCAATAAAATTCACCCTCGTGATAATTTGCAATGGTAGAAAATTGGAATTTGGGAGGGGGCAATAAGAACAAGCGGAAAGGGAACAAGGGCCTAGACAAAGTCATGACGTCTGGCGGGGATCACGTGACAGGCTGCCGTATTGACGCCGAGGAGTAAGGTGCGGAGCGTGGATTTCCACGCGCCCCTGTTGTGGGGCCCGCCCATCCCCCAAAAGGAATATTTGGACCCGGAAGAGGGTAAAAGTGGGCCCAACGGGGGGACTATGTTAACTCGCTCTCTTACAAGTCGGACAAACGCTACGTTTGTTTTCACACCTTATTTCTTGTTTTATGTTTCTATGCATTTCCAATAAACAAAAAGAATTCCTCAAGACTATACTGCAATATAAATTTATTCCGTTGCATATATATGGACTAATTAAATTCAATGAGTTTCCCTTTTTCCAATTTAACAATGATAGCTAAACAATTTGAGTATGTGATGATTAATAATGTCGATGGCGTGACCCAACGAAATAAATTTAAGTCCGACGTAGACTATGACTGAAAGAGTGCCCAAAATCTTAATTGACAACTTATGGATTCAAAGGTACGTGTTAATTATTACTTTATTAAATACAGTTTGTTTAATGTGTGTCCATGAATACATATTAAGAGTTTAAATTTAAAAACTTTTTTTTTAAATATTATCTAAAATAGAAGAGATAAATCCTTAAAAAAAATTAAACTAGTGATTAAAAGAGATTATTATTAAATACTCCGTATAATTGTGTGTCCATATCTATTGAATAATGATGTATGTGTATATATAGATGATGAGGATGGTGAAAGCAGAGAAGTTATAACCAAAGAGAAAGAAAATGAAAGTGTTTATTTATATATAGATGTAAATTCAATTCAGTTAATTTATAGAATTAATATACGTACAGCAGAGGGGCATGTGGTATGCAGCCCTGGTTTTCGCCGAACCACCCTATCACACCTAATTAAGTAACGTACGTACTCCATGCATATCTGACATTATATTTATGCATGATATCATTTCTTCTACCTCTTTCAGTAGTATAATATATATAAATATACACATATATAGGAGTATAATATATGTAATAAGTGCATGTTATGAGGAGAGTGATACCTTAAGTTGTTAGGTTTACTTGCATGAAAATCTTTGCCAATTAGCTAGCACTAGCATGTACCAAAACTCTGTCCACTGGTTAACGTGCCGACAATGCACCCAGGGCATATTCGTCATTTCCCTACCTACGTACGTCCGATCCTCACTTTTTCACTCCAAGTGATCAAGTAAGAAATTACAGCATTTATCTTAATTCATAAGTCATAATTACAGCACAATATTCTATTTTTCAATTTAGTTTGATCTTTTTTTGTCTAAATAAATCATGCCAATCAAAGTAGGAGGCTAAATATGGAGCTTTGCACGCTATCCGGGCGGGCATTTGTTACGTGCGCTATTTTCATCTCAATCACAATTCACAATTAATTTCTTTCCAAGTTTTATTGGTATAAATTCCTATAACTTGAATATGTAAACATTATTATTAACTACTCCGTCTTAATATAGACTTAAACACTATTTTCATTTTTTTATTACCTTGTTATTCATTAATCTAAGTCTAGTATATATATATTGACTTCATACTAAATTCTAAAAACATACAAAAACTAGTTTTGAATTGTGTATGATAAATAAAGTTATACTTTCGAGTCCAGTTTCACGAAACAGATCGTAGGTTAGAGCTTCCACTAGTTTTCTTAAAATGAGACATATAAATTGTTTTAACTGTACGTTTTTTTAATTTTTAAACTGAAGACCATCCTCTTGCCCTAAAATTGTTTATATGAAAAATTACTTCTAATTCAAATATTTAAAACCCTTAACTTATTGAATTTCTTGGCATTGGAGGAGGAACTCCAAAGTCCAAACCAAACCAGACCTCGTTAAAAAAATAAAAAAGGGAATATTTTAAGCCAGGTACACAACAAACCAAGACCTAACGATAAAGGGTTAAAAACATAGAAAAAGACACCCAATGACCCAACTTATATACACACAAATAAGAAGAAAAAAACATATTCATTATATAAATTCCTCCATAGAAAATTAACATAGGGAGGAGTATAGAAAGAATTGAATTTTTATGGGTCCATCAACTCATTCTCATCTACTTAGAAGAGCAACAAAATCCAGTTTTTCCATATCCCAATATTCTATCTACAGTACCCTTTTTTGTTTGCTCCAATTCCAACCATTCCTCTCCATTAATTATCTCTTATTAATTATTTCTCCTTCCATTTAATCAATTCAACTCCTCTCTCTTTGAAACCTGCAACTCTTCTCTCTCAACTTCAATTTCCTCTTCAAATCAAATTTCAAAGCCTTCATTCATTACCTTACCTGCCCCTTTTTTTTCTGGACTAACTTTTCAGTTTTCCTTCTTTCTCTCTGACTATGAGTAAAGTTATACACTAGCTCTCTGCAATTCTTTTTTTTTTTTCATTCTATGAAATATTAATTTGTTCATTAATTTTTGTCATCCTATTTCTAGTGTGAAAAGCCTATTTCACCTCCTACAATTTTTTTTTCTCTATTCCATGCAAATGATAAGCCACTCATGATCTAATCAATAATCACCACTTAAAAAAGGAACAGCCTTTCTTTTTCATCTCTTCTTTATTGCTCTCTTCTAATACCCAAAGCACAAAGTAGGATAAAAGGGAGAAAAGCAAGCACTTTTTTTTTACTTGATTCCTTATATATCCAAGTATTGGGTTTTTTCTGATTCATCAAACCCAAATGAGGAGAACAATGAACACAATCCCTGATCTCTCTTTGCAAATCAGCCCACCTTCAATTTCAGATTTTGAAGCCAAGGAATTTCTGGGAAGCTCGGATTCTGCAGGAAGCAGCACAGCTGGCAGTGATCTGAGCCATGAAAATGGGAATCAGAATCAGAATCTGGGTGAGCCTAATTTGAGCTTAGGGTTTGATAATTACAGCTTTGGGTATAATTATATGATGGGCGCAGCAGCAGCAGCAGCAGCAGCTTCTTCTGGTTTGCCCTCTCAAGCTGATCCTATGATGATCACAAGAACAGGGTTGAGCAATCATCATGGCCGTCAGATGATGATGGTGATGATGCCTCATCAGATCAACGGCCGTGATTTCAAGAGGAGTTGTGGAGTTAAGAGGAGCATCAGTAGAGCTCCTAGGATGAGATGGACTTCCACCCTCCATTCCCACTTTGTTCATGCTGTTCAGCTTCTTGGAGGGCATGAAAGTAATTTACACTCCCATAATGTTTTTATATAAATCATCATGTTTACTTTTTTTTTTTTTTTTGCTTCTTAATTGATTGTGAAATGTAAATAGGAGCAACCCCAAAATCAGTACTGGAGCTGATGAATGTGAAGGATCTAACCCTAGCTCATGTCAAGAGTCATTTGCAGGTGATTTGAATATTTTTTTTACCTAAGCATCAAAATTTACACACTTTCTCTTAAACTTCAGTAGCTATGGGCTAATGTGTTAAGAAAAAAAGGGTTCAATGTGGACCTCATTTTCTTGTTTCTCTAAATTGTACTTTTTTTTTAATATATAAATGCAGATGTATAGAACAGTGAAGAGCACTGATAAAGGATCAATGTCATCTTCTGGTAAGCCACACAATTAATGCAGACTATTTTTGGGGTTTTCTCCCCACTTTCATACTATAGTACTCCAAATTTGTGTGTTGAAAGATGACAAAATCCCCTGATATAACTCAAGAGTCCATCTACTAGTTGCATTTAAATCATCTAGCTCCAGATGGGGATGTATTTTCTTGATTGCTTGGTTGAATTTCAGACTCCCCATGTGAAGTATTTTTGGTTTGTTCTTATTCTCTGACAAAGAAAGCTAAGGCTGAGTTAGCAATGTAATGTACTAGTACAAACTACAAACTACTACTTGTAACTTGTGTGTTATTGCAGGGGCATTTCAGGGTGAGATGGGTTTGAACCAAAACAAGGGACCCATTGGAAAACTCCCCTGTGCCAAATCTGATGACATTGCTTCCAATTATTCTCCCATTAATAGCTCTGCCCAAACTTCACCAGAAAATGCCAAACTGTGAGTTAATTTTATTCAATTACTATTATATATATGTATATATATGTGTGTAAAGAAAAAAAATACTTTTGCAGTCACCCCAGCTATGATTTTTCATTGACTTCTCTTTACCATGTGCAATGCGACTGACTTCTTGTTAGGTGAAAAACCATTTTACTTGTACTCTAGCATATATTATAAAAATGTACATAACTTTTGCTAATACAATTTAGGAAGATAAGAAGAAAAAACCCAAAAAAGTATAGGGAGAACATTGCAAGCTTTTGAGTGTATTTTTTCTGGGGTCAAACATTCAAACATATGTGTCTGTCTTTCTTTGTTAATGGTAAAGAGATTACCTACATGCATTTGGAAATACCAATAAATCACATTCATGATGATGTTGAAAGAGTACAGTTATGGTTTTTAGGTAAGAGTTTGTAAGTAACATGCAGTGATAATTAATACTATAGTACAACCTCTTATGGGTTCTTCAAAAAACAGGAGTTAATTACTATGAATGCTTGTTTTAATCTCTTTGTTACAGTTCCAAAAAATAATCTTCTTTTATAGTAGTATTAGGTAAACATTATACAGATCCCAGAGCCTATCTAGCTGGAAAACAAAGCAGCTCAAATCTCAACGCACCCCTTCAAAAATTCTTCCTTCTTAGTATAGTAGTACTACTTCTTATGTTACTTTTCCCAAGTCAAAATTTAAATTTTTTTTGGGTCTACAATAATCTGCATTGCAGTTAACTACTACCAACACCACTAATAGTGTTTTTATACTCACTTTCAAATCTCTATGCTAAAAGCTTGACCACCACTATTAACCATAACCCTAGTTTTTTACATTCATAATATTTCAAGTACTATAGTTGTATAGTACACAATAGATGTCATTTCATACAATTGATCCACCAAACCCTATGATCAGAGGCTCGTGGTTGTCGTCCCCAGAAACGAATCACCGAACCCATTTGAACCCGGAAGCAGGATTGGCTTGTTCATATTCAGGGCTTACCAGTCAAATCAAGGTAATTATATGTCAAAACAAACACTATTGTATTACTTGTTTTGTTTACATTACAAGTGAGTTTTCATACATTTGCCTCTTAAATTAAGAATTAATAAGTATTATGGGCCTTAGGATTAAGGGGATAGAGGGTTGAGATTAAAAGGATAAAAATAGTGAATAGTAATACGGTGGCATAACCGTAAATACGGTAAACTTTTTTTTTTCAGTCAACAATTTTATTTATTTTTTCTCGTCTCTGATCGGTCTGGAATAGAAAATTATTGACGTTCACATCTAAGTACTACATGTTCATTTTATTTGCCGTAAAGTTCACATATAACATGTTCATGTTCAAACACATGTCTTTGAACATTTAGTTCTTATTTGTGAACTTGAATGTACAAATAAATGAACATTTAATGCTTATTTGTGAACCTTCTATATAGACTATTCCAGAATGATCAAGGGACGATGAAACCAAAACAAAAAATTGTTAACCAAAAAAAAAAAACGACGGCCAAGATCACTTTGTATTTCGCACCCTAAGTCCACTTCTCACCTGATCCCACATCTACATACATATATAGGGCATTGATCATGTAAAAATGATTATTATCGTGTAAAATAAAAATGATGCACGTATAATCAGAAACTTATGTACATATATACAAAAACTTATGCACTTTTAAAACTCATGCACGTGTATATAAAAGTTTATACATTTTTCGAATGTGCACAAATTCACGCTCACATAGTCGGAAACTTATGCACATACAAGCAAAATCTTGTGCATATTCGAAAAGTGCATAAATTATTGCTTTTATGTGCACGAGTTTTAAAAGTGCATAATTATTTGCTTGTATTGTGTAAGTTTTTGTTGTACGCGCATCATTCTCATTTTATACGGTAATAATTAATCATTATCATCACCTGATCAAACCCCACATATGTACGTATGTGTATACTTATGGAGATGATTCAACACTAATGTACGGATCAATTAATGTACAGGAGAATCTCCAGAGTGAAATGGCAGAGAAGGAGAAGAGAGATAAAGGGCAAGAATCATGTTCAGTTGGGTCGCAATCGACCTCCTCGGATACGACGCTACTGAATCTAGAGTTCACCCTTGGAAGGCCAAACTCTCGAACGTGTGTGGAGTTTGCAGAATGCTCAAATCACCATCTAACTCTTCTATGAATTTTCAACTTCTTTTTTATGCGTTTAATTAACGTACGTACAAACATTAATACCTTGTAGTAGCTAGAGTACTACTAGTTAACTGCCACAAAACTACTCCATCTTTCTCACATCTATTCTCTCTAACCATAGCCTTAATTTCGAGCTTAACTTACCAAGAAATCACCCCATATTAGAATGATATCAATATTCTACTAAGAGATGTTTTCTCTCCGTTTTTTTAATTGTTTTTTCAACCTTCAAATTTTATTTAATTATATTTATCCTTACGGATTTTGCAATTTAATTTATCACTCGTAAATCATAATAGTAGTGACCGAGTTAATAATTTTTTTAACAAAAAATGAATTTTTAAAAGGTATTTAATAAGTTGTTTAATATATGAGTAAAACTTTAAAAATATAAGGGAAATTCTTGTTGGTGCCCCTGAGTTTAGGGTTATTCATGTTGATACCCCTAATGTTTTGGTTTGTTCGCTTTGTAATCGAAATTTTTCATATCCGTATCATTTCGATTCGAATTGATCAAATAGAAGATCATCACTATGTTTATTGACCTCAACTTAGTAGGATTCGACTCCTAAAACACTCAAATCCATACTCGAATCATTCCGATTTGAATTCTTAAGGTCGAAACGGGTTGTTGCTTCGGAATTCAAATCGACATGGTTCGGACATTAATTTAAGTATTTTAGGAGTCAAATCTTACTAATTTGAGGGCGGGAAACACAATGGTAGACTTGGATTTAATCAATTTGAACTAGAATGGTACAAACATGAAAAAATTTGGTTACGAAGCAAACAAACACAAACCTTAGGGGCACCAACAGGAAAAAACTTAATCGTGAGACACCAACAAGAATAACCCTAAACACAGGATACCAACAGGAATTTCCCAAAATATAAATATAAAAACACAGATTGGAGAGAATAAATTTTCCATTAGTAACTTATCTGATCATCTTGTATGTTTCATGTTATTTCATTAATTAGCATAAGTTATAACTCTTTGTTGATTACTCTTCCGTACGTGTATCCTTGCTAGAATGTTAAATAGTAGTTGTGATTCCACACGCAACTGAAAAGGAAAAAAAACCAGATGTATTATTGTTACATAGTTGCATCTCACAAAGCTAGGTAAAAGTAGAAAAAAGGTTGAGAATTATTTTTGCATGATCCAATCAATCAGTGCAAAAAGTGAGAGATCTCTTGAAATCTACAAAAGTGAAAAGCTCCATCTTCCATCTATTGACATTTGCAACACATTTAGACCATCTTGAAGGGTGATAATCTCTCTAAATATCTTATCTTATTTTTTTAATATTTTATTTCTTTTATATCACCTTAAGATACCTATATTCCACAATCATCATATTTATACCAAGTCTCTTATTTTTTGTGTCATCATCTTTTGTCATCTTAAATACTAAGAATTTATATGATAACATAGTCAATATGGATATCAAAATGTAGATAAAAATATCTTACATAGATTTGAAAAAATAAATTTACTAAATATTTGATTAATAATAACTTTATCATACAACTGATACTCAATTTTTGATTTACCCACCAAATATGACACAATCTTCTTCTTTTTTCCCTTTTTAAAAAATTGTTATGGTACTCCTAGTATTATCATTGAAGATGCCCTTAGGACTTATATCATCTTTAACAATGGTATTTGTTTTGAGTTTCATATGTATTTAAATAAATAAAAAATAAAATAAATATCAGATATTTATATTGAATCAATTAAGGAGTACCATATGAATGGTACTCCTCTCTATTTTTTTATTGGTTCTAACACCACATCTGACATTTTTTTCTTCTAAATGTCTATAATATTTTAAATTTCATTGTTAAAGATGGCCTAATACGCCCACCCCAGCAAAATACCTAATTTGTGACACCCATTTAACTTCAAACTCGGTCTCATAATATAGATTGGGTTTGAATCGTTTAATAGAGACATAAAGTTAGTACAAGCCAACAAGTAGGTAAAGATAAAATTTGATTCTTATTTAGTGATACGGAGTACTAATACATAGTGTTACTAATATAAATTTTACGATATAAAACCCAACGTAAATTTATAAATATAGTATAAGTAATGCATTAATATAATAACAATGTTTGAAATAGTAAAAAAAAATTAAACTCTTATGTCATTTAAATATTTGTTTAAACTTCCCTGAACTTCCCACATTTTGTAAAAATTAAAAGGAGAGTGGGCCGGAGGAGACAAATTGGGCCTACTTATGGCCCAAAACGAAGCCCACATAATCTTCTTCACCTTCTTCCCGCGACAAAGTATAGTGCTCATCAGTTCCCGGGGGGGACCAAGGACACAGCAACAATGGCGATGTCCCCCACTCTTCGAAAGCTCGATGAACATTGGATTTCTTTCCGATCAGGTAATCAATTAATTTTCCATGATCGATTCTCAGTTAGATATCTCTCTCATTGATTTGTCCTTTTCAAATTTTGATCGGGGGCTTTTCCCCCAAATTGTTGCTTCATCTCAATTGCGAATGTGAAAAAATTAGGCGGTTGGCGCTACAATTTCATGTACGGGTTCCAAAGCTATCATAATTGAACAGAAAAGTGTCTTCATTAAAAGTCCCCCTGCCCCAATTTTACGATTTTTGCTATAATTAGGGCTAGCGAGAAATTGAAGATTTTGGCGAAATTGAATGCAAATTTCAGTCCTTGACGGATTCTGTGGATCCATCGTACTGTAATTTGTCTGGGTTACACATTGTATTCAGCTAAATTTGAAGCTTATTGCATAAACTCAGGGGAAGGAACGGATTCATGTGAGCCAAATTCTTATTGGGTGAATCTAGGTTAAAAAGGAAAATTAGGGAAGAGTTTGATCAACAAAGCATATAATACTTAGAAAGAAAGGTCATTAGCTGCAACTTAATGTTTTTAATCCCATATATTGTGCATTAGCTGATAGTATTCAGAACTGATCCTACCACAAACCCATATCATCAGTAACTTTACACTCCAAAATCCAAACTTGTCAGTTACATCATATACCAATAAATCTCTCCTTTCAATCCCACAATGCACACATTCAACAACTAATCGCTGCGGTCAGAACGGAATGACTCGGATGCAGAGTCAAAGTGCTCTGAAACGCTCCACACCTTGACTGACTTATCCAAGCTCCCACTATACACCTTCCACTTCCCCTTCTCCTCCTCCTCCTCCTCCTCCACCGCCAGGCACTTCACGGGGCCCGCGTGCCCCGTCAGCATTGTCATCCACGTGTGCACGGCCCCCTCCTCCCTCCTCCACACACATATGTTCTTATCCGCGGACCCACTCAGCACCAGCCTCCCCTTGGCCGCCACGCACAACACCGCCAGCTCGTGCCCTTTCAGCACCCCTCCGTGCACCAGCTCGGCCCCGTCCATCTCCCAGAAGTTCACCAATCCATCACTCGACCCACAGTACAGGATCTCCCTTGTGGGGTCCATTGCCAGGGCGGTCACCGCCGTCTCCTGCTTTATCAGCGTCTTCACGAGCACGTGCTTGGTGGCCCCGCCCTTGATCTCCTCCCTCCCCCACGCCTTGACCGTCCCGTCCGCTGACCCCGTGAACACCAGCCCCTGGGACCCCGTCACGACCGAGTTGACCGCGTCCGTGTGGGCCGAAACCGACTCGAGGCACTTCGAGTCGGCGATCCGCCACACCTTGAATGACCGGTCCCATGACGCTGAGTAGAGGAGCCCGCGCTCCTCGTCCAGGCTCAGGCACGAGATGGCGTCCGAGTGCTTGATCCACAACACGGATTTGTGTCGTTTCACCTCGATGTAGTTGCTCGGCTTGATGGAGGCTTTTAGTATGTCCCTTAGGGTTGGCAACGAACCCGACCGTCTATGGACGGTCGGGTTCTTAGACGACACTTTCCAGACCCGGATCTTACCGTCCTGGTGGCCGCTGAAGATCCGAACGCGTCCCTTAGCGTTGTTGTCGTTCGAGATAACGATGGCCTTGACGAGGCCGCTAGCGGACTTGAATCCCGAAAACTCCTTGAGGTTCTTCCAAACGCGTATGTTCTTGCTGTCGGATCCGGTGTAGAGGAGGTCGCCGGCCCTGGTGGCGAGGGAGTAGATGTGGCCTTCTTCTCGTACGAGGCTGCCGATTAGGGCGGTGTGGGGCCCGGTGGGGACGGCTGGCGACGGGAGCCACGGGGAGTGGTGGTTTGAGTTCCAAGGGGACATCATCATGGGCGAGCCCTCGGCGCTGAAACGGGTCGTCGAGAAGCTGCTGTTGCGGTTCGAGTAGAAGCCGGTGTCGTCGGCTGCAGCCTCCACGGTGGAGGCGAGGTTGGGGTCGGAGTGGGTGATCATGGTGTGCTTGGATCTTGATATGCCATAGCCGTTGTCATCACTTGATGCATTATTATGTAACATTCTCTCTATACTTTGCAAGGCTTCAAAGGGTATCTTCAATCCGTGATCATCAATGTATGGGATAATATAAGTTGGGAAAAATGAGATAGATAAAGATAATTGGGATGTTAAAGATATAAGAATTTGGGATAGAATGAAAAGGGGGCAACAAATGAGGCAATATATGTGTATAAATAAGGCCAGGATGTATGAATTTGATGCTTTGCACGCTATTGTATTTTGCGGAAAATATGCAAACAAGATGACATCTATAAGCTTAACAATTTATATTATAATAATTAGGTGATAGTCTGTCAAATAATTTGGTCGACTGCAGAATTATAACGCTCGTTCAGATAAACGTGAGCAGCATTATTCTTGTTGATTAATTCTGTGTATTCATCTCTTGTAGCTGCTTATTCAGATTGGGATTTCTGGTTGTATTTGATATGAGTTAGCACTACTGCCTAAAATTAGGGAGTAATGTCTGCAAAATAGTGAATTTTCAATATATTTCATCGGTCATTTTAAAAAAATTGGTACCTTAAATAAAAAATGTTTGAATATGTTAAAAATATAGTAAAATTTTGAAATATATAATATTTAACATAATCATTCTAAAACAAGCTTCTTAACTTATACCTTTTGAGTATAGGTAAAAAAATGTATTTTTCGTATTTATATGTATGTTACATAATTGTATCTGAAATATTTTATGATATGGGTTGTTACCTGGTCAAGTGATGATATTTTAGCTTATGGGCATGTCACAAATTTGTATTTAAGTAAGAGAATGATGTGGAAAGATTTATTTTATGGAATATTCAGTGATGTTGGAGTTTCTCAATTAAATTCGATCATATACTACTCACCTACCTCTAACAACAATCAAATAGTCTATAGTAACCCACTTGCCCTCATTTTCGCATTATAATGGCTAAAAATGGACTCAAACATTATGATTCGTAATTCTTAATTTTAGTATTGTCCACAATATTATTCTTAATTAAATATTATTGGTCTCTTTGCATGTGAAGAGTGACATCCAGATCGATCTTGAGGAATATTGAGATGTTTATAATATATGTCTAAGTAAATACACTTGTAGATCAATTGTCTCCAATCTATTTCTCTACAATTATATATATATTGGAACAAATATTTAATTAAAAGGAAGAGTTGAATAAGATGCAAATGTGGTGCACCACTAAAATAGTCTCCCCCATGTCGTCGAAGGGAAATTAGGTACATCAAATAGATGCTTAGGCTTGTACATATATTGAATAGCATTACACCTATATTTCCTGCTAATTTTAATTCATGAAAATAAGTTAATTCTGTTTGATTAAAAACTTAATTCTAGGAATAATGGAAAAGGAAATTTTACATACCCCTCTAAGTATGAAACGTCAGTATTTTATAGGAATTAAAACTCTCATGAACTAAAATATCTGGATTTTTCAAAAGTAAAAACCAACTAAAAAAATATGTTTGATATAATTTCATGTGGTATTTAAATTTATGTAAATTTAATTACCAACCAAACGGACACTAAAAGTTTCAACCAAGTTGATTTTAATTTGGTTCATGCATTAGTAGAGAGCAACCAAGTTGATTTTAATTTGGTTCATGCATTAGTATTTAGTAGAGAGCTCAGAATTTCCAATAGAGTTTGTAGTGATATGATCAAAATATCAATTAGAGCTAAATTATTCTTTAGATAGATAAGGATGGTAGTGATTTTATATTTTGAGTGTATAATGCTTAGAGCACCCTTATGGGGGGCTAAGGGGCTCAAATGAGAGGTTTAAATGGAAGTTTTTTGAGTTTAAGCCTCCATTTAAGTCTCATCCCAAAAAAGGTGTTTTAATAGGGGGCTTAAAGATGGGCTTTTAGTTTCAATTTATATTTACAATTATGCCATTATCACCATAATCTTTTAAATAAATTACGATACATTTTATATTTACAATTATGCCATTGTATAAAATAATTTATTTAATAAATTACAATTATGTCATTATATTAAATAATCTTTTTAATAAATTACAATTATGTCATTATATTAAATAATCTTTTTAATAAATTATAATTATGTCATTATATTAAATAATCTTTTTAATTATTACACTTATGCCATTATATTAAATAATCTTCTGGGTTTAGTGGGATCACCTGTAACACGTCCACGACCACGTCCATGGCCACGACCACGACCGGCATCAAGATCTTGAGGTTGTGTGCTGAACATTGGGACCTCCATGAGTTGAGATTCACTCTCAGTTATGGCTTCAGAGAGCGAATTTTGAGACATAATATTCGCATAATATTGCACATTATAAGGATCATAAAAATCTAGGGATAAATCTTGAAAGTTTGGACAGTTACCATCATTTGGATTCATGATGAATGTGATATTTGGAAAAAGAGATCTCAGATTTTGAGAAAAGATAGGAATGGGTGGTTAATGTGTGAGTTTTACAATGACCATTACATCTTATTTATAGGCAAATAAAAATTATTTTTTACTTTTACAACTATCCTAAATTATACAATAAATAGTGGATATACATATCCTATAGTCATATATTAAATATAAAACTATCCTAAATACATAAAAAAGCCATAAAAAAATTCCACTATGTATTTTAATGTAAAAAAATGAAATTAATAGATATTTATATTTTAAACCACCATAGATAATTTAAAAATAATTTATTTCAATTAATGATATATAATATACAATAAAAAAAAATAAAAATATATCAAATATATTCAAAATGGGTATCTATAGATAGAGAAAAATAAAACTAGAATTATGGTATTTTTTTTAATTTTGGATTTATAAAAAAAAAGATATGATATTTTTTTAAAAAAAAATACCAACGGCCAAGAAATAATCTTGGCCGTTGATATCGCGTCACGCGTCGCTCATCTAACGAGCGACGCGGCGCCAATAAAATGTGGACACGTGGCGGCATCAGAAGTAAAGTAGTCGTTTGGCTACTTACTTCAAAACGCCGTATTTTGTTTGACTGGGGCCAAATTTTTGTAACCCCAACCAAACGGGTCTTAAAAACACTGTTTTTTAAGCCCGTTTGGATGGAGCTTAAAATTTCCCCTTTATTTAAGCCCCTCCCTGGCTTATGGGATGTCTTTTATTATTTTATTAAAAAAAAATAGTTTAAGCCCCTTCAAAAAAACCCCATAAGGACTGCTCTTATAGCCGACAACAACCATGTATGGACTAATTAATTCATGCATTTGATATCAAGATGAAATCTTATGTTAGATATCTTGGGTAAGGATCCTTATGTTCTCTATTTAAATTTGTCTTCTAGGTTCTTACTGATTATCAACTCTTGATGTACTAAAGTTTCCAGTAGTGCCCATATTTATCTTTCTTCCTTATAGACTAAAAATTTAAAACTTACAATTATATTCATCCGGTTTTGGTCGAGTCTCATAAATTCCAATACACAGTTTCTGCAAGGGTTTGGTTTCACTTTTCCTAAATTCTGGTTCAGATTTTCCATAAACGAAATAGAAGCAAGAAAATGATTAAAAAAGAGGAGCACAAAAAGCAAGAATGGGCTCCGCAAGAAAATGAGAAACCCAGCAGCAGAGGCGCGGCGCCGCTTGATTCCATCAGTTTCCCCAAAACCCATGGGCACCCAATTTCTGAATCTTCCATTCCATCTATAAAACCCTCGTCTTTGCTCATCCTTCAATTAATTAAATTACACATCATATCTCATCTGGATTTCAATTTTTCAATCGCAATACATCATATATATGATTTATGGATTCCAATTCCGTGCTGTCCAAAACAAACTCTTATAATGAAGAGGGGAAGATTAGCGTTACCAGGCAGATACGTCTGAAGGCAGTAGCTGAGCTCGATCGAGATGCGGTTTTGAGGAGGATACGACGTCGTCAGAGGGTCAACAAGCTTAAAAACGCGGTTCAAGCTCTCTTCTGTTCACCCTTCTCCTCCACCGCCGCCGCCTCTGTTCAGCGACAACCCCCGCCGTACACTTGGGTGGAGGATGCTTTCGCTGCTCCTTAGTTAGATTTTAGTACTTAACAACTTAATTACTACGGAGTATCTATCTTCCTTAATCATTGTAATTAGTGGATATTTGTTATATACGTACTATAGAAGTAAAGCTGCTCAGTTCATGGCTCAACCATCAAGATCAACCCACTCCTAATTCTACTCATAAGCTATAATCTACAATCCCTCCTAAATTCGAATGCTTGTCTTCACAATAAAAATATATCAAGTGCCAAATTGTCAAATTGAGACTTGCTCTTTTATTTTAAGTTTAAATTATTTAGAGTTTGTTTGCTGTATATATTTATAATTACATTTTTGTAAAAAAAAGCTTTTTTTATTATAATGGTATTTGGTAAAATATAATTATTCAAATTGTGAAGTATTAATTTCACAAACTCCATTATTTTTGATAAACCTTTTTTTATAAATGATAAAGCCATTATAAATGACCTTATTAAACAAACTCTTAATTTAAAAATTCATAACCTCCTCTATGTATGATCTTGGTGAGTTACTAAAATATAGATTAATTACATTTATGATCCCTATTCTTTTAAGAAAAATAGAAATTGATCCCTTAACTTATATTTGGTTTATTAAAACCTCAAAAAATTCAAAAAGTTAAATTCTCCGACCCCAACCAAAAGGTGGTCTGGTTCTGTAATTTATCATTATATATTAAATCATAAACTTTATTACATTATAGTCCTAGAAAATGCATTATATTAGATATCTCTAATCGGTGGTGGTTGAACATAATATCATAATATAATAGATGCGGAACAATTAGTTGTTATCGGAGTTGAATCCCCAGGGGCACTGACGCACCCAATTGGGGTGCTCATCAGATTTAACCAAAATCCCTCCTTCGTCCGCCATGAACCAAACGTTACCTTCTTTCACCTGATACTTTGTTGTATACAGGTCAAGTTTTACCGTCTTCGAATCCCACCAAAAACCGCAGTAAAAACGAGCAATTGCCCATATATCATTCGAGAATCTCCACTTGAACTCTTCGCCCAAGGGGAGCTCAAAGTAGCCCAAGTCCTCTCCCGCCGATTGGCAGTCAACGCTCAGGGGAAGGGCCCCGGGCATCAGGCCGTTCACCACGTGGACTGTGATTTCAGGAAGCCCAACTAATTTGGGCTCCTGGCCCAATCCTGCAGAAACAGTAGCGCTGGCCCAGCACAGCGCTGCTGCTAAGGCGAGAGCGTTCGTTGACTTCATTTTGAGTTCAGGTTTGCAAGGGATCGAACAGCAGAAGAGTTTATATATAAGAAGAGCATTGAATGAACGTTTCAAAATATTTAATCCTTGTCATCTGTTACTTGAGATGAGTTTCATAACTTTTACAAGTGTTTGAAGTTTCTGAAGGTTGTTATTTAATTTGCAGTTACTGGTGGGGAATGTTTCTAATGTTAAATGAAAACCCTACAATTTAATAAATCTTTACCTCTGAACTTTAATTGCTGGGCTATCCTGGTTGCTTCAGCCTCTTCCACAGCTGTTAGGCTCACAAAGTTGAAAACAGATGCAGAGTTAACACTCCAAAAAAAACAGCAGATTTACTAATTACTATAGCTCAAACTGTAGTTCAACCAGCAAAAGAATCAGCAAACTAACACCATCACCAAATTCAACCCCATTTACAATAGAAGACGTCCAAGAATGAGAAGAACTCGCGATTGTTGAGGATATGGTACCTGGATAATCTCATCTAGCTCTCTAACTAGAAACTTACCTTAAGATTAAATGAATCAACAAATACATCTGTAGCTGTGTCTTTACATCCTCCAGCTTTCCATTCAGTAAGAACGGGCCAGATTAACCAACGGTTTAGCCTTTCGGACATGCCCCATGCTGTTCACGAGATCTTTCCTAGTACAAACTGGGAACATGTTTATATCCTTGAGTACCTTCAGCCGCCACAGAACGTAAGGGAAGCTCAGCTGATCCCGAGAGGTGAAGCGGACCACTTCATTGAACCACAAGCACATGAACAGGTTTGTCAATGGTGTATGCTCTCTTACAATAATAGAGGCTTCGTTTAGAGCTGTGGGAAGCAATTAGGTAAATGAGACAATAGAACAATAGTTTAATTCCAGTTTAAGTAGAGGATAATTGCAAGATGGGTCTACCTTTCTTTCCATTAAACCTCCTGTCCTCAGGAAGACCATCTTTGCGGTACTGTGTAATTTGCACCTCAACTTCTTCAGGGGTGGCTTTGTTTTTCTTCACAACAGCCTTAGCTTCATCATAAACACTACCACGAGCTCCATGCTCTGATATTGCAAGTACAGAGTTTGACTGCCATAGAAGGGCTTCTAGGACTCCCAAGGGATCCCTCCTGAATTGAGACTTGGAATCCACCCATATAGAGAACCTTGCCTCCGGAAAAAGGCGATGAGTCAGCATCTGTCAAACACCAGAATTAAAGTAAGAACTAAAGGCAGTGCCTTCACCTCAAGTATCACAAGACATGCTGAAAAAGAAATGAAGGTTCCCTAATTATCAGAATGCATAGAACTTAAGGCAGTGCCTTCACCTCAAGTAACACAAGACATGCTGAAAAAGAAATCAAGGTGTATACTGATGATTAGAAAACCTTCAATTTTAGGTCTATTCTGTGTATAGATACACCTGTTTGTGTAAATACATAAAGGTTCTCTAATCATCAGCTCCATAAAACCGAGTTCCTAACATATTTTAATGACCGAGGTTTATCTCAACAGAAGTGACGGAAGTGCACAAGAAACAGAACTCGTTTTTATGCACAAAGCAGGTCGCTTTATGAGATGCAAACAAATAAGCTGAACGTCGACATCGCTGTACTACCTTGGGAATTTTTCCATTCAGTCGCTGGTCTGTAAAAGGTAGATCTTTGACAATAACAATTCGCCACTTCCCAATAAAGCCATCCTCATCAACTCTCTGCTCTTGAGCTTCCTGCATAGAGAGAGTAATCTCATCCCAAAATGCAACATAGCAGACCTGCAAGAAGTAGATACACTCTGAGACTACTAATCGTAAGTCTAAGCAAAATTAATAACAAGACTAAAAAAAAAATCTATATTAAATTAGATAAATGAAGGCACCACACATACTAACCTTCTGAATCGAAGTTTCTGACATACCAATAGGTTGATAGAGATCATCTCCACCACCAAAAGCACAAGTGGAAACCACCACCTTGCAAGTTTCCATGTATTTCTTGTCATTTTCGGAGATCTTAAATCCACCCTTCTCATTGAAGAAACCACAATGTACCATGGGAGTTGCACTGACCTGTTATAGAAAAGGCAAATTAGCTAACCAACTTTAGGAAATATACAATATACAGAAGCAGGCTACATTGGATTAAGGATCGCATCATGCAGCCTTGAATCATAATAAAGAAATACAAAGATGGAGCTCCAGACCTCAAAACTTTTATGCCGCTGACTGAATGTTTGGTATCCTGTAAATAAGTTAAATCTTCCAGCCTCTCCACTCTTTGATGTAGAATTCTCTCCTACATGGGGGTTACTGCTTTCTGATATGTACTCCAGCTTCTTGATGGGACTAGAATGACCATTACCTCTGGGTATATCCAAACGCTGCAGTTCTGCTGGAGGTAGAATCTTCAAGCAACCTGATAAACAATTTTGGTTTTAAATTGAGATGTTCTCTACTTATCAAACAACAAAACAGATGAAGTTCCATTTTTTTTAAACTCTCTAAACAGCAAGTCTTGCATGCTACTTGCTCAATATTAATTTCCTCTGATGGGGTAATTTGTGCATATAATAAATACTTTACAGTTGTCATCTTCTAAAGTGCTACCAGGATTACTCATGCTGAATGCTTAATAGGCATTGATAATGAAACAATGAATACAGTATGTTATGATGTTATTATGAAAAATTCTCAAGTGATTCACCTTTAGTAGTTCATCATCTTCTAGCCAAACTGTGCAAACATAGAAAACCCTCATTTCTTAATTATCAAATCGTCCCAAATATAGTTATGTACAGATTCAACCATCTACTTGTTCAATTAGATAATATCACACCATGATTTTCAGTATCACACCTACATTTGGATTATATGAGCATGTTACTCAAACAATCAGAATTCATTCTAACAGTTTCGCAAGTTCTGAATTGGGGTTCGAAACTAATTATAATCAAACAACATTATAATCGCCAAAAAATTCCGAGATTCAATATGATGAAAACTTTCCAGATTCAAATGCCCAACTATTATATACCAATTTCATCCAGTTTTGACAGATTGTTCAAGATATAAAAGAACCATATGAACAGAGAGGAGAGCAACTTACGTTCCTTGACACCTCCAACCACATGAAACGTGGGATCAAGACGATCTAAGTTAGCAGGCAACTTCTTCTCATTAATCCTGGGAGCTCGCACTCTGATCCCCTCGCTTGGCTTCCTACCAATTCGAGAAGCTTCAAAGAGAAACAATCCGAGAAAGAACAGAAGAACCAACACCGGCCACCATTTGACCAGCTTCCTAACGAGCCGCCGAACCCGCTCCTCGTTCGATCTGACCGCTGATTTCTTGCGCTTTCTACGAGCTCGTATCCTTATCCTCCCGGCGAGATCTTCGGACTCTTCATCGGAGACTGAAATAGCCACACTGTTGTTGAACATGGTAGAAGATCCCCGATGCCTCTTAGGGCTACGAGAATCGAGATTCTAAATCGGGCGCGTATCTGCAAAACCTAGTGGAAGCACCTCAAACGGGAGTCAAAAGAGTCGGAAAACGGATCAACCGCCGGCGATGAAGCTCTTAACTCCGTCGGAAAGGCGGTGCAGCCGCGAATCTTGCGGAGGAAGTTCGCACTTCGCAGTGACTACTAACAAGGGGCAGTAAGAGCGAAAAGTAGACTGGAAAATTTATTAGTATATATTTAAAAACGAATTATATATATATATATATATATATATTTTATTTTATTTTCAAAACATTCCAGATTGGGCTTCGAAAAGATTTGCCCTCATAACCGCAAGAAATAACGATCTTAGTAAACAATATCCAAGACTGCCTTGTGATTTCCCGATCATGATCACAGACTAAGCATATTTCTTTTTGTCACTAATTCTTCAGGTTGAGTCCGAATATGAAGTTTTAGGCAACTTTTTTTTTTTTTTTTTTTTTTGGAAAGCTCAGTCCGAAAATGTGCATCTCAGTATCTCACTCACCACAATTCACACTTGTATTATGATTTGTAATGAAGTTAAGTTCTGTTTCAAGCAGAAGTGAAGGGGTCCAATCCTGGAATTCTTGATGATGCTATTGCTAATAGCTCATTGTCAGCAGTGAGAAAGTCAAGCCAACTCGCTTAAACGACAAACTGCCTGAAATTACAACCGCTTCCAATGGTCAAGTCAGGGCCTTGAGAGCATCACACACGAACTCTAGCTTCACAGCAGGCCCAACCACATCCTCGCTTGCTTTTTCTACCAAGATTTCCATGGAGGTCTCATTCTCAATTTTGAGATTTGAAATCAATGGCAGAACAAGATTAGAACAGATTGATACAAATGAAACCAGAAATTAACATTGCCTTGGAAAGAATTAGGTTACAGACTTACAGAATACAAACAACCCTCCTGTAAAAGAACCATTACGGTATTACACAAGCAAAAACAACTCAATGTTGCTTCCCCAAATAAATACAAAACACTAAACCTGGCTATGAACAACACTAAATAAATAATTTCGACATGAAAGGAGCAAACTTCTAATGCAAAAGATAACAATTGTTGAGGCCGAATTCGGTCCAATTATAACCGTTTTTACACACACATACCTTTACATGGAGGCCAATAGCTCCCTCATCTCTGCAACAGATGGAACGTTCTCGTTGGGGTAGACCTTGCTCACGAGCTGAACAAAGCTGTCATACTTCTCCAGAAACTCTTTCTGCCATATAAAACAATGCCCACCCAGTTAAACACTTTTGTACCAAGTAGCTATTGTTTGAATAGCCTAAAAACAGAGCTTAAACCTCCTTTGAACAAGCGTTCCAGATATGGAGGTTTCTGAATATATTCAATAGAGAGATGTGCTGACCTTGCATTTATCCCATAAAGAAGGTAATAACTCCTCCGAAGTCAAGTTCTTTTGCAATTTCTTGTACATTGCAGCAACAGACTTGTCAACCTGAATCGTAAGAAGCACAATATACAGTCATGCAAAACCTAGCACTGAAGTTACCCGAGGCTAAAAGGAGTACAAAGCCCACAGTTCCAGGACCCATAAGAAAATCACACAAGTGCTTGCTTATTATGGCTTACCCCTGATAAGCTAGCTTTTAGAACTTTCCTTAGATCCATCTTTGACAATCCTAGCTGAAATGGAATCTGAAATTTACAAGGCACATCTAGATCAGGTATATATTCTGATGTAGAGTATAGAAAAAGTGCAATCCCACCTCATCAAAATTCCTAATTTTACATAATCATGTTAGGGTGCCCAAGTTGACATTGATGAATGTTAAATTTGCAGCAATGGATGTTGGTAAATAATATAGTTCTACCAGCAAATGTTACACAATCAGAGACAAATAAATCACATACGTCTGTAGCCATGGCCAAAAAGATGCCAAGAACGAATTTTTATAATTGATTTGGATCCCTTTTTGATGAGTGAGCAAAAGTTTCATGTTCATGGATCAGTGCCCAAGCCTGAAGGTTATAGATAATATTTCATATAGCTTCAGGTTGCCTAATCAGAGTTCAATTACACTAAAAACAATTTAGCCAGTTTCTAGGACTGATAATACGAGTCTAGAATAAAAGCAAAAGGGTGTGCACCAAACTTCTAGTAGAGAAGGTTGCACTTGATTACCCACCTCTTCTGGAGTAATAGTGTACATCAAATCCTCAACTCTTCTAGCAAACTGGAAAAGCTTTTCGAATTGCTGCAATTGAGTAACCCATCAATCAATAATCATAAATTTGTATTATAGATCACTAATGCCATGTCAAGACAAAGAAAAGAATTATTTCATTAAAGGGAAAAAAGCCTAGGTGATGAGCTTGTCGGCTTACATAATATATGATCATGCTTATGTGGCGAGTACAAGCTTGCTCATATGCTTCACTTGCTTGGTGATAAAATTTGGCGAGTGTTGGCACAACATTAGCCAGGTCATACAAACTGCAATAAGTGGATCATAATGAGCTATCAAAACAAAATCTGAATAGAGAAATTGTAGATGTAAGAAATCAATTGTGTACCTATTCTGAAATGCTGCATAATTCTCTAGAAGGAAAATATCAGTCAATTTTGAGTCAGCAGTCTGTGCAATCTTTTCCAAGGTTGCAAACATTATACTCACCTGCAAAATAACAGCCCTTTTCTCATCGCGAGTCTCCCAATGATAGCAGATTAAAATTTCAAACATGAATACAGCAATATCATTCATAATAGATGGTCTCAAGACCAAACATGCTAATGCCAGAGAAACATTTGATCTGCATTCTTTACAATACAACAGGGTTGAAAGATCATGAATGAGAGGCTTGTTTATGCTTTACTTTCAGAAACTATTTTTTTTTTAAGTAATCAACAAGCAATAGATCCATCTCAGAGGTCATCCTAACATACAATAAGATGCAACACATTGCATGCATGGCTTACTGGAGTTATTTAATGTGCAAACAACGACAACTGTCATCCTAACGTACAATAAGATGCAATACATTGCATGCATGACTTACTGAACTAATTTAATGTGCAAAATGGTTCATGAAGAAAACTGTTCATCAATATAATACACAAATACTAACAAATTTCGTATATGCCAGATCAACCAAATCCCTGGATTGTCCCGAGATGTACTGCTCCATGCGGGTTGCAAGAGATGCGAATCTGTTGAATACATAAGCAAAATGAAATGGAACTCAGCAATATCTATAATACAAAACACTAATCAGGAATAGAATCTACGGTCCTAACCCACCTAGTCAATCAGTACATAATTCAGAAGTCAACCAAAAAAGTATTTCCATTCAATAGTGTTCCCATAAATTACTTGGATAAATAGACGAATTTTAGGTGTAGATCTGTCAATCTACACATCTACATCCATGCCCAAGAAAAAGGCAAACAATGTATAGTTTAAAAAGATAACTTAAGAAGTTCAAACTAAAGAAATCATGACAAAAAGAAACAAATGTAAAAAGTAAATATTAAGATAATACCCATACCTCGGGATGTAGGGCAAGACACCGATTGCCCTAATATTCCGCTCATTTCTTTCTATCTGATGACAAGCTTCATCAACAAACTGAAAGAAGAAAAAACAAGGTTAAGAGGGATAAGCAAAACCCCAAAAGCCATTACAATTTAGTCCAACAGCTAAAACTTACTCGATTAAATTGTGAAGAAATTCTTGATTCCAGATCACTCAGCAAGATGCGCACATACCCTGCTGCATCTGCTTTCTGACCAGAAAGATAACGTTCTGTAACCCCATGCATTGATATGCACCGCAATGGATCAATCTTGTAGGCCCAGTCCACAACAGCATAGAAATCTTCCTGGACAAAGTAAGCGCGGAAACAAGGATAAAGGTACGGTGAAACAATGGAAGTGAATCTTTTGTGTATCTGACTTTCAAGAATTTACCTGGACTCCATCAAGGAGGTCATGTAAACATTCATTTAATGCAGCTAATTCAGCAGTATTTTTACCTGCAGAGAAAAATTATACACTAGTAATTGTTATGTGAAACATGTTGCATTGGAAAATAAATTAGCATGACCTTTCATATACATAAATTTGCAGGAGAAAAAGCAGAATCATTTTCACAAGAGGAAGATGCATTCAGAGCTGAGAACATACTTGCTTTGCTGTCATCATCATCAATGTCCATGATTCCCAAATCATCATCATCCGCTTCATCTTCATTTGGTGCACTCTTACCATTGGAAAGACTTCCTGATGGATTAAGTGTAGGAACCTCAAAGCACATAAAGTGTGCAAAGAAAGAACTCTACACTTTTAGCATTCACTCATTAGACTTGCAAAACGAGAAACAGATTTGTACACAGCATCATTACAAAATAACAAACATGTGAGACAGAAATTACCTCATCCACGAGGAGTGGAATAAAGATTGTCAACATTTTGGCATAAGCATCAGAAACTGCTGATGTGTCTGCATTGCCCGTGTTTTGACCAGAAGCAGCAGAGGCCTCAAGCCACACAGTTGGATTTCTTGATGCTTTAGTGCTAGCTCGGAGCTCATTTGCAAACTCCCGGGCCTGTATATGATCAAGAAAGCAAATATTAAAATATAAACTCGGTTTATTAGATCTCTATAACTGGAATTATATTAAAAAAATGCAAGGACTGTAGGAAAAAAAACTGAGAGAACAGTGAAAACCATACAAGCAATAAATTAACATTAATAATTTACTGACCTCTCTTCGAAGAAGCAAGTTGAGAGAACTACAATACGCTTTCCTTAGTGGAATCAAGCAGTTTTTATCAAGACTCTGTGGCAGAAAATGAGGCAGAATGAGCTACTATATATACAGAGGAGGTACAAATTAATAAAATTATAGCAGCAGAGTTTCTAGTAAATCTACCTTTAAATGTTGCAAGAGGCGAGCATATGTCCTGCATTTATAGCGCAAGTCGGCATGATCAGGCCGCTTCAATTGTCCGCGCTGCTCGGGAGCAGTATCAAGTATCATGTATGTTACAATGTCGCTATCATATTTTAAACTTACATATTTAACAAAAAATATTCTGAGTACCTGAGAGAAATAACTCTTGTCATTTATCATGAAATCAACCAGGCTAGCAAAGTAGCTCTTCAAAAATTCTGATGCTCTGCGAACAAATGTAGTCTTTAACTTTTCCATCTCAGCCTTCTTCTCTCTAACCTGTAACAAGTTGGAGCTCATGTAACAACTGGAATATAGTTTTATCAGTTTTCTCATTCATATTCATAGACCAGATAGTTTATAAGTTTTCATTCAATTCTGAAAATAGATCTCATGCAGTAACATAAATGCTTATCCACACCCGTCCCTTTACTCCTAGTCTCAGCCCATGATTCTACTCCGATGAAAAAAGAGGCACATAATGACAGGAAAAGGACAGAAATGTAAGGGAAGCTTATATAGCATGAGTTGATCTCACCCAGATACTAGCAAAACCCTAACATGATTTCATGAACTCTTCATTTCAGCATCATTGTGAAAAACCAAGGGAAAAACTTACAATCAATTTTCATAAATTAGTATGGTAGCGATATTTTAAAAAGTCAAGAAGAAAATCTCATAACTTGCTTCGATGAAACAATCTCCTTGCAATGTAAAGGGCAACATAAGACCAACATTCTTTCCTAGGAATATATAAGTTCTTGATCAGATAAATACACACACACAAAAAGGACTATTACATTGTTTGAGGTAAGATGAGACTAATAAGCAGGGACCTAAGTCACCTAACAAACTACAGTAATTAAGGAACAATGACATCAGCATGTCACATAAATCAGAGGTGTCATACCATGTAAAGAGGGATACAAGTTATTATGTTACAGCTTGAAGTAATGAGAAGTTAAGAAAATAAGAAAGAACATACAGCTCTCATATTTGAATAGGCAGGATCCAAATTTGGGGCTTCAAGGCCACGATAAGCATTGGCTAACCATTCACATGCTTCTACATTTTTAATCATGTTTGCCTCATCAAAGGAACCTCCTGCCAGGCATGCTGCATACTACATGCAGCAAAATAAAAATAGTTATTGTTGGGATCAAATTAAGTAAACTAGAATTGGTAAAGAAGGATTAATACCTCCGAAGGGACAGAAAATCGTGCAACAAGCTTATCAAGCTCTACGATTAATGATGTATTATTCACAGACTGCATCTCCAGCTTGTTATTTCGGATTTCTATCTGGATATTACATCAACAAGAAGGTATTAATAATAGGATAAGCGATATTATTATTTTTCTTGGAAATAAAGGGAAAGGTGTGAGAGCAGTAACTTGTTGGTTACTAATTACTATGTAATAGAGGGCCTTAAGATTTGGCTGCGAATGGCATGCTAAAATATCAACAGTGGTAGGGATTGTTTTAATCCTCAAATAATAGATTAGTAGATACAAACAAAATGATTTATTATCTGTTCCTAACAATAATTAAAGTATTATTATCTGCCAACATCCACAAGTATGTTCCTAGCAATTTATTTATAATGAATTTTAATTTGTGAAGGCTCCTTTGGCATAAAGGATTAAAAAAATGACCAGCAAAAGGGAGAATTTTAGGGAACAAAGGGAAGTAGGTACAAAAAGTAAATTAATAAAATAAAAAATCATGAGGTAATTATGTAACAAGTACCCCAAAAGCAAAATACGCCTACCGATTCAATGTCCTCTCTCATATGTCTAAGTTTCACGTTAAAAATCCCCAACCACTCATCCATATCATCCACGCAACCTAAGGCAGTATCAAGCCCTTGCAATACCTGCAGAATAGTAAAAAAAAAGTCAAATACATACGTACACCTTTCATAATGTCAAGAGTTTATCTACAAAATGGTACATACAAATGGATCTCCATCTGTCTCTGTGCAGAAACTTTCACCCAACAAGGAGACACCAAATGGATACAAAGCACATGTATTGTATGCTATATACAAGTTACAACTAGGATTGGAGTTAGAATCTATGACATGACTTCATTAGTAGCCTGTTGCCAGAAATAGAAGAAACTGCTACAGTATTAGTGATACTTGTTTGAAGACCATTAATGATGTTTTAACCTTAATTAATTTTATAAATCATGCATTTTCCACCAAAAAATAAAAATAACCTCACGTTCACAATGAAAAAAGAGGTCAGAAAAAATCCAATGGATGTAATGGGTTACCTCTTCAATCATTGGTTCAGTCTCTAAAATAGCGTGCACATTTGCTGCTTCCAAAGCAAGAAGTTCACGCTTCAACCTTTCAGAAAAAGCCTCTGCTTCACCAATGCCAAGGACATATCTGCAAGGTATTCAACATATAGTCATATAGAAACCCCTAAGCCGGCTGAATTGCATCTGTCCTATAACGCACTGTTCAAATTCATACATTAAAAGAATCGGAATTGGAGAAACAAGGTTAAGAACCTAGCAAAAAGCAGATTAAAGAGTTTTAAGGCTGAATTGTCTCTTATGCCATTCAAAACAATTAGATACCCAACCCATAATGGAAATCAAGGTCCGCTCAATCTCAACTCAGATGAAACCAGCTTTACAGTATTAAACTGGTTATTGTTGCACAAATTTTACTACAGAAACAGTGTTCATGGGGGTTAACAATGACTTAATAAAAAGAAGAGCATAGCTATGAAGAAGGTTATTTTTGCATGAGCAATAAGATCTTATGATATGAGATTCAAAACTTACTACAGGAAGAACACTTAAAATATGAAGAAAGACGTACGTGCCTAGAAGAGCTTCCATATCTTCTTGTTCGGCTTGTGTTACAAGTTCTTTCTCAACTGAAACTTTCATTTCTGTCTCATTAACCAAAGCATCAAGAGGTCCATCTTGAGTAACTACCTGATTTGCTATGGCTGGTGTATTCTCCTGTAAAAAAGAGTACACATAATTCCATATTTCAGTCAGAAGACTGCCAAGCATGGAATTTAGATATCAAAGTGTAGCAGAAGCTTATAGATAATAAATCATAAGAAGCACGGCACTGTCCATTTTGAAAAAATATATAGTGAGTGAGGTGGAGTGACAGAGAGAATTGCTCACATACCTTAGCCCAAAGAGCCATTTCCACGACATCTATCCCAACAACTTTTGGAATTTGACCAAGGATATCCTTGCATATATTTAGAATGGAAAGAAGAAAGCGATTCCTACATGAAATCATCGCGATAAAAAGTCAAGAACATGTTATTTACAAAAGCAGAGCAATATGATGGAGCTACCTGTCATCAATGTTACGCATTGTCCATTGGGGTGGAGCAACAGCAGCGTTCTGGCTACGGAGGTTATCAAAACCCTTCGGTCAAACATAACCAACAGAGTCAACGATGTCATGAGGATGACAAACTACATTCAATGATACCAAGAGAAAGAAACACTTATATTCTCAGTGAGAAAGAGTCATCAATACCAGTGTAAAAGTACGGCCACTGGGATCATTTGTAGCGACCTCCACCTTTGACAAATGCTTCAGCTTATACAGTTTTGCTGGCTTCAAGGATAAGAATCGAACCATGATATGATTTTTTTTGTTTATCAATAATTATTCAGCATATCAAATTGTTAAAATTGAGACATACAAGCAACAGTGTAGAACAAAAATCACCAACGTGGTACCATGATATAACTAAGAACACTCTGGATAAGTAAATTGAACAAGGACATTACCTCAAGGACACCACCAGACGAAAATTTCAGTACTCGAAGGAAAGCCTTAGTCCTCTTTTCCTTATCTTTCACTGCAGGAAGTAAATTCATTCAGAAAAATAAGATGAAAGGCCTGGGATGATTGGACTCAAATGATTGACACCCCACAGATTCAATAAGTTGGAGAAGCGATCATGAACGATAGAATATACGGCGACAACCAAAACAGTGAAGAAAGCTGAGAAGATCTGGACGAAAAATTAGAGATGCAAGATCAAATCGGGAGATACTCACAGCAAACAGCAAGAACCCTAGGTTCGGCCATTTGACGGCCCAATTTGAGATTGCTGGATTTGCCCCAAACTCCACGGCTCTTGAAAACTCTGATCGACATTACGATCTTCTGCCTGGAGCCTTCAATGGCGGCCTGACAAGCTCGTAGAAGCTCGCGGTCTTCTGCGCCTGGTTTCGCCATTGTTGATGCGCTTGGAATTAAGCTCGCTCAGAAGATCATACACGATCTCCTTCCTCTCTCTCTCTACCTTATTTCTTATTTTTTCTAAACCCTTTTCTTTTATCAGGAGAGATTTCCCCTTTTTAACTTCAGCCAAAGGGAACTTGTGGTAAATAAGTGAACGGAGTGAATGGGTTCGCTTTATTTATAAGCCGGGGTCAGCGTTTTTTTTAAGCAGATCGGTTCGCGTCATTTGTAAGCGGACCGATTGCGTTATTTCTAAGCAGGCCGGTTCGCGTTATTTCTAAGCGGTCCGGTTCGCGTTATATTAAAGCGGGCGTTTGCGTGATTAATTAGCGGTCGGGTTCGGCTTAAATTTTAGCGGGACCGGTAAAATCACGCCCCCTTCCAATGGCGGGAGCAGAGCACTCAAATTAATAGATTTCTAGGGTTTTTTTCTCTTCATCGTTGCCATGGCGGTGTCTCCTGAAGCAAATCGGCGCCCAAACTCGTCTTTCCAAGGAATCTATCGTGAAATTGCTCCAGGTATCCCACTTACCTTCTTATTTATTTATTATTCTCGTGAATTTTTCGTGTGAAACTATAACCTTTTTCACCGCAATCATCTTAATTTCTTGTCTCAATGATCGAGTTCAATGTTGTTGGATCATCAAAATTGACTTCACAAAACTTTAATAACCGTGAAATCTTACATATAGAGGTTCCAATTTCAAGGTACATAGATCAAATTCGGTTTCACTCAAACCTGTGGTAGTATAAAACATTCAAGAAAACTCTTCTGTGGAAAAATCTTCCCGCCAATTACTACCTCTATCATAATTATCTGCTAATTAATCAGGTCTCTGCAACCGATCCTCCCCATCTACGAACCCTACTCTCTGCTTCAGAAGCCTGCAGAATTGTAAATTCACACACTTCAGCTTTGTGTCAACCAAATCTATACAAAAATAACCCCAAAAAAACACACCTCTTTACTCCAATTTGTGAGTGCAACGATCACAACTAGAATGATGGTTTGCAAGCAGATTCCTCCTATCATTCCACCCCAAATTCCCTACAATTTTTCATATGCTAAGTCAGCTGATAACCCCACTGTTATTCACAGTAAAAAAAATATGTTGTTGATAGGGCGACTTACAGCAACGCCTAAATCGAAAGTGAATCCTAGGAGAATGCCAGCTGGCAACCCAATGACGTAGTAGCAACCTATGTTGATGTACGCGACGATAGCCTGCCACCCAGCTCCAATCGCGACACCTGGACGAAGCAAAGCCACGTCATATAAATTGAAATTGTTGTGATTTTGTTGCATTGTAACTGTTTTTACCGGATAAGACAGGTTGGAGGCTGTTGAGGAGGACTGTGAAAGCAAGCAAGATTGACAGCTGTGAAGTTAGCTCAGCAACAGCTTCACTGGTTGTGAAGAGGTACGGAAACCAATCTTTAGTTGCGAGCACAACAGCAAAGCAAACTACACCAATGGCGATTGAAGTACCAGAGACGACGAATACTGATATCTTTGCTTGTCTGAAGTTGCCCGCTCCTAATTCGTTTGATACTCTCACACTGGAGATATGCAAACAAAGGTGAGATTCTTTGTAGGATTCTGAAATTACAATTCTGAAGTTATAGAGGTTACCTAATGGCAGCATTGAATCCAATTGCAATCATTGCATCCCATCCTGATATGTTCATGCTGCAAAGGAGTCTCATAATTAGATTACACGTGGAATATGTTATATGCAGATTGAACATGAAATGGTGATTGGATGTTACCATATAGAGATGGCGTCAACTGGGATTAAAGGGTTGGTTAAACGACCAGTGATGACGATTAGGATCATCAGATACCAAAACTCCAAGCTGCAAAAATGAGCTTCTATTTACTGCTGTTTACAGTGTAGAAGTAAATGGTGTAATTTTGCAGGGTTTACCATAACATGACAGCAGAAGCCAGAGAAAGCTTGACAAAGCCCCACAAGTCAGCAAAAGCAAGCCAAGAGAAGCCGCTCCAGGCGCCGTCAGAGGTTGTGATGAAGATGTAGAGAAGCTGACCAATGACAATCAGCCACCAGGACGTGTTGAGCATGACAGCGGCTCCAACTAGGCCCCACCCGAACTTGAGCATGAACAGCCAGCTCAGCAGCGTGTGGAGCACCAGCACAATGGCCGAGACCAATGCCATGACCCACACTTTCCTCTGTGATTGCAAGAACTTTTGTATTGGGAAGTTCAGAGCATATGCAAACAACTGAGGAATCATCCATATTGCAAACTTACCTGCATCCAAATTGCAATCACTTGTTTTACTGTTTGTTTGTTTTTTAACTGGCAGGCATTAGTAATCCCACATACTAATTTGTATAAACTATACTTTCACTGATAAATTATCAAGCCACACAAATTCCAGATCAAATGCTCTACTCTCTTCTATGCTTTCTTTAGGCTTAACTTGTTTATTTTATACCATAAACCCTGAATTATAAATTATAAACATAAAACATAAACCCTAAATCCTAAAACCCTAAATTCTAACACCTAAATATTATTATATTCTAGTTCCTAAGTCTTAATTATTAACCATCATTTAGGGTTTTAGATATAAAATAAGCAAGTAAGACCTAAAGAGAACATAGAAGGGAGCATGATTAGGGTGTAGGAAATTTAAAGTGCACAAATTCAGACATCAGCTTGCACCTACCAAAGATCATCCCTTTTTTTAATACATGTAAAAGCCGACAACCGCGATTAAATGCGACGCAGACGATATTAATGAAAGGAGGTCCACAGAATAGCTGTCATCAGAGCTTTAAATTTTGGCTTGTACATGTGAAAAAGTCAGTATCCTTTAAATTCAGCCAGGGAACTTCTTCCAAAGGTCATGAATTTGGTGAGTCCAAAGATTCAAGATGAAAGAGTGATACATACCAGCAGCCTTTGAGATTTCAGTGGTCTCTCCACATAGCACAAGAATAGGAGGGGACCAAATGTAAACGGGGATCAAAAGGCAAGCAGTAGTCACCAAGATTACCCAAGATCTCTGCATGTAAATCCCCAACATTCTTACCTGCCCTGCACCAAATGCTTGCCCACAAAGAGTTTCCAATGCACTTCCCATTCCCAACTGCAGAATAACAAGAAAACAGCTCATTTCCCAGTTGGGTTAGGCATGAAAATTAAATTTTAAAGACCCAACTTGAGAAATTTCCAATGTTTACTAGAATCCACTAATGCTAAAGAGAAGACTGTTGGCAGAATCATTGCAGTGGTTGATGATCATAAGAATCAAGCATTCAACTATCTAAAGACCCAGCTTGAGAAAAAACCCATATGAAGAATTACATTAATCAGAAAGCATTGAACTTTGAAAACAGGGGATATGAACAAATCAAAGGAATTGAAAAGAAGAGGTGGATTACCATGACACCAAAAGCCAAGCCGGCGATGACCGAGTTTTCAACAGAAACAGCAGCAAGATCAAGATCTCCAAGATGTCCAGCAAAAGTCTGAGTGATGGCTCCCAAAGAGTACTGAGTAATGGCGGTGAAAATTGCTGGCCCAGCAATGTGCCATAACAGCTTTGACTCTTTCCCAAACTCTTGAAATGGGGTGAGTAAACTCTTGGTCTCCAACAATGGGGTGTTGTTTTCCATGGCTACAATTGGATATCCCACTAAAAAAGCAATATGAAAGAAAGCTTATTTCTGGTACTTATAGAGCTTTTCCTACATGGGTCTTGCAAGTTTTACATAAAAAAGAAAAGGGTCGGATTCATTTTTTTTTTTTAATATCATAAAATTCATTTGGGTCTTCTTTAGGTATAACAAAGCTGGATTCTTTATTGGGATTGAGGGATAGTGTGAAGAAGGTGGTTTTGATGTGGTCGTTGGTGTTTGAATGGTAGTTAGGAGATATTCTCTATTATGATTTTATGATGCTTTTTACAGATTAGGTACATTATATACCTATTAAATCATTACAGAAGAGAGAGTAATAATCAGAACAGAGGGACCACTTAATCAACCAATTTTGGTATTCTGAATGTAACATTGACATTAACTAGAAATCGAAGCTCGTGCTTCGCACGGGCCTTTTGTGTATATGTAGTGTCGCAGTTTAAATGTGAGTTTGTAATATATGGATTATTGCTGCATGCTTTATCTTAGATGATATATTGTTTGATATGTATTTAAATGTAATACCTAAGTATTTTAGGTATAAAATGCTATGATTGTACGAAGTACAATTATTTTTATTTATTTCGGTCATAAGTTCATTTTAAATTTTGAATTAGGTAATAGTTGTGTTTTGTAGGGATTCGAATTTTTTATTTGAAAATATTTGGATAATATTTTAGAAATGCCTATATAATTATATGTTATGTTTGAACTTTGTCCATGAGCACCTCTCTTTAGTTTGGGGTCGTCTCCAAGTACTACTAAACGTTTTTTTACAACACTTCGGTTGTTACCTGATAAGATAGTTTGGCAAAACAGGAAGATGTCTTACCACATGTAGAAACTTATCAAGATTTACAAACTTCTCGTAATCAAATGCTTAAATTTTAGATACATATCATAATAGTTGAACCTCGCTAATAAGATATGTCCTTGAAAAAACAGTCATTGTTGACATTTTCTACTAGGATATGCATCAGAAAGACATTTTACTGTGCTTTCTTGAAGAAACCGGGTTCAGCAACATGTAATGCAGCAGTGACAATATACTTTGCTTTAGGGACCAAGCTAACCTTCATCACATAGTTGTTGAGGTCTCTTGTTGGCACTATTGTCCTTGCGGTTACTTACATTATCGCCAAGAATCAACAAGTGAGACCGCACAGTACATCTTTCATCACCTGGACCAAATTCCACACAAAATAAACATGTAAAATCATACAATTCCTTTTTTTTATTTGCATCTAAACTATCATAATCAAGCATTGAGGCTCTAAGGCATTGAGTCTATTAGTATGTAATAGTATAGTAATAAAAAGGTCACTTATGTTCAATTTGACGAAAATTCAAAAGAAAGGCTGACCCTTCAAAAAAGTGCTTATACATATTACAAGGTCCAACTAACACCAAAAGCTTTGTTTATCTTCAGTTTACTAATCAAGCAATAACCATATCCTCGGACGGGTCCTTGAGAGAGTAGAATGCGTTGCTTTCCTTAGGAACTGAGGATACCAGTATGTCATAGCCTCTATTTCCCTCCCGAAGAACCTGCAATCATGATATGAAGACGACTCCATTCATAAAATGTTTGGTAATATTCATGTTGGTTGAATGAGGAAGTGATTCAAACCCATTCTGTAGGTTTTGTAAGGTATAGGTAAAATTAAGCCTACCTTGAATGCATCTTCGTCTGTGCGGCCATCACCAACATAGACGGGGAGCACATCGTCCCGATTAGCAAGCCCTGCAGCGAGTCTAAATATTAGAATGAAACTCTTTTTGAGACTCTAAAACCTAACTCCTATTCCACAAGAAACATACTGATCATAAAATAATTGAGATAAGGATGCATATTATCGAGTGATTCAAGAAGAAACTCGACCTCTTTTCCTTTGTTCCAGTCTATTATGGGTCGAACCTCTAAAACCTGAAGTAAGAGACCAACATCAGATTCAGGATATGAAACAGGGGTATATATCGTACCAATGCAATGGAGTTATTTTTTTTATATGCAGTATATTTCAATGCAAAATTGCATACCTTTCGCCCATAAGTTAGTCTTAAACACGGATATCCCTTGAGTATATCAGTGACAAGATCCCAAACTGTTTTCCAATCCTGGAATGTTCAACCAACAGGAAAAAAATCGAGCATGTACAACATTTTACAAACGGGAGGGAAAAGTTACATCTGTATGATCTGATCTCAGAAATTTCACCTTTTTCATCTACATTACGATAATGTACAGAGAGACAAAACTTGTTGTTCTCTACTGTTGCTCCCTTAATGTCTTTAGTAGCCTTAAATAAGAGATGTCAAAACCTGCTCAACATCAATATAACAAACCCTAAATTAAACTGAGTCAAAAATACAATCCAATCGTAAATTACGTTTCTTCCATTGAAAAGGAATGTGCTAATACATCTTCAATCATAGGCAAAAAACCACTTGCAGGCTAGAATAAGATACATTCCTTGCCCTACACAATCTAAAAGGACATATCATATTATTTCAACTTCTAACTGTTTTCTCCTAGAAGAGATGTTTGTGGCAGTCAAAGATCAAGTCAGGTTAATTAGCATGAGTTCTTACCTGCTTATCAGTGGATTTAATACAGTTAGGATGGCCATCAAAAACACCATGTTTTGCAGGACTCATGAGATTTGCAATAGCACTTATGGTCAATAGAGGAATGCAGCGCTCCTACCTTTATAATCCGTGTACTCAGGATCAACATAAGAATCAGGCAGGGCAAACAGCACACCAGGAAGACCTATAAAAGATGACAACATAAATAGTGAATTGACAATACCACTCACAAAATTCAAATGAACAAACTGAAGTGAAATACTTAGTGCAAACCTTCCATCTTATTGGCGGTTTCTTCATCGACTTCACATCCGAACCCAAAGTACCTCTCACATGAGACATTATAGATTTTCTTCTTTGCTTCTTCTTCACTACATTCATCATTTACAGCAAAACATTTAAGGTTCACCAACCAAAGAAGCATAATCAAAATGCCAATAATCTCTAACTATTATCCGAGAACAATACTCGAACAATTTTAGGCATTTCCCAATCAAAACTCTATCACGAAGAGCAAAATTATACCCAGCTACCGCATCCGCCCCCATAAAAAATTACCCTTGAGAGCTAATTCACGAAGAATGGAGACAAGATAACAAAATAGGTAGAACTACAAAAAAAGAAATATCATAACAGCAATATTATTAACACTAATGGAAGAAAAACCTAAACTAAGTTCACGCACTTCAGATAATACAGAGGCATAATCAAAACCCTAAAATCCTCAACCCCGTTTTTCATCCCCTACCAAATTACCTTCCAAGGATCTTAGAGAGCGTCTACAGGAAATTCTTACATCATCAGACATGAAAGCATATTCTGGATTGTCAACAATAGGTGAGACTGTTCCATCATAATCCAGAAAAAGAGCCAGATTCTTTCCCTTTGCAAATTCAGTTATTTGTTCAAATGATGCAAGAGCCCCCAGATTCGCTCCCTCCTTGGCATCTCCAGAGCTAAAACATCACAAAACTATGCACAGTGAAAACAAAACCCCTAGAAATTTCGCATGAGGAGTGGGATAGAGATACGGCACAGATAATCTTACCAACGGATCAGATTCTTCTGTTAGTTGTGATGAATACAACCTCTTCAAAAGTTCATCGGTCATGATACCATCTTCTGGTGCTCCTGCAGAGGACTACACCAAAAATAAATTACAAAAAGAAGAAGAAAATGTTAAGCATACAACTCTTCGCTAAAAGTGGAGAAGAGTTGTGTAATCGTAGTAATTATCTTATAAGAAAAGACAAAGTTGAGCAACATACTTGCCAAGTTCTCACAGCAAGATCAGTCCCTAAAGAGAAGGCGGAATACTCCATATCTTCCTCTCCTGAATAAAATCCTAAATTTAGCAGTGCTTCCTGCCACAGACATTGAAGAAAACCTTATATTTTGAAGCAACGCCACTATCATCGTTGAGCATATTAATGAATAAAATTGGATCAATAAAACAAAGAGAATGATAAGAAAATTGCTCGGACCTGCATCAACCGAACCTCTTCGCCTTCGGATCCAACCTTCAATGTCTTACTGTGCGGCTTTATAGCCTTTGCATGTTTGTTGTGGTCTTCCTCCTCGGTCTTCTCCTTAGTTGTTGGATCCTGCTTCTCAGTGACCGCTGGAGGAGGAGGATGAGGAGGAGAAGAGGAGGGAGGAAGTGCGAGAGATCCCGATCGAGGACTCGGGAGAGAAATTGTGGTTTGCGAAACAGAAGCAATTCGTGATAAGGAGTCAGAAAGCGAAGTCCGATGTTCGATTTCCGATTCCAATTGCTGAAGCCTGAGGCGAAGCATCGAGATCTCTCGTCGATAAGATTCTCGCTCGGAAATCCAGCGCGACTCTTTGCGTAGCCATCGCTGCTCTTCTCGAAGCCACCTTTGCTCCTCCCGGAGCCACCGAGAATCTTTGCTTTCGCCGGAATTCGAACTGGAAAAGGGAGCAGTTGCTAGGCAAAGGAAGTTAGATGAAGAAGTCGGAGGAGGTGTTGCGCGGGAGAAGGTGCAAGGCTTTGGAACACGAATATGGCGGTGGAGGAAAGATACAAATATGGCGGTAGTTGAAATCGTCATTTATCCCTCTCTTTATCTCTGTTTCAGAGGAAACTGCCAGTTAAAGCAAAAGAGTTGTGACTCCAAATGATGCAAGAGCCCCCGAATTCGCTCCCTCCTTGGCATCTCCAGAGCTAAAACATCACAAAACTATGCACAGTGAAAACAAAAATCCTAGAAATTTCGCATGAGGAGTGGAAGAGATTGCAAATACCTGGTTTGATTTGGAGGATGAGAGCGAAAGAGGAGAGTGGAAGAAATGGAGCATTGGCCAAGTGCCCTAATCGTCGATTTTGAGGGCTTGGATTTCATTACGTCGACCTTTCACAAATCAATGACGGTTACATCTGGTGTTGTACATGAAAGGGCTTTTTGAATGCTACTCTTCAGGCCATCGCATAAATGCAAGAAGCAGCACAACCTGTAGCAGGCTTGTATACAAAGCCCATATATGCAGGGTCTAAAGCGCCTGAGGCCCAAGCCGAATGTGAAGAGTAGCATTTAGTGGACACAAAGTCCTTTAGGCCCAATGGAGCTTACGGACACAACTGAGGAACAACATGCAACTTTCATTTGGAGCATTCAAAGAGTAGCATTTATTGGCTAGAAAGTCAACTTTTAAATATATATTGATGTAATGCATTTGAAAATCATACTACCAATTAATCTCAGTGAACAGAAATAAAATGTTATCCTTGCCAAATTGCAGGTCACTCTATAAGCAAGGAAAGATGACGTTACCAAGTTCATAGACACAAGTCAACGATTTGATCTGAGCCACACATTTCTACTTCTCATTCCCATCGACAGCCTTGTTTTTGTGTGATTGGTCTGATAAGCTTGACGTTGCTACCTACTACGCGCGCTTTTTATGTCTTCGGCGTTACATTCATCATTGTTCCCAATTGCAACCCAACTTTTGACCCTTGAATATGTATACTTATTACATTTCAATAGTGTAATACCCGTGCCTTATACGGGATTTGTTTATAGATATTTTTACATTTATAAGAAAAATATTTATTAAATTATGGATGAGTCATTGATTCAATATTTTTTTGATTAGTTATTTGAATAAAACATGACTAACCGAACATTAAAACATATTCAAGATATACGAAAGACTAATTATTTAAAGAGAGACGGCACTCTCCATAACTTTATAACCTTTATTAATAATAAAATTGGCTAATTAGTGTTTCAAATAGGTATAGTCACACCACTTACATCAATACTACTAAAAACATCAAAAACACTAAAAATGATCATATAATACATGAAAATGAAACAAAAAAACATTAAATGTGGAACGATGTTGAAAATGACTACAAATTATTAAAAACTTCTTTGTATACTACATTGGTTGTAGTATTATACATCTTCTTATCTTTGTCGCAAATCAATATATTCAAACATTTCTTGCTAGTTACCCTTGATGATGTAACATAAAATTGACCATGACTGAAAACAGGGCATGGAAGATACAAACCGACATTTGCAAGAGATTGGCCTTGGCTTTTGTTTATGGTCATAGCAAAACATACACTCAAGGGAAATTGTCTTCGTTGAAACTTGAAAGGGAATGAAGTGTCTGATGGTGACATTATCATGCGAGGAATCAACACCGTATTTCCGATATTGTTGCCTGAAATAATTCTCCCTTGTATAACATGACTGTCAAGTTGCGTGGTTATCAATCTCGTCTCATTGCATAAGCCTAAAGATTGATCAATATTTCGAAGCAGCATAATAGGCACCCCAACCTTTAGTTTGAGTACATGATTTGGCAGACCAGAACATCTAAGACTGTTCAAATAATCAGACGTATAAATACTCGCATCACTGTCTTTAACAGAACCTGCCTTGCACAAACTATCTGAGCTGAGATATATCTTTTCATCACCAGGCAAAGAAGACAATATATACTCATTAACTTTATCTACCTCTTCGTGTGTTGGAGCAAGAATTGCTCGTTCTTCAAAGTATGCAGGAGACAACTGATCTTCCATTAGAGAGGGATAAACAGATTTAACAAGTGCTGGAATCAGATCTAAGTCATAATCCTTGACCAATAGTTCATCCGGGATTTCTATTTGCGCTTATCCATCATGGTCAACACCTGCAGTCCCATCTCCGATGCTTAATATCCAATCATAAAGTTATTTTGCCTCTTGGATCTCAGATTCAGATGTACCTTGTTGAATCCTCATGTTCCTAGTCAGCGTAAGAACTTTGCAATGGTCCTACAAATAAGAGGAATTAATTGTGGCAACAACAACATCTTCCCTGCTCCCTTTTGAGATAACGGGGAGAATTTGCCTAAAGTCTCCACCAAATACTACGACTTTCCCTCCAAAAGGTTGCTCTAAACTAAGTGGATTTGTAGACCGTAAAATATCTCTTAACGTCCTGTCTAAAGCTTCAAAACAGAACCTATTTGTCATGACAACTTCATCCCATATAATAAGTTTGGCGGCACATATCAACTCTGAAAGTTCAGTACCTGAACATATATGACACGTGGAATCCTCATTAACTTGCAAAGATATTTTAAACCTCGAATGAGCAGTTCTGCCGCCAGGTATTAGGAGAGCTGCATTTCCACTTGAAGCAACGGTAAGCACTATTTCACCTTTTGACCTTATAGCCGCCGAAAGTGTCCTCCATATATACGTTTTGCTTGTACCACCATAACCATATAAAAAGAATACACCCCTGTTATTTGATAAAACAACATTCATGATCTCATCGTACACTCCTTTTTGCTCCATTGTAAATCTAGAAAGTAATTGTGAATGTTCCTCATCTAGACATAATTTATCATATCGAAGTTCATCTTGTATAAGCTTATTGAAACCTTCAGATATGAGGCTTGAATCTATAGAAGGCATGGTTTTATAGTGACTCAAACTACTACCATTTCGTCGTAATAACTTGTCAATTTCGGCAAGAGCGTAGTTTTGTAATTGGTCATCTGTAACATGCAAATCTGCATATAAATAGAATTCACATGTCAGTACAATTAAATGAGTACAATATATTCCGCCAAAAACTATCTCAAATGCAGTTAGGATTATGATCAAGTAAATAACATTAATGAAATACATACCCTTAATTCGTAGAATTCCCCTCTGTTTATCGACAATGTCATCTGCTAGAAGTCTCCATGTTTGTTCCCAAACAAACTCTGGTTTTGCCATACAATCAGACACCAAAAGAAATACAAATAGACTCCTAATGTAGTTTGTTGATCCCCAATAACTTGCTTCAGTTATCCCGTCAACATATTCTCTGTCATCATCTAACAACCCCAATGCATAGCAAGCTTCTTTAAATGTACTATAAACTGAACCTTCAACAGTCCTTAAATCTTCGTAGCATGTTGGTCCTTTTATATGATTCAACAAAATTCTAAGATAGTACTTCTCGCCAATACCAGGAGCTACGTGATAAATCCTTCCAACAGAACCACGCATGTCACATTTTTTCCAATGCCTAGTTGAAGCTACCCAAACAAATTTCTCTGGAAATTCAGAATAAGTCAAATCTTTAGCTTCTAAAAACTTTTTGTTAGACTACATTCATTGCAGAAACATTGATTTATCACTTTCATGATCATTTAAGACAGCATCAATAGGATCATCATCATTAAATAAAACGTTTTCCTCACCGGGAAGGTGCAAATTCAAACATTGAACAACAGGAGTCATGTAATGAACATCAAAGGCAAAAATCCTCCAAGCCGCTTCACACGCAGATACATATCGGGCGGTGTAGTAGTTTTTTATTTCGTCCATGTAATTATCACCGACATTGTTTGTTTCATAGTTTGTAATTGAAACAGTGACGCGATCATGGCCTTTGTTTATGTACTTGAACAGATACTTGATAGAGCCCGATCGGTTGCACCATTCAGCATTTATATGTGCATTGTATTTTGGAAGAAGAAATGCATTGTAAGGAACCACATACCGATTATCAAGGGGAACTCCACTTTTTTCTATCGTTCTACCGTCGTCACGTCTTCTGTACACAGGGTACCCATCGTCATCAACAAAAGTCTACTCAACAATTTTTTTTGGAAAGTACTTTCTATACTTTCCATCAGCCATACAAGGAGACGATGGTTTAGAAGCTCCACATGGACCATGCATCATGAAATTTCTCACAACATTGAATAAATCAGCATCCTCAGTTGGGTGTGGAATTTCAGCAGAAATGACCGTATCGATATCTGTAGTAGTTGGCAACTTAGATTCCTTATCCAGAAATAATAAAATATGTGCATGAGGCATACCACGCTTTTGGAATTCGATTGTGTAAATAACTGCAAAATATCCATAAGTCAAAGATATATTTTCAACTTAATTAATACATTTAAAAAAAAGCAAAATATAATACATTTAATAGACTATAAACATGTAAGGAAAATAATATATTTTATACACATGTAAACAATAACTAAAGTGAGGACAGTAAAAGAGACATTATCGGAATTAACCTTGCCAAATATTTTGTTTACTTTGAAATCTTTGATCATGGACTCCAATTTCATGTGGAATACTATACATATAATGTCTGGGCGATCCTCTGGTTGTAGACTCCTTTCTTCGCAAAACTTGACAATTTCAGGCCATTTTGAATTGCATGTGAATGTTATGAATAGATCCGGATAACCATGGTGTTTGCATATTGTCATTGCATCTTGATAGTTCTGCTGCATATATCTAGGACCACATGTAAATGAAGATGGCAACACTATTCGCTTTCCAAATGATGCTGGTGCTGTATGACCCTTGCTCGTTGTTGAAGCAAGATTTGTATATAAATCAGCACGTATGTTCTTCTGATGAGTTCGATGGTAGTTCAACCTTTCTGATTCAATCATTGTATAAACATCAACCAAAAATTGTTGAAACAACTTTCTAGATGACCTCAGAATTCCGGCTTCGCCTCGATGCTCGTGAATTCAAAACTGACAGAATTCTTTTAGCGTAACACTTGACCTCTTCCTTGCAGAAGTGTTGCACCTTTCACTTAAATCAATGTCAGGCCGATACCCGTCCTCACCGTAAGGGAATGCCAACGGATATTGAAGCGCAAGGTACAAAGGATGTAATTCGTGAATCCGTTGTAACTGACCAGACCTTGTATGAAGTATAATGTCCTTGGGCTCAAAATTTGTATCAATATCACCAAGAATAATAGCAGCAACCTCTGAACTCGTTGGGAGATTATATCTTCGACCATCAGTGTTTCTATTGCTAAGCAGTCGCAACTTCATATCTCTAACACCTTCATCCTTAAATCGATCTCTGGCCATTCTAAATGCTTTTGTATGGGGGTTGTGTTGATCTATCATCTTTCTCAACTCAATCACAAGCGATTCATCAACTTTTTTGACTCTAGAGCTGGCATAAATAAAGATCAAAGTAAAATCTTAATATTAAAGAATAATGTTATATAACTATAAGTGGTAACAAAAAATATATATGTAATTGACATATCTTATCGCATTGATTCTGTTTGAATCCTCGTTTTCAGTATCATATATATAGAGTTGCGAAAACTTTGGAGTTGTCCCCGACACTGGTAACAAACTCCCTATTCTGTGAAAATTATGCCCATGTATTCGTTAACAATAAGTTTCACGACCTTTCGTGATGGGTGAGACCCTTCCTCCCAAAGAGGTGAAAGCAAACATCATATTGTAAGCTATAATGTTCTCACAAAATTGTTTGCTTTTTGGATGCTTATTTGTCAAAAGATCATTCAACAACGACGGTGGTTCTTGTAGCAATGGGAGCTCAATTTTTCCTTTCATGCAACATAAGGAAGATATATGACATATATCTTCGCTTGAAGGGTCTTGTGTGTTTATTCTTTCAGCATGTCATAGCAATGCCCCACAATGCATACATTCATACACTGCTTCACCGTGATCGATGTATTGCACTATAACATATTAATGAGAGTTAAAGAATAAACAAAAATATGATAAAATTTTATAAAATAATACAACAGACTTACCTGGTTTATCAGTATGATTTTTTATTGTTCTATTCATCACTGTAACAGGATTTGTACAACAGACTATTGTTATAAAGAGATTAAAGGTTGAACAAATAAACTGTAACATATATTAAATATGCTAAAAGGTGCTTATTTTAACGTATATTATGGACATTATAAACTATTTGTAACAATCCTAATGTAATGGAAAACAAGATCCTATTATGAATACAAAAAAATGATATTAATTATAAAATTACCTATATTTTGTAATGTAGATGAACACTTTGCCAACGCAGATGAATTAGTAGTTCCTGAAATTAAAATATGTAATTGATCATATATATTGAACAATGTCGAAATGTATATAATATATGCATATCCAATTAGATGAGAGCGTAGATTTCATTAAGGATTTACAATAAAATTAAGCGATTTTTGCTAACCTGATTTAATTAGTGGAGTTCCATGCCTCTTATGCCTAATCACATTCATTCTCAGCATCCTCTTACGTCGAGCTAATTTGTCAATGGAAAACAAATATTGAGATGCAATAAATTATTTTATAAATATTTATTGATTACCAACGTACCTTGTTTAACATTTGTTATGTCAATTTCATTAGTAAGACTTGCATTGTGTAAAGGAGCTGCAAATAAATACATATATCATACTTACACATAGTGATGTAAGACAAAAGTAATATAGTACTTAGTAACACGGCTTGATAAAACAATAATTTTTGTACCGTAGTTTTCCTTGTCATTTAGTCTTATAGGTAGAACTGAGTTAGTAACGATTTGATCCGCTATTGGTAAATGCAAATCCGTTGGCGTAACATTAGAGGACACTACATAAAAACACATATATTAATTTATTTTATTATATAAATATATATAATCAAAGATTATTAAATAACAACTATGCTGTAAGCCTAAGCACTTTTTATACAAGTTGAACAAATAAATTATAACATAGATTAAATATGATAAAAGGTGATTATTTTAACTTATATTATGGACATTACAATCTATTTGTAACAATCATAATGTAATGGAAAACAGGATCCTATTATGGATACAAACCAAAAACAAATGATTTTAATTATAAAATTACCTAAATTTGGTAATGTAGATGAACATTCTGCCAACGCAGATGAACACTCTGCCAACGCAGATGAATTGGTAGTTCCTGAAATTAAAATATGTAAGTGATCATATATTTTGAACAATGTCGAATGTATATAATATATGCATATCCAATTAGATGCGAGCGTAAATTTCATTAAGCATTTAAAATAAAATTAAGCGATTTTTGCTAACCTGATTCAATTAATGGTGTTCCATGCCTCTTATGCCTAATCACATTCATTATCAACGTCCTCTTACGTCGAGCTAATTTGTCAGTGGAAAACAATTACAAATATTGAAATGCAATAAATCACTCAATTAATATTTACTGATTACCAACGTACCTTGTTCAACCTTTGTTATTTCAACTTCATTAGTACGACTTGGCAATATAGATGAATTCCTTGTACCTTCACATTTAAGTATTAAATGATTATTCATTTTTAAAACCTCAAACTTAAGACAATGCATGCATGAAAGCATATAAAATATTATATTTCATTAATAACTAACCATTAACAGTAATAGTTAATGGTGTAGATTGGGTAAGTACAGAGTTGCCAATACTTCTAAGTACATTGCATGCACAAAGTTTGTTAAAACAAAATATACATGACTTCTTAATTTAAACTAATGAGATTTTTTATTCATAACCTGATTCGTTTAGTGATGTTCCATGTCGCTTATGTCGTATAACATTCATTCTCAACTTTCTCCTATGCCGAGCTACGTTGTGCATGAAAATAAATATCAATTAGTTAAAATACATAAATTATGCTATTTAATTGAACTTTTAAGAATAGCATACCTTGTTCGACATTGTGCATATGATTTTGTTATGTACACATGACATTGTGCAATTAAACTACAAATAAATAGTTATATCATTATCTGCTTATTATAGATAATAAAACAAAATTATTATTGATACTTCATAAAAAAAAGTAACAATTTAAAATATATACCGTAATTTTCTTGATCTCGAACACTTATAGATAAAAATGAATTATGAACGTTTTGATTACTTCGGGGTAAATGCAAAGCCGACGGTGTGATATTTTGGTATACTGCATAAATACATGTATATGTGTTACAAAATTTAAAGCAAAGGGAAAAAAACCAATACCACAATTATATCTTTTCATAGTTATAAAATAGTATCAAATTTATATAATTTAATTTACAATCATGAAATTAAAGATATATTGTATTATATAACATCAAACATTTATTACAATATACATGTTCAAATCGAATTAACTAAAGACTTTATCAAATAACATTACTAACCATTTGAAATGTCGGACATGGGGATACGATCACTAACGGATGAATTGGTACTAACTTCATGAATACATCCTGCATAATGACTATTTATATTCAAGTTCATATTTAAATTGATCAAAAAAAATAGTGAAAGAATTGAATGCAATTTATTCACCTGATCGATTTGAAATTGTCCGTTGTCGTTTATCTCTAATAACAGCCAATCTCAGCGCTCTGTTATGTCAAGTTAATTCGTCCATAACAAAATAAGCCTGCAAAATCAAATATTTATCAAATTAAAACTTATATTTTTTTTACAGTGTAATCAGATGTAATACGCAAATTGGAAAAAAAAATTGCATATTAAAAGTGTATCTACTTCTATATGTAAACAATTAAGGAGATGTTTATAGTTTTTTGTTACATGACTTATAGCAAAAAAAAAACAGATATCGTTGCCATGGTTTCGAAATATAGGCCTAATACATTAAAAAATTGATATTATGTACTTATTAAAAATATAATAAATAAACAATATATAATTGTTTCTATTATTAAATTATATTACAAAATTCTAAATAATAATGGACATATGGCCCAAAAATAAAAACAATGTAAATAACTTAATAATTTCAAATACAAATACTATCTTTTTTTAAAACATAACACAATAATAAATATATTTCAATTCTAAATATATTAATGGGTTAATAATCCTTAATTAATAGAAAATATACGAATAAAACCCGATCCACTTCAATAATCTCGTGTTAAGATTTCAAAAACATTATCCGGGCCCAATGTAAAACAAAATCAAACCCAAGTTCGATCTCGTTGGCCCAAGCCCAATATCATGTTTTCAGATAACCTAATACAGAAACACTAATCTCATTTCTCCTTTCCTTATGCGCCGCGTCTCTTCTCTTCTCTTCAGTTCTCCCTTACCAATTCTAGGGTTATGGGTTCAATCTTTCCATTTCGAACTTTGAATCTTTTATGGGACGCTTCTCTTCTCTCCTTCTACCACCTTTCATTTCCAGAGTTACCACTTTAAATCTTTCCAGATTTAATAACAACTTTTCTTTCCGATTTCATCTTCCATTTTCGTCATCATCAAATTTCAGTCAAGCGCATAATGAACATCTCCAATTTTATTCATCCTCTTCCTCTAAGTTGGTGGCAAAAATACAAAACAATTTCTTCTCCAAAATTTTCATACAAAACTGAAAACCCACTGTTTATGAAAAGATAATCGCAAGGAAGAGCAGATCTGGAAGTCGGAAGTTCTAGAGAGCTACATAACCCCAAAAACGTAAGATCTCTCTCTCTCAGTATCTTTGTCTCTCTTTTTTTGATTCTCTGGATTTCCCTTTGAACATGCAAATCGATTTACAAAACCGGGGGTCATTTTTTAGGATCAAGTTTGCTTCCAGAAGGAGATCTAGAGATTGAGAAAAACAAAGAAAAACATGTATGATTTTTTTCATCAATATTTCCGATCTCTTTCTTTCCTTACGGCTTTTCTCTCTCTGATCCAAAAAAATAACTTCTAATATAACTTTTCTATTTATCATGCAAAGGAAACCACCGACTTGATGAGGAGATCGGAAGTGCAATTAATGAGGAGATTTTGGAAGAAGAAGTTTCTGGCGAACTCCAGATTAGAGAAATGTAAGCTATCCATGTGTCTCATTCTCTCTCTCTCTCTCTCAAAATTTCTCTTGTTCTAGAAATCCATAAATCTGTAGATCTGTAAATATATGTGTCTCATTCTCTCTATCTCGCTGTATCTACCCAATTTCCTCATGTTTGAAACCCTAAAACCTAAATGATTTAATGAAGTGCGAAAAAAACTGTAGTATTAATCGTTTTCTTCTTGTTGCATACTGTTAGTACTTTGGATACTAATATCATTTTAGGTAAATGAAGAATGTTATTGTCTGAAAACAATGATTCAACTACACTCTTCGAGTATGAAAACATTTATTAATCTATACTCTTCTTCATTCACTGTTCTTCGTAAAAATAAATATATATGTTTTTAGTTTAATGGATTAAATAATATAATTGTATTATATGAAACCGGAATGACTTATGCTAATTGTTTAATTTTACAGTTTAGAATCTAAATACTATAATATTTAAAATCAGATCTATAACTGTAGCAAAAAATTAAAAGTTAAATGTTTAATGAAACTAAACTTGTTTAAACTTGACTATTATTGTCTGAAAACATTGATTACTTTTTTTACATGGGCCGGCCCAAAATTGACTTTAGGCCCAGTCATTAATAACTGAAATTCTATCTTTGATATAACGACTTAGTGGCCCAAGTTTCTTATGGGCTTGATTAACACCGGCCCAACATGTATAACAATTTTTGACCCAAGGTTAAATTAGACCGGCTTAGTAGTCAACTTTATATTTATATACTCTATTTCTATCTTTGATATAAATATAGCCTCTCTCTCTCTCTCTCTCTCTCTCTCTCTCTCTCTCTCTCTCTCTCTCTCTCTCTCAACATATCCAGGAACTTCAACAACAATCGGGAAATCAATTTTTCTTTGTCAGTATATTTTTTTTTAATAATTTACAAATCCATATCCGAGACTTCTTACTTCGATTACATACAATCTCCTGCAAACTGACCTTGTCTTTGTATTTATCTTTGTTAGCATTCAAACAACATCAACGTCTATGATGAGGATCCATGGCAGATAATAGGATGAGATCCAAAACACATAAATGTAAGAAGTCTAACTCTCTTTCTCCCACCCTCCCTCTCTCTCATTCTCTACATATATTTCAATCTCTATTTCTCCTTTTTCTATGTGTCAATGACTTTACACATCTCATTGTATTCCAATTTTTTGTTTTCGAGGATTCAATCAAATGCAATTTCCACAACCAAACAATTTCAGATACAAAAAATAAGAGCTTCAAGGAAGTTGTTATGCAGGTATGTCCCTAACATAATCAACTGAAAAGGTGTTATAATATCTTTCTATCTCTGTGTGATATAATATATTTATGCTAATTCTGTTTCATTAATTATACTTAGGTTATTTTAGAAAGATACTTCATGTTTGCTATACTTCTGTTCATTTGTTTGATTGTTTTTTACTGGAAATGAAATCTTTTTTTTTTTTACCAAATGCAATATTGTTATTGAATGTGAAATGTATTAAATCAATCTGTGGTAACTTTAATAGATTTAATACTGATATTTAAGTTTTATATTTCAAGTAAATTTGAAATGCTATAATCATTAATATATATATAATATCCATGTCTTCAAACATAAACATTCAGAACAATATTATATATAAAGGTACCTTTCTTGTAGAGATTAACTCTGTTGTAATAGAATTTTTGAGACTAAAATCGAATTTGTTTTTCACTGTCTGATTGCATAAGATCCCTTCACCTATACCTGAAAAGCAAAATGACTACAATGCTTATTAGATACATAGATAGTAAACTTTAATTGCATTCATACTGCATGGTACCTGCTTATAACACTTAGCAATTTATATATCTTCATATTTTGTGAGAACATTATGTTTACTGAGTTAAAATATTTTTCAATCACAAGATTTCATATAAGAGATTCAAGTTACATCTCTTATTCTGATTGCAATTCACTCATACTGAATGGTAAGACATTTTTGTATATTTTTTTTTAATAGGAATTACGTTTACTGATATCAAAAACATTGCAATTACATGCATCAACACTAAAACAACGACATACAACACATACACTGCATTATCAATTACAGTAAGGTCAGGCGTAATCGTGTTCATTTAGTACACCAAAGTATTTTAATTTTTTATAATATGTTCAGTACTAATATATTCTTGTATATTCTTCATATAGGAGATCTCGGATTGGACTCATAATAAACATTGGAGACAAACTTTATGTTATTTATAATGAGAGACATATAGGTACCCCAACATCTATAATCTATAGCTTTAGTTATATTCAAAGTGTGTAATGATGTTTTGCATGTAGTATTTAGTATTATAGTTCTATCACAAACATCGAGTAACCTTAAATCAACAAACTTAACAGATCTACATCTAATTCTAAATGAATATAATGAAACATAATAAATAGAACATTAATCATTGAAAATAGATTACCTGTTACTTTAATGAGTTAAAACTGATTTGTCTAAAGCTTTCTCTCACAAGTAACCCTAAATCAACAAACTTAACACATCGAGTAACCCTAAATCAACAAACTTAACACATCTAGATCTAATTCTAAATGAATATAATGAAACATAATAAATAGAACATTATTCATTGAAAATAGATCACTTGTTATTGTCGATGAGTTGAAACTGATTTGGCTAAAGCTTTCTCTCACAAGTTAAAGCCCTTTCGTCTTCACAACAACCGATTCTTGCAATACATAATAGCCATTATAGATAACTTTTTCTCTTAAAACCACATACTGGAATACTTTTGCCATCTGCTAGGTTATATAGATGTTATAATTATTTTTTAATATTAAGATTAAATACATTAATATATTATCTTCAAAATATATTTTCATGTACCCGTACTTAACATAATTTACAATATGACTATCCATATATATATTTTAAAATTGTATATAATCTTTTTGTATGTGCAGTCTTATAAACTTACAAATATATGCAAATTGATTTTTTGTTAATGAAGTTAATGTTGTATTCTTTTTAAACTTAACATATAAAATAATATATATAACATATGTATTTCCTTATTTGTTTAGACAGATTTCCTTTAGACGAATTTTACAACCATAAATAAACTAATCATTAACAAATATTGTTTTCCTTTACACGGATTTTACCACCATCTCCTGATGTCTACTTTATATAATAATACATATCTTTGCAAACAATCCTTAATATTATTAAACTTGTGGACATGTTATTTTAAAAATTACATTAACGTCAGTCTTAAATATAGTATAATCAAGCAAACCATTCACAATTATTTAAATATGGATACAAAAATGTCAACCGGATTAAATAAAATATATTTCATCAATAACTTGTAACGGACAATCACTTCTTATAAAACCAAAATAGCTAAGAAAATACTAAATAACTTGAAATTGAATAACATTAAAAAACGTGCAAAATTCTTCATTTATTCTTCATTCACTTCTTATAAAACCAAAATAACATTAAAAAACATGCAAAATTCTTCACTTGTCCTGAAAAAGAAATGGCATAGAATAATTCTAAATATTCTAAATAACTTGAAAATAATAATAAAAACATGACAAATTCTTAGCAACTTATTCTTCTTCAAAAAGCTCATCTTCCTCATCTTCCTCTTCTTCATGAACATCTTCTTCTTCTTCAGCTTCTATTCCTTCTCCTTCTCCTCCTCCTTCTCCTCCTCCTCCTTCTTCTTCTTCTCATTCTTCTTCTTCTCCTTCTTCATCTGACAAATTAATAACAACTTGTCTCTCATTCAAGTGTTGCCAAGGTAGACGATTAATCTTTGCAAATTCATCCAATACAACCCAAAGTTCAAGTCCAGATATTTCATACTCCATATCGTAAATACACGAAAGTTGCCATGCTAACACGCATGTACTACTGAATATCAACATATACTCTCGGCCTTCACCTTCAATCCATATATTTACATCACTATTGCGCCATGTGATGTAATTATGTTCTTTGTTAGACAATGAATCGATACGTAAATAACGATCATGGCCATATTGTATAAACATTTCTTCAAGCCCAGTTTCGTTCAATTCAGCCTGTGTAAGAACAATAATCATATGATTATAGGAACCAAACGTTGAATGAAAATCTGCTTCTTCAGTTGGACCGAAATAGCCAGCGACATTCCTGACTGCACAGTTGAGCTGTTTGTTGGGGAACAAAATAGGGTTTCTCTCATATATGAAGGGACAAAATCGCTTATTAACTTCGTCTAAAGCATGTTTAAACCTGTAACAAATACATTGAATACATTGATAGGGTATGAAAATAATATGGTTTAACTTCGTCTAAAGCATGTTTAAAACATTGTATTACAGTTACAATGGAATCGCAGTGACATGTACATATAACATATTATATAAATAAAAATCAGTATATATATATATATTATGACCTAACGTATGAATACGAAAGAATTTGGTTAGGAATAATGTATTAAAACTATATTAAATAAAACAGTACCTTTCTGTTGCAATAGCAAGACCAATTGGCATAGAAATCGAACACTTGATGTACTTCACCTCGTCAGATAGATCAATAGGTAACGAAATGCTCATGTGGAAGTTATTAGCCATACGTGGAAATCTGAAAAAGTGGCTTTCGGGTAAGTATGAATTGAGATGTCATGAGCAATAGGATGAACCATGATTGATTCTTAGAAAGCATATAAATGGTAAAATGAGATTCTGAACGTGATGTGTGTGAAACAAAGTAAAAGGCTATGTTTTATAGCGTACTCGTCTTAAATTTTTAGAAATAATTAAAAGATCTTATCACATTTATAGATAAATAAATTATACTTGTGGTCGTAAATTTTAGAAAGAATTAAAAGATCTTATCACAATTATAGACACATGTAGCGAAAATGTATACTTTAACATATAATTTAAAAAATCGTACATATATGCATATTGAAAAGATATACTATAAATTAAATATACAATTTTTAAACTTTTCAGGGATCAAATCAAATTTAAGGAGACAATTGGCCATATGTATATAAAAATATACTATTTATTTCCATATTCTGTAATATTTTATCAGATTAATTTCATACATTCCTTAAAGAATTTTACAAACAACCCTAAGGTCTTTCGTAAGAACAACAGACTGTTAAAACAACCTAAGCATATTATGCAGAGTATGTTCACTGCAGAGTATACTCTGAGAGGGTGTTAAGAGTAACTGCTCTTCTACTACCATCTCCAAGCATATTCTGCAGCGAGTTATTTCAGCATACTCAGTCTTTGTGAATACTTATGTAATGTTCAAGAACTGAATGTTATTAATAAAATTGCATAACTGCTTTATCATTTTATGTGAATACTCAGCGTAAAAAAGTGTTTACTTTTATCCATAATCATTTATGAGTTTGAAAAATAAAAGTGTTTAAAAAATTAGAACTGAATGTTAATAATAAATTTGCATAACTGATTGTTAATCAACAAATTTAATACGGAATGTTATTAACACTCAGTTTTTGTGAATACTTATGTAATGTTCAAGAACTGAATGTTATTAATAAAATTGCATAATTGCTTTATCATTTTATGTGAATACTCAGCGTAAAAAAGTGTTTACTTTTATCGAGATTTCATTTATGAGTTTGAAAAATAAAAGTGTTTAAAAAATTAGAAATGAATGTTAATAATAAATTTGCATAACTGATTGTTAATCAACAAATTTAATACCTTGGGTATTTATGATATTGAATTGAATTTCATTCAATGGTTTAGCAAAAAACGCATTCACCACACAAAAATATAACATGATGAAAGCAAAAATCGACCATATAAATTTCATTCAATGGTTTAGCAACATCATACCAATATAAAAACTGAAACAAAACACATGAATTTTCTGAAAAACTAAATAGTGTACTGGCTCAAATAATAGAAAAAACAAACTAATTTAGTCCAACTTTTCCTTCTTCACTTTCTTTAGAGTAACCCTCTTCTTTGTGCTTGATTCATTGCCATGATTCGTAATATGACTATCTTCAGATTTAGCACTCTCCTCTTCAGAATTGCTATTTTCCTCATCATCAATGTTTATATAGTCACGCTTACGGGGTGTCGCCATTTCATTTGATGACACTTTAGACACCTCATCATTCTCTACATCGAGTGATGCCTGATTATCCTATAATAAGCAAAGTTCTTGATCAATTCAAGTACCCAAATCTGAAAATTAAAACAAATAAAATGAAGAATGCATACCTCTAATTCTAAACTGCATTGTTCAAACTTTTCAATCAAAGTCAAATCATCGGTCATGTTTGTTACTGTGTATGTCGTTGCAGATGGACGTCTACTAATATTAAATTGGGAAATGAGAACCCTAAACAACATTTTTTTTATTTAACAACACATTTAGATCGGCTGGGATGATACTAATGTCCTTATCCTGAAAATAAAAATGAACAAAAATGAATTAATGAAATAAGAATCATTATGCACGTATCACTTCACATTTTATATACTTAATTTAAGACCCAAAAATTTACCTTATCTATTGACTCAATAATGCTTGTGACTGATTTCTTTAAAAACTGAGTAGCTTCTCTATCAAATATAGTCAATTGAGCAGTCCCAGATCCATCTATAACATTAACTTGAACACAAAATCTGCACACAAAAAAACATATATAAATAACTCAATAAACAAAAAACAGTAAAATTCATTTGTCGTAAATTAATTACCTAAGAATTGCATAGTTCACTAATGCATCACATTTCTTGCACCAAAACTGTTCTTCTTGTGCTTGCACTTTGCTTTTACACCGTTTGCATGAATTATAGTACCATCCATATGAATCTTCAATATGGTCAATGGTGACAAGAACAATAGCTTGGAGAACCTTTAGGAATTATCCGTGTAATAAAAAATAAATAACCTCAAAACATAATCTTTAAAAACTCATAAATAATCTAAAAAACTTAATATTTACATATAAAATGTGTAGAAACTCAACTATTCTTAACTTACCATTCCACACTCATGAAGATGTTCATAAAGTTCATCCAAGGTTTTTCTTGCACTCACATCCAAGAAAATATCAGCAGAAGAATATGATCGCTCACTTGATAGTTGTACACAACTATTACCACCTTTTGAAGCAGATTGTTTTGATATACTAAAGTTTAAGAAACAATATAGTAAATTATTTACAATTAATATAACCAAATATCCAAAAGAAACAATTTGAGAAACAATATGCTGAACAATATAATAGATTATTTACAATTAATATAAACAGATATGTAAAAATAAAAAATTAGAATATACCTTTCCTTGAATTTTGAAATCTCGCTAATACTTTCATCGTCAAAATACACCCTTGTGCCATAATATCCATTTGACACGTTAGGTGAATTATTCCATTTCCCAAGCTTCGCGAACTGAACTATAACAATGACCGTATTTTGATTTGATGCGCCAATAAATGGACGACATAAATCAGCAAAATCATCCCATAGAGTACAATTAATGATATTGTTCCTGTGATATAACCAAAATAAAAGTTAGAAATCATCATTTTTATAAACAGAAAATGTTTAATTTTTGTAATGACATTAAAAAAAATGGTAAATAATTAATACCTTGCATCCATTAATTGCAAATTAATTCTTTTACCATCTTTGCCATTGCTTTTAGTAAAGGTCACTATCTGATCACCAATTCACCAATAACATCTACACATAAAATGTAAAATATTAATGAAGCATATTATACACATAAAAACAACATAGTTAAAGGATTTTAATATGAAAATATTCAAAAACAACTTACCGTAAACATATCCTTTATCTAATGACTCGTCGAGGATTTTTTCAAATTCAGTAAATTTGAATCCATGAACAGGAACAGAAATGGTCGAACATAGTTTAACGATAGTGTTGCGATAAAATATGACCTTATACTTGTGATCATAAAACTTAAATGGTATATCATATAGGGCAACTCCGAAATTTGAAATCAAATAAGCACCTCCTTCTTTTAATAAAGATGAGCTAACCATAAAAGCTTATTTAATGACTGCATGGATTTTGTCACCCTGAAAAATAATATCACAGAATTCTAATCAACATATTTGAATTTAATTGCAAGATTAGGCACACAATTTTGTAAATACACAAAACAATCTGTTAACATATAAACTACTAATCAGTACCTTCTCATCCATTATAATTAGTTCAGTCGTTCCGTATTGAGTTGGATCGTCTTTCTTTGGAACTTTAAATAAACGGATTACACGAACCTTAAGTTCATGATTACCTCGGCCCTCGGGTACATGTAATATCCTTCACGTGCTGTATATTTTTTGACATATCTACAATACGGAATAAACAATAATCAGTATTTATATTAAAATGAACATAAAATCTGAATTATAGCAAAAAAACTGAATTTATGAAATAGAATCAGTTTTTAATACATCAAAATTTAAACCCCATCGGAAACTACTTGGTATACTTTCAGTTTTAACCTTGTATATGATTTCTAGATTTACTGGAAAATACTGAATTCTTTGAAAAAATGGTGTGTTGAGGAATATTTTGTTATGGTGTCAAAATCTGGAGTATGGTGAGGATTGCACATTGAAGAAGGTTATGGAAATATACATACCCTCATCAAGGAAAGAAAAAACGTAAGCTCTCTGTCTATATATCTATTTGCTCTTGGCTCACATGTATATATGAAAGACATCTTTTTCAAAGTATATTGAAATATGTAAATGACAATATTGTAAATTGAGAGGTTACTATTAGTTTGTGTAGAAGTTGCTCCGAGGCATTATTAGTTTCATCGGCAAAAGGACTAATCTAATAGCCTCTCGGAGCAACTTCTACACAAACTTAAGTAAACATGCCTCCTCTTATAGGTTCGATATTGCATATAGGTTCTGAATTATTATCTTGTAACTGAGTCCTGGATTGCCTGAATAAAACTAAAACCAAGATTTCTGGATTTACTGGGAAAACAATGAAATAACAAAACTTATACGAAGTCACACCCTTGTCTTTTTAACACTGTTTTGCATAATTCATAGACTAACCTTATGCTTATACTTGTTATGTTTCAAATTCGAACCACAACAACTCCGCTGATGAGGAGATCGGTCCAAACTCAAACATACGAAGCATGTAAAAGATGTAAGCTATTGTCTATCTCTCTGCCTCTATTTTGGTATCTCTCAGTCTGTCACACTCTCTCCAACCACATGTATGAATCTATATCACTGTATACTTCTAGCTCTCTAAAATATGTAACTTATAATATTTTTTGTTCTATGCAGATCGACCATGGACTTTCAGATCCAAGGAGATTTTCTATGTAGATCCAAAGTTGTTACATGTAAGCTATCTTTCTATATATCTCTCTCTCTCTCTCTCTCTCTCTCTCAGTCACTCACAGTCTCTCTCCCACACTCTCTATGTATCTATATCTCTATATCTCTTCATCGTTATCAATTTCTCTAAATTTATCTCTATTTGTATGAGTTGTTCAGATCTATTAATTTGAAATCTCTTGTTTGTGAGGGTTGAAATCTATAGATTTAGTATACAATCATAATGTAATGCACAAAAATCTAATGAACAAAATGTAATGAAAGACATGTATAGTCAATATCAGTTCATGTAATTTCTGGGTGAATGACAAAAATTACCCCGTAAATAGCTCAAAACGGTATATTATTTGTACTGCAATGTCTAGTTAATTGTACTAAAATTGAATGACAGGCTGTAAATATATAGCTGCACAAACCGAGTCATTGATTCTGTCATATTCTGCCATATATTATCAGTACCAGATCGGTTTTAATTTTTGGAAACATAGATTTTCAGTGCCATATGTTTTGCCATATATATATATTCTGTTATATTCTGCCATTTATTTTGGACATATTTTTTATTCTGTAATATTTTGCCACGTTTTCATTTGGAAAATGTAGATTCTTAGTGTCATATATACTGCAATATATTTTATGTGATTTCCTTTGATATTATTCATTTATTGTGCATATATTTTATATTCTAAAATATTATGTCACATGTTTGTTTTTGGACATGTTCATACCATATTGATTTGCAGAATTTGGGCATTGAGGCAGCAATTGCATAATTTGTGTATTTTTTTGGCATAATTTGTATTATTGTCAGTTTTATGGTGATTTGTTTCTGGTTCAGGTTTAGCCTTGCATGTTTTAATATTGCACAGGTTCAGTTTTGTGCAATGTGTTGTTTTTAGAGTTTGCATGTTTTCTGCAGTTGTATTCTAAGATTTTGCATGTGTGTTGCAAGTTTTTGTAGGTGTTTTTGCATGTGTGTTGCAAGTTTTTGCAGGTGTTTTTGCATTTGTATTTGGTCATAGTTAATTTCAGTTTTAGTTATAATTGGTATACCAGAGAAATTTCTTTCTAGACAGGTTTTGTTCATTTGTTGTGTTTTCTGGGCATTTAATTTATGTTTTAGGTTACTTTTGGTTGTTTGTCTTTCAAGTTTTTGATTATGCGCAGATTCTATTATTTTTCTTATCATATAAAATTTATAATGGTTTGTATAAATCATATACTGCATAATTCTGCTATTTTTATTGATTGCAAATTATTCATGCTTATATTTGGTATTATATGTAATATTCAGAAAATATATCGGATTATAATTGTTTATTTTAAGAAAGATTTGCAATCGAAAAATTAGGTTAGAATATTAATTGCATAATGTTTAGAAAGATTTACAATCTACCAAAATCAAAATGGAACAAACAAAATCGTGTTAAATAAGGCTAAAACGATGTATTTTAGTCAACTACCAAATGAAGCAAAAAACTGACACGTGTACAACGAAATTCCGCAATGACACGTGGTAGCGTAATTTTTGGATTCATTCTCGGGGCGCGTGTATGTGCAGACGTGATTCTGCTTTAGTTATTATATAGTAGATTATAAAAGCTCATTGCCAATTTGACCATTTTCCGGTGACACCCTTGAGTCTTTGCTGACTCATTGCCTACCTTAGATTGTTGTGTTCTCTTCTGCTTCGATGTAATTTTCGTATTTGTCCTTAGTTCTTTTTGTTCGGTTTGTACCGACGCTGATTTTATCGGCCTCTCGAGCTACCCGATGTGGTTATGTCGGATACCTTGAATTATTTCCCCATCAAAAAAAAAGAAAAGGAAATAGCTACCCGCCCTCCAATTCCGTTTAAAACTCGTTGCCGACGTGAGAACATGTCACTTTTTTCATATTTTTATTGTAAGTATAAAAAGAAAGAAAAAAAACTAAAACACTCATCTATTTTCTTACCAACAAAGGCTAATCTCTATGATAATCCCATCTGTAGTTCCTCCTAACCACCATCAAATGGTCAAATTTATCACCAATCTAGGGTTGTTCATGGCTTTTATTCGGTTTTGGACCAAATCAATCGGACCGAAGCCGAACCGATTTATATTCGGTTCGGTTTTTTGTTCGCATAAATATAATATTCGGCTTTTGGTTTGGTTCGGTTAAAATCGATTATTTTTAAAATAATAATTTTTTTTATAGATTTCTAGATAAACTAGTTCAACCTTATTCGGTTCGGTCTAGGACTAATTTGGTCTTGTTCGGTTCGGTCTAATTCGGTTTTGCACTAAAATTCGCTTCAATAACCTAAATTAGCCTAATTTCAAAATGTTCGGTTATTTCGGTCTAAAATCGAACCGAATTGAGTATGTTCGGTTTGGTTTTCGGTCCACAAAATTCCGAAATTCGATTTCGGTTCGGTTTTGGACTGATGAACAACCATGCACCAATCCTTTTCAAATCTCAGTTCTTGGTGTTTGACTAACGAAGGGTTGAATTTGGGTGATTTATTGCAATATCACAAAATTCGAATAGTGGTGGTTTCAAGAAATGATCTTTTATAAAATGTACCTTTTGCCGAAAAAAATATAAGTCGAAAAATTGGTCCCCTTTTTTGGTAAAAAACTGTAAATTTCAAGACATCAAGATGGGGCGGAGCAACAGATAAGCCCAATGGACCATGGACACAACACAAGTTGGACTAAGAGCCGGCCCATTATTCCTCTATACATGTCGAAGTTGACAACTTGCTTATTAGTGCTAGTTTGGTTAAATAGGATAAGTGTAATTTGTAGTAAATTACATCATGTAAAATTCTATTTGATTATTAGTAAATTCTATTTGATTAAAATCTAAGGCTTTGTTCTGTAAATTCAGTTTGTTAATCTTCAACAATCTAGAAAGAGTCACATTAAAATAATTAAGTTATATTAATCTATTATAAGCTCCCTAAACTAAATTGATATTTTTTACCGAACACTCATTAAGAATATTAAAAAATATATCAAGCTCCGTTAATCTCAAAAAAAAATTGCCGAACAGAGCCTAAATCGTAAAAAATATGAGAAAAGTAAATCTTACCCACCGTATTTTATAGGAATTAAAATTTTCAAAAATTAAAATTATAAAAATTTACTTATCAACCAAACGAACACTTAATTACTACACCAAATTGAGTTTGCTACAATTATTAGTCCAAACTGTTACGTCTTGTTATTTCTCATAACATTTGAAAAGGACGTTGAAGCCGAACAAAAAAACCGAATTTTGTCCGTTGTGAAGGGTTATATGGAGTCGGATTTGTCAAATTGTCGGCTAATAAGTCCACTTTTTTCACATGGCTTTGACAATTTCTGGTCGACGTTTCATTTCCGGAGATCTATAGAACAAGAAGATCCAATCTCGTTTTAAAATAGAAATTGTGTGAAGAAGAAGGGTTCAAAAGAGACATGTCAAATGTATAAGGGACCACTTAAACAATAATATATCTTCCCAGAAATCGTCGAATGGATTAATTTGCATATGCTCTGTAATTACCTTACGTACACAATCCACCTATGTGCCACGTATGCATGATTGAACTATTTAATTAATTTGATATGCTCAGAAATTTAAATGAACTACTCGCATTATATTATTTAATTGTGTTTTCATGTGTGTCGTGACTCGTGAGTCACAATACACATTACACATCAAAAGGTAAACCTCAGAATTTGCGAAGTTCATTTTAATACATATATAATGGCATTTAGGTTTAACACGTTCGATCATAAGAATGTAGGTATATACGTTACGTTGATTATTTTAGATGTTGAGGAATCAAATGTATGGGGAAATTTGGAAAGGCGTTTCAATATAAATGAGCAAAAGGTAGGCCAACTATTGGGCAAAGAAGGTCGAATTTTGTTTCGAAAAACATACTCATTCCGATCTAAAATAAGTGTCGTTTTAGCGTAAGACACAATATTTAAGAAAAATATTAAATACGTCTAAAATTTTACATTTTTTCTTAATTTTTTCACACAATAAATAATTACTACACTTTTGAGCTAATGAATGAAGAGTTTAGAATAAAAAAAGTCAATAAAAACAAATTTCAACAACAATTTTCATAACTCTCTCTTAATTAATTGCCTAAAAATCCTAAAACGACATATAAAGTTGATCAAATTTCAAGTGCTAAAACGACACTTATTTTAGATGGGAGGGAGTATATATTAAATTTGAAAAAAGGTATTAAAGTTCCATCAACAATTTTTTTTTTGATAAAATCAAAATCAAACACTACTAGTTACTAGTTAGCTATCTGCCGAGACTTGTTCATCTCAATAAGAAAACCCAACCATAATATTAAACAATCCTGCAAATCAAAAGATCGATTCATGCACTTTAAATCAATCAGCAATATATGAAATCATGAATTAGGGGATCGAGTGATGACATAATCTGCAAACAAATTAAACAAAGAAACGTCGAAATTACACATAAACCTAACTCGTAAATAAGGTCACGCAATTTCACAACTGATCGCATCCACATATTATGTAATTTTCTCATATAAATATGACTTTTCTTGCATTTCACCAATATTTGAAATCCATCAGTATCAACTAAGATACACAATCAATCATACAACTACCCACGTACCCCCCATTTCACCAATATTTAAAAAAAATGTCCGAACCGATTTTTGGACCGAATCATAACCGAAATCTTAAATTTTTTGGACTGAAGACCGGACCGATTTTCATTTGATACGGTTCAGACCGAATCGGTCCGACCGAATTATGCTCATCCATACTAATCCAAGATGTAATTATATACGTTACGTTGATTGTTTTAGATGTCAGGGAATCAAATGTATAGAAAAAATGGTCAACTTGTAAATGGGAAAATTACGGAACACGTTTCATTATAAATGATCAAAAGGTTGGTCAACTATTGGGCAAAGAAGGTCGAAATTTGTTTCAAAAAGCATATATATATATATTTACTTTGATAAAAGGTGTTTTTAGTTAAAACTAAGGCTCCATCGACACTTTGAAAAACTATTTGATGAATCAAAATCAAATACTACTTGCTGCAAAGACTTATTCACCTGAATTAGAAAACCATCCACTAAAAACCCAGAAGTTTTCTAAGTTTATTAGAAAATCATGCAAATCAAATGATATATCGATGCACTTTAATTAATTAGCAATATTTTTATGCACGACAACTTTGTTATAAAGCCATTAACTAAAAGTTTACGCATATCATATACAACTACCCAGTATTTGTAAATGAATTTAATGTGGTGGTGGGTGTGAAAAAAAGATATGAAATCAACGGTAGAAGTTTGACATAATCTGCAAACAGACAAAGAAACGTCAAAATGACACATAAACCTAACTCATAAATAAGGTCACGCAATTTCAGAACTAATCCCATCCACAGAAATTATGTAATTTCTCCATATAAATATGACTTTTCTTGCATTTCACCAGTATTTGAAATCCATCCATCCTAGCTATCAACTAAGACACACAATCATATACAACTACCCACGTACCCCCATCTTCTCCTTCTTCCTAATTTTCATTTCTCACCCACATCAATTAATCTCTTAATTAATTTACTAATGGCGATCTGTGGCATCCTCAGGCCTCGCAACCGCAAGAGGTCAGTTTGATCACAATTATTATCCATCAATTAATATTATTAACCGAAATTCCGAAGCTTTAATTATTTGTTTGCAGATCAAGAAGTACTAAAAGTGGAGTAGCGATGGAAGACATTATAATGAACGCCGCCGCTGCCACCGCCGATAATCAGGGGATAAACACCGTCGACGCCGACTGCGGATTCTCAGCTTCTTCTTTCCTCTGCGTTTCCATCATCACTTGGAACATGAACGGTCGAGTATGTTTGATTTTGTTTTGTTTTGATCAATATATTTAATTATCATCAAGTATTATATAATTATTGTATAATTAATTATATTAAATAGGTGTCATATGAAGACTTGGAAGAGCTGGTTGGAGTTGGGACGAATAGGAAGTTTGAATTGCTGGTGATTGGTTTGCAAGAAGCCCCCGGAAGCAAGATTTCCAAGCTTCTCAAGTCTGCACTTTCGCCAACTCACGTGTACGTACGTGTATACTTTATGCTAATTAATTAATTCATTCTTTGTTGAATTAGTTCTTCATGATTTCTTAGTTATCTTTTTAATTAGCTGCATTTACGTACCTTAAGTAATATAGGGTTCAAATGGTTTGTCTCACTTTGGGTGTACCATTCAATTTGATTGAGAAACATAATTCAAATTTGTCAAAAAACATTAATATTAATCAAAATGAGTGTGACAACAAATGGGACAAAATGATTTGCAGCAATTAATTAACATAATTTCGTCAAATTAATTACTATAAATAAGAAATTTGTAACTGATTTGGAGTATTGGGTTATGAAGTCTGATGGACTGTATACCAAGCCCAACTCCAGCGATCCAACTCGTTGTTGAGAAATTTTTTGGGGTTTGTCCGTACAATGATCTTTTGGACATGATTAGGATTTCACTCATTAGTATAAATATTCACTTGATTATTGTAATCGTCATCACAAATAGTAGGAAAAACTCTGACTTGGCAACGCTCAAATTCTTGACGAACTAGATTAACAATTCTTGTATTTTTTTGTTTCAATTTCACTCGTTACTGCGTTGATTCCTAACATGGAGTGATTTAATTTGCACAGTATTGTAAGGTGTTTTCGTAAGGGTGATTTAAATTTTTATTTTGGATTACTGAAGGTTGTTAGGTAAATCAGTTATGCAATCTCTTCAACTCTACATGTTTGGACCCCTGTATTCAGACTTCTACATCAAAGGTACTTTTATAAAGTACTACTATATATTATATATAGTACTATTGTCCTTGATTCCAAAACTAATTCCTGCAACTGCATGTATCGAATATAACTCTAATTTGGTATTTTGGTGTGATGTGTGTTAGAGATAAAGATAGACAAACATTCAATTGGAGGGTGTGGTGCACTAATGAGAAGAAACAAAGGCGCTGTCGCCATTCGCATTAAGTACAAAGGTGTTACCATGCTCTTCATTGCATGCCATCTCTCCGGTACCTACCTACACTATTATCGATCTGTCTGTCTATCTATCTATCTATCTATCTGAATACGTTTTTAAGTTGTTTAACTTAATGTACATGTTTTGATAATAATTACTTAATTTGATTAATAATCACTATCATGTGATCAATGCAATGCAGCGCACGTCCACAATGTGGATGAGAGGAACTCGCAGCTAAAGCGCATATCTGGAGCCTTATTCTCAACTAAACTCAACCCATTCGCGAAGCCTCCTCAGCTCATCGTCTGGCTCGGAGATCTCAACTACCGATTGGAAGGGATCGACTCGTACCCTGCTAGGGATCTTATACATAGCAATCTTCAAAATGTCGGTATAATTAACCAATCCCTATCAATGTTTAATTGGTAATGTTAATATTGACCAATGTATCGTTTTGTACGTTTAATAGTTGCTTACCGACAAGGATCAACTCTTACAAGAGGCCGAAAGGGGAGTCATCTTCCAAGGCTATAACGAGGGAACGTTAAACTTCAAGCCCACCTACAAATATGATATTGGAAGTAGTAACTATGATACGAGTCACAAGGTTGGTACATTTATGTAACGTTTATTTGTATCGCGTTTCCCCCCCCTGTATGTACATGCCTTTTACGTGAGACGATAATGTATATTGTTACAGGTGAGAGCACCCGCATGGACGGATCGGATCTTGTTCAAGAACCAAGATCCAGATAACATCATAGCGACGTTACATTGCTATGACTCAATGGATAGTATACACGGATCTGATCACAAACCTGTGAAAGCTCATTTGTGCTTGAAATCAATAAAAGAATCTTGCTAAGTAGAGTGCAAATTTGTAATTATTTTGATTGGATTTGATTTATTGTGTCGTATAGGTGTAACATAATGTACAAATATGTGTTTAAGCTAACCCGGCCAAGAGAATAAAGTTTTTGTTGTACTTGAGACTTAAAATAAAACCTAAGTGTTTGGTTTGGTTTGGTTTGAGCTCAGTGCACTTTTTCTTATTTGCACCTTATTTAAATAATGACATTGTAAAATTTGTGATGAGTTAGTTTGAGCTTCTATGATTCTGTTGCTAATTCTGCGGATGGGCCTTTTCTGGGCCTTTACAAGCCACAAATGGGCCTTGTATTGGATTTATACTGGACTCACTACAAATTAGGAAAGGCCTAATATAATTGTAATTTAGTCCATTGCCTTTTTTGTTTTGGAATCTATTTTGGTTTTCCCTACATCTACATGAAGGAAGCGTTTTAAATTGTACCATTTTTTGGTGCTGCAAAATCAGAGATTAATAAAACTCCAAGCTAAGGTTTATTAACTTATTAATAAATATTGAGTGTTTTTTTGAGGCGAAAAAACTGTTATCGTTTAAACACACATGCTTGTGTTACATGTATTTTTCTTCTTCTAGGAGTACTAAAATTAGTCACGAAAAATCATTTAACTTTTTGTTCAATTTCATCTTTGTGAATGCAATTTAATGTATTAACCTGGATGATCAAACACACCTCATATCTCATTGCAAAATAAATAAGTAAACTTGAAATGATAACAATCAAGCTCATTTTATCACTGATCATATAAAGAAAATCAATCATCACTAAGCTGTAAAAATAGCATTGGAATCTCAGAAGAACCAACAACAACTCCACTCCCAACTAAAATGCAACACGAAAGAAAATAATAATAAAAAAAATCAATTAAAAAAAAAACACGCCGAACGCGAAGGTGTGAAAAACCTCAGTAAGAGGAAGAAGGGAAAAATCAAAACCCCCGGCCCCAAATTTGGCTGGGTTTCAACTTTGAAACGTTGCTTCGTCAAATCCTCCTTGTTTGTTTTTGTTAACATCATCACGCTTCCTTTTCTATATTCTTTTATTTTTGATTTTTTTTTTTCCACATTTCTTCTCCCCTCAGCATCTGCTTCCTTCGCATTTCTGGCAGCATAGTTTGCACTTCAACCAAAATAAGCCTAAAAAACCGGCTTTTACTTTATAAGAATCTGGGTTTCTGCTGCCGAGCAAATTTTCAAAATTTCCCAACTGAGTTGTTTTCTGCTTCTGCGAGTTTCTTATCCCGGTTCGTCGAATTTGATTGTGGTAAGTCCCCGATCCACTCTTCTGATTGGATTTGCCTTTTCATGTAAACTGCGAGGGCGGCGTTTTTCATTCGTTTTTGTTTATGATTCTGCACTTAACAGATGAAGTAATATCCCTCTTTATGATTTGCTGGTATTAATAGGTTTTCTGATTGCTGGGTTTTTGTTCAGTTTCTGCGTTCATGTTGCTACACAATTTTAACTTTGATTTCTATTCTACTAGTGGGAAGGGTTTAAAAAAAAATCATAGCTTGGGGGTAGTTGTGAGGGATCATTTAGTGTATGATCTGGGTTTGATTTGGATAATTTCCATTTTTGGGATTTATCATGCGTGATGTGCTCGCAACATTGTAAAGTCAGTTTAGGCAAGATGCAGGTGAAAAATGCATCTTCTGGGAGTGGGCACCTTTGGGGTAGTAATTTTTTTCTCTTATTATTTTTGGTAGTACTGAAGGATATGCTTCTTGTAAAGGATGTGGCTTTGCTGGTAAACACCACCCTGACTATATATTTCTCAGGCTTGAAGAGAATTATGCAGTCTTCTTTTTATACCTTACTAGAAGATTTTCGTTCGTATTTCCTAACTGATAAGTGTGCAGTTAATGGGAAGAGCATATGGAATAGGGATTATGATGCTAAGCTGATATTCATACATACTTCTATGTAGGCTACATGCAGTTTATATGCTTCAAAATTGCAACCAAGATTTATACTGGAATAACTGGATTATGGAACTTCCTAGAAGCACAAAGTGTTATAAAATATGTTCATGTTAGGCTGAATTGGAACTTGATGAAAGAGGGACTTCAACTCTAATAATGGAACATGGTAACTGAGACTTGATCATTTTTTTACGCCTTTGATAGCTAAATCTCAGGCCTGCCTAGCACCTCATTTTTTACGCCCTTGTGTGGTTGACTGTTTTGTGTTTTAGCACATTATTCCTGCATAAAGAAAAGACAAACCCCTCTTGATATGTTATCTTTGGGTTGCTTATCAATTTTAGCTTTGTATACTTGCTTGGGGACGCTTTGATTGGAATAGTTTGTTTGTAATAGACAAAAATTCTTTGTGTAGCAGGGGCTTTATTGGCCATGAGCAGATAACAGAAACTAACATGGGTTGGCTTAGCAAAATTTTCAAGGGTTCCAGCCATAAGGTTTCAGAAGGACATCACCATGATGGCTATGATGAGGATCCGGCCTCGAATGAAGCTTCTACTTCAGAGGTAAAACTGCTGATTATTTCCCACATAGCTTACCAGTGACTGTTTGTTAACTGCTACTCCGTATATAATAGCCTTGGTGAATGCCAAAAATTGAATATTTATCTCATCCGTTTCTCAAATCTCAAATGGTGATTTCAAGTAGATTTTCTCCTAAAAAAATCTACTTGTTTGCAGCTACAATGATATGCTCTAGTAAACATCTCGGCAGAATTCTTTCCTGTAGTCTCCAACCTTTTGCATATTATTATATGTTTATTTAGTTGCATGCACATATTGCAGGATCAATGGACAGCTAATGAAGATGAAGACATAAACCAAGCAATTGCATTGTCTCTTGCAGAAGAAGAGGAGAGACGAAAGCGATTCGTTGGTGAGTACCATTCAGCCAGCGCATTTTCTTCATCAGTCTTGAAAGAAAAAAGAACAAAGATCATTCTAGTTATATACATCTTTTTCTGAATATCTGGTTCTTCTGATATATGTATAGCAGTATAGCATCCTTTGACCATAAGTTACACCTGCATTTGCATTTAATTATATATGTTTGTACTCTTACAGCTTCCATTTTAAGCTGGACTAATACCATGCATTTTTATAGATTTTGAGTCTCAACTTAAGGAAGATGAGCTACTTGCTAGAGCACTTCAAGAAAGTTTGAACATTGACCAACAACAACAACAGCAACCTATTCCTCCAAGATCTGCGTATGAAAATGGGAACTTTAGTCAACCTATTCCTGTTCCCTTCTCAACTGGCTACAGGTATTAACAAACAATGAAAATCATTTGTGAGCTTGCATTACTTGTTTTGAGGTTGACGGCTGAAAGTTTGAACAAAGTCCTTTTTTTTCTTCTTATTAATGTACACTAGTCTCTGCGCATGGTTATTGCAAAGAGTGTTGAAGTTTTTTCCATAAGTTGAGTAATGGCAGCTTTGAGTTTGAATTGCAATGTTATATCCATCCTTTTCCAATAAGGATACAATTCCATGCTGTGATTACAAAGGCCTAATAGTTGCATCTCTTCGTGACTGAAAGTCGTCTCAGTTCCTCATATCTTGTCTCTCCCTAGCAGGATATGTGCTGGTTGCCATAATGAGATTGGCTTTGGTCGTTTCCTGAGCTGCATGGGTGCGATATGGCATCCTGAATGTTTCAGATGTCATGCATGCAACTTACCTATTTCAGGCTATGAGGTATGAATTTGCTGCTCGTGGATTTACTACGATAATTCTTTTGACTGAATAATATATTAAATTGACTGATGTTCCTTACGGCTTCTTCAACTTATGCTTGTATTGATGCATCCAGCACTTTTCATGTTTCCTTCTGCAGTTTTCCATGTATGGAGGTTATCCTTATCACAAAGTTTGCTACAAGGAGCAGTATCATCCAAAATGTGGTGTGTGCAACCAATTTGTAAGTAAATATCTGATTGAAATGTGCTCTTTTCCTTAATTCTATTTTACAAGTGGGATATTTGACATTCCTATAGAGCAATATCATCCAGCAGTACATCTCTCTCTTTCTATGAACTCGACTTTGGGGAGTCCATAAAAATGGTGGAAAAGGCTGCCCAGTAATAATATTTATTTGCATTTTGAATATTAATTTTGAGTCATGAATTTAAGGGGGAAGGAATTTGCACTTGTTAAAAAAAACTGATCAGTAGCATTCATAACCTTGCACATTCTTGAGTTCTATCGGACTCCCCTTCAAAAAGAGTTCTATTGGACTTTCAAAGAATTAATCTTTTCCTTAATGGAAATTGTAATATAAAGTTCCACTTGCAGATACCAACGAATGCTGCTGGTCTTATTGAGTACAGAGCACATCCTTTCTGGGACCAAAAGTATTGCCCTGCTCATGAGATTGATGGAACTCCTAGGTGCTGCAGTTGCGAGCGAATGGAGGTAAAGTGCAAATAACGTAAATGGGTTTTTTCGGGCTCCTATCTTAGTCTTTCAATTTAAAAATGTTCTTCTGATTGCATTGAATTTTCTCTCTCAAATGTGCAGCCACAGGGCACCGGTTATGTTTCCCTTGATGATGGACGGAAACTATGCTTAGAATGTTTTGATTCAGCGGTAATGGATACTAATCAGTGTCAACCTCTATATTTTGACATTAAAGAGTTCTATGAAAACTTGGGCATGAAAGTCGAGCAAGAAGTTCCGTTGCTTCTTGTTGAGAGGCAAGCTCTGAATGAAGCCATGGTGGGAGAAAAACATGTAAGGACAAGAAAAAAACATTCAAAAAAGAATTATTATTCTTAACATTTGTTGATCTTTTCATCTTGACCAGGGTCACCATCATATGCCAGAAACTAGAGGGCTTTGCCTTTCTGAGGAACAAACTATCACTACTGTAAGAACTCTATTGCTGAAGTTGTTTTTTCACACATTCGCTATTTTCCAAATTAAACCGAAATTTGTGCCCATCTGCTGTTTTTTGTTTAGGTTTCAAGAAGACCAAAACAGTGGGGTAGAAATGGAAACATGAATGTAATAACGGAGCCATATAAACTGTCACGACAATGCGAGGTCACTGCAATCCTTATTTTATACGGCCTCCCTAGGTAATCATTTGTTTTTCGGTACACTATAAGACCATCCACAAGGGAGGTTCTATGGGTTTCTTAAATAAAGATTAAAAAACTCATAAAATAAATTGTGCAAGAAAATTTTAAAAAGTAGTTTCTTTATGTCAGATTATAGTTTCTTGCACTAGAAACTTCTATTGTAAAATTAGAAACTCAATCTGACATTTTTCAGCTTTAATTTCTTTTTCTTTTTGTAATATAACAAGTAAGAAACTATGGGTTTCTCTAATGTGGATGGCCTAAGACACTCAAGACTGTAAATCTTTGAAGTAAAACGTCGGTTACTTTGCTCAGGTTGCTGACTGGATCAATCCTAGCTCATGAGATGATGCACGCTTGGCTACGCCTTAGAGGTACGCTTCCCTATTACATAATCTGCTGCATCATTCGAGCACTACAACTCGTTCTCTGTTCTGTTGCATAGGTTTTCGGATGTTGAATCCCCAGATAGAGGAGGGCATATGCCAAGTGTTAGCGTACCTGTGGTTGGAAACTCAGCTCGGTTCTGGGGCGAGCAGCAGCAGCCAAGCGTCTTCATCGTATAGGGCTAAGAGATCACCGTTCGAGTTGAAGCTAGGCAAGTTCTTCAAAAACCAGATAGAATCCGACGTGTCGCCTATTTATGGAGACGGGTTCCGAGCTGCCAACCAAACGGTGCTCAAGTATGGTCTCAAGAGGGCGCTCGATCATCTGTGGATGACCGGTAGCCTGCCTTACTAAATCAGTATGTGCATTGGAGGTTGTTCTTGGTTCGGCCTTGGATTGCGTTTTTCGAGGAAGCCGAGGCCGAAAACGCCCTAGGGTTTTTGGCTGTCCATAGAATTGGTGCATTTTGGTATAATTCTTTGTCTCCCTGTCATTGTATAAATTTGACATTCTTGAGATAGAGTGTTGCTTGAATCATTGATGTTGAAATTCAATTCTTCCTTCTATTGTTCAAGTGTTGTGCTGTGATTCCTCATTTATGATGTTCAAGTGATACAATGAACATACATATTGAGATTTACCTTATAGTACAATAGTGCCATCTTATATAATATGGTTGTTCAAATTCTGAATGGTGTTCATTTTGAACTTGAAAGGCAATGTTATAGGGAATTGGAGTTCAAGAATCAAGATCAGCTCTTTGATGAGAAATGCACATGCAAGAGAATCCTTAACCCAAGTCAACTATTCAATATACAACTATATATTTAATTAAGAAAAAACTATAAAAAGTAATCCTAATTTTCACTAATAGATCAAAAATAATCTCAACTTTAAAGTCAACCAAAAATAGCACAAATGATTTTTTTCAGTAAATTTTGGCTAATTCGACGTGTAGTCAAGGTCTTTTTATAGTTGGACGTTATAAGTGATTTTTCATTATACAAGATCTCTTGTTGGGTGTTATTGTCATTGAATTAGCCGAAATTTGAACCAAAAAAATAATTTGTATAATTTTTGGTTCATGAGTTTAAAATTGTGATTATTTTTAGTTATTTTCATTTTAATTAATTACTCAAATAAGCAACCGTTAATTTTAACAGAGCTAGTTTAATTTAACCTAATACTACTGCGTCTGTGGTGCGTTTTGTTTAATCGTTGACCTTACATATGGTCATCAAATTTGATGACCTCACTCTGATCACATTTGTAGTATAAATTTGATACAAAAAAGTTCTCATTGCCCGCCTCAACAACCTATCAAATACGGAGTAATTAATTAATTGTCACTAAACATGCAAGCATGTGAGCAAGCAATTAACCAGATTGGAATATATCAATTTTAAAGTACTATTCCATACATATAAATAAGTACTAGTTCACCGACCAACTAATATTCTTTAATAATCACTTGAATATTACTGTACTCCGTAATCTGAATATAATTAGATCTGGAATGCAAGCAAAGGTGTGATTCCCAAATACGTATGCGTAATTATGGAGTTGTCAGAGTCCATGTTATCTACATTAATTGCAAGGCAAATACTATTTGTACCGGGCTACAGTGCCACTGACACACACCTGTACCGCGCGACGGTGAGTGCCGGCGGTGAATGTCGGAGATGGCCGGTGGTGGATCGATCGAGTCGTATAAATTTTTGGGTTGAGTTCGGGTCGGGTTTAGGTCGAGTCGGATTCTTCTTTGATATTTAAAAAATATTGAATTTTAAAATTATATCGAGTCTTAAGAAAAATCGAGTCAGATTCGGGTCGAGTTCTTAAAATTCACCGAAAAATCAATTATACTAAATACTAAAGCAGTAGTAATTTATGCCACGTGTCGTCCGTTGAATAGCGCCACATCACCCCATATTAAAATAATTGATTGGTTGAAATTTTATTTGACCCTACTTATTTAAAAATTCAATTAATTAATTACTATTTTGTTTTTAGATAAAGTAAAAAAATATCTAGATATTGTCAGTTGATAATCTAGATACGATAAAATAATATTAGTTTTTTGCTTTTTAAAATTATAGAAGGAGATTTTGTTAACTTAATTTTAAAGATATCCAGATTATACCTTTGGCAAATCTTAACGAGTTAAATTTTAAATTCAAAATTATAGCAGGATCTTTTCACCCAAGTTATCTTATATATATATATATGGATATTGACCAAAATATTGTCATCAGATTAAAGCTCTTCAGAACTTATCAACTCCACAATTCCACGGCTTTGAATCAAAAGAGAGATTTTTAACAATTTGCTGTGAGACTAAATCAAGAATGATAAAGGTATTGAAGCCTCTAGGGATACGGTGTGCATATTAAAATTCCTTCACTTAATAATGTCAATATGTTTTAAAAGAATTTGAAACCGTGATGAAATTTTTAGAAACTTCCTTATCGACAGAAATATATATATTTTGACTAGAAAAATGCAAGTCGTCTTCGAAGTCTCTTTTTTAAATAATTGTTTAATATTTTTAAACTCTTAAGTTAGTCTCATAGTATATGATACGAGTATCGTAGTTCGAAAGTAGTTACTAAATACTAAAGCAGTAGTAATTTTTGCAATGTGTCGTCCGTTGAATAGTGCCACATCACCCCCATATTAAAATAATTGATTGGTTAAAATTTTACTTGACCCCACTTATTTAAAAATTCAATTAATTAATAATTATTTTGTTTTTGGATAAAGTAGAAAATATCTAGATATTATTAGTTGATAATCTAGATACTGTAAAATAATATTAGTTGTTTGCTTTTAAAAAAATCTCGGGTGTATATGTATAAGATGAGAGAATTTTGATTAATATCTAATAAATAACACTCTTTCAATACGTAAAGGTGATCAATTTTATTTTCCTTTTCTTATTATATTTGATAATTGATTGCAACTAATCACATATATATGGCCTATTTATTTAGAGTTTTGCACATGTGTTATACGTATATATGTGTTTAGACTACCTGTTTGTTATTAAATTTATTTTTTAAAATAATTTTTTGTCGGATAACTAAAACTTAAAAATAATCTAGCAAGTTATTGTCAATTAATATTGTTATACGTAAAAATCTGATGATTTAGATATTATTAACTAGTGGTATATGTTTGTTTGTTTTTCAAAAGATTCTCACGTGTGTATCTTAAGGGGAAATTTAATCAATTATATTATAATTAACACTCTTTGTCCATCATATATATCAAAACCGGTAAACAATATGTTTATAAAATCTTATAGCAGTTACAAAAATAAATAATTTTTTTTCATCGCTATCTTTTCACCACTCTCTTTTCACCCAATATTATCTTTAGTTTTCTAAAGTAGGCCGAATAAATCTCATAGCAGTTAAACAAATAAGCAATCTCTTTTTACAACTCTATTTTCACTTTTAGTATTTTAAGAAATTTTTTACTTTGCCCCGTTTAATTAAAAACTTAATTAAGAAAAAATCTAAATATTGTCAATTGATATTATTATATTGTTACAAAATCGATATACAAATATATACTTTACAAAATATAATTATATTTCAATATATGTGACAATAACGTATTTTGAATAACGGCTCCCGTGCAGGGCACGGGTCTTCAACTAGTTGTGATTGAAATCCACCGAAAGTAATTCATTCACGGACGCAATAATAATTCTGATTGAAATTCACCGAATATTCTACCATAAACCCCAAACCCTAAATCCTAAAACCATCACCAGCAAGATCGAACTTCCGGTACCACCACCGCGCGGCGGCACCAGATCGAACTCCTTCCACGCAACGCCCAGGGCACGCGAATTCCGCCGACACCCACCGCCGGAGCCGCAACAGTGAGTGTCATGCGCCACTGAATAGCACCGTGTCAGGACGCAAGTAGCTCTTTCGTAATGGGAATTAGTTGAAGGATATCCGCGCGTGCATTATAAACTTTATTAGGTTGGTTGTTTCATGTTTGGTTTATGTTTACTTACACCTGACAATTTTGAACTACAAATTATGACGCATTTGCTGACATCAGCAGTTCATAGTTTGGATTAATTAATGTGAATTAATCACGGTCCCGGGAGAGATTCACCCTACATTAGTATTGCAGTAACACTTAAACATGAAACTCTATCCGATCGATCTAAATTAAGTATCGTTTTAGACTAAGACACAATATTTAAGAAAAATATTAAATATGTTTAAAATCTTACATTTTCCATCAATCTTCTCACACAATAAATAATTACTACACTCTTGAGCCAATAAATGAAGAGTTTAGAACAATAAAAATCAACAAAAACAAATTCAACAATAATTTTTATATCTCTCTTAATTAATTGCCTAGAAATATTAAAACGACATATAAAATTGATCAAATTTCAACTGCTAAACCGACACTTAATTTAGATCGGAGGGAGTACATGCTAAACATTTTATGGGATTTCGTTTGGCCCTTTTCTGCTTGTTACTATATGATTCCTTCTGAACAACAGTACAAGTACATTAACATGTACTATGTACAATAGTTGGTGCATATATTTGCACATGATTTGAACATGGGCTTTGTTAATTTCAGACCATCCATCATTCTCCTACTTGTTGCCCAGAAAGGTATGTGTCATCTTACACAAGCTAGCTAGGTTAAAAATCAATACAAATTGAAAATTACATGTTCCTACAATGTTATAGGTAGAATTATAGGAAGGTTTGGTTAGAGGCTAAAATTGGTAGGTGAAGACTTGCCAAAGTCTAATTATGGCGTCTTTACTCTTAATTTAAGATAATACATTAAAATTTTATTCTTAATATAAGATAATGTAATTTAATACATTATATTGAAATTTAAATAGACTTCTAGTTCTGAAAAGAAGAAAAAAAGTGCATTTGTGAGAGTTTCCTTCCCAATTGGGAATTTGAAAAAAACGAGTTTAATATATAAGTACATGAGTTATTTTACCCATAATTAATTGATTTAGGGTTAGAAGCTTATGTGTAAGTATTGGAATATAAACATTTCATTTTTAAAGTTGAGACATAATTTATCTAGTATATAAGTTTAATGGATTATTCTTACTATTGTCAATTAATTTTATGATGAAATCTCATTGGTCTTATGTACTAAGTCTATCTACGTATATATACTCGTGTTCACACGACCCCCGTTATTAGACTCACGGACTTTGACAGTTAGACTTTACATATGTGTGCGCACTAACTATTACGTGATTGGACCATTGTACTTCAACAACATTTGTGTGTATGTTGATTAATTATTATTGATGAATAATGGCGTCGATCGGTAATTAATTAATTACATCCTTTTAGCATGAGATGGGTAATGTACGTTAAGAACATGGCCTCCATTTATGTACTTGGGTCATAATAAAGTTGCATGTTATCCCTTTTACATGTGTCCTATACATTTCGGCACATGCATTTATGTATATGTATGTTAGGACGTACTTAGGATTTGACGGCTTTGGTCAGGTACATGCACATAATGATATAAATACGAGCCTGCTATATACACGACATTTTTCACCTATATACACGACAATCTGTACGCCAAGACATGGTGTACGCCATGTCTTGGCGTACAGGTGAAAATACGTATAATTGTAAGATTATACGTATTTTTTTATAAAAAAAGTATAAATCTCTACGCCAGATTCTGGCGTACAGATTGGGTCAGCCCATATTAGGGTCGGCCCAACTTCTAAATTTGATTTTTTACAATCTTCTGTACGCTTGAATCTGGCGTAGGATTTTTTTTTTATTTTTTATTTTTAAAAAAATTCTTTTTCTTTTTCTGGGCGCACCCAAGTGAACATTTTTTTTAAAAAAAAATCTGTATTTGACTCTAGTAATAGACGTTTTCAAGTAATCAGGGTTACATGACAATAAATTCGGTTGTATCATGAGGTTTCAATATACTTTTATTCATGTACGTTTCTCCACCAATTCATTTGATATTAACTGTTTGTTATTATTATTCTCGAAAATCACATATAACTATGGTTATATCTTATAGTTATATCCAATTTGGTTATATCTTATAGTTATATGCTACGGTTATATTATTTAGTTATATACTATGGTTATATCCAATTTGGTTATATCTTATAGTTATATACTATGGTTATATCCAATTTGGTTATATCTTATGGTTATATCTTATAGTTATATCCAATTTGGTTATATCTTATCGTTATATCCTATAATTATATATTATGGTTATATCCAATTTGGTTATATCTTATAGTTATATACTATGGTTATATCCAATTTGGTTATATCTTATGGTTATATCCTATAGTTATATACTATGATTATATCTTATAGTTATATCCAATTTGGTTATATTTTATCGTTAAATCCTATAATTATATATTAAGATTATATCTTATAGTTATATTCAATTTGGTTATATCTTATGGTTATATCCTATAGTTATATACTATGGTTATATCCAATTTGGTTATATCTTATGGTTATATCTTATAGTTATATACTATGGTTATATCATTTACTTATATACTATGGTTATATCCTATAGTTATATACTCTTATTATATCCTATAGTTATATAGTATGGTTATATCCTATAGTTATATACTATTGTCCTATAGTTATATATTATGGTTATATCTTATGGTTATATACTATGGTTATATCCTTTAGTTATATACTATAGGATATAACCATAAGATATAACCAAATTGGATATAACCATAGTATATAACTATAAGATATAACCAAATTGGATATAACCATAAGATATAACCAAATTGGATATAACCATAATATATATAACTATAAGATATAACCAAATTGGATATAACCATAATATATAATTATATGATATAACGATAAGATATAACCAAATTGGATATAACTATAAGATATAACCAAATTGGATATAACCATAGATATAACTATAAGATATAACCAAATTGGATATAACCATAGTATATAACTAAAGAATATAACCGTAGCATATAACTATAAGATATAACCAAATTGGATATAACTATAAGATATAACCATAGTTATATGTGATTTTCGAGAATAATAATAACAAACAATTAATATCAAATGAATTGGTGGAGAAACGTACATGAATAAAAGTATATTGAAACCTCATGATACAACCGAATTTATTGCCATGTAACCCTGATTACTTGAAAACGTCTATTACTAGAGTCAAATACAGATTTTTTTTTAAAAAAATTGTTCACTTGGGTGCGCCCAGAAAAAGATTTTTTTTTTTTTTTAAATCCTACGCCAGATTCTGGCGTACAGAAAATTATAAAAAATCAAATTTAGAAGTTGGGCCGACCCCAATATGGGCTGACCCAATCTGTACGCCAGAATCTAGCGTACGCCAGATTCTGACGTAGAGATTTATATTTTTTTTATAAAAAAAATACGTATAATCTTACAATTATACGTATTTTTACATGTACGCCAAGACATGGCATACACCATGTCTTGACGTACAGATTGTCGTGTATATAGGTGAAAAATATCGTGTGTATAGTATTAGCCTATAAATATATAACTTGTATGTATGTGCACGCTAGCTTTAATATCAACAATTCCGTCAAAAAAAAAACAAAAACAAATAACCAAGACAGTGAAATTAGACCATATTCTGTATAATGTTACTACTATATACATTGGAATATATAGTGTATATAATAAGAATATGGGAGCCGGTGGAGGTGGAAAGGAGGGTACTAGGAAGAAGCTGCGGGACCCATCATCGGAGACTAATTATGGGGCCGTACTATACGGTCAATAATGACACGTGTCAGTCCACAAGGCAACTGTTTACGCTAATTAATTCCAGGCCGGCGGCCTTGCCGTGTCTTCACTTCACCGACACTCACCCATTCTACGCGTAGACGGTAGATCTACTGACTATATTTGACATCTTGCAATTTTGTTTGTGATCTTAGTAATTTTATTTGTAGTCCGTGCAAATATATAATTCGTCAAATTTAATGCTGATTTGGAAAAGATAAAGAGGTGTTATTATATAGGATTATTTAAGTATATGTTTATATTGATTAGTATGTAACAAAAGCAAACTATAAAAAATAATAAAGTGGATAAATGAATATTTATTTGTTGATATTCATCCATTTTCAATGTGGATAAATGTTATTTCCAACACGTTCCATCAAGTATAACGTGCTAAGCCTAATCGAATTTAAACAAATGGATGTAGGGTGATGTTTCAATTTCTTTTCTTTTTTTTAGTATCCAATTTCTCTATATTTCATTCCCAATTAATTTAAAACGAGTTTCGAACCAAACCTGCTACGATATCATAATAAATTTCATTAATGATAAACTGAATAAAAAGAAAATAGTATATATATATATGTACATACACAGACTACACACTACATAAATCTAATAAAATTTTATTCTAAAACTGTTTAATAAAAAAACATTTCACTAATATTATATACTAAATATTTATATTTATTATACCATGATTTAATTTGATGGAGTGGCACATGCATCATGCATGCAACTTTTCTTTTGTTAAATCGTAACCAATTGGATCATGAAGGAGACTGTCACACTGTTAGGGTACCTTCCCTTAATTATTTTCGATTAAAATATTCATAATCTTTCTTTATTTACTCGTTTTGAATCTTGATCGACCTGGTAAACATCGATGACTCTATACCTTTACTTCATTTGTTGGCGGGCTAGAGGAAAAAAAAAAACACTATAATGGACCTAGTAAAAATGACTTTTACGTACTCATTATTTCCATGCATGACAATTGACAAGTGTTTTAATTTTTCATTCGTCTAATATCACATCAAATTTTTCACACCCTAATTATACACTATTTCATAACTTATTTATTTTATATTTTAAATTTTAAATTAAAATTAATAATTAAGATTTAGAGTTTGTAGTTTAAGATTTATGGTTTATATATAGTCTAATGTTTAGGGTTTTAGAATTTAGAGTAAAAGTTGTAAGGTTTAGGATATAGGATTTAGGATATAAGATTTATATTTTAGGGTTTATATTTTAATATTTAGGGTATAAATAAACAAGTTTAGCATATAGATGCACATATGGTGCATAGAAAGGGTACATAGAATATAATCTCATCTAGCTAATATAGCCAAATAATTCTAGATACCGCTCGCGCATAACTCTCCTCTTTTTTATATATATATAAGATAGATATTAAAGTTATTTTAAATGAAGGATAGACTAAAATTATCACAACTAATAATTTTTATAAAATTGTAATAAAAAGACTATTGGGTTAGAATTCACATGGAGAAATTCATCCCTAGTATTATGATATTATACTGCCTATATACATACAAGTACAACTATTTTTTGAATAAATAGTAAATGAAATCAAATATCTCATATCCTCATTTTGCATGCCATTTACTATTTTCCAATGATATTTACAGGACGTACAGCACCAAAAAGTTGCGTGCTTAACTGCTTATTGATTTTCTTTGTAAATATTTGAAAGGTACGTGTATCAAACTTTCGAATCTGCATATTCAATTCAAGTGTGTACGTGTACTACAAATAGATAGAGGGAAAAAAAGTTAAACAAGATGAAGATAAAACGATTTTTCTAGTATGTATACATGTTAACAAACTTAAATAAGAAATTTATCTTTAAAATATTTTTTAATAAAGAATTAAAAAACCATTAACAAACAATATTAAACTAATTACTAACTAAATAATTGTAAAAAAAGAGTTTTTAGAATGTGTGCATGTACTAGAAAAAGCCTTTTCAAAAAGCCTACCAATTAATAGAGCATTAAATTGTGATTAACAATCAAATTAAAGCCTACCATGGCCAGCTCAGACTCATGGATGCAATTAAGACAATTAACTTAAGGAAGAGAGTAAATTTTGCAAACAAACCTACCAATTAACTAAAAGAAGAGAGTAAATTTTAATACAGTGTATATATAGTCTTGTAGAATTTTTTTAAAAGTATATATCTTCCGTTTGTCTTTTATTTCATTACAAAAAATTGAATCTTCATACATTAAACTTTCACTCACCCCCGGCCTTTATGCATTAATCTACAAAGAAACAAAGTAAAAAAAATATAACTGTGGTAAATATGAAACGGTGTCCTTCACCTTCCTTCCTCACTCCATACTTTACACTTTACTCATTTTTACCCTTATTCTTCTTCATCCTCCGTACTCTTTCCCTCCGACTATCCGGCGCCAGAGAGATCCGACCCGTTACCGCATCGATAAATTCCGTCAATTAACGGCGCTTTTTTCACGGCTTCCGGAAGAAAAAAACCGTTTTCAATTCTCACGATTCTATCGAGAACGGAGCCTGTAACAGATCGTATGGGGCCCACAGCGCGTCGAGAGGGCAAGGGCGATTAGCATCGAGGCGCGCCCATGGCTTCCCTTTCCCGCTCCAATGCAACAAGCTCACCGGACCGGGATGCAGATCTCTGCAAAGTCCTCTGAAATTGTCTCCTCCGAGCCCGTGCTGATTCCAGCGGTGATTCACCGGAACTATGTTTCCGGCGAACACCAGCAGAAACGGCGGCAGCGATCCGAGCTCGTAGATCCGCATCCGCTTCTGGAGCTCCATCCACTCCTCGATCCGGCGCGTGTAGTCGTTGGCGCGCCAGCGGTTGAGGTCGATTACCATCACTCCGGTGTTGAAGTAGCAGGGGTTTCTGTTGACGAAGGTCATCGAGAGGCTAGGGTTTGACCAGAAGGTCGGGGTGAAGTAGGCGGTGAAATTCGCGTTGCAGTACTCCGGCGCGGCGAGGACGGCGTCGGCGCCGAGGTCGGTTGATGAGAGGTCGGCGATATCGTCGACGACGATGACGTCGGAGTCGAGATACACGACGCGCGAGACGCAGAGAGGGAGGAGGTTTGGGAGGTAGGAGCGGGCGTAGTTCAATGGACAGTCGAGGGCGGAGCGGATGGAGGTGGAGATGAGTCCGGCGACGGCGGCGGTGTCGAAGGGGTAGAGGCTGAAGCGGAGGTAGGGGAAGGAGTGGGAGAGTGTGGCGCGTAGATCCGACGCGCTTGAGGAGGAGGTGGAGATGACGAAGTGGAAGAAGATGTTTTGGGGGCAAGAGGTGTGCTGGAGAACGGAGAGGATCGCTGCCATGGAGCCGCGGATGTAGGTGAGGTCTAGCGTCATCGCCACGTGTACGGCTTGATCTGAGCAGATGAAAGCGCTGTCTTCGTCCATCGCCTCATCCTGATCGTCCGTTGATGGAGCACTCTCCTCTCTGGCTTTTATTATGGATGGGCAGTCCGGTGAGTTGTAGAACTGCGGCGCCTCTTTGAATCTCTGGCTAGTGGTAGCGCCGGCGGCGGAAGCGCCGGCGAGGACGGCGGAGAGAGAGAGAATGAGGAGGAGGAACCGCGGTGGGTTGGACATTGTTTTGAGTCTAGCTACGGCGGAGAGTTGTATCTTCATTGTTTCGATTTTGTGGTATAAAAAAGTTTATATATAGAAACTGAAAATATTTGGTAAATAATTTAATAAAGAATGACAATTGCAAGATTTGATTTCTTTTACTTTTCTTTTTATTTTCTTGCTTTTTCTTGGTCCTGTGTAACTTTCTGCACTGGGCTCCTCTGCCCTTTGTTATGCCACATACACAAGCAACCTAATTGAGTCCTGGGAAATTAAATATGGATGCCAATTAGAGAAGAGTTTTAGGGCTAATGAAACAGAATTATGCATTAAGAATGTTACTATTTGTTTCCATGAGTTCTTTTCATACTTCGTATAACAATGATGACCATAATTTTAAGGATTATTTGTTGCTATTTGTATCAATAATGCAATTCAATTCTCTCCATATATAAGAGTAATTTATGCTTTAGATTATAGAGAGATTCTGGTAACGCGGTTTTCCATATATGATAAAGAGGCTAGAAGACAATTTTTAGTCTGTAAAGAGAGAATATGCACTCATTCAAATTTTCAAGCTTAATTGTTATTCCAAAATCTGCACTTTCTTCTAAATTAATACCTTAACGTACAATAAAAGAATGCCTTACATATTCGATATGTGAAAATAGGTCTTTATGATACAATAACAACACCCAATGGGTATATATTAGTACTTCTCATTAAATACAAATTATTGAAATATAGACACCGGTATAAAATGTAATTTGTAAAAAAAGATTACTGTATATTGGTAATTTATTAGCGCACAATAGAAAATCTATCAGATCTGAATTTATGTTAGTGGTTGTAGGTGAAACTAATTAATCTGTTTACACTTAACTAGTCTACTCTATGTTGAGTATATGTGTTAGTATAATTTGAGCTAGATAAGGATATTTTATCATCGATTGAAAATACCAATTTATAGTTAGGCAAACAAGAGCATATGCCATCTCAAGATAATCAACTTATATATACTTGAAAACCAAAATCTTAACCAGATAATATAAAATGAAACCATCGTGTTAAATTACACAATTGACTTTGGACCTACCCGTGAGAATATACGTATGTATAACGCAACTGCGCGTATGGGCCCAACACAACGAGTTCTATCATAAAACCTTCAGCTTATATATTAGACAAGTTATGTCCTAATTTTAGATGTGAGATGGGTATTCTAACGTACATTCCCTTTCAAGTGTCACAGACCCATTTGAACCCAGGATCGAAACAAGCTCTAATACCATGTTAAGTTAGACAATGGATCGTCGGCCTACCCAGGAAAATGTGCGTATGTATGACACAACTATGCGTATGGGTCTAACATAAGCTCGGTGGAGTTCCATCCTAAAACCAATTGACAATAGAAAAAATAGTTTATTAAACTTTTATATATATATATTAGACAAGTTATGTTTAACTTTATACATGAAATGACTATTTTAACACATCGGATTTGAGTCAAAGAAAAACCAGAAATCAAATGACATGAAATTGATCAGATTAATTATAATTTAAATAAAAGAAACTAGCTCCCAAATCATTACTAAAGAACAACATATAAAAGCTCTTGATTTTACAGTCTACGTACATTCCAATCGCATATAGCTAGAAGACCTATCAACGTCATTCGTTTCATGGTTAATTTTCATGTAACATTCAAGATAAAATTGTGAACCAATGAAAATAAGCGAAGACTAATGGTGATTTAAAACATATATATAATGTTAGGATTCGAACGTAGTAACAACAAGAAAACAAGACAAAGAACACAAAAATTGTTAACCCAATTCGTCAAGAATGATTATGTCTGGGGGCACTATCAAGCCAGTATACTTTTTTCTCTCTTTCAATGTGATAACAACGATTACAAGGAACTAGGGTTTAAATAGCAAACACGAATTAAATCTAATGGGCCCAAAAACCACAACACGCGAGAAACGGTCCAGCGCCCACCGCGGGGCGGCGGCACCCACCGCGGGGCGGCGACTCCCACCGCGGGGCGCCAATCCCACCGCGACCCGGCGGTAACTCTCAATTGTCCATCCATTGTAAAACCGACGCCCACCGCGGGGCGTCCAGTCTCACCGCGACTCGGCAACCCCTCTCAGTTGCCTTTACGCGTACATCCTTACGCTTCAGACTCCATAACCCAACAATCTCCCACCTGGAGACTGATCCAACCGTAATCGTCTTCCTCATCAACCCATATCTGGTAATAGTGCCAGACCTTCAACTCAGTTACCAAGGCCAGTTGAAGCCATGCAAAGCTTCAACTTCTCTAAGGTCACAACCTTAGTCAGCATGTCTGCAGGGTTCTCAGTTCCACGAATCTTCGTCAGCTGCAAGACCTTTCTTTCCAAGAGATGCCGTATGTAGTGATACTTCAACTCTATGTGCTTAGTCCTTGAATGAAATGTTGGGTTCTTCGCCAAGTGGATGGCACTCTGACTATCACTGTATAGAATGTTGTCCCCTTGCTCCTTCCCCAATTCACACAAGAAATTCTGCAACCATACCATCTCCTTGCTAGCCTCAGTCACTGCAACATACTCAGCTTCTGCAGTAGACAAAGCCACAACTTTCTGCAGCTTAGAAGCCCAAGAGACCGCAGTACCACCCAATGTAAAGACATACCCGGTTGTACTCCTTCTCTTGTCGAGGTCACTTGATGCCAAGTCTGCATCCACATACCCTGCTAACACGACTTCCTTGCCTTCAAAGCACAAGGCCTGCTCTGCGGTACCTCTCAAATATCTCATGATCAATTTCACAGCTTCCCAATGCTCCTTCTTTGGGTTCCCCATGAAGCGACTAACCACTCCCACTGCATGTGCAATATCCGGCCTTGTACACACCATTGCATACATCAAACTGCCAATCGCTGAAGCATAGAGAGTCTTCTGCATCTGCGCACGCTCTTCTTCGCTCTTAGGTGAGTCCCTATTAGATAGCTTGAAATGGCTACCCAAAGGGACTTTTGCTGGTTTTGCATCCTGCATACTGAATCTCTTCAAGACCTTCTTGATATACTCAGTCTGCGACAAATACAACTTCCCAACCTTCCTATCTCGATCAATCTGCATGCCCAGAATCTGCTTAGCCTCTCCAAGATCCTTCATAGCGAACCGCTCGGACAACTGCTCCTTCAACTTGCTCACTTCTCGAGCACTTGAGCCTGCTATCAGCATATCATCAACATACAGCAACAATATGATATAGCCTTTGTCAAACTTCTTGAAGTAGCAACAATGGTCAGCTTCACTCCTCACGAACTCAATCTCGTGCATGAATCCATCAAACTTCTTGTACCACTGCCTCAGAGCTTGCTTCAAACCATACAAGATCTTGTTCAGCTTGCACACAAGCTCAGCGTTCCCCTTTGACACATAGCCCTCAGGTTGCTTCATGTAGATGTCTTCATCTAAATCCCCATGAAGGAAGGCCGTTTTTACATCCATCTGTTGTAACTCCAGGTTCTCTGCAGCCACCATACTCAACACTAGGCGTATAGTAGTTAGTTTCACAACATGAGTAAAAATGTCAATATAGTCAATACCGTATTTCTGCTGAAATCCATTCACAATCAGCCTTGCCTTGTAACGCTTGTTTCCATTCGCCTCCTCCTTTATCCGGTAAACCCACTTGTTGTGCAATGCCTTCTTGCCTGCTGGAAGCTCAACTAGCTCCCAGGTTCCGTTGGTCATCAACGAATCCATCTCATCATCCATGGCGAGCTTCCACTCGCTCACATGATCTCCACGAGATGCCTCTGCATAACATTCTGGCTCACTACCATTTGTCAGCAACAAATAGTAGTTTGAAGGCGAATACCTATCAGGCGATCCATGCACTCTGGTGGACCTTCGCAGCGGAATCACTGGGGTACTCGGCTCCTCCTCAGTCACGGCCTCCTGGTCAACTCGGACCGCCTTGCTCCCACCCGAGTTTGAGATGTCTAACTCCACAATCTCAGGTTCAGAACTAGCTGTTTCTGATGCACCCAGACTATCCTTGTACATCACCTGCTCATTGAACACGACGTCTCGACTGCGAATAACCTTCCTGCTCTACTCATCCCAGAACCGGTATCCGAAATCATCACCACCATATCCGATGAATGTGCACTTGACAGACTTTGCATCCAGCTTGCTTCTCTCAACAGGAGCAATGTGAACATATGAAACACATCCAAATATCCGAAGGAAAGACAAATTTACCTCTTTGCCACTCCAAGCTTCCTCTGGTATCCCATTCTCCAAGGGAGTTGATGGCCCTCAGTTGATCAAGAATGCAGCAGTGTTTACTGCATTCGCCCAGAACATCTTTGGAAGCCCACACTTCAGCCTCATGCTCCTAGCACGCTCATTCAGGGTCCTGTTCATACGCTCAGCGACGCCGTTCTCTTGAGGGGTTCCTTTCAAGGTCTTCTCCATGCGAATTCCATTCTCAGCACAAAAGTCCTTGAACTCGCGAAGCTCATACTCCCCACCATTATCAGATCTCAAGCACTTCACCTTAAGACATGTCTCAGTCTCTACTAGAGCCTTCCACTTTCTGAAGGAATCAAACGCATCAGATTTTTGCTTCAGAAAATAGACCCATACCTTTCTTGTAGCATCGTCAATGAAGGTCATGTAGTATGACGCTCCACCCAGAGATGTCACATGTGCTGGTCCCCACAAGTCGTTGTGGATCAACTCCAACTTCTGTTTCTTCAAGGTTCTGCCTCATCTCGCAAAGCTCACTCTTTTCTGTTTCCCGAGCACACAGTCCTCACACGGCCCGATCTCAACGGACTTAAGACCTGGCAGCAAGACCTTCGAGCATAGCACCTGCATCCCTTTCTGACTCATGTGGTCCAGACGACAGTGCCACAAATCTGCATCACAGTTCACTCCTGCAACAACAATGCTATCACAGACGTTGTTCGTCATGTACAGCGTCCCCTCCTTCTTTCCGCGAGCTACCACCATAGCCCCCTTGGTTATCTTCCAGCTGTTACAGCCAAAGGTTACTTCATAGCCCTCGTCATTCAACTGGCCAATGGAAATCAAGTTTCTCTTCAAACCAGGAATATGCCTCACTCCATGCAACTGTAGCACAGATCCGTTCGGCGCTCTGATTCTGACATCACCCTTCCCTACGATTTTCAAAGCCTCATCATCAGCAAGATAGACCTTTCCAAAATCTCCAGAGGTGTAGCGATCCAAGATATCAGCACTGCTGCAAGAATGAAACGAAACTCCAGAGTCTAATACCCAAGACTCCGATGGACTGCTCACGCTCAGAATAGATGCATCTGCAGTGGTTCCTGTCGTTGAATCGTTCAGAGTCAACGCGTCTGCAATATCCTCACTGGCTGAATTCGCTGACTTGTTCTTCAACGGTGCTTTACATTCACTCTTGTAATGACCGTTCTCATCACAATTCCAACACTTGATCTTGCTCTTGTCCTTGGGCTTATCCTTCCCTCTAGACTTTGATCTGCCACGATTCGACTTCTTAGAGTCTGACCTGCCCCTGCTATCTGTATTCAAGGCTGATCCAGAGGTAGAACCTGACGCCTTCCTGCGAATTTCTTCGCTGATAATCAGATCCTTCACTTCATCAAACTTGATCTTTGCCTTCCCCGCCGAAGCACTAACATCAATAACTGTCCCGCTCCAACTCTCTGGTAAAGAAGACAACAAGATTAGGGCTTGTACCTCATCGTCGAAATCAATCTCAACTGAACTCAGTTGTGCGATCGTCATGTTGAACTCGTTCAAGTGATTGGTCACTGTTGTACTCTCCGTCATCCGCAGATTGAACAACCGCCGCATCATGTGAACCTTGTTCACCGCAGAGGGTTTCTCATACATCGCGAAAAGAATTTCCAGCATGCCCTTCGTCGTTTCTGCCTTGACCGTGTGATGTGCCACGTTCCTGGACAGCGATAGGCGGACCACGCTCATCGCTTTTCTGTCCAGCAACTTCCACTCGTCTTCCTTCATGTCTTCCGGCTTCTCACTCAGCGGCAAATACAAATCTTTACCATACAGGTAATCCTCGATCTGCATCTTCCAGAATCCGAAATCCGTGCCATCAAACTTCTCCACTTGTGACTTTTCGCTTCCCATCGTTACTTCCAGAACCAGCTCTGATACCAGTTGTTAGGATTCGAACGTAGTAACGACAAGAAAACAAGACAAAGAACACAAGAATTGTTAACCCAGTTCGTCAAGAATGACTACGTCTGGGGGCACTACCAAGCCAGGATACGTTTTCTCTCTTTCAATGTGATAACAACGATTACAAGGAACTAGGGTTTAAATAGCAAACACGAATTAAACCTAATGGGCCCAAAAACCACAACACGCGAGAAATGGCCCAGCGCCCACCGCGGGGCGGTGACTTCCACCGCGAGGCGCCAATCCCACCGCGACCCGGCGGTAACTCTCAGTTGTCCATCCATTGTAAAACCGACGCCCACCGCGGGGCGTCCAGTCTCACCGCGACCCGACGACCCCTCTCAGTTGCCTTCTCTGCCTTTACGCGTACATCCTTACGCTTCAGGCTCCATAACCCAACATATAATATATATATAGAGAGAGGAACGCTCCGGTAAAACGAGAATTATGGTAAAACGGAGGTACTAATCTGAGACGTTGGATGAAAGATAATGAACGGATGGATTAGGAGTGTATATAGTAGTTATTGTGGGAGTGTTTCCATAATAATAGGGCTTGAATAAGCAGTTACCATATATTGTGGGGAAAAATAATTAAAATAAATCCTAAATCTACACCAAGATTGGAGAGAGAATCACTTTCTTTCTACGCTTTCAACAATAGTGAAAATCGTCCAGAGGATATTCATGAAAATATTCATTTGTTCACAACAGAGGATATTCATTAAAACACTGTCGATATTCATAGTTTTATCCGAACATGATTTTTAGCGATATTCATAAAAACCTGGTCGATATTCATAATTTTCAATAGATATTCACTATTGATTATATGATGTTCATGTTATTCATGATTTGTTATATGATATTCATGCGATATTCAAGATTGCTATAAGATATTCAGGTTATTCATGTTTTATTATACAATATTCAAACCATTATATTGTCTTGATATGTGATGTTCAGCTTATTTGGGTTTTATGATGTTCATGTTATTCATGATTTGTTATATGATGTTCATGTTATTCATGATTGCTATAAGATATTCAAGTTATTCAGGATTGTTGTCGCCACCAAGATGTTCGTGTTATTCATGATTTGTTATGTGATATTCATACGATATTCAGGTTATTATAATGAATAACACCTCAGAGAAACTGAATATCATACATACAATATCTAAAACATAAATATCAAAACACATAAATTGTAACACTGTGAATAACAAGGCTATCAACATGAATTGATGAATATCGATGATAAATAATTCATCCATGTGAATATCAACATAATTATATGAATAACACCACAAAAAAAACTGAATATCACATATACGGGCTTGACGCGGATGAGATCGACAATCATCTCCTGGATTTTCCAATTTAGAGGCCTTCTGGGAGGGCATCCAATGCAGCCTATAAGCCCTACTAGATTTTCCAATTATAAGAACATCGCTCTGATTGACATCCATCCGAATATTTGGCTCGATCCTCTTCCCTGATATCCATGTTCCATGTACTAAAGATGACCTAATGACAGCAAACCATGAGCCAAAAAACACCCAAACATTTTAGCTAATTGATGAGAGAGGAAAAAATGAAATCACTATACAAGTAAAAGCGTGATTGGTTTCCACAGTTCACACAATTTCAAAAACTGAACAATATTCATTCAAGACCTTCGAGACATTAATTCCAGGTACTGGCCGGGCTTGACGCGGATGAGATCGACATTCGTAGAAGGCGGGGACGTTCTCCGACTTTTCGATCTCCTTGGGGCGGCGGAAGAAGGACCAGTACTGGTTGTAGTCCTGCAACTTCTCGTCGGATATTGATCCGCCGGTGAGGTCGACGGCGTGCTTGCCTTTCTGTCCGTGGAGCCGAGGACGCAGACGATTGTGGTTTCCTTCGATTACCGACTGTGGTTTCCTTCATTCCGCTGATCGAAGCCGAAAGGGAGAGTGAGGCAGAGTGCACGCAACGGTAGTCGGAGAGGGAGAGAGAAAATGGAAAGGGGATCGGGAAAGAGATCTGAGAGGGAGAGAAAATATGGAGAGAGATCTGAAAGGGAGAGAGAAGAATAAACAGTATTGATAGGAGAGAAAATAATCAATTTCAATCCCCTAAAATCCGGGATTGATATTGATTGTGTAGAGCACTATCTATTTTCCTAATATGCACCTTAAATTGGTGTAATCCAGTCCATTCATTAAATCTCATATAACGGATGTGATTAGTACTTCCATTTTACTCTAAAAAGCCGTAGTTATCATGTCATTGCTACTAAACAAATAAAGTAGATAGCTGTAATTGTCATCAGTTTGATCGATCAATTGACCTCACTTCTAAAGGAAGGCCTCTAGCTAACAAGCATTGCTTTCCATGTTTCCATCCCATTAATATATACTACTATATATGTGGTGACTTTCAAGCATTATTATATATCCTTCCATGGCGAATATTTGAACTCGTCACTTGTCTTTTTTTGAAGGCATTTAGTTAGAACTTAGAAGAATACTTTTAGGTAGGTATCGGTAATTAGTTCTCTATATTATCAGTTGGTGTTACTTCATCTATGGAGTATGTGTTAAAGTCCGATGTTAGTTGATAACGGGAAACGTTTCAGTCCGCGCACATACGTGATAAGTCCAATTTGTATATATATTGGTGAAATTACATCCTAAAATCAATTTACAATAAAAAAATATTTTACCAACCTTATATGTTAGTCTTGTTTTATTTCGATTAATTTCTAATGTGAAATAATTTGTATCTCATAAGGTCATACAATCTATATCTATATATTAAAGCTCTCCCCTTTTGAGCTTTTAAAACGCTTTTGGACCCACTATTCTTACGTGTCATTTTTTCATTCATTATCTTTATCTTTTTTTATATTTTATTTCACTTTAAGTATAAAACTCTTATCAAATCATTTTTTTTATATGGATTACGATTCTTTTTGCAGTTCTCTGTTTTTTCTAACATATGGAATATAGAACGAGATATAAAATATTATTAGTCTTTTATAGATAAAAAACAATTTTAGGTTTAATTTTTTTTATGATAAACAGTAAAAAACCGATAATCTACTATATATCTACTAAGCTAAAACCTAATTACGTCACATGACACTTTCTTATTTAAATTGCCACATGACACTCCCTCATTAAAACCGCCACATGTCATTTTTTGTTTTTTTCAATTTTTTTAAATAAATGTAATTATAAATCAAAGATTATTATCCTAAACCTATCACTCATTTTTTCTTAATTTAAATACAAATCAAGCACAAAGATTACAAATTAATCACAAAAATTACAAATCCAAAATTTCCTAATTATATACAAATTCAAAATTTCATAATCTACTATATATCTACTAAACTAGAACTTAATTACGCCACATGACACTCCCTCATTAAAACCGTCACATAACACTCTCTCATTAAAACAGTCACATGTCATTTTATGCTTTTTAATTTTTTTCAAATAAATCTAATTATAAATTAAAGATTATTATCCTAAACTTTTCACTAATTTTTTTCTAATTTAAATACAAATCAAACATAAAGATTATAAGTTAATCACAAAGATTATAAATCCAAAATTTCCTAATTATATATAAATCCAAAATTTTCTAATTATATGGATGATTGAGATATGAATTTATGATCCAAAAATAATTTTAATAATTATTAATATCTTTGATTCAATATATATGACATAAAAATATGTGCATGGCATAAAAATTACACTAGTTAGCTTTTGTTTATGTATAATGTAAAAAGTTTTGGGATTATAAATAGTGTTAAAACTGTCCCATATTTATCAACCGGGATAGCTTCAAACTTAAGTGTTTTTCTTAGGGGAAAATATTTTATTAAACTTGAAACCTCAACTTGTCTTAGCATTATAAAAAAAAACTCATCATCATATTGGTTGCATCATCATTATATTAGAACAAATTATTATTATTATAATAATAATAATATTGTTTTCTGCATATATATCTGCATTACTAACGCATTATATTCAGGGCGAAGCTAGCATGATTAGTAAGTAGTAACACGTACCATTTACGGAGTAGAACTGAACCAACGTAACTCATCAAAGCAAAGCTAGTTTTGATCAATTTGCTGAGATTTCGGATCGAATAAAAGTATGTAGCTTTAATTGAATACCCATCACTGTTTATAATAAATACATCAGTTTTGAGTACTTTTCCAAGTATACGTGGCAAATGTTTTTTTTCCTGTTTTAATCTCTTTATTGTTAAAACCACTTGTTTGATTGAAATCATCAACTGCACATGATTTTATCTGTGTCAATTATTTACCAATAAATCTGAAAAAAATAAAAATGTTTTTTATTCATAATTAAGTAGGATGAAAATTTAATTGAAGTTGTAAGATAATAGTTAAGTATTTAAATTTGTGTAATAGAAGAACATACTTTGACTTAGGTTGTTTGCCATAGGAGTGCTAAAGTCCGCTTAGTCGATAAACATGGTGACGTGTCATTTCGAATACAACATGTATATATAAAGTTATCACATAAGTTAAGTGAGATGTTATTCTAAAATCAATATATTGATAATAGAATAAGTAGTTCACTAATTTTATATATTAGTTTTGTTTTAATTCTAGCTTTTGATGTGATATAACTTGATGATTGAGATCAATAAATGGATAAGGTAGCTATTAGTATTACCATCTAAAGTAAGATAAGTAAATACATGTACAAACATTTATATACATACATAGGATGTGTACATAGTTATGGTGGATATGTCAAGTTATACAACTTATAAATGTGTGGTGCAGGAATCTGTAGTAAGGTCAGGCATTTAATTATTTTTCTTGGTCAAACATTTAATTATTTTTGGTCAGGCATTTAAATCATTTATGAATGAAGAAATATATAGATAAGAAGACAAATGGCTTTTTACATTGTACATAAGAGCGTACTGTCAGGTAGGGGTGAGCAAACAGATCGATCCGATCCGTTATACCGGATATCCGGTTCAAAAAATTTACAAAATTCTGATTCGTATCCGGTCCGGATATCCGGTAAAAATGACCCGGATTGGATCGGATATCTGAGCCGGATATCCGAATTATCCGATTACTACAAATCTATTAAAAATAAATCAATATATTCATTTTTTAAATTCAAAAGTAATAAATTTGTAAATTAAGAAATAAAATTTGTAGGTTGTTTCTTAATTTGTTCGTACGATTTAAATTATATACACACTTATTATTCATATGAAAATGTATTTACAATATTTTACTTGGACAACAATATAAATATGTGATTAAGGATGTAAAATTTATTAATATATTACTCAATAGAATAGTTATAATAAACAAATTTATGATTATAAATATTATATGAATAGTATCGGATATTTTCGGATATCCGGTAAGCTAAATATCTCGATCCGTATCCGGTTCAAGTATCCGGCAAAATCACCCGGATCGGATCAGATACGGATAAAAACTTAAAGGATATTTTCGGATACGGATTTTTAGGATACGGATCGGCGGATTTTCGGATCGGATCAATCAGATCGGATATATTTGCTCACCCCTACTGTCAGGGCTGGATTGATCTCACAATCCAGTCTTTGTGAGAAATAAATGCAATATTTGAACACCTCGAGTGGTTGAGCTCACCCTTACACCTTGGGAACTAAAAGTGATATTTTTTATTAATTAATTCCATATATATGAAATTCTGAAGATATATACTTCGTATATGTGAAGTAATTAGATGGTAAAAAAAGATATGATGGATCTCTAATTTGTTTGAGACATATTTAGTGCTCGTTTGGTTGATAAATAATTTTTTTAATTTAAATATTCGGAAAGTGTTATTAAATATATGTGTTTGATTAATTTTTTATTATTGAAAAAATTTGGAAATTATAATTTTTTTAATCAAATATTATTTAACAATTTCTATAAATTAAAATTCTCAGGAAATAATTTACCCATAAATTAGAATTCTAAGGATATGATTTCACATACAACAATTTTTAAAATGTATTTAACCAACCAAATACTTAGGGTATTCTTGAAATAACTAGCGAGTCTATATATGGTCCTCTATGTGATTATACCAATAATTAAGAAAAAACTGTTTGATTTAATTTCACCGACAACCCCACATACATAAGATAGAGCTTCGAGAGGTGTTGAATGTTGATGGGGATAATTATACGCACTTAAGTCGTCTTCCACATGTTTTTTTAAAAGTAAAGAGTCGTCTTTCACAACCCCACACGCAGACTACGTAGTACTACTGTCTTTTCATTTTCAATCATATCGCTAAATTAAACTGATTCAGGATCTGTTAGATAAATGAATCTGAATAAATATTTGAAACTGGAGCTGAATGACTAACTAGAGTTGAAGTTGATTATTATTTAAAAAATATAATTGGTGTTCGATACTACAAGCTGAAATGAGATAAATGTAAAATTCAACTTATTAATCTTCAACAATTTAGGGTGAGTCACATTAAAAACAATGAAAAAAATAAGTTATGTTAATCTACTATAAGATTCCTAAGCTAGATTGACATTTTTTTACCGAACACTCATTAACTACTTTAAAAAAAAAATGAAGTTCCGTTAATCTCAGAAAAAGTTTTGCCGAACGAAGCCTAAGAGTAATTAATATACCCTATAATCGATATAGCAGCCAGCAAGCATATGATACTCCGTAGCTGTTTGTATAATTTGGCATACCAATTATCTCGCCTAAAATTAGCATGACCTAATGCTAGCTAGTAGTCTAGTACTATTAATGACAATAAATCACCTTGATTTTGAATTAGTTGGAGTAATGAGATAATTAAGCCAGGGAGTTGTCGGTACTCCGTACATAATTAAGGCCGCCGGGCGCCGGCCATGTTAACAATGACGCAGGCGGCATACAAATCAGGACTTAAGAGTCAACACGTTCACAATTACGTCATACAACGGGAAGGGGGATTTGAACCAGTAATTTCGTAGTCATATGATGTCATGTTTATCAGTTAAGCTAAAAAGACTTATTTCAAAACCCTTGTTACAGGGAAATAAAAAAAACAAGGGTACATTACACAAATTGCAATAGATTAGATTTTTTTTCCTCCATATAATTATCTACACGGAAATAAGAAAGTATTTAAAATTTTAGTGAATGTGATTTCAAATATTTACTCACGAGTTCATAACCCATTTTATACTTGAAAATGTTGAAATGGTCAAATTAGTTTATTAGAAAATATTACTCCGCGTAGTAATTACAAAAAAATATTGAAAAATGGAGTATATGTACTAGTGTACTACGGATTATTTGGATCAATAGATCTCAAGAAAAAGGTAAAATGATTCCTAAATGGTATTATCATGTTACAATTTGCAAGAAGAAGCTTGTACATTTATCTTTATGGAGTTATGGGTTGCAAAATGCAACATTTCTTAGAGATTGAAAATCAGGCTTACCCACCAACATAACCTAATACGACCACTTTTGACATCTAAATGTTTGCACAAAAAACCGAAATTATGGCAAAATAAATGTGTTGATATAGAGTGCCATTATTCACCAAAAAAAGAGAGAAAGGTTGACAGCAAACTTGATCTTGCTTAGCAAGTGACCAAAAATAACCACTCACTCTTCTCTTGGCCACATCTTCTAGCTTTACAATTGTTGGGTCTCAATGCAGAAATCCACAAGGTTATTACAATTGAATACCAAAACAAAGCAAATAATATGTGGAAATTTCAAGATTATGCTTCCAGTAACAGAACACTTCATATGGAACAACTAAGCAGCTATTTGATCAAAGAAGAGCTCTCAATCAATTGTCATGCAAAACATATGGCAAACAGCAATGGTATCAATCTTACCAGCAAAAAGACAACAATGCTCTTCTAGCCTAGCCTAGCCTAGCCAAGACAAAACAGATTGAAGATAAACAATGTCTAAAACAACAGCAAAGTACCAATCTAGCTTGTTTGATGTTAAATGGGGTACATGTGGTGTGACAGAATTACCAGAGTAGATGATGAGCAATCCAGAGGCCACCACTATGAAGCTTGAAACCAATGATCCACATATTTCTTCACAAAAGGACATAAGTGATAGTGATCAGAGAAAGCTAGGGACCGCACTCATGCCATAAAAAAGCAGAGATGTACAAATCACATAGTAAGGTCATACCGAATGAGTTGTGTGACGTAGTTACATACTGGAAATGCATGTTTGGAAAACAGCATAATACAATGCTAGAAAAGAAAGCCCTATTGAAAATGACCTCATTGCTTCTCAAGTCCACAAACATACACATCAACATTCATTCAATTAGACTTGTAAGCATGACCATATCACATATACACAGAGGGCACATCCAACAAATAAATTCATTAATGTCCACAAACATTATACAAGTACAATAACACACCTCTGTCACTAATGTTAGCAAAATTTCAATCATTTCATATAAGACAGCATGTGCATTTGTTTGACAAGGGGCCAACAGCAAAATGCAACAAATAAAGATTACAGTTCAAATGATTGTAAGTTCATGATATCACAAAGCATGCTAAACATGATGTCCCAACTTATTATCCTGCCATAGCTAAGTATGTTCTGCTACAAGGACTTAACATAGAAGAACCTAGATGTCTTAGTGACTATTAGTATGTTCTGCTACCAAAACTAAGCATGGAAATAAAGCAACACAATACTTGAGAAGGCAGCTTAGCTCATGAAGCACATACTTGAGAAAAAAGTAATCAGGAAAGCATTATGCAGAATTGCAGATAGTAGCCCCCGGGGGCGTAGTCCAGTGGTTGCCAGGGGGGAGTAGAACTTGGGTGTGGTACTTCCACCCGAGTTCGAAACGGGCTGGCAGCTTTGAGGATGAAGCTCTTGATTTACCTGTCAGGGCCTGGGGGGGCCTCGCCTGGGTCCTGACCGAGGGGATTAGTGGAGAACCGGTAAAGGCCCGATACCCCTCGAAAATCAAAAAAATAAAAAATAAAAAATGCAGATAGTATCTGCTAGACAGCATCAAATTATACAGGAAGCTCTTCTTCAGCATACAATTCACAAAGAGCATTTCATGTCACTCTTAATATACAGAACAAAAAAAACTAACAACAAAACAAGACCGCTACAAGAGCCATGTGACCAAATTCCCTTGAGCGAAGAGGGCCCGACATCAATATAAAGTACTGAATATACCCAAAGAGCATCAATAAACTATGCTGAGATAAGAGTAAGAAGCACTAATGTGCCAATAACAATGAATAACAGCTTCAGGTAGTTATCCTGTTGCCTTTGATTTGGTCGGCGAGGATATGCATGAGGATGTGCCCCATGATAGTGATGAGCATATCCATACGGATAACCCGTCCCTGCTCCATACATGGTAGCACTGGGGAACCCATGCATTTGAAAGTTAAACAACTGTGGAAGGAGGCCACCCCACGATGCTGAAAGCGCAAAATTTCCAGGCCTTGTTGCTGGCATTGGAGGAAAACCACCCCACCCTGACCCTCCAATGAACCCTAAACCATGTTGAGGAAAATGGTTATTATTTTCAGGAGGAGGAGGAGCAGTTTCTGGCCTTTGTCCAGTGGGGCGATCGGGTATATCGACACCAGGAACTGATCTTGACCTTGGATCAGATGAAGTTTTCCCCCGACCGTACAAAGGCACTAGCCTATCCTCTTGAATGAAGGCCTTACAAACTGGGCATTCGTGCGATTGGGAATGGAAATGGAGCCACTTGTAAAGACAAGGCCAACAAAAGAGATGTCCACATAGTGTTACAATAGGATCTTGTGCCAAATCGAAACATATATTGCATTCAAAGTTTCCAGCCTCACTAGTGCTTCCAGAATAGGATGGGTTTTGTGAAGGTGCGCCCATTGATTCCCCATAGCTACTTGACATTGTCAATCACTGATTGATTTCTCAAGTATCCTTTAATTCAGAAGGTGGATTCTACACAAATCACAATGCAATGTGTTCATAATTGTGATTCAAAAGATAGTGCAAGAGTAACAACTAAAGTGGAAAAATGTTGATAAACATGTGATCAGATTAGATCCTCATAGCCAAAAAAACAACTCCAATGACAACAAGTCCAGTGAGAAAGAAGCAGAATTTACAATTTTGATAGACTTACTACAACAAATGACTGGCATAAATTATCTCCACCGCATAAAACGGATTCAAGCACATCAATCAGTGCATGCCAAAACTAATTCACACTAATAATAATAAAATATTCTCTTACATGAAAGGGAACAATGAAGTACTAATTCCAACAATTTCAGATCCCAAATAGGTTGTGATTCGAGCAGCGGAATAGTAAAATACTAATCGAAAGAAGTTTTCTGTAATTGAAAGAAAGGCGTGGATAAATCCTTAGCGATAGACAAACCAAAATCGAGTGACAATTATAACAATTGTTTCGAGCTAACCGTAGATCGCGTAGGGCTCAGATCGATATCGAACCAGGCTTCTCAGGCGAAATTGGGGGCGTGAAGAAGAGAGAAGAAACCCCCCAAAAAAGGTGGATGAATGTTCAGCGCGTGACTTTGACCCGTTGTAGAAATCTGTCGAGGATACCTACTACCGGATCCGATCCGGTTTGTTTCCGGGTCAAAGTTTATTCGTAATTGGGCTTATCTGCGCACTCACAAGCCCATAACTCTATCTGTGAAAAGAGATTGGGCCCGCTTTATGATTTATTTGGAGACTAATTAAGAGATTGGGTCAAAATTCATTCGGTTTTTTTTGGTACTAAATTACTAATAGAGGGTATAACCATTTTATTAAAATCGCATGTACTTACATATGCTCACGTATAAAGGAATCCATCCGTTCGGTTTTAGTGGTCCTTTTAGACTAATGGTTTGTTTGAATCTCTTCAAATAATGCATCATTTTACATTAAATTATTAATTTAATACAAAATAATATATTTTAATACATTTTGATTGAAATTCAAACAGATCTAAGAGTTTTGTTCATAATGCTAAAAAAATTGTTCATATATATTTGTTCTTTTTGCTATTATGGGCAATGTTTACCAAATTTTCCCTTGTATTCATTTAATCTAATCTATATTTTTCTTATATAGACTAATCATTTTTATTTTTTTTTGTTATACTTCAATTTTTGTGAACTAAGAATATTTTAATACAAAAAAATCCTTAATATATGTGAGAATGTCTAAAAAATCATATAAATTTAAAAGGATAGAATATTAAATGCGGGTCTCCGCGCACCTTCATAGTTACTTTGCACACCTCCTTCTACTCAATATTGACCTTTTTACCATTTTCTTAAAAAAATTAACGATTTTTTCGCCTGATATCCTTGAGGTAGACCTGTACAAACACGGGTCCGGATCGGGCCAGGACCAAATTTTAAGCCCATTTTTACGGGTACGGACCAGGCCCGTTTGTCGGGCTCGGACTGCTAACCGTACCCGCCCGCAAGTCTGGGCCGGGTCGGCCCGCGGGCAGCCCGTTTTTACTATTTGGCTTAAATTTACACATCACACAAAAAATCAGATCTACACATCACTTCTATAACAAATCAGATCTACACATCACACAAAAATTATAATTACAACTCTGAATTTATTTAACAAAATTACAACTCATCACTTCATCAGTAACAAATCAGATCTACACATTTATAATTAAAACTCACATACAAGACATGAAACAAAGGAACAAGTGAACAACATCAGTAACAAAGTGAAAGAATTGAGAGCACAACAACGCATCAGCGCGCACAACAGTCAACACAAAAACGAGGTCAGGACATGAAACGAACACAAACCGAAACAAATCAAGTACAGAAATTAAACTATCAGACGAGGGAGAAACTAACCGGAGAATCGGAGATGGCTGGTCGGAAAATGCGAGAGACGTGGAAGAGTCAATCACTTGTGGTTGCCTGGTCGGAGGCGGGTCAGTGGTCGGAGAGGCGGAGAGACTCGAGATGGTCGACTGGAGGCAGAGAGACTGGAGGCGGGTCAGTGGTCGCCTGGTCGGAGAGGCGGAGAGACTGGAGATGGTCGCCTGGTCGGAGGTCGACTCGGGAGAGGAGATGGAGGCGTGGTAACTGGTAACGAGAGGAAGGGAAATTAGGTTAGAGACTTTAGAGCAGATGGAGGGTAATTGGTAAATATATTTTATTTTTATATAATTTAAATTATATACGGGCCGAGCGGCCCGTACGGGCTTAACTCTGTTACCGTATCCGGTCCGCTTACCCGTACGGGCCGGGCCGAAATCCTTATCTGGGCCCGAAATTCCTAACGGGCCGGCCGGCCCGCATTTGCACAGGTCTACCTTGAGGTACGGTGAATTTCGCGAAATACCCCAAACTTTGACTCATTTCGTGTGGTATCCCCGAGTTTTTTTTGCCAAATACCCTTCCGTTAAATAGACTAACAGAAACGTTTATTTACTTTTTTAAAATATAAAAAAATGCCAGATTTGTTTTCTTTCTCCTCGCGTCTCTCTCATGTCTCCTCCGGCGGCGGCTCGAGCCCGCCCTCCACCACTCCGCCTTGCTCGCCTCCCGTCTGTCTGCCCTTCGAGACCGGACGGGAGGCGAGCAAGGCAGAGTGGTGGAGGGCGGGCTCGAGCCGCCGCCGGAGGAGACATGAGAGAGAGACGCGAGGAGAAAGAAGACAGATCTGAGATTTTTCTTTTTCCTTTTTTCTTTTTTTTTAAAAATAAACGTTTTTGTTAGTCTATTTAACGAAAGAGTATTTGGCGGAAAAAAAAAACTCGGAGGTACTACACGAAATGAGTCAAAATTTGGGGTATTTCGCAAAATTCGTCATACCTCAGGGATATCAGACAAAAAAACCAATAAATTAATAGAAGTATGTACTTATATCATTATGTATTTACGTTTTTCAATCACATCTTTCATGCTCTCAGCGGTGGGTTCTACATACCAATCCATTTTCTTGCACAAGATATTAAGTATTTACTCATTAAAATAATATTACAAAAACTGTGCTGCTACATCTATTAATTTTGCCACTATATATGTATCTTTTACATTAAATCTATATTATAATTACAAATCATTGGCAAGCAGCAACCAACCTAAACAACTTGCGGATGACTCAAGCTATATAGTAGTAGTTTGGATTACATCACATCCGAGGTTATTATTGTTACTAGTTTTTTTCAAATAATAAATTCAATAAAGATAAACTTGTACCTAGTTTTTATAAACCAATTATCCTTATAAGAATTAAAAAATCATAAAAAGTAATTAAAATTACTAACTACTGTGACGATAACACAAAGGTAAAGAAAGACTTGGATAGTGGTGAATTAGGATACAAGAATAGATGAGAAGAAAAGAAAGAAGGGTAATTTGGATTTTTTTTAAATATTAGTAGGGTTATTTTTGTCTTTGGGGATGAGCAGAGTAAAAGGTGAGGGTGTACGAAGAAACACCCAATATTAATTAGACAGGTTAACTAATTCAGCAAATCAGTGCATTCATGAGCCTAATTCACATGTTCTGCTTGACTAAAACCAAGCACATGCTTGACACTTTCACGCTCTAATATACATCATTTATTTTTACCTTCTTTGCGTGTTATGTTGGTAAATTCTATTTATCTTTGCCATAATCCAAAGCTGAGTTCATGATTGCCTTTGTTTATTGTTAGGTAACTAAACAAAAAGGTCATACTCTTTCCCATAATCGATCTTTATATCCATTTCCTATTACCTATATCTTGTAACTATCTTCCCATGAACATTGGTAATATAACTTTCATACTGGTTTGACGTTATAATAATGTTTCTATGTGAAATTATCCAAATGATCAGAGAAAATGCGGTTGGGTCATTGTTCTTGTGCTATAGACTTTCCTAGCACTAACACGTATTGTAAATTTAAGATAATCACCAACATCAATCTGGCCTAAAAAAATTACAAATGGATGAAGCAATTAGTTCTGTTTTATTGATCTACGAGGAATTGGCAACTTTCTTCTTTTTCCCTAATTACTTGGCATAAGATCCAAGGCCATTAAAACGTATATATTTTCTTCTTTTTCCCTAATCAATTTTAATATGAAACTATAACGTTTATTCAGAATGCTGTTATAAATAGGGGTGCATCAAATTAACTTCCACGATCCCCAATACAGGAATCCAATCCCCTGTAAGTTGTAACTGCTCTCTCCCTCCATTATTTAAAGTTCAAACTTGCAGAAATCAAGCACAACTATTCCCAATGGCGATCAAATTCTCTCTCCTCCTCATCGTCCTCCTCTTCTCCTTCTCAGGTACTACGTACTACAATTCACTCAGATTCTCATACTCTGTTGGTTGCTTAATTTGATTGCTTTACGAATTACGATCTCCTCCACTCAATCGATCATTCGTTTGATTTGGTAATTTAATTTTAATTGCAGCCCTAGAACAATCGACGATGGTCTCAGCAACAATCTTCACGCTGCTCAACCAATGCTCCTACACAATCTGGCCGGGAACTCTCTCCGCCGCCGGCGCCGCCCTCGGAAACGGCGGATTCATCCTTGCCCCTGCCGCCTCCGTCCAGTTCACCGTCTCCCCGGGCTGGTCAGGCAGGTTCTGGGCGCGCACCGGCTGCACCTTCGACGCCGCCGGCAACGGCCACTGCACCACCGGCGACTGCGGCGCCGGCCTCCAGTGCAAAGGCGCTGGCGGAGTGCCTCCCGTGACACTGGCGGAGTTCACGGTCGTCGGAAGCGGAGGTCAGGACTTCTACGACGTCAGCCTCGTCGACGGCTACAACGTCGGTGTGGGAGTTAAGCCGTCCGGCGGAACTGGCGCGTGCCAGTACGCGGGGTGCGTGGCGGATCTGAACGAGAGCTGCCCACCGGAGCTGAGGGTTACGGATCCGGCTGCTGCCGGTGGGGGAAAGGTCGTGGCGTGCAGGAGCGCTTGTGCGGCGTTCAACGCGCCGGAGTTCTGCTGCACCGGGGAGCACTCGACACCGCAGACGTGCGCGCCGACGCCGTACTCGGAGATGTTCAAGAGCGCTTGCCCCGCTGCATACAGCTACGCCTACGACGACGCTTCCAGCACGTGCACCTGCACCGGATCGGATTACTTGATCACGTTTTGCCCCACCCATTAAACAGTGACCCGGATCCGGCCCCCATTCATTTACCATTTGTCCGTTTTCATATATACTTCAACTAACAGCTGAAATTATATATTGTTGATCAAATATTCTTGTTATCTGTATCCTCATTCAGACAACAATCTTATAAGTAAATAGGTAGTGGTATTTGATTTAACAGTGTTGATAATTACAAAGTCCTTCATGTAGCAAACCCAATATTATTGATTATATGAGATATTACTAAGGGTTCGTTTGGTTTGAACTTATAAAAATAATAACAGAAAGAAAACGAATCTAGTCCACTTTAACATAACGATACATTGATAAAAACTTTTATCTTGGCTTGGGTTCTAAAATTTATATATCAAGAGAAGGAAAAAAGAAAATAATTTTATTATTTTATAACGCATCATTGTATAAGAAATACAAATACATCCCTCATAATGCCGGAGAAAGGAAACGATTTCATTATTTTAATCAATAAATAATAACACTAAATTAGACTAGAGTTGTTTTTAATCAATAAATAATAACACTAAATTGAACTAGAGTTGTTTTCTTTGTTACCATTTTCATAATTTAAAATTGGACTAGAGTTATTTTCTTTATGTTACCATTTTCATAATTTAAAATAAACACGCCTAAATAGTAACATTTATAATCAAAATGGCTCATATGGCAGTGCCTCTTTCCTGGGTAAAACCAACAAAGAAATTCAAATTCATGTCCAGGAAAAGCTGAAACATGCCAAATTGCAAATAAAAGGTGATGGGAAGCAAATTAGTCAGCAGCATTCAGCAAGGGAACAAGAATTAACAAGAGTTGAGGTAAGAAGGGAAATTTACAATTAGCATTGAAAGCCCAATTCCACCAGCAATTAGCACTTAGCAAAGTAGATGCAAACACAAAAGGCTGGCTTCAGGGTCAAGCCAGAACAACATGTCTTTCTTTCCCATGTCCCAAACCCAACTTACCTTTGCATATATCTACATCCTTAACCACAGTTTTTTTTTACCAAAGCTAGGATCCTCTACCATAGGAACAGACTAATGACCGAGAAAATATATTACATACAGATACTTCTGAAACTACACTGGGGAAGAGGGCTGTCTTTGTTACGGGTTATGATCAGTTAGCTTCATCGCCACAGCAAGCCATGGCTTACCTCTGAGAGATCATTTGCAGACTGTTTTCAGTCTCTTGGCAGCTTGTGCAAACCCAACAATCACTTGCAGCTCATCCAATTGCTTCAGACAATGGAGACACAAATTAAAAACATTTCAAGGAACCGTAAAAAAAATGTTGAATCAGCAAGGATTATGAGTTATATATACCTGTGACATGAAGTGCCGCTGCACAACATCAATTAGTTCCTCCTTGGACGGATTAGGAATGGAATCGACCTAATTGGAAAAACAAATGGAAGAGAGACTTGTCAAATAAGTCAATGCCCGCGAACTTAAGTTTACAATAATTACAGGGAAATAGATCACAGGAGACAAAAAAATCTGACCAGATTAAAATGACGCCAATATCTCCGCAAAGCAGTCATTTCGAGCTTGCTAAGATCAACCTTCTGTAAATATGTACGAATAGCACCAATGAATATCAAAGAGAGCAGTCAGAGGACGAGTAAGAAAGAAATAGATTTCACAGATGATTCATATACCGCGGATCCATGTGGAGTAGAAATAGAGCCCTTGGATTGAGAATCACTTGACAATGACCTGCTCATGGTTTTCTGAGATGATCCGGATGATTTGTGGACACGATTCCTTGATCTTTGGGACTTTTGAGTGTCATAGGATGCTGGAAATAGAGATAACAGGAAACACAATTAGAACAGCTATTCTCAAATTTTTTCTTCTTCTTTTTTTTGGGGGAAAGGGATAAAGTAAAAAGAATAGTACTATAGTGATAACTTTCAGAAATACAAAAGTAAAAGGTGATGTAAAGACAAAGAATCCTATGTTACAAAACCCACTACTTTCCCCCCTTAATGTAAGAGACACCTAAGTAATTCCAAAATTGCATTAACATAAATCCAAATCAAGCCTAACTGTGTTGACTAAGCTGCAAAATGATAGTCATGAGAGTTCAAAGAGAACCAGTGTGCTGAGTATGATAGTTTAGCTATGTTTTGCTTTTCTTTGTTTCCACCATCTCCACACAAAAAAATGCTAAATCAATGAAAAAGGAATTACTATATTAACTGGAAACAGCTCATAATGATTGGGACAGCTATAAGAAGGTTGAGATGTCAATATAAGCTGGACTTCCCAAATTGCATAAACCAAAATTCGTGAAAAGTAATTCTATTATCCAATAATGCTAGATCAATCTAAAGGACTGTGAAAAGACAAGTATGAACTATTTTAGTTACCATTTTCAAATTCTAAATCATCGTCATCTTCATTGCCTGTGGGTGGTTCAATCACACTAAGAGCATTTCTCTGAAGCTTTACTTCGATGCCATTGGTAAGAACCTACAAGCTCATAATTCAGAACCAATCAGCATCAGATGAAGTCAAGCAACAAAAATTACCCTTTAAGCTATGAGTCTATCATCTATGCAACAAAAAACAGAATGATTGAGACTTGGAAAATAAAAGGTTTGGATGTCAAAAGAAATAGGAGCAGCATGATCCTTTCTATAATCAATCAACAACAATAATCAGATTCTATTTCCCGAAATTGGGCACGCTACAATACATTTCACAATTTCAATCTAAGAATTAGGGTATTTACAAAACAATTGATTTGCGTGGAGAACAAAGAACAAATGAAACCCTAGATCCATCGGTGAAAAAGATGCAGGCAATCAGAAGCAAACATATAAAACCAAATTATGTTTAGTTAGAGATTAAAAAGGTAGAAACCCCAATTCAGATTATGTAATCTACAATGGTCAAATCATATACCGCATGCAAGCCTGGAATTCAACAATTAGAGAGTTTGAAATTTTAGAGGGACATAGTTAAGAAAAATACGCAGTGTCAGAAAGTACAGTTCAAACTCGCATCCAATTTCGCCGCATTTAAAACCATGGAATCTGATTACGCACCTAACTCAATAATTCAATTTGCAATCATAAATACACCCCACTGATTGAACTACCAACAATCGCCAATGTAACACCGAAAGAAACCACAATCCTGGAAACGAAGAGGGAGAAATTTACCAGCCAATGCCATCCGCCAAGACCTACAGCTTTCTTAACAACACCTTCGAGCCCAACCAGAACCGATTTCGTACGGTTGTTTCCGGTTACAACCACTTTGGTGTGACGTGGCAGCACCGAGAGCTCCTCCTCGCTGCTCTCGCCGCAAGAGCTATGGTGGTGGATCATCGGAGTAAACCCGCCGGCGATGCGACCAACTCCCACAGCTCCGGCATTCACCGTACTCTCCATTGCTTGAATCATTTTTTTCTGCAACCGAGCCCTAAATTTCACAGTTTTTCTCGGATTCGTTACTTACTGTGAGAAAACGAGAATTTAGCCACTAATCAGCCACGAAATTATATTTAATGCAGAGATCACACATTGTAGAATAAGATGGGAAGGTTTCCTGGGCAGAGACAGTGGTAATTTTGGTGGGAAAGGAGTGTTTTCAGTGAGAGAAAAAACACAAATTCGTGAGACAGAAGGGAATGGATGGCGAGAGAGAGAGAGGGAGAAGATGATGATGATGGTGATAGAGAGACCTTGGTCTTTGTTTGTTTTAATTTAATTTTGCTTTTCTTTACCCTGAATCCCGACGTAGTCGAAAGAACCAATGATAGACCTGCACGTAGGATAATCGGAGCCGTTAATTTTGATCGTGGGGTCCTTGGCTTTCGCCATGATGAAAAACCAAATAATGCAAGGAAAACAATACCTCTAGCGGATAGCGGTTTTCATGTTTTTCCCATCTTTGACCCGCTTTGACGCTTCCCTGCCTAACTCAAAATTACTTTGCTACCCCTATTATTGGTGTCCTTTATTTTATAATTATTGTTGTTGGTATTTTATGATTATTTATTATTATTCGGTTGTTTTGGGTTTACTTTGTAATAACTTTTTTTAATATTCGTATTCTTTTGGTTTGAATTGATCAAATTCATTATTATGTTCTCTATCCTTAGAATTTGTTTTTGACAGGGTATAAATTTAAGTATTTTATGAGTTAATCCTATTAATTTAAGTATTTTAGGAGTTAATCCTAAAATACTCGAAACATATCTATTTGAATTATGAAAGACTAACTCATTTTCGATCTTAAGAATTCAATCGAGATGATTAGGGTATGAATTTAAGTATTTTAGGAGTTAATCCTATTAATTTGAAGACAATGAATATAATGGTGGGGAAAAGATTAAGATTGAGGATTGATTTTGACAGGAGAGTGGGCAGTTTGTCGTTGTGCTTGTATCTTGGTTCCCGCTTGTCTGGTTGTTTTCTGCTTTGTTTCGTTTATTTTCTGCTTGTTTTGATTACTTTCTGCTTATGTGTCACTATCTTCTGGGTCTATCGGGAAATATCCTCTCGAATTACTTCGAGGAATGGGTGCGTATATCTGGACCCCCCAGACCCTACCGTTGGTGGGACTATACTGGGTCGATTGTTGTTGTTGTTTTTGAATATAATGGTGGACATGAATTTGATCAATTCGAACCGAAAGAATAAGAATATGGAAAAAACTCGATCATAAAACAAACAAACAAACAAACACAAACCTTTAGGTGCACTAATCGGAAAATAAAATGAACAATAATAAAAATAATCTTAAACTCAAGGCTACCAACATGAATTTTCATTTATAATATGATTGTCAAATTTGGTATGTGGGTATAAAATACTCCCAAAATGTTGACTAACATATCCAGTATTCTATCTGTTAGAAAATAAGTGTCATTTTAACTTTTGATATAAATAAAGAATATCATCATTTAGGTAAATGTTTCTACTTTTAGTTACTTTTATATTACTTTTGTATGTCTATTTTTAAACCAATGGGTAAGGATATATGAAAATAAATTAGTTAAAAAATTAGAATTTTTAATTCATTAATCACTTTTAACTCAAAATATTTATAATGACAATTAATGATTAACGAAATTCTAATATTAAATTAACACTTTTTTATTATGATTAAAGGATTCGATTTTCTATACACAAATATACTAATTCGGCCTAATTTATTTATTTATTTGAGGATTTCAGCCTTTTTGTTTTAAAAAAAAGGTAAAAATTAGTCAGAAAATGATCGGTTTCTCAGTCTATAGCATCCTTTCAGATGATGATGTGACTTTGTCCGATGGAAAGACCACAAATCGTGTCGAGGATCCAATGAATGCGTAGTGGGGTGTTACAACTCGTCGGAAAGGGATGAAAGGGGGCAGCGGACTGTAGGGTTGCGGAAGGAGGACCGGCGGCCTGGTGGTGGTGCGGCGGTGACGAAGGAGGCGCGGCGGAAGGGAGGTTGAGGTGGTGGTGATCGGCGACAGCCCTAGGGAGACGAGGGTGGAGGGAGCCAAGAGGTAGAGGATAATTAGGGTTTGTGTTTGGGTGCAGATAGATGATGGATAACCGAATCGATGTGCCGGGATAGTTCGACTAGAAACGCAAAGATATATAATTAACGCGTCGGGATAATTCGACTTGGAAACGCGTTAATTGATGACGTCGGGGCCCGGGGTTAAGGAGTTTAACTCGACTTGAACTTAGGCTTCAATTGACGTGAACTGAAAGGGAAGACAATAGTCCCTATTTATATTAGAGAGTTGATCTAATGGGCCAGACTCTCTAGTTACTAACTCTGGCGGCCCATTTAACATAAATGGAAACCACCCAGAACTAGCAGCTACTAAAAATAGAAATACTGTAAATAGAAAGTACTAAAGAAGTAATGTCTAAAAACTGTAAGAACTAGAAATAGAAAGTCTCATAAATCTAGCTCGGGGTAGATGTAGATGTAGAGGAGTCTCAAGGCGGATGTCGAATGGCGTCTTCCTCATCTGTAGCTGACATGGAGGGCAGGGTCACATCAGATGAGAACTACAAGTTCTAAGTCATCTCTAAAATCTTCCAAGGGACTTCGCTGCGTCAGCTTCGCAATGTAGTCCGCAACAACATTAGTTTCTTAGAAGACGTGATAAATCTGCACTAAAGAAAACAGTTGTAATACACGAAGAATATCAGAAATTAAGATTTCAATATCCCAAGTACAATGCCAGATTTTGTTCAAAACGTTAACAATGGTAATGTTATCGCATTCAATTTGGATGTTGTTAAAGCCTAATTCATACGCTTTAAACAATGCATTCCTAAACGCAATGGTTTCTGTTTTTAGTGGGGTGGATAATCCGTACTTTTCACCAAAGATGAACAAGGGTTCTCCTTTGCTATTTCGGAAGATATAGCCATAACTAGAATTTTCATTAGTCTTAGTGGATCCATCCGTATTAATTTTTATGATAGTATCTGACAGTTTTTTCCACTTCTTCTTTAATCGTCTTCTATTTATATTGATATTTTTTTATAGTTGATATGTACCTAAACAGTATGGATTCCATTTATTGATTTATTTTCAATTATGAATTTGATTTTTGATATAAATGAGTATATTTATAATAGAATCTATGTCATTGTCTTCTCTTCTAAAATTTTGTTAATTTCGGTAGAATCAGTTGTTCTAAAAATTCGGCCCAATTTGAAATCAATTGAAAGGAAAGAAAATATTGAAAGTCATGAAGTGAAATCAATATCCTAGTGTCCTACACTTCTATGGTCTACTACTACGGAAATTAGCACTTAGGGATGCACAAAAATGGACCGGACCGGAAACCCGGACCGGACCAGAATTTTCCGGGTCGGTCCAAGACCGGTTTATTATCGGTCCGGTCCACGGATCATGATTTTTCATAAAACCGGGTCGGACCGGAAAATTCCGATCCGGACCGGATTGAACCGGATCTTTAAAAATATATATATATATACCCAGTTTAACTGTTTAAGACTACTAAACACTTATTGTACTTTTGATTATCTTTGTATTTTCGTTTAATACACTATTTTGTTGAAGGATTTTAAAAGTTTTTTCCACTAATACATTATCTATTTAGACTATTTATATTACATTATTAATTGTAATGAGATTATGATGAACGTTTAGCTTAATATGTAATACAAATAATCAATTATTTAATTCAAAGTTTCAAACAAGTATATCATAGACTCGTTGTAATAGAACCGAACACGGCCGGACCGTCAACACGATGGACCATTATACCCTAAAAATGACAATCCGGATTTCTAGTCCGGGCCATGGACCGGACCGAAAAAGGACCGGACCGGATAGATCGGATCCGATCCGATCCATGGGTCACTTTTTTATAAAAAACCGGTCCATCGGTCCGACCCGGACCGAAGAACTCCGGTCCGGGTCGACCCGATTGTGCATCCCTATTAGCACTACTTAGCTAGGGGAATGGAAAGAAATAGGTAGGGGTAAAAGGGAGATTTAGAAGTTGAAACCGAAAGCAGATAGAAAGAAGCGGGTATTCATGAATAAGGTGGGGCCGGGTGGTGGATGTGGGACCCACCTTGCAAATGCCGTCGGTGTTGTCTTATCCGACAATCCCTCTCTCTCTTCCCGCGCTATTCACCACCATTCCCGCCATAATTATCCAATATCGGCCGTCGATTTCGGGACGCCCCTCCCATCCTACGGCTCGATCATCCTTGTTCTTTCACGCGCTTTTCGTACCATTTCCCCCCTTTTCCTCAGAAATATGTTTTAGGATAAATTACACTCATTAACCCCAAACTTCAGCTTTATTTATATAAAATTGTATGTTAATTGATGATGACGTAGGTTAACAACTTCTATAGATCCCTCCATAAAGGATGACTAGGTTAAAAATAGTAGTATAGTTAACATTTTAGTGTATTTTAATAGCATTTTGGTTCAGATAAGTAATTACTGTAAAAATAGTAGATATATATACTCCGTATATTTCAAGCCTTCAAAGTTATAAACTCGAATTTTGCATTGAAATTATATCTTAGTTTCATCCAATTTAAAAGTAGAAGACATAAACAAGGCGGTATACATTACACAACTACACATGTATATACATTATATTTATATATGTCCTTTCATCTTGCAATCTTGCTTAATAATTTTAATTGTGCTTTGTTTTTTTTTATTCACGGACGCAGGTTATATTATCTATTTTGCATTTACGTTGGTTATACGAAGCACCATTTGCATTGACAGATACGTACAGAAAAAATAATAATAATTTAAAGTTGCAAATAGTCAAAATACAAATTTCTTTTTCTTTTTTGTGTTCTTTTTTATGATATGATTCGTCAAAGATGATGACGATTGTAAAGAGCAAATCTTGGTCGACAAATTTAATGAATCATCAAACGTACCAATCCAACTGTCTACTTGTTTTGCTTTGGAATGAAGGCGAAACGAAATAAAACAAGATCAGCATAATTAAGCAGTTTGTTTAATCAGTTAAACGATCAAATGCAGTAAAAAAAAAAAAAAGGAAAAAAATGGGGTGGGCTACTATGAATTTATGTAATAATACTCAAATAAATGAACTATATAAGTTTACAAGTATAACAAGCAAAATCAACCTATACATGTTTCAATTTATATCAACAACAACAAAATAAAACATGAGCTGAATAAAATAATACATGTCAATTTTCTTATGGGTATAATAAAGATCCTTTGAGAGGCCCACAAGAAGATTTCAAAGATCTTCGCAGAGTGAGGTTTGTGGACCACAAAATGTTTTTGCTTTCACTATCTAACTAACTTTGGCAGATTGTGAAGAATGAAAAACAAAATTTTCAGCAATTAACTTTTCCCGTTTGAAATTAACACTAACTTAAACCATGTGCTAATATAATATGTTAAGTCGGAAAAACTGAGAAAGAGGTACAAATTACATGCTCTCCCGCAAATTGGGTGTACTGCGTATCTTTTGGTGTTTCTTCTTCATTATGGGCTTCCAAATTATAGCCCATTCTAAACTCTGGACGCAATTATTGGGCTTTCTCATGGCCCAATCACTCTGAAAAGGATGCCATTCTTTTTTATGGGAAATTTCGGTTGGTATGCCTGAATTTATGGTTATTTCTCTTGATATCTCATAATTAAGTTTTTCCTGTTAGTGTCCATAAGATTTGGATTTGTTTGTTTTGTAATCAAATTTTTTCATGTTTGTGTTATTTCAGCTCAAATTGATTAAATCTAAGTCCACTATTGTGTTTCTCATCCTCAAATTAGTAAGATTTGACTCCTAAAATACCAAAATCCATATCCGAACCATGTTGATTTGAATTCCGAAGTAATAATCCGTTTTCGACCTTAAGAATTCAAATCGGAATGGTTCGAGTATGAATTTGATTATTTTAGGAGTTGAATCCTACTAAGTTGAGGTCAATAAACATAATGATGAGCTTCGATTTGATCAATTCGAACCGAAATGATACGGATATAAAAAATCTCGTTTACAAAACGAACAAATCAAAACCTTAAGGGTATCAACTGGAAAAACTTAATCGTGGGACACCAACATGAATAACCCTAAACCCAATGACACCAATAGAAATTTCCCTTTTTTTTATTCACTAGAGATCACTATGGATGCTTAGTGTAAGTCAGTAAGTGATGTTCCTGATGAACAAGTCTAATGTACTTACAGTACAACTTTTCTACATATGTAAGGCCTAATTCAAACAAGTAACAATTTCTTACTATCTTAAAAGGCCATAAAGCAGAAGAATGTCTTGATCGTCTTGCCACGCTTAACTTTCCTTCGTTTGTCGCCACCTGGCACTTGCCTACTAGACGAGGCGCCTGCATCATTTGAACCTTCAACCTTCACTGTACATAATCATAAATAAATGATAAGCTTACCTTCATAAGAACCTTAAACATCAAACAACATAGGATAATGTACCTTCAGGAGCGACGGTGACGAGAGTATCACTCGGTCTTGTGACACTAAATTTGTAACTTGATGATGGTTTTGTATGAGAGACTTCATCTTCTAGTTCATGGAGTAATGCAACAGAGTCAAAAAACAGATCTGAAGACGGAGTCACGCAGCTGGAATTTCTTGAACTAGAAGACGACGAATTGGGATCAAGATCTAGAATTTCCAAGAAGTCGCCTTCTTCAAAGCAGTCGGCATGAAACGGATTCTCTCCTTGATGAGTGACCATGGCCTGGTATCTCTCCATTTCCTCCTGTCAAAACCAATTGACAATAAGAGGAATAACCCATCAACCTTATATACTGTGCTTATGCAAATTTGTCATAAGTAGTTGATGAGAAGACATTATGATGAATACAAGATAAATGTATCAAGGATTGCTTATGTAATAGTCAAAAGAGAAAGATAGAAATCTACATGGAGTTTGCTCTTCAAAGGCTTGCAATCCTCATCATGTAACAAATTGATTTGACCTTTAACATCATCATTTGCTTTGGTTTCGCCTTGTTCATCAGAAAGAAATACTCGACAAAGTGAACTCCCACCCTGAATGGTAGCAAAACCGTAATCATGCAACAAACCGCAAGAGGTGGAGAAAATTGAATGATATACATACCTTAACGTTACTCGAAAAGTTATCACTTATTGAGTACTCTTGCATCACCCAATCGGTTTGATTGCCATTAGGAGAGTTGCCTTTATAAAATTCAAGAGTAGTTCTCCAGCCAATGAACGAAGAGTTGGAGTGTATTTGAATTTGACAAGGATCACCTTTGGCTTTCCAGAATCCTACTTGTGTTTGTTTTGGATCCTTAGAATACACAACATACCAAATTCCCTCTGCCAAAGCCAAATATGATTCATAAAATTTTATTTGGCTAAAACATTAATGTTAGAAATTGTGAAAGTAAAATGGCATTATATAGTACTTAAATTTGATGTTCAACACCAGGTTTGTATTCTAAACTCCGAGGATTAAGCTAAATGGAATCAATAACAAGTGACAACTTACTTACCAGGTAAGTTTGAGGGTTCATGCAAATAAGGATTGATATCAGCAACTACATTACAAGGAAGAGAAGCACCAGGAGATCTGCTTTGGATGCTTTCCAGACACAAGATGAGTTGTTCATCTGTCCATAAAGAACCGATCTCATCGATACAACAAGCTTTCGGAGGCGACATCCTTATCGAATTTACGGCTTTGCACCTAATTGCTACAAATGATGCTTATCTGGATTAAAACATGTTACTGAGATTTAATTACACTGATGCTCGTAAGGAAGAAAAAAAATCAATTAACTCTCTTCCTTCAATATGCTGAACAGGTTCATGATGTTATTTCATAAAGTTTGGCAACATAATAATTTGCAAGGAAATAATTAAGGGATTTTGAATTTAGGGTCAGTTTCATACAGATCAACCATAGACTTAGTAAACCCTCACAAGATCATAATGCATGCAAGTTAATTTAGTATAAAATAAGAACAGAATAATGAAATTTGTGTAAGGAAACTTACAATTTTCTATTTCTGCTCCATTAATAAGGTTTTTAGAGGATTACCCACAAAGGAGAACAAATTAAAGCTGAAATCTAGTTCATATGTAAGGCTGATTGGTCTCATCTAAAAATTAGGGTTTTTTTAATTGAGAAAAATGCAGGGGAAATAGAGAGAAGAAAAAAGAAGAGCTTCACTTTCTTGTTGGGGGTTTACTCAAATCCATCACAATGATTCAAAACCAACAACAATGTTTTTTTTGTGACTAGCAGTTTGAAAAGGTCAAACCCATTAGAAAGAACTAGAAAGTCACCAAATTGTCATCAATTATCCACAACCCAGAAACAGAAATCAAGACAAATCAAACCAAGTGAATGAAGTGATTATCAATTAATGTACAAAATTAGATGAATCGTGATTGGTATACCTTGAGTGATGAACCTTGCAGTAAGAAAAAATCTATCTTTCTCAATCTAAGCCTCTAAATTCCATCATTTTCCATGCCAAGAATGAAGCAAAAATTGGGGAAGAATATGAAGTAGGAAAACCCATTGAAAACCTGGCCTCAGAATTTCTTATATAAAAGGGAAGGTTGAAAATTTGACCCAGTACACAGTTCACTTAATCTGCCCACCAATTTAATACACTTTTATTTGCAATTTATTTATATGAAAAATAGTCAGTTTTAATGAAGCGGAGGCTTTTTATTGGTTATAGGACGTCAATTTGCTTGATTTGTAAAGAATGAATCCCACTTCCACGAAGCTGCGGACTGGATATTCTGTACTGTTATGTGACGTCATAATTTTCCGACAGGATAAATTGTTTTTTAATTTTAATACGTAATAACTGTGATTTTGCGTTCACATGTACGTGATGTGATGACGTTGGAAATTAATGCAACTAATTTTCAGTTTTAATGATCTGTATAAGCTATAAAATTTTTCTGCTCAGTTCTCACTGAAAGTTTAAGGGTTGTTTGTCCAATTCAATATAAAGATATTTTTTCATATAAATACTTATTTGTAATTTTGTTTGAGCAATTATTATTATAAAGATGTTTTTAAAGTTTTATAAGAATTTTCAAAATACTTTTTGTACACAAAGTTTAAAATCATATAAACCCCTTTTTAAATAAAATGTTTTTATAAATAAAAATATATTGATAAATTTACTTTGGGAATATATATATACATGGAACTGAAATAAGAACAAATCGGCATCTAGGATGATTATATATTATAGAATTAACTACTTGTATATATCTTGCAGATTAAGGTATTCAAAGTATACACAGTAAAACCCACTTGCCACACCGCCAGCATTGAGCATTGAGATCAACGGCTAACGTAATGTTTTTTTGACTATCTTTATTGTAAATTATAGTACTTGTTTTTTGTGTTCAAATAAATCAAAATTCTTCTCCAGAGTCTCAGGCTTATGTAGTGTTTGCCACCACAATAAAATGAAGATTTGAATCATTTTCATTTGCTTTTTTATACAACACATGATAACTACATTCGAGCACAAATTATAAACTATATTTCACCTTCAATTTACTTATGACTTTCTCTTTAATTTGGAATATTATAGACATTCAAACACAGTAATTACTCATCTCCTCTTCCTTTGGTGGTCACTTTAGAATTATAGAAATAATCTCATTTTCAAACACGATATCCCGTTCCTACAAAAATGCCCAACACAACAAGCCTTCTTACATTTACAAGTCTGGACTCTCTCAACGCAAAGTGTTAAACATGTTTCTATTAAACGTATTCGTACTCATCCAACGAATATGATGTGGTAGAAACCTCCAGCTGACTGAGTTAAATTAAATTTCGACGGATCTAAGAAACAAGATGGCTCAACACATCTGGGTTACCTTCTGCGTGACCACCATGGTAATCTTCTATCCTTCCACCGTCAAATTATCTCATCTACATCTGTACTCCAAGAAGAGGCCCTTGCTGCTCTTTCGGGCATTCAACATGCTGCTCATTGCCAGACTCGACATTTAGTAATTGAGGGTGACAATCTTACGGTTATTAACTCCATCCGGGCCACTTGAAAAGCCCCCTGGAAAATTCACAACATTATTCATGACATTACTGCTTCACTCTCTTCTTTTGTTTCTTTTCAGGTTTGTCATTGCTTCCGTAAGACTAATCGCGCTGCCGATTTTCTTGCCACTCACCCCAATCCAGATCCAGCTCTTCAAGCTTTTCACCGTCTTCTTTCTCCACTGAACTTTGATTCCATTACGGACTGTCTTCTAGACCGTAGATATGAGTTCACATCCTTGAACTCTGTTTTTGATAGTTTTGGTTCTCAGTTTGTAAAGATCATTCATTTGGATGATTTATGATAGTTTTTCTGTTATGAAAGGATCTTAGTGTTTGTCTGTAACAAAAATAAAAATAAATAAATAAATAGATCAAAACTCTTATCTTCATTTAATTTGTATTGATGGCTGAACTGTCCTCACATCATAGAATAAAAAGTGGAATTTAGCTCATATACGCAAGGTGCACATTTCAGATGTCAAGATATGTATGATATCTCCTATAGCCTGTAACTAACTTAACATCATCTATAATTTTCTTCATTATTATTCATGATATTGTGTCCATCTAAAATGTATTTTACAAAAAAAAAAAACATTTTTCATGAGTGTTCACTTTGTGTTTGTATAGTTAATGTATATTTTTTTTTTCTTAATCAGTGCATTCTAATTAAAAGCTTAACAAAGCTAGTTTGCGATGATAAGAAACTTTATAAAGTATGAATGTTAATTTACCTAATATGGAGTTCTTTTGTCTTCCATTAACTAATGCAGTAGGATAAAGTAAAAGGCCAGATTTGTAAGGAGTGACCATCAGCCTATCATATATTTTTCTTGGTTAATTCTCATCAACAAACGCTGACTTTGGTCAACTTTATTTTATTGCATAATGTTTTGTAGGGCCTTGAAAAAGAAACAACCAAAGTGTTCGTCCTCGTAATGTCGTATGAGATCAATTAAGCTAAGTACTTCCTAGTAGGAATCATCTTCAATCCCTGGTTAGATTCAGTCTTGGTTGCAGGACACTCAAATATACTCAAATACATGTTCAATGAAGCCTACACTAGTATATACGTTACATTGGTTAGATTGAGTCTTGATCTCATACACTTGTATACACGTTAGGGTAAATTTGCTTAATTTCTTTGGCCAATGTCTAAAATCCTCAAATTCATAAAAAAACCCTAAATTTCTAAATCTTTAATTCCTATAATTTTTGAAGTTTGTTAATAACTGAATGAGAGTTACACACCTTAACCACGACCTCGCCGAAAATTTGCTCGCTGCCACACGACCTCGTCGGAAATGTGCTTGATGCAGACGAAGAGGAATACAGGAGGAGGGAGAAGGAAATCATTCTACCAAAAAATGGAAGAGAAGCGCATCTGAAGTGGAACAGAGGAGAAAGAAGGTTATTTTGTTTTTTTACAAAAATAAATTGTTGGAAACTGTTCAAAATTTGACTGAGGGTATTTGGTGGAAAAAAAACCCTCAAGGTTACCTCGTTGAATATACCAAAGTTTGGGATACTACGCGAATTAGACGATACCTCAAGGTTAACAGGCGAAAAAACCGTTAATAAAAAGTATAAAAGTGTAGTTTATTGTAATTATATTAGTGTGACACGTATCAAAAGGTGTTTTTACTTATATTTGTTTGAAAAGGTGTTTTCATATAAAATATTATTTTATAAGGTTAATTTTCATAAAAAGAAAAAAGTCACTAAATATTCAAAAATATATTGAGCTAAATGTTTCCATTATGTACCATAAAGAAGTTTCAAGTATGTTTGAACACCAAAACTGGCGAGACCATTGACTGTGTTAGTGTTTAGTCTTTAGTTCTGAATTCTGATTTAAGTTATTATGTCATGTTAATGAACATTGGTTCTGATGAATCTCTGTGGTAACATGGATATATGTTTGAACACCAAAAATACATTTTTCGAAGAAAAAATAAAATGGTTTGGCTTATTTTGATGAAAATGAAATCATATCCCAAAAAAACGAAGTTGGATTTTGAAACATTTGTGGAAAAACAATAAAAAAGGAAGTTGAATTTTAAATCGGAATCAGGAAAAACAATAACCAAATGAGTTAGCTTAAAAAAGGCAGACAAATACTTGAAGGAGAAAACGGGAAATTTGAAACGTATCATTTGATTTTTTTAAAGGCAAAATCTTGTTTTGATGAAATCAAATCCAACAAAAAGGAAGTTGAATTTTAAAACGAAATATGGAAAAACAATAACAAAATGAATTATTTTTTTTGCTGAAATCCAATTGTGTAGTTTGTTTTGGTCAAATCGTCATATACTTGAAGGGGCAAAATAAATTTTAAAAGTTAATTACATTTGATTTTTTTAAAGACACAAAATCTTATTTTGATGAAAACCAAAAAATAAACAAGTTAAATCTTAAAAACGAAATATGTAAATACATAACAAAATTATTTAAGTTTTTTTGAGTGAAATTCAAATAGTTTAGTTTGTTTTGGTCAAATTATCAAAATTAATATACTTTTTGGTATTATCAAAATTAATATACTAGGAGGAGCAAAAGAAATTTTGGAAGTGAATTTCTATTGATTTTTTAACAAACACAAAATCCTCTTTTGATGAAAACGAAATCAAATCCAAATAAAAGAAAGTTGAATTTAAAACGGAATCTAGTAAAAAAAATAGTATTTTTTAGGGTGAAATCCAAATCCTTTGTTTTGGTCAAAAAATCAAATACCTGAAGGAGCAAACAACATTTTGAAAGTTAATTACATTTAATTTTTTTAAAGAAAAATTTTTGTTTTGATGAAAACGAAATAAAATCCAAAAGAAGTGAAGTTGAATTTTAAAACAAAATATGGAAACAATAAAAAAGTTTTTTTTGTGAATCCGAATTGTTTAGTTTATTTTGGTCAAATCGTCAAATACTTGGAGCAAAGAAATTTTAAAAGTTGGTGAAAATGAAATAAAATAAAATCCGAAAAAGGAAGTTGAATCTTAAAACAAAATATTGAAAAACAATAACAAAATAATTTAGTCTTTTATGGTGAAATCCAAATCATTCAGTTTGTTTTGCTCAAATCATCAAATGCTTGAAGGAGGAAAATATTTGAAAGTTAAATTACATTTGATTTTCTAAAAGACACAAAATCTTGTTTTGATGAAAGCGAAATCAAATCCACAGAGAAGGAAGATGGATTTTAAAACAGAATCTAGAAAAACAATAACAAAATGAGTTAGCTTTTGTGGGTGAAATCCAAATCGTTTGTTTAGGTCAAATCATCAAATAATTAAAGGAGTAAAAGACATTTTAAAAGTTAAATACACAAAATTAATAATCATTAATATCAGAAGAAACGTCATTTTTGCCCACATATTCATAAAAAGATGTTAAACCATATCCAGAAAATATTTCAGAGCTTCAAAATCCACCTGAAAAAATAAATGGTTCTACTTGTTTTGATGAAAATGAAATGAAATCCCAAAAAAAGTTGGATTTTGAAACAAATATGGAAAACAATAACAACTGATTTAGTTGTTTCTTGTGAAATTAAAATCTTTTAGTTTGTTTTGGTTAAATCATCAAATACTTGAAGGAGCAAAACAAATTTTAAACGTTAAATACACAAAATCAACAATTTTTGTCGTCTAAAAATCTAAAATCAATGGCCTCACGTTCACAAAAAGATGTAAAAAACATTTTCAAAAAAGAGAAGTTGAATTTTGAAACTATATTTTCCTTCAAGTATATTTTCCCTTTGTTGGGTTTATGGAGCCTGATGCGACGAAGGAGTGAAGAACGGAGGCAAAATGACGTGCACGGTTAGTGGCACGGTCAACAGACCGTGCAGAAACCACGGACGCGAAGAAAAGCTCGAGCACGGTCAGTGGTACGGTTTGCTAACCGTGCCAGATCCAGGAATTGACTACGACTTTTTGGCACGGTCTGCTGCACGGTTTGCAGACCGTGCAGGGCCTTTTCAGGCGGTAGTTTGGGCCGATTTCGGTGTTGTGCTCGTGGGCTTTTCTAGGTTTTGTTCGTGTTGCTATTTAAACCCTAGTTGATCAATTATAATCATTAAGTGGAAAAGTTGTCGTTGTCACATTCAAAAGAGAGAAAAGTATCCTGGCTTAGTAGTGCTGTAATACCCCTCATTTTCCCATTTTTGGGTAAGAAAATTTTTGGTATTTTTGAGCTTTACTCGTATGAGTTATTGTTGCAAAAATAATTGTATGAGATATTATTGCAAAATAATTATATAAGATATTATTGTAAAATATTTATATAAGATATTCGTGTAGGATAATTGTGGACTCAGGCAGGCACCAGTACCGGCACCGGCATCATGTAAGATGGGTGGGTGGCTTGGTAGATGTGTTAGCCTGGCCTGGAGTGTCACAAATATATGCAGGATAATTATGTAAAGTATTTGTACAAGATATTTATATAAGATATTTGTGCACGGTATTTATATAAGATATTTGTGCACGGTAATTGTACGAGGTAATTGCTTGAGATGTTTGTGCTAGATGATGCACGAATATATTTAACCCGGAGTTAAGAAAATTAAACGAAACCGACTTCGGACAAGAATTAGTGGAATTGGCCTTCACCGCACCCGGCGCCAAGCGCCACCGCACCCGCGGCAAGGCCAGAAAACAGAGCAGCGTGTCGTCTTCCTCGCGAGGCGGCCACTGTAGCGTCTGTGGGCAGGCCAAGTGAGCTTGCAACTTGCCCTTTGCCTTTGTCCCCTTGTCCCCGGCTTGTTCCCCCTGAGGTGGTTCGGATTTGTGCTATAAAAAGGGTGAAACTGAACCCTTTCTTCCTCTCTTCTTCTTCTCTCTTTCTCCTCTGTTTTCCCCTGTTTCGCCATTGATGCACGAGCTGTGAGCTCGGTTTTGGGCTTGAATCGAGAGGCTTCGTGGGTTGGAGAAGGTTGCCAAGGTGTTAGGTGAAGCTTAGAGGTGCTTTGTGATCAATTCGAATGCAAGACGAAGCTTGAATCGATTGGGTAATAATTCTTTTCCGCCATGGTTGTTCTTGGAGCTCGCCTCTGTCACTTGACCGCACCCGGCGCCAGGAGCCACTGCACCCGTGGCAAGGCCGTCCGAGAGTGTGTTTTGTGTGGTTTGGCTTGGGGTTTGGCTCGATCCTTTGGATTCTTTTCCTATTCTTTTAGATTCATTTATGAGGGTATTTGATCTAAGTTAAGATCTTGTTATGGGTCGTTTTCTAGGGATTTTTATTCCAGATCTGTCCCCGTTTTGGATTCAGGAACCCTTTCTTAAGCTTTGTTTGAGCTCGTCTATTCCAAGCAAGTGGCTTTTAATTAATTTGAGATAATTAAAATCTGATATTATATTAGGTTGTATTTCTGCTAGAATCAACGCTATTATAAGAAATATGTTGTAATTATGTGGCTTGAGATTTTGATATGATTCGTTGATGTGTTGAACTGTTTGAGTTAGCACTTGAGATTTTGATGTGATTTGTGATACGTGGAACTGCTTGTGTTGCATTTGTGTGAATCATTGGTGAATGTTTTCCGCCCTTGCTTAGTCTATTCATTAGACTAATCCCTTGTATTTTATTTATCTGTAACGTCATGGGGGTGTCGCCCGTCCGTTTCGGCACATACAGATCCGAGGAGGCTAGAGCGACTATGAGGATGAACGGTGTTTTGAAGAGTTATTTTGTTTTAAAAGTATTCCGCTGTAAATATTCTGATGATGTATTTTGTTTTGTCTGGAATCATGTGTAATTCTGAGACTGTGGTTTAATAAAAGTTATGATTTTAGTATTGTAACTACGTTTAAGACAGTTATGTCATTGGAAAAGCCTGGGGTGATTTCGGGGTTTACGTCCGGAGTCATCGACAGTAACGCTTTCAAATGGGGTTAAATTTGAGGGTGTTACAAGTGCCCCCAGACGTAGTCATTCCTGACGAACTGGGTTAACAAATCTTGTGTTCTTTGTCTTATTTTCTCGTTGTTACCACGTTCGAATCCTAACACCCTTCACTTGAAAAGGATCGGATATCCAACCCGGGCAAACAATCCAACAAGTTCATACGGCCCACAAAATATTATAAAATCTATAAATATATAAAATAGACTAATGGTGCAATTAATGCCCAATAAATATGATAAATTATACTTATTTTTTTGTTGATCTTTCATTACAAACTAAATATTCTAATATAGCGTAATGGTTAAAGACACTCTCATAATACAAGAGGTCTAGGATTCAATTCTCATTTTTAACAACTTTGTTTTACAATTTTTTTTTGTTTATATTAATTAGTTATTCAAATCTTCATATTTATCTATCTACATATAAAAATAGAGCTTTTGTCCAATTAATGGCCAAATTCATTATTAATATATTTTATATGCAAATATATATATTTATATGAAAAGCATGTAAAATTAAATGGTACTCCGTATTAAAATACGATGGTTTGGACAAAGCTAAAAAGACCAAAAAATGCAAGCAATTAATGACTAGAACCGCTGAAAATTATTGTAACCTATTTTCTTTCAAATTTACGGGGTGATTAATATTGAATCTGACCCTCCAATATTCTAACTGTGTTACGTGTATTTTCATTTCGTGAACAAATTTATATTTTAAAATATATAATCATTCAAATCATAATTATTTAATTATAATTATAAGGGCTATTTTATGATTTTATATATTACTCACCTTTATACACAATTCGCTTAGATGAAACCAAGAATTCATAATGAGTTTCATTCAACAAAATATAATTATAAAAATAACAAATCATTTAGGTTTCCTTTTGGTTCAAAATGTTGATTTTTAAATAAACTATGTATATATTAAGCATATATCTATATAATCTTCTATGTTGTATGAGTTTTTCACCTATAAGGAGTAGTATGTCAATATTTTTTCCCGATTATATTAATTTTTCACCTATATTTATAATCTAAATCTTTAATATGTATAAAAGTTGTACACTAATCTATGTGTAGATTTTTACATATGAATTTGTACAAGGTTTTTATAGATTATAAAATACTTTGTTTCAAATACTAAAATATAAAAATGTATAATACGTTTACAATATTATTTATGTATAAAGAAATACATTAATAATAGAACAAGTCTTGAAATTATTTATTAAAAATATATATAATTTTAAAACTATTGACTATAATAAATAAAATGATAATAAATAATAAAAGAACACGTGGGTAGAACGTCCTATAATATAAAATAGAGTTTGAATTAATAAAAATACACATATTAATTGAGGAATAATAAAATAAAATATACTACAAAAACTTTTGAGTTAACGTAGCCAAAATAATCAAACGACATGTTATGTATTTACACTTTAGAGATTTTACTTATGATAAAATAAAAGAAAACAATCAAAAATTTCAAAAAGAAAATAGAATGAAAAATGATAGTTCATAAAATTTTATAAAACGTGAAGAATTGTCACGTGGAGATGTTACTTATGATAAAATAAAAAAATGAAAGATAATAATAAATTCCCAAAAAAAAACAGAAATTGAAAAATGATTGTTCGAAAACTTTTATAAACTATAAAAACATAATGATTTTTCACCTATAAGGAGTAGTATGTCAATATTTTTTCCCGATTATATTAATTTTTCACCTATATTTATAATCTAAATCCTTAATATGTATAAAAGTTGTACACTAATCTATGTGTAGATTTTTACATATGAATCTCTACAAGGTTTTTATAGATTATAAAATACTTTGTTTCAAACACTAAAATATAAAAATGTATAATACGTTTACAATATCATTTATGTATAAAAAAATACATTAATAATAGAACAAGTCTTGAAATTATTTATAAAAATATATATAATTTTAAAACTATTGACTATAATAAATAAAATGATAATAAATAATAAAAAAACCCGTGGATAGAACGTCCTATAATATAAAATAGAGTTTGAATTAATACAAATACACATATTAATTGAGGAATAAAAAAATAAAATATACTTCAAAAACTTTTGAGTTAGCGTAGCCAAAATAATCAAACGACATGTGATGTATTTGCACTTTGGAGATTTTACTTATGATAAAATAAAAGAAAACAATCAAAAATTTCAAAAAGAAAATATAATGAAAAATGATAGTTCATAAATTTTTATAAAACGTGAAGAATTATCACGTGGAGATGTTACTTATGATAAACTAAAAAATGAAAGATAATAATAAAATTCCCAAAAAAAACAGAAATTGAAAAATGATTGTTCAAAAACTTTTATAAACTATAAAAACATATTGATGCATAAGTAGGGGTCCACTAAAAGTGTATAGCATCTATAAAGACATATATATCAAGCATTTTATTTATATAGACTAAAAAATATTTTGTAGAAATTGTTTTTTCATATGTATTTTTCAAAGGCCAATTTTGTTTTATAATTAATTAATTTTAAAAATAATAATCATTCTCAAAAATAATTTTTAATGAATCTACAGTCAATTAATATGGGGAGATATTCGGGAAATTAGTACAAAAAACTTAAAATGGTAGAAATTAAAAATTAAAATCAGGGAGTTCGAATTTTTTAACATGCTAAACCTTTCACATACTTATTATGTATAGACCTTTTTTCCTAATTAATTACAAGGTCATTATCGATTTAGTTATATTGAACTCCATTATGATAAAGATGGATAGATTTAAAATATTTCAAGAAAAGCATATTATATAGACCATTATCTTTAATATAGGAGTTATAATTATTAAAACTAGAAAAATATCGATTTTATGACAATGTAGGGAGATAGTATTCTTACATGTATCTTCATAGTTTCATATTATGTATTTCAAAAATGACTCAATTTGATCATAAAAATGCTAGGAAGTATATAAATTATATTTTTAAGATACTAAATTAAAGTATTATAATAATATGATTGTGGATAAGAATTCATTAAGTAGTAACAAGGGAAGAAGTGATCCTTATTTTTTGGTCGGTTAGAAAAAGTGTTTCAAATTTATTATAATATGCAACCTTATTATTTTACTGTAATCTTATATATTAACTATGATATCAAGAGGACTTGAGAGGTTTATTGGTTACATGTCATAACTCAAATACTCAATAGATAAGAAGGCCGAAATAGGGAGTAATGACTAATCAAAGAGCCTAAAGATGAAAAAGTGTGTTTTTTCGTTGAGTGATTAGAGAGTAGAGATAATGTGTTAATGTGGGAGTATCAAAGAAAAAAAAATATCAAAGCAAATTATTATTATATTTTAATTTAAAATTATGAAAAATATTATTTCTATTAATGTCAAAGTTTCATGTATATAATTAGAGTTTATATATATAGGTTGTATCGTTTATCAAATGGTGAAATTAGATCGAGACTATTCAAAATTGAGGATAAGAAATCTTATCATTTTAAATACCAACTTAAATAACTTATCGTGATCTAACAAGAAATGTGAGATCTAACATGTTATAGTCTTTTTATTTAAAATTTAGTTGCATATTTACCAATACATGTATTTATTTGTTTTCATATATTTAGTCAAATTGTAAAACCTTATCGATTTTTTCAAGTAATAGTGAAGCACTATATTCCCTTATGTAAAATTTAGTTGTATATTTGTCAATATTTTAGAAAACAAATTGTGTTATTAATGCTACTAAATTTACCTAAACTAATTCAAATTAGATGCAAGACTAACATTGGTAATTTACAAATTTAGCAATAAACACGCATTATCTTAATCGAATGTAAATAATACGTAAAAAATATATTAATAAGAAACGTGTGTCTATATACAGATTTTTTTGAGTGAAAGTATATTGGACATTATATATATAATGACCATACATTGATAATTGAGATAATAGTAAAATTCGATAAACTTAGTTTCTAAGAAAACAATTTTTTTGAATTAGAATATATTATAGTAATAAAAAAAAATAAGCCCCGTGCGTAGCACGGACATGACCTCTAGTAAAAATCTATAAAAAAGAGAGGATAATTGACCGACTAATGGCTTACAATAACAAAACCCAAATAAGAAAACCACATCAAGACACACACCAAATTAACAGAAATAAATTAGATCAAATCTAGTGCCTCAAGACTCAACCCAAGTGTACAATTCAATGATTCACATAAAGAATAATAATTAACGAGAAAAGCTTATAATCCCTTATTGCTTTTCCACGAAGAAACAAAAGTGTTATCCGCAGATATAATTAAAATCCAGTTAGCATGTATATAAATAATATTGCAAATTGGGCAAATATAAAGGGGCAGTATTGGATGAAGGTACTTGTATTTACCCATAATGCATATTACGAAAAGTCTCAATTTTGATTGCTAAATTAAACTAACAACCATCAAATTTTATGTCGCAAAAAACAGAAGAGATAAACCAATGAAGTCATGATCCAACTCAATTATGAGGAGATTACTAGCAGATTTGGGATTTGTATATGCAATTCCCAAGACAAGAGAGAGAACAAATTAAACAACGCCCACAACATTAGAAGTTTAGAACCCTAAAAATTTAAGAACATTACCGTAAAACCCTCTACTAGCTAGAAGGATTTGCAATCAATTTTTTTATTCAAGATTTATCAAAGAAAAGGCTTTCTCTTTGTAAAATATGCACCAATAAGGTAATGAAAATGAAATTCAAATATAGAATAATTGACAAGAGAATACCTCTACAAGCACTTATATGTGATGGATGTCTCATATCCAGAGAATAAGGTGTTCTCCCTATGAATCAGAGAACACAAAATTCTCCTCTCCCAAGAAATAGTAGTAACAAGACGTATAAAACTTAACAATCATCAAAAAATATATAAGCATTAAATATCGATGTATAAGAAAAAAGTTAAGCTTCCTTTAACCTTATATTCGAAAAGGGGGAAAGAAAAACGGATTCAACCTCAAGCCCAAGCTCGAATTGAAAATTCAATTAATAAATAAGAGTGAGAACGGAAATTAAAACTAGGGTTATCATGAAGAAAATTTTAGGGCCATGCATATTACCATTGTGTTTGAATCCTGCATTTTGTCTTTGTTACTCAAATATGAACCTAATTAATAAGGAAAAAGCACACATCATGTCATAACAAAAACAATTATTAAATGGAGAGAGACTGAGGACCTCACAATCCAGGCAATCCCTGCAGCTTGTCATCAACACCTTGCACCATTCACGACAAAAAATAAATAAAAAATGGTGATATATTGATCCAACGCAATATAATAACAAAATGTAATAACAATTATCATTTGGAATACAGAAAGTACAATTGTTATGAAAAATCCAAGGGCATATTGTACATTTTCCACTTTGGTCAAATCCGGCCACTTCAAAATATTAATACCAACATAAAATACCCAAATTTCTTTCGATATTTTTAAAGACAAAAATCATGTTTTTTTGTCTGCTTAAACTGAGTAACATAAATCATTGTCCACGTATCTTCAAAAACAGCAGTCAAATTACTTTAAACTGAAATCATGGAAAAACAACAATAAAATGATTTAGGCTGTTGAAACCACATCAAATACTTGACAAAGCCAAAAAAAATGTCACTTGAAGAAGGATCACATTCCCAAACAGTCGAAGTATAAATTTGAACAAATTTCAACCACCAAATTTTATAAAATCAAATCTCCATAAAAAAGGATTATTAAGAACAAATGCATACACTAATGACCATATATACCACATGTAATCACATTAAGTTAAACATGGTAACAAGAGCTATCAATAGCTTAAAATAATAAAAACAATGTAGTATTAGTCATTCAAAGTACATAAAAGACCCAATTTACAAGTGATTTTGTTGGCCTAAAAAAAAGTACAATTATATATATGTAAATACAATATTTGGTCAAATCCACCAAAAAAAGCTGCAAAAAAAAATTTCAGAGGAAAACTGCTTGGAAATCATGCTTTTAAAACATTAATAAGAAATCGATTATTTTAAAGCCAAGTTTAAATGACAATATGAAGATAGAGAGGTAAGATGGAAGAAATAAACAAGACATTGTACTCAAAATTTTATAAAAATCAAATCTTTATAAGAAAATAAGGACCATTGAGAACTAATATATACAATAATGATTATACCACATACATCACATTATATAAAACATTGAGTTATCCAATAGCTTGAAATAATAGAAAACATGTATAAACCATTTAAAATACATAAAAGACTCTTTGACCCAAAAAATATATAAAAGATCCAAATTTATCAAGTGAAGTTTATATAAATTTAAATCTCCAAAAAATTACTATTAGAACAAATACATACTTCAATGACATATTTACCACATGTCATCACATTAAGTTAAGCATGACAACAATAGCTACCAATAGCTAATTAAAATAATAAAAATAATGTAGTACTAGTCATTCAAAGTACATAAAAGACCCAATTTACAAAGTGAATCATTTAAAATACATAAAAGACTTGAATAACCAAGTAAAGGTTTTATAAAAATCAAATCTTTATAAGAAAATAAGGAACATTGATAACTAATAAATATAATAATGATCATACCAAATGTCATCACATCAGATAAATCATGAAATCACCCAATAGCTTGAAATAATTGAAAACATGTTGTATGAACCATTTAAAGTACATAAAGTACTCAAATTTATCAAGTGAAGTTTATATAATTTTAATATACCAAGTAAAGGTTTTATAAAAATAAAATCTTTGTAAGAAAATAAGGAGCATTGAAAACTAATACATACAATAATGATCATATCACATGTCATCATATTAGATAAAGCATGGAACCATCCAATATCTTAAAATAACACAAAACATGTTGTATGACCCATTTAAAGTACATAAAAGACTCTTTGACCCAAAAAATATATAAAAGATTCAAATTTATCAAGTGAAATTTATAAAATTTCAAAATACCAAGTAAAGGTTTTATATAAAAATCAACTCTTTGTAAGAAAATAAGGAACATTGAGAACTAATATATACAATAATGATCATACCACATGTCATCATATTAGATATTGCATGATACCACCCATACCCAATAGCTTGAAATAATAGAAAACGTGTTGTATAAACCATTTAAAGTACATAAAAGATTCTTTGACCCAAAACAAATATAAAAGATCCAAATTTATCAAGTGAAGTTTATATAATTTTAAATTACAAAGTAAAGGTTTTATAAAAATAAAATCTTTTTGAGAAAATAAAGACCATTGAGAACTAATACATAAAGTAATGATCATATCACATGTCATCACATTAGATAAAGCATGGAACCACCCAATAGCTTGGAATAATAGAAAACATGTATAAACCATTTGAAGTACATAAAATACTCTTTGACCCAAAAAATATATAAAAAATTCAAATTTATCAAGTGAAGTTTATATAATTTTAATATACCAAGTAAAGGTTTTATAAAAATAAAATATTTGTAAGAAAATAAGGACCATTGAGAACTAATACATACAATAATGATCATATCACATGTCATCACATTAGATAAAGCATGGAATCACCCAATAGCTTGAAATAATGAAAAACTTGTTGTATAAGCCATTTAAAGTACATAAAAAACTCTTTGACCCAAAAAATATATAAAAGATTCAAATTTATCAAGTGAAGTTTATATAATTTTAAATTACCAAGTAAAGGTTTTATAAAAATCAAATATTTGTAAGAAAATAAGGACTATTGAAAACTAATACATACAATAACGATCATACCACATGTCATCACACTAGATAAAACATGGAACCACCCAATAACTTGAAATAATAGATAACATGTTGTATAAACCATTTAAAGTACATAAAAGACTCTTTGACCCAAAAAATATATAAAATATTCAAATTTATCAAGTGAAGTTTATATAATTTTAAATTACCAAGTAAAGGTTTTATAAAAATAAAATCTTTTTAAGAAAATAAGGACCATTGAGAACTAATACATACAATAATGATCATACCACATGACATCACATTAAATAAAATATGGAACCACCAAATAGCTTGAAATAATAGATAATATGCTGTATAAACCATTTAAAGTACATAAAAGACTCTTTGATCCAAAAAATATATAAAAGATTCAAATTTATCAAGTAAAGTTTATATAATTTTAAATTACCAAGTAAAGGTTTTATAAAAATAAAATCTTTTTAAGAAAATAAGAATCATTAAGAACTAATACATACAATAATGATCATACCACATGTCATCACTATATATAAAGCATGAACCACTCAATAGCTTGAAATAATAGATAACATGTTGTATAAACCATTTAAAGTACATAAAAGACACTTTGACCCAAAAAATATATAAAAGATTCAAATTTACCAAGTAAAGTTTATATATTTTTAAATTACCAAGAAAAGGTTTTAGAAAAATCAAATATTTGTAAGAAAATAAGGACCATTGAAAACTAATACATACAATAATAATCATACCACATGTCATCACATTAGATAAACCATGGATCCACCCAATAACTTGAAATAATAGATAACATGTTGTATAAACCATTTAAAGTACATAAAAGACTCTTTGATCCAAAAAATATATGAAAGATTCAAATTTATCAAGTGAAGTTTATATATTTTTAAATTACCAAGTAAAAGTTGTATACAAATCAAATATTTGTAAGAAAATAAGGACCATTGAAAACTAATACATACAATAATGATCATACCACATATCATAACATTAGATAAAACATGGAACCACCCAATAACTTGAAATAATAGATAACATGTTGTATAAACCATTTAAAGTACATAAAGAACTCTTTGATCCAAAAAATATATAAAAGATTCAAATTTATCAAGTGAAGTTTATATATTTTTAAATTACCAAACAAAGGTTTTATAAAAATAAAATCTTTTTAAGAAAATAAGGACCATTGAAAACTAATACATACAATAATGATCATACCACATGTCATCACATTATATAAAACATGGAACCACCCAATAGCTTGAAATAATAGATAACATGCTGTATAAACCATTTAAAGTACATTAAAGACTCTTTGACCCAAAAAATATATAAAAGATTCAAATTACCAAGTGAAGTTTATATAATTTTAAATTACCAAGTAAAGCTTTTATAAAAATCAAATATTTGTAAGAAAATAAGGACCATTGAGAACTAATACATACATAATGATCATACCACATGTCATCACATTAGATAAAGCATGGAATCACCCAATAACGGGAAATAATAGATAACATATTGTATAAACCATTTAAAGTACATAAAAGACTCTATGACTCAAAAAATATATAAAAGATCCAAATTTATCAAGTAAAGTTTATATAATTTTAAATTACAAAGTAAAGGTTTTATAAAAATAAAATCTTTTTGAGAAAATAAGGATCATTGACAACTAATACATACAATAATGATCACATCTCATGTCATCACATTAGATAAAGCATGAATCACCCAATAGCTTGAAATAATAGATAACATGTTGTATAAACCATTTAAAGTACATAAAAGACTCTTGACCCAAAAAATATATAAAAGATTCAAATTTATCAAGTGAAGTTTATATAATTTTAATATACCAAGTAAAGGTTTTATAAAAATCAAATCTTTGTAAGAAAGTAAGGACCATTGAAAACTAATACATACAGTAACGATCATACCACATGTCATCACATTAGATAAATCATGGAACCACCCAATAGCTTGAAATAATAGAAAACATGTTATGAAAACCATTTAAAGTACATAAAAGACTCTTGACCCAAAAAATATATAAAAGATTCAAATTTATCAAGTGATGTTTATATAATTTTAATAAACCAAGTAAATGTTTTATAAAAATAAAATCTTTGTAAAAAAATAAGAACCATTGAGAACTAATTTATACAATAATGATCATATCACATGTAATCATATTAGATAAAGCATGAAACTACCCAATAGTTTGAAATAATAGAAAACATGTTGTATAAACCATTTAAAGTACATAAAAGACTCTTTGACCCAAAAAATATATAAAATATTCAAATTTATCAAGTGAAGTTTATATAATTTTAAATTACCAAGTAAAGGTTTTATAAAAATCAAATCTTTATAAGAAAATAAGGATCATTGAAAACTAATATATAAAATACTTATCATACCACATGTCATCACATTAGATAATAAGGAACATTGAAAACTAATACATACAATACTGATCATACCACATGTCATCACATTAGATAAAGCATGGAACCACCCAATAGCTTTAAATAATAGATAACATATTGTATAAACCATTTAAAGTACATAAAAGGCTCTTTGATCCAAAATATATATAAAAGATTCAAATTGATCAAGTGAAGTTAATCTAATTTTAAATTACCAAGTAAAGGTTTTATAAAAATCAAATCTTTGTAAGAAAATAAGGACCATTGAGAACTAATACATACAATAACAATCATATCACATGTCATCACATTAGATAAAACATGGAACCATCCAATAGCTTAAAATAATAGATAACATGTTGTATAAACCATTTAAAGTACATAAAAGACTCTTTGATCCAAAAATTATATAAAAGATTCAAATTTATAAAGTGAAGTTAATATAATTTTAAATTACCAAGTAAAGGTTTTAGAAAAATAAAATCTTTTTAAGAAAATAAGGACCATTGAAATTTAGTACATACAATAATGATCATATCACATGTCATCATATTAGATAAAGAATGAAACCACCAATAGCTTGAAATAATAGAAAACATTTTGTATAAACCATTTAAAGTACATAAAAAACTCTTTGACCCAACAAATATAAAAAAATTCAAATTTATCAAGTGAAGTTTATATATTTTAAAATTACCAAGTAAATGTTATATAAAAATAAAATCTTTTTAAGAAAATAAGGACCATTGAGAACTAATACATACAATAATAATCATACCACATGTCATCACATTAGATAAAGCATGAAACCACCCAATAGCTTAAAATAATAGATAACATGTTGTATAGACCATTTAAAGTACATAAAAGACTCTTTGACCCAAAAAATATATAAAAGATTCAAATTTACCAAGTGAAGTTTATATAATTTTAAATTACTAAGTAAAGGTTTTATAAAAATCAAATATTTGTAAGAAAATAATGACCATTGAGAACTAATACATACAATAATGATCATACCACATGTCATCACATTAGATAAACCATGGATCCACCCAATAATTTGAAATAATAGATAACATGTTGTATAAACCATTTAAAGTACATAAAAGACTCTTTGACCCAAAAAATATATAAAAGATTCAAATTTATCAAGTGAAGTTTATATATTTTTAAATTACCAAGTAAAGGTTTTATAAAAATCAAATATTTGTAAGAAAATAAGGACCATTGAGAACTAATACATACAATAATGATCATACCACATGTCATCACATTAGATAAAGCATGGAATCACCCAATAACTTGAAATAATAGATAACATGTTGTATAAACCATTTAAAGTACATAAAAGACTCTTTGACCCAAAAAATATATAAAAGATTCAAATTTATCAAGTGAAGTTTATATATTTTTAAATTACCAAGCAAAGGTTTTATAAAAATAAAATCTTTTTAAGAAAATAAGGATCATTGAGAACTAATACATACAATAATGATCATACCACATGTCATCATATTATATAAAACATGGAACCACCCAATAGCTTGAAATAATAGATAACATATTGTATAAATCATTTAAAGTACATAAAAGACTCTTTGACCCAAAAAATATATAAAAGATTCAAATTACCAAGTGAAGTTTATATAATTTTAAATTACCAAGTAAAGCTTTTATAAAAATCAAATATTTGTAAGAAAATAAGGACCATTGAGAACCAACACATACAATAATGATCATACCACATGTCATCACATTAGATAATCACCCTCATACCACATGTCATCACATTAGATAATCACCCAATAACGGGAAATAATAGATAACATATTGTATAAACCATTTAAAGTACATAAAAGACTCTCTAACTCAAAAAATATATAAAAGATCCAAATTTATCAAGTAAAGTTTATATAATTTTAAATTACAAAGTAAAGGTTTTATAAAAATAAATCTTTTAGAGAAAAAAAGGATCATTGACAACTAATACATACAATAATGATCATATCTCATGTCATCACATTAGATAAAGCATGAACCACCCAATAGCTTGAAATAATAGATAACATGTTGTATAAACCATTTAAAGTACATAAAAGACTCTTGACCCAAAAAATATATAAAACATTCAAATTTATCAAGTAAAGTTTATATAATTTTAATATACCAAGTAAAGGTTTTATAAAAATCAAATCTTTATAAGAAAGTAAGGACCATTGAAAACTAATACATACAGTAACGATCATACGACATGCCATCACATTAGATAAATCATGGAACCACCCAATAGCTTAAAATAATAAAAAACATGTTATATAAACCATTTAAAAGTACATAAAAGACTCTTGACCCAAAAAATATATAAAAGATTCAAATTTATCAAGTGATGTTTATATAATTTTAATAAACCAAGTAAATGTTTTATAAATATAAAATCTTTGTAAGAAAATAAGAACCATTGAGAACTAATACATACAATAATGATCATATCACATGTAATCATATTAGATAAAGCATGAAACCATCCAATAGCTTGAAATAATAGAAAACATGTTGCATAAATCATTTAAAGTACATAAAAGACTCTTTGACCCAAAAAATATATAAAAGATTCAAATTTATAAAGTGAAGTTTATATAATTTTAAATTACCAAGTAAAGGTTTTATAAAAATCAAATCTTTGTAAGAAAATAAGGATTATTGAAAACTAATTTATAAAATACCGATCATACCACATGTCATCACATTAAATAATAAGGAACATTGAAAACTAATACATACAATACTGATCATATCACATGTCATCACATTAGTTAAAGCATGGAACCACCCAGTAACTTTAAATAATAGATAACATCATAAACCATTTATTTAAAGTACATAAAAGACTCTTTGACCCAAAATATATATAAAAGATTCAAATTGATCAAGTGAAGTTAATCTAATTTTAAATTACCAAGTAAAGGTTTTATAAAAATCAAAGCTTTGTAAGAAAATAAGGACGATTGAGAACTAATACATACAATAACGATCATACCACATGTCATCACATTAGATAAAGCATGGAACCACCCAATAGCTTGAAATAATAGATAACATGTTATATAAACTATTTAAAGTACATAGAAGACTCTTTGACCCAAAAATTATATAAAAGATTCAAATTTATAAAGTGAAGTTAATATAATTTTAAATTATCAAGTAAAGGTTTTAGAAAAATAAAATCTTTTTAAGAAATTAAGGACCATTGAAAATTAGTACATACAATAATGATCATACCACATGTCATCATATTAGATAAAGAATGAAACCACCAATAGCTTGAAATAATAGAAAACATTTTGTATAAACCATTTAAAGTACATAAAAAACTCTTTGACCCAAAAAAGATAAAAAAAATTCAAATTTATCAAGTGAAGTTTATATATTTTAAAATTACCAAGTAAAAGTTTTATAAATATAAAATCTTTTTAAGAAAATAAGGACCATTGAGAACTAATACATACAATAATAATCATACCACATGTCATCACATTATATAAAGCATGGAACCACCCAATAGCTTAAAATAATAGATAACATGTTATATAAACCATTTAAAGTACATAAAACACTCTTTGACCCAAAAAATATATAAAAGATTCAAATTTACCAAGTGAGGTTTATATAATTTTAAATTACTAAGTAAAGGTTTTATAAAAATCAAATATTTGTAAGAAAATAAGGATCATTGAGAACTAATATATACAATAATGATCATACCACATGTCATCACATTAGATAAACCATGGATCCACCCAATAACTTGAAATAATAGATAACATGTTGTATAAACCATTTAAAGTACATAAAAGACTCTTTGATCCAAAAAATATATAAAAGATTCAAATTTATCAAGTGAAGTTTATATATTTTTAAATTACCAAGTAAAGGTTTTATAAAAATCAAATATTTGTAAGAAAATAAGGACCATTGAGAACTAATACATACAATAATGATCATACCACATGTCATCACATTAGATAAAGCATGGAACCACCCAATAACTTGAAATAATAGATAACATGTTGTATAAACCATTTAAAGTACATAAAATACTCTTTGACCCAAAAAATATATACAATATTAAAATTTATCAAGTGAAGTTTATATATTTTTAAATTACCAAGCAAATGTTTTTTTAAAATAAAATCTTTTTAAGAAAATAAGGACCATTGAGAACTAATACATACAATAATGATCATACCACATGTCATCACATTATATAAAGCATGGAACCACCCAATAGCTTGAAATAATAGATAACATGTTCTATAAACCATTTAAAGTACATAAAAGACTCTTTGACCCAAAAAATATATAAAAGATTCAAATTACCAAGTGAAGTTTATATAATTTTAAATTACCAAGTAAAGCTTTTATAAAAATCAAATATTTGTAAGAAAATAAGGATCATTGAGAACTAATATATACAATAATGATCATACCACATGTCATCATATTAGATAAAGCATGGAACCACCCAATAGCTTAAAATAATATAAAACATGTTGTACACACCATTTAAAGTACATAAAAGACTTTTTGAACCAAAAAATGTAAAAGATCCAAACAAGTGGAATTAAAAAAAAAATCTCCATAAAAAAAATACTATTGAGAACAAATACATACTTTAATGAACATATATACCACATGTCATCACATTAAGTTAAGTATGGCAACAAGAGCTACCAATAGCTTAAAATAATAGAAACAATGTAGTACTAGTCATTCAAAGTACATAAAAGACCCAATTTATCAAGTGAAGTTTTTGTTCAACTCACAAAAAAATAAATAAATACAATTATACATTTGTAAATACATTATTAGGTCAAATCCACCTCAAAAAACTGTCAAGAAGATTTTAAGAGGAAAACTGCTTGGTAATCATGCTTTTAAAAAATAATAAAAAATCAATTATTTTAAAGCCAAGATTAAATGAAAGCTAGAGAGGTAAGACAAAAGAAATAAACAAGACAGTGTACCCAAAATTTTAAAGTAGTAGTTACATTTGATCTTGTAAAAGACTGAAAATCAATGATTTTTTGCCAGCTTCAACAGGGAAAAAAAAAGTGTAAAAAACGTTAAGGACTCAAAATTCAAATCTTGGAGGAGCAAAAAGAAGCACTATTTTTCCTCACTTGAAAATGACTAGATGTATCCAATTACAAGTAAATTTCAGTAAGTTCTGGCCACCAAGTTTTATAAAATCAAATATCCCAAAATAGTATCATTTAGAGCTAATATGTACTGATAACCATATAAAAAAACGATAGAAACATGCACTAGCATTAGAAAAGCACACATCAAGATACATGAAGACACAAATTTTAGGGCCATACATATTACCGTTGTGTTTGAATCATGCATTTTATCTTTGTTACTCAAATATGAACCTAATTAATATAGAAAAAGCACATATCATGTCATAACAAAAACAATTATTAATGGAGAGAAACAGAGGACTAGCCTTCACAATCCAGGCAATCCATGCAGCTTGCTTCCATAGAAACCAATGCCATCAACACCTTGAAACATTCACAAAAAAAAAACTGGTGATATATTGATCCAACGCAAATATTATGACAAAATGTAATGACAATTATCATCTGTAATACAGAAAATACAATTGTATCCAATTAGAAGTAAATTTATATTAACTTCTGGCAACCAAATTTTATAAAATCAAACATCCCAAAGTAGTAGTATTTAGAGCAAATATGTACTGATAACCATATAAAAAATGATAGGGACAGGCACTAGCATCAGAAAACCACATCAAATAATTAAGTTAACAACATCAAAATAAATTGAATCTAGTGCTTGGTAATTTGTATTGGAAAATCTAATGTAGGAGAAAAAAAACATCAGAACATTAGAATCCTACATGAAGTATTAGTAATTATACAAGATAGTTTATTGTACAGTATATAAACAGAGTGTATTAATTGTTAGGTGTATTCATTACTGGATAAGTCGTTTCACCTTGAAAGTAATGCCACAAGTGTTGGTAAGGCCATTGCACCATTGCCCTAAAACCATCTTCTTCGTGATTTGTTGTAGATTACTAAAGTCATAAAAAACAAGCAGAAAGTTAATTAAAAGGAATAAATTAAACCAATTGTATCATACAGTAACTAATAAATCTAAAAATCATATATTTCGTGATATGTTGTAGATTAGTAATGACAATACTAGCTATTGTGAAGTCATAAAAAACAAGCAGAAAGTTAATTAAAAGGAAACAAATTATATCATACAATAACTAATAAATCTAGAAACCAATGTAGTTAAACCCGGACAAGGAAAGGAAATAAAAAAAGTAGTAATATCCTTATTTTACTAAGGTTGAATAGAGAAAACAGAATGCTCAAAAACATGTCTAATTGTATCGAACTCCTGAACAGAGATCAGATTAATCGAACTAACGCTTGGAAACTAATGTTATGGCGTCAGAATTTGATTGAGGAGGAAATCTCTGATGAAGGAAACATGACGGCAAACCAGAGTTCAAAAAAGATTTGCTCAATTCTGAAAGTGATAAAATCTGAGGAACCCTAAAATTCATGACGGCAAAAGAGAACAACGGAATATTTGCTCAATTCTGAAATTGATCTTACCTGGACAATAAAATCGGCGCGTAGCCATTGAGATTAGAAAGGCATACGAACAAAATCTGATGAAACCCTAAAATTCATAACCTAATTTGAAGAACAACAACGCTAAAGAGAGAAACAGAGAGTATAAAAATTGCTGGTGTACTAGATCTATTTATAGAGGATAATGCGTGAGCTTGACGCAGAGAGAAATTCGGCCGTTAAATAACAAGAGGCGGTGCAAGAATTTTAATCATTTACTGAAAATCAAAATTTAACTGGGTCCTGAACACGGTAATTAAATACTGTAGAATATTTTTTGATTGACTGGGTCAAAATCTAAGAAAAAACCAACTGGGTAAGTGGGTGAGGGAAGTCAGCCTAATTTACAGCTGGCAAGGATATGACTACAAAGAAAATCTCCTCAAAATTAATTTTATCCAAGAAAATTCATTTCAAAAAAGGTGCAATTATTTTTGTAGCTTTATCTACAAAATATATAAACCAATTCTAGAAAAAAATAAATACAATCTCTTATTGCCTCATAAAGCACCAACGATCATTACTTTAATAATAAATATGTTTTTTGGTCAGTATACTTTTTTTTTTTACGCAAAGTAATACAGAAAATAATATATACTGAACTACATTATAGTATATCGCTTTAATTGCACCCAAATATTATGACACATAAACCCATTGCACCAAAAAGATTCATTAATTCATGATCTGGATTAATTTATTTTTACTGTATTTTATTTTAAAAGGTAAAATACACGGATAATTACACTCAAATACAATCATTAAAGTTCCTGAATGTTATTACGCGGCAGACCAGGTCTCCTGGACCACAGGGCCAGGAGTTACAACCCTTGACCAAGACCCAAGGCCACAACCCTGGACCAGGATCCGGGCCACAACCCTCTGGCTCCGCATAACAGACCGTATAGATGGTTAGCAAGTTGGTTGATGGTCACTTGTTAAAGGGAAGTCTCGGGTTCGATTTTCCCCTCCAACAACCTACAGGCAATGTTGTGGCCTTGTTCCTGGGAAGGGTTGGGGTATTGCGGCCTGCATGCCTGTTATGCGGAGCCAGGGGGTTGTGGCCCGGATCCTGGTCCAGGGTTGTGGCCCTGGGTCTTGGTCAGGGATTGTGGCTCCTGACCCTGTGGTCCAGACCTGATCTGCCGCGTAATAACAGTGAACTCACACGTTTATTTGAAGAACATTTTATCCAAGCAAAAACCATAGCTATCATAAAATTATATTAACAACTAAAGCAGAAATAGTTCGAAAGGTAAGTCAGAAACAGAAAATGACAAGAAATCATACATTGGTCTCGCACAAGCAATAAGATGAGCGTCTGAATTGGCTATTACTTGGTAATAATTGAGTAGAAATATATTGAACAAAAAATATAAAAAATATAATATATTTAATAAATTCAATATTCTACCTAGAAAAAGGTATAGTGATGGCATTGTAATCTGTAATATAAGGTAGTACTTATGAAAAACAAATAAATCATTTTTTATTTAGGCCGTCTTATTACGATCACTAGTTCACTACCCACTCCCCTCACTTTGTAATTTTATTTCTCTTTTTTTGTTATAGATCTTTGAAATTGACTCCTATTCATTAAACATGTAAAAACTATCATAAGCACATTCATCATATTTAACGTAGAATAGTTGCAATCAAGGTATCAAATTCATCTTACAAAATCAATCCTGGATCTGAATACTTCCTCCAACATATTAATATATATAGATGAAACTTAATATCTTTTATCCAAACTTTAATACAAAAGCATCAATCATGTTTTGGTTATCCTTACAACTACTGTTGTCATAAGTTTTACGAAGGCTGTGACAATTTGTTATTATCCAGAGTGCGTACTGCTAGACTGACTTGTAGTCTTAGTCTTACACTAGTGTAATATCCGTGTCTTGCACGAGATTTTTTTATTTTATTTTACAGTTGTAAAAATTATATATTTTTATTATCAAATAATGATTGTTTTAATATATACTTGGTTAGTTATTTAAATTAAAAATGACAAATTGACTAAACAAATTAAAGATATAAAAAATTACATTATATAAAGAGAGACGATACTCTCCATAATTTTATTAATCGTATAAATTGGTTAAGTAGTCTTACAAACAGGAATAGCTACAGTCTTTTACATCAATAATTCTAAAACGATAAAACATAATAAAAAAGTCATTTAACTTTAATACATGAAAATGACATGCTAAACATAATAAATGGCGCGATGTTCAAAATTACTAACCATTTGAAATATCGGACATTGGGATACGATCATTAACATAATAATTGTCAGTACCTCCAAGTGTAGATCCTACATAATTAGTATTTATATTAAAGTTCATATTACTATTTAGTAGACAAAATTTCAACAAAAAATGCAAAATATTAACCTGATCCATTAGAAACTGTCCGTTGTCGTTTATCTCTAACAACAGGCAATCTCAATATTCTATTATGTCGGGTTAATTCGTCCATAACAAAATCACCCTGATAAACTAAGATATAAATATTTAAATAAATATATCTACATAAGAATCATCTTATTCAAATACATTAACATGTTTACCTACATAATTTATAATATTAATTAAATAAGACATATTATTTTACAAATATAATATTGGATATTAAAAATAACAAATTAATACATGAAATTACTTTAAAAAATCATTCAACATTGCATTAATAAATGTCAATATTTATTTATTATTTAATTACTATATAATTGCAAAAAAATTGATAAAAAAATTATTGACATTTTTTACCGAATTTACTTATGGATAAATGAGTTATTAATACATCATTTTGCCATTCAATAAGAAGTTTGCCATTAAATCAGAAGCCCACAAAATTAAATAGTGGCCCGGCCCAAAACTCACTCCCTCACTCTGGGCCACATTTCCAAACCAAGCCCATTTGCCCAAAACCCTAACCAATGTAACCCGATCCCTATCACCAAACGTTTGCCTCATTTGTCTCGGTCAAACCCTAGCTTTCCTTTCCAGAATTCTCTTTCCTTTTCCAGATCTCCTCACCTTTCTCTCGTTCCATTTCCAGATCTCGACCTCCATGGCGATTTCGATCTGATCTGTCGCCATGGCCAGAGCTCTCGTCATCCTCGCTTTCGCTCCATTTCCAGCCTAAAACCCTAGCTTTCCAGAAATCTCGACCTCCATGGCGATTTCGATCCGAGCTGTCGCCATGGCCATACCTCTCGTCATCCTCGCTTTCGCTCCATTTCCAGCCTCAAACCCTAGCTTTCCAGAAACCTCTTTTTCCTTTTCCAGATCTCATCATCGTGTCTCTCGTTCCATTTCCAGATCTCGCGATCCATGGCGATTTCAAACCGAGTTGTCGCCATCCATGGCGCAGATTTGTTAGTCGGAGGTTGTGTAGAGATAAATAACCCCAAAAAAGCGTAAGATCTCTCTCTCTCTCTCTCAGTATATTTCTCTTTTTTTTTTTGATTCTCTGGATTTTCTTTTCGATTTTGCAGATCATCTGGAAGTCGGAGGTTGTGCTCAATATTACAGAAAAAGCAAGATTACACAAGTAAGATTTCCTTCTCTATCGATAAATCTGTATTTTTCTATTTCTCTGGATATAATTTGTTGCTTGATATCATAAACTTCCTTCTTTTAAAAATTTGTACATATTTTGACAAATTTCAGTGATTTCGACTGCTTCTTTGATTTCATTTTTCTCAAATTTTACAAACTTCGGATTGAGATATCGTATAATATGAGGCTCGCATTTTTTTTTAAGTTCGAAATGTTTGCTTCATCTAGATTGTTCTTCATGAAGTTCATGTATATTTTTCTTCCATTATTATTACAACCGAGTTAGTACAATATAATAAAACCGGGTTCAATTATTTCATATAATTGGTTTAGTTATTCATATAATCGGGTTGAATAAAATCTACTATATCTATTAATGGGTCTGAATATAGTAGATTATTACCGGCCTACGTATTTTAATTAAAGAAAATGGGCTTATTGGCCCAATACTGCTACTTCAATATGTAATTAATGGGCCTAATGGGCCTGGTGATATACTGCTTACACAGATTTGTTTATAATATCGGCCTTTATATAATGGGCTTACACAGATTTGGTTCTAATGGGCTAAAACGGCCTTTATATATTGGGCTATTGGTTATTATATCGGTCCATGACCGTTGGTAAATACAGACCATTCACTTTATAAAAATAAAACAGAAGCAACAAAAACCCTAAATCATTTCTAACTTTCCTTCTTCCGCAGTTTCCATTTTTATACTTGCCACCTTTACTCTTTCATCTTTCAATTTAGAAATCACACTGATAGAAACTAACTATTTGCTTTTCCACCGCCACAACTGAGATCTGTATAACACAAAGCAAAACGAAAAGGAGATCGATAGGAAAAATATTGATGAGAGAGTCTCAATGTTCAAGAGGAGACATGGAAGAACATTGTTCTTCTGAGATCCACAGTCCATAAAGGTAAAATCTCTCTCTCTCTCTCTCTCTCTCTCTCTCTCTCTCTCTCTCTCTCTCTCTCTCTCTCTCTCTCTCTCTCTCTCTCTCTCTCTCTCTCTCTCTCTCTCTCTCTCTCTCTCTCTCTCTCTCTCTCTCTCTCTCTCTCTCTCTTGTTGTGTTAATCACTCTCTCTTTCATTTAACTATATAACGTTTAAAACTTTCGATTCAATTAATGAGTTGTATTAACATTTTTTACAATGGTTTTATGATTGTTCATTGATTTCATACTCTGAAAAATAATCTAATTTCATCTAGATTAAAATGTAAGTTATTTTTTTAATAAACTATTATACATTTTGCGTTTAAGTATTATACTTATTATTCATAAAATGTTATTGATGACGATTGTTCTTCATGTTCTTCGTTGTCAGTTTAACAGTATATGTGTTTATTATAATGTCTTAAAACTATATAATAATTTCTTTGTAGTATTGAATATGCTATTTTTGGTATTAAGTAATTTTTTTATATTTAATGTTATAACTTTGAATAATGTTATGATCTTAATATAGTCTAGTTAGTCTGAACAAATTTAATGGGCTAGGCCCAACGACACTAAACAAATCATAACTTCGGCCCAATATATTTGTACAATAGAATACTGTACCGGAAGCATTAATTTCATATATGTTTATTTATAAGAAATTTAAAATTTATACTGGGCTTTAAAATGCAAAGAGGCCCAATCAGTTATTGGCCTTATAAAATTTACAACTTTTTGGGCCCAAACACTACGGTTTTAGTAAATCTGCAATGTAAAAGACAAATACTAAATCACTAAGGTAAAAGACAAATACTAAATCACCTATAAGCCCACGTTTAAATAAAAAAAACTGGTTTAAAATTTGCCCCATATAAACGGCCTTATTAAATCTCTCTCTCTCTCTCTCTCTCTCTCTCTCTCTCTCTCTCTCTCTCTCTCTCTCTCTCTCTGAATCTGACTCTCTGAATCTGACTCTGACTCTCTGACTCTCTCTCTCTCTCTCTCTCTCTCTCTCTCTCTCTCTCTCTCTCTCTCTCTCTCTCTCTCTCTCTCTCTCTCTCTCTCTCTCTCTCTCTCTCTCTCTCTCTCTCTCTCTCTCTCTCTCAAGATAAACAAAACAAAATAATACCATTAATGTAACATGTAGGTGCAACTTAAATATATACTGAATCATTATTTCATCTAGTACACAACTAACCTTTGCAATTACTCTACTCTATCTGAATGCAGATAATCACTCCACGTGGTTCTGATAACAGCAGTCAAAAATATTAATGACTTAATAAAGTTCACTGAAGCTTCAAATCTGCAAGGTAGAACATTCGAAATTGGGACCATTTAATTTGTTAATAATATGAAATGTATTATTACTATTCTAGCATATATAAATCATGTACATTTACTGTATTAACCTTATTATTTTCCTTTATAGGTTTGAAGGAATCAATATCCATGATATCTGCTTCTATAAATGTGGATCAATAATATATACACATGTATTTTTCTTATACAACTTACAATATATACAATTTGTTTATTACTTTTAATTCATATACTAATTAATGATTGCATATTGTGCAAGTGCAAATACTAAAAACCATAATTTGAACTGCACTGGAAGTAAGATAGCTTTCTGGGTGATATAATATTGCAAGGTATGATTATTTACACTACAAGTTATATATTTCTTTCAGCTTTATTTTGATCATTACAATACAGAATATAATTCATATAGTAATTAGTGGTTGTTCTACTTATTTCAGTTTAAACAACTTAAACCAGAAATTGATATGCACTTGAAGTGGAATGGCCTTCTTGTTGTTATAATATTTCAAGGTAATTGTAGTAATTTACATTGGAAGTTATACATTTCTTTCAGGAATTCTTGTTGTTGTTTTGACATTGCTACAAATGTCCTAAACAAAAAAACAATACAAACAACAATTGATTAATGGAATATCTGTAATTGCACATTATTTCTGTTCAATATTTCATGCTTAATGGACAAAATCCATACGAAAATCAGTAATGGAAAATGAGATCAATGTTGCCTGATATGTAAATGCAAAAAATCAATGCAGATGGGGAAAATGTCCGAACCTTTACCTCATTATTATGTAAATGCAAAAAATCAGTCAAAAAGTGTGAGAATATGTTTTTAAAATAACAATTTCTGAAATCTGTTCAGTATTTCCTGGTTTGAGAATATGTTTTTTATTGAACTTAATTTCTGAAATCTGTTCTACGCATATTCATACCTTTATGTATTGAAGCATATGTTCAGTTCATGATTCTATCAAACTGGGGTTTATTGTTGAGAATATGTATTGAACTTAATTTCTGAAATCTGTCTTTGTTTATTGTTGTTGTAGGAATACGTATGGAAAATCAAATTGGGATTTCAAACAACTCATGCAGTTCCAAGATGTATAACTGAAAACCTAAAGGTACGGATACTATACTAACATTTAAATGAAGGTGACAAATATATATTCAATGTTGCATAGAGTAGACTGAATGAAAGGCTGAAAAGTATTTATTCCATGTTGCATATAGGTCCTGAATTATTACCTTGTAACTCTATTTTGAATTTCCTGAGTAACACTGAACCAAAGAAAATAAAGCAATATCAGTTATGTTTGCAATATATATTCAATGTTGCATAGAGTAGACTGAATGAAAGCCTGAAAAGTAGTCATTCGATGTTGCATCTGTGCAGAAACTGGGTTCTTGTTTGAAATGATATAAGCATTACAAATTATAACTGATATAAGCATTACCTCTTAAATCTCTGTATTCTGTTGTAGCTAATCTTCTTCACATAACTGAGAAGCTCTACATGTATATTTATAGCCGAATTTATAGGCCAATATGTGAAAGAGATATCGAGTATTTTTGGAATGCACAGATTTTCCAGATTTTCCAATATCAAATCTTCATAGTAATCTTTTTAATTTTGTTGTGCACGACTGATAATTATTCTATAGTATATTATATGACTTTCTTATTCAGATCTTGTAATCAATTTTGCCTTTTATGGATATGTTATGATTTGTAGAATTTCTACCATAGGGGAAAGATATGGCACACATTTTCGTTTCACTTTATGGATATGTTCAGATCTTGTAATATGTGTGCAGGTTTTTTGAATTGTCTTTGGGTTTAGGGTTTATGGTTGGGGTTTAGTATTTCAGTTTTTAATATGCTTCGAATTCAGTTTTTTTTAGCATTGATATATGTCCAGGTCTTGTAATATGTGTGCAGGTTTTATGAATTGTTTTTGGGTGATTTATTTCTGGGTGGGGTTTAGTATTTGAGTTTTTAATATGCTTCGAAAATAGTTTTTTTTAGCACTGATATATGTCCAATTTTTGTTATTAAGTTTTTTGTGTTATATCTGTGCAGGTTTTTTAGCAATGTGTTTTGATTTGCAGAATTTCTGCCATGGGGAAAATATATGGCACACATTTTCGTTTCAGATTTTATGAAATTTTGTTATAATTTATGTGCAAAATTTCCTATAATGCTTATATAATATGTTTATGTTTCATTTGTGTCTTTGCTGTTTTGTAATAGGTGTGCAGATTTTGTGCATTGTTTTTGGGTGATTTCTTTCTGGGTTTTAGTATTTCAGTTTTTTATATGCTGCAATTTCAGTTTTTTTTAGCAATTGTGTATGCAAGTGATTCGATTGTATACAAAAAATAAGGTAATCGGTTTTATTTAGTAAGATCTTCAAAAAAAAATCCGATTATGTAATATGATTTCCGGAAACAAAATCACATAAATAAAGTACCAGATCTCAAGTTATGAATATGGAAAATATATAATTCTACACATATTCTGAAAGATTCATATTGACAGAAAAATGGAAGTAACCGGAATAAATAGATTGAATGACACGTGGCCAATTTGCTGGAGAGATGCCACGTGGCATGAAAAAAATCTGTGCATTGTAGGGGTGCCACGTGGCTTAACCGAGGCTTTGCGTTTAGTAGATATATAGTAGATTTAGAAATTAGAATATTCGTATATATGGGCAAATAGATACGATGGTAATTTAGAAAAAGGGCATTAGGATTTTCTTGTCAACCTGCATATGCATTTTAAAATGTGTAAAAGATTTTGCTTGCACGTGCATAAGTTTTTTACTCTCTGAGCGTGAATTTGACACATTAAAAAAACGTATAAAGTTTTACTTATATGTACATGAGTTTTGAAAATGGCAGTTTCTTTGTACACTATAAAAATTGTCTTCGTACACTACACTTTGAAACGTAAATTTTTTGTTTAAGCTATATACCCGCGTTTGAGTCTAAATTGTACTCAGAAACTGAGTTTTTGTACTAGAAAAAACGCAGGTATTTTTCTCAAAATACCTGCATTTCAGTTTTTTTTTGAAAGCGAAACGCAGGATCCTTGCTTGATCTTGCGTTTCACTAAATTTTTATTTTTTTTCAAAATTGCACTTTTTTCCATAATCATGTAGAGAATTTCAATACGAGTCCGAATACATAAAATTCGTCCAAAACGGACATCTTTTGCCCCTCCAAAAGTCCAAAAAACGAAGTCTTCTTACCATTTTTTTACAATTTGGTGTCCAGCATATAGCGCATTTTAGTGAAATTTTTTGGTATTTTCGATATTTTTCTACTATAATTTTGTATAAGCTTTTAATACGATTATAACTATATGTTAGAACCATAACATATAATTATAGTATATAACAATAGTATATAACTATACAATATAACAATAGTATATAGCAATAGTATATAACTATACAATATAACAATAGTATATAACTATACGATATAACAATAGCATATAGCTATAGTATATAACAATACGATATAACAATAGTATATAACTATACAATATAACAATAGTATATAGCAATAGTATATAACTATACAATATAACAATAGTATATAACTATACGATATAACCATAGTATATAACTATTCATTAGAACCATAATATATAATTATAGTATATAACCATAGTATATAACTATACGATATAACAATAGTATATAACTATACGATATAAAAGTTGTATATAACCGTAGTACGTTAGAACCATGATATATAATTATAGTATATAACTATACGACATAACCATGGTATATAACTAAAGTATATAAATGAACGATATAGCAATAGTATATATATAACTATACGATATAACAATAGTATATAAGTATACGATATAACCATAGTATATAATTATACGATATAACAATAGTATATAACTATACGATATAACCATAGTATATAACTATTCGTTAGAACCATAATATATAATTATAGTATATACTATACGATATAACCATAGTATATAACTATACGATATAACAATAGTATATATGTAACACCCCCAAATCTTAACCCATTTAGAAAGGTATTACCGCCAGTGACCTCGGTTTTCCTCACCGAAGTCACCCCAGGCTTTACCATTTAAATATAATCATGAAATACATATGATACAAAATCATAATAATATTCAATCAAAACTTGAGTCCCGGGATTACATCTCAATCCCGAATAGGACAATATACAGAGTTTAAACAAAAGACAGCGGAAGTCGTAATACAGAATTTAACAAATAACAGAGTAAATAGATTACAGCGGAAGTCTTTAAAATATTATGAAAAGGGTTGTGATCGCAGTGATCACCTGCCCAAGGATCTTAACCTGATTAAAAACTATAAAAACATCCAAAACCATCGTTCATTTTCATAGTCGTTCTAGCCTTCACGGAACAACAACATACCTGATGTGCCGAATCGGACGGATGACACCAGCCAACCATGCAAGGAATAATTACGGTTGGTTAGTCTAAATGAATAGACTAGCAAGGGAATAAAGCAGAGTGGTTCGAAGCAGTTGTATTAGGTTAGACCCATCGCTTCTCGAATAATCACCGATGACGATAGTCAACCATCATACTCCTACTGGAATAACAAGAGGTATGCACAAGAGAAGATTCTGGAGACCGAGTCTCACAGCAATCAATCCCAAAAGAAGACTCCAAATGAAATGAGCCTTATAGGAAAATATGACAAATGTTGGGGAACTCAAGCAAACACACAAACAGCTTCGCATACAAGCGATCTAAACTAAGACGAGTTTTTCCTAGCTGCACTACTCGCCAAAATATTAATTATGTGCACTTAAGGCACTATATCTTATTTTAATTCCACAACAAACCACAACACGTTATAAGCTTTTAATTATCCACAACACGATCAGAAGAGACGGGACCACATATAGAGTCCACGACCTTATCCACAACAACCACAACACAAGGTGTCGGGGACTTATAGCCTGCCCCTTCACCACTTGTTATAAAGAAACGACTGAGCCGCAATCTAGAGCCCATCGCCCCTACGAATACTCGTGCTAACTATTAGTCTAACACACAAACACATCACACAAGCCATCACGGCCCAACCTGCACAATATATATATAATTATACTAGCGTCGGTTCTAGCAGAATATACAACCTAATAATAATATCAGATTTTAATTATATTACTAACAAACAGTTTCCAACATATTTCAGAATCATCCCAAATTACTTAACAACTAAACGATTGATAAATAATTGAAATATGGAATGATGAGCAAGAGCGAACCGCCACTTGCCTAGAGTAGATTCGGCGATGAATCTAGACGAGACGACTACCGAAAATATCATTTCCAAGGATATGGCATAAGCTTCAGATAACTCCAACAGATTACGAGTCCACACGCGATCCAGTACATGACATATTAATTAATATCAATTAATTTATCTAGACGAACTCAAGGAATTATATTAATTAAACTTCCTAAAGAAAAATACGGACGAAAGGGGATCGAAATTATACCGCTCGAATAATTTCGGGTCAAATCTGGACTGGAATGGAACTTGGGCTTCTCGGCCCAACAACAAATATAACAAGGAGGGGGGCCCACCTCGGCACTATTCACCATCTTTAACCTCCCACAACAATCAACAGCGGCAAAACGCAGCCAACAACAACACGGCAACACGCCGAGAAGGGCTCCTCGACGCCGGAGAGGGCAGCGCAGCGGCGCTGGGAAGGAGAAGCAGCAGCTCCTGGAACAACGGCAGCTGGCGGTGGCGACACGCGAGTAGCGGCGGCGGAGCACAGAAGCTCGGCGCGGCAGCGGCTCGACTCCGTCTTCGCCAGGAAGGGAGGAGGAGACGACGTCGGGAGAGTAGGAGCGGCGGAGCAGCACAGCTGGCTCGGCTCACGTAGCTCAACGACGGAGCACCACGCCAGGCTCGCCGGCGGGAGAAACTCAAAACAGAGGAGCAATAGGGTCTCGCCTGGAACAGGGGAGGCGATGGCGACGGGGCTTCGCCGGTTTCTCGACGCCAAGGATGGAGCGGCGCTGGCGGGGAGGAGGAGGACCACGACACCAGTAGCAGCACCCACACGACGACAGGGAGGAGCAGCACCCCACAACTCGTCGACGATGGCGAGAGGAAGCTTGGAGGCGAAGCTCGGAGGGAGCTTCACCGGCGGTGATGGCGAGAGGCGAGAAAGAGCAGCTAGAGGTGTGCAGAGCTTCTCTCGATCGACTCCATGTATAGCCCAAGGGAGGGAGGGGACAAAGGTCCAACAAACCCATCTGCAGGAGACCGGCCAAGCATCACAAGTGGGAGGCCAAGTGGTAACGGGATAAGTTTTGAACATGGGGATAAGATTTGGTATGGGTTTTAAACCCCGGAAATTATATATTTGTATCCAAACAAATATTCTAAGTCCCAAAAATACATCGAATGTATTTTATACCACTCAGGGAATTATTTCGGAGATCATAAATATTACGGAAAATCCGAACTCCACTGAAAGCGAAATAATTAATCGGACGAAGGATGAGAAAAATACCCAAATACCCTTACTAAAAATTGAGGGATATTACATTACTACCCCCTTAAGAAAAGTTTCGACCCCAAAACTTGCATCGATAAACTAATGGGTGACTGGAATCACCTCAATCTCACTACCTGAGTCCAGGCCTAATGTAATGACCTAGGCCAGCCACCCTTCCGGTGCCGCCCAGTCGATAATATGGGTCGCCGCCCATATATCCCAACTCATCACTGATGGCCCAACATTCTTGCCACTTCCAGTAGGTTAGAGAAGAGACTCGACAGCTTAACGGCCCGACCCATCACAGGGCTGCAGCCCATACACCCCAACCCTTCCTTGGGGGCTCCACCTATAACATGCAGCCATTTCCAATAGGTTGTTGGTGAGTCTCGAACCTGAAACCTCATCTTTTATCACTCTCTTGAAGGCAGAGATGATACTACTATCTCGCATATCTTATCTCCATATGCTATACTTGTACTAACTCGTGACCATTCTCAAAGTCATGATCACCACAATAGACTCGCTATACTTTAATCATGAGAATACATATTCTCTTACACTTACCTCTAAACTTCTCTCGAAGTATATACCCAAACCTCCTTAGGTCGGTATCCTTAACCAATATGGTCTTCATAACCTATATTGTCAACATCGAACTATCTATTCGATCATGTATCCACTTACAACATATTGTCTACATTCCTTACTTTCGTTAGAATAGATATAATCATCCACATGATTACCATTCCCTTAACCAGAGTATCCATTACAAAAATCTCCAATATAACCTTGCGGTCATGCACTCTTCCTTCTGAAGACCTTAATGTCCTTATATAGAAGAATACAACATCTTTCTACTAACCTCATTTTGACAATTTGGTCCTCGAATATATATTTAGAAATCAACAGTACTACAACTTAGTACCCCCACATGTCTTACAGACCTTACATAATCGATTCACTTGTTACCTTAATCATATCCGGCCCTTATGCCATAACTTTGTCTCACAATCTTTACTCATATTATCCCACAATCTATGTCTGATTACCTCAACATGATTCACTAATCCATTCCATAGGATTATACTCTTGTCTCACCCGAACGTGCTATATGATTACCTTAACCAACGTGGGTTACCTTTTTCCTCAAGTCCATTTGATATCATCTGCAACCTTATCTCTATATATGTTATACCATGTAATCATTCTCACTATATCCACAAGATCTTGACCACTATATAATAATGGTCTCCAAAATTATCATAACAACATTATTGTTCCTTTAATAGGAGAACACGCATCTCCCTTCCAATTTCCTGATATGCATATTCCCAAAGTTCACATCTTAATTCTTTATAATCCAAATATCAACTCTTAGTAACCTCGAAACATTACATCCTCAATTTCCTTAAGGATACATTTTACAATTTCATCATTTATCTGAAAGTAAGCTTGACCTTATGTCATTTCTAACTTAAATCCTTTAAGATTTATATACTTTTTCCAAGAATAATCATAACATTTATTCGTATGTTCCCCAAACCCATCACATGAGATCTTACTCCTATTTCCTCAAAGTATCATATTGTTAAATGATTCATTACCAACTGAATCAATCACTTGTGTCTTAATCTTCCAATAGATGTACACGAGTAACAGTGTTACCTTATTCCTTAAGCATACACAAACTTAATCTATGTACTAAATCCTTTAGTTTATCGGAATTATCAAAATGATCGATCCTTAAATTGAAATTCTTCCATTTAAGTGGCCTCTTTCTACACAGTAACTTCACAACTTGATCTTTCCAATAAGGGTTGTACTATACGCCTTATGGATGGCCTATTCACATAAAGTCCAAATATCGAATCTTTGTAAATTCCCAAGTGTCATAACTACTTATTCCCTGAAAGGACAACTTTCCAACTTCAATCATTTGGCCCTAAAGTTTACTGCCAACTCATGCCTCTTGTTTCCTCGAAACAAGATCGTAATAAATCGATTAGCACTGTTGTGCCTAATCACTTAATTTCCTTAATCGTGACATCAAATCGCCATAATAGACATCAATCAATGTCTGTCTAATCCTTATATCGCTTCTCTTAAGGAAGCCTCATAACGGACCTCAAAACGAAACTTGGAATAGATCTTCCAAAATACTACCTACAACTTTGCACACTTGCCTTTTCAAAAGCAAACTTTAACCATTGTCCTACACTGGTCGTAATAGAGGAAACAAGTTCTCTATGAACTATCCCTCTTATACATTTCCCTTCTCAGCAGTCTGTCCATAACAATGCCTACAACATGACCTCACAATGAGGAATTCTGAACCCTATATAGTTCATCCCTATATACTTTTATCAGAACAAATGTTCAGGGTACCCGTATGAGATTTTAGCCCTTAGATCCCATAGGGCATTAACCACTCACATTTGTTCAAACACCCTAAAAAAAAATTCTGGTAAAACTTAGCCTACGAGATAACACTCGTCAATTCAGCTAAGGAAACGATTAAAGTCATACTGATGTATCGCTACTCCAGAAATGAAGAAAGAATCTTATGAATGGATCTAGAATTAAGTAATAGAGTCGACCCTGGTGTTAACCATATAGGGAATGAACATCTATGCGACATATGTTATCCTTCCTTTCCTTTTGGTAGCTAGGGCTCTTATGCCCAGCCTTACCACAATGGTGGCATAGAATCCCATCGATAATTCAGCCTGAGCCTTTGGCGGAACCATCATTTATTTTAAAGTAAGACTGACCTTACGTCATCTCTAACTTAAAATCCTTACAAGAATAATTTAACACCTTCCTTTAAACAATCTCTAACTTAAATCCTTTCGGTAATGACTTAATCTATTCCTTAAATCACTTTATAACTTAAACTTTTAAGATTCCTCAATTTCACCACGCTCTATATTCCTCGAAATGGATCACACATTCATTCTTATACCTTAGGAAATCTCGGAAGAACTCATCGTATGAGATAACGCTTGCCACTATACTCTTTAGGCGTATCTGAACAATTCTCTATACTGAACTTTAATACCTCAAGATCATTAACATATCTTATCCTTAAACTGTAACATTTTTATTTAAGTGGTCACCTCTTAACACAACAACTTTATAACTTAAACTTTTTCAAAAAGTTGCACCTTAAACCTTATGGATGACATATTCACAAGATGTCAATCCTTGACAATTCCCAAGAGTCCTAACTCTTCATCCTCTGAAAATTCCACTTATCGAGTCCAACAACTCGTACTGTCTTAAATGACTTATTCTAACTTAAAATCCTTATATTCCTCAAAGATACTCATAAATGAACACTTTAGGCATCAGACTCTTCTAGCCTTGCCTTACGAGGTCTTCCTCCGGGTCCTCATCGGGAGTTCCCTCCGGATCTTCCCTCGGATCTTCCCCCTCTCGAGGATCTTCCTCGGGGTTTTCCTCTGGATCTTCCTCTTCCTAAGGATCTTCCGCAGGATCTTCCTCCTCTCGAGGATCTTCCTCCGGATCTTCCTTCTTCTGAGGATCTTCCTCGGGATTTTCCTCGGGATTTTCCTTAGAGTTCCCTTGGAAATCGCTTCCATTTAAACGTCGTTATTACAATATCCCGTTGGCCTACCTTAACGGCTCAACGAACTCTACCTTAGGTTCATCCCACAAATTCTCATACGGAGGCAAATCCCGACTGCCTCGAGCATTAATCTTTCGTATTCGTTTTCTCAACAATGAATGTCAACAATTATGACATCATACTTAGACATCAAAACTCCTAAGAGTGATTCCTTAATTATCCCATATATCAATGTAATAAAATCACTTAGAATAGATCAATTTGGTAACTCTATAGATGAATTATGAACATAGAGCACAAGATTCATCTACACTAATCTCCCGAGCGTTCACACCAAAATACTCGGAGATTACAACACTAGGATATTAGTACTATCAGGAAGCACAAACTTGATACCTTTGAGGGAACTACTAGGTCTTCCAATCTTGAAATATCTCAGAGAAACAGGAAAATCTTACATTACTAGAAATGATAGAATCATCTCAGCACCTTCCGAGTCCTTTCAAAAGAATAGACAAACACCTATGTCTTACAACAACAAGAAGAACTCAGTCTTTCTAGATATAGAGGTAACTCTCATACCTCTCATATCAGATTAAAGAAGGCACGACTATGAACGGTGATATTTCAAATTCTTTTCATTTTGAAAATTCAGAGCCTTCGAAAACATTTCTCAGTTTCAAACGAGTAACCCATTTAGAAAGGTATTACCGCCAGTGACCTCGGTTTTCCTCACCGAAGTCACCCCAGGCTTTACCATTTAAATATAATCATGAAATACATATGATACAAAATCATAATAATATTCAATCAAAACTTGAGTCCCGGGATTACATCACAATCCCGAATAGGACAATATACAGAGTTTAAACAAAAGACAGCGGAAGTCGTAATACATAATTTAACAAATAACAGAGTAAATAGATTACAGCGGAAGTCTTTAAAATATTACGAAAAGGGTTGTGATCGCAGTGATCACCTGCCCAAGGATCTTAACCTGATTAAAAACTATAAAAACATCCAAAACCACCGTTCATTTTCATAGTCGTTCTAGCCTTCATGGAACAGCAACATACCTGATGTGCCGAATCGGACGGATGACACCAGCCAACCATGCAAGGAATAATTACGGTTGGTTAGTCTAAATGAATAGACTAGCAAGGGAATAAAGCAGAGTGGTTCGAAGCAGTTGTATTAGGTTAGACCCATCGCTTCTCGAATAATAACCGATGACGATAGTCAACCATCATACTCCTACTGGAATAACAAGAGGTATGCACAAGAGAAGATTCTGGAGACCGAGTCTCACAGCAATCAATCTCAAAAGAAGACTCCAAATGAAATGAGCCTTATAGGAAAATATGACAAATGTTGGGGAACTCAAGCAAACACACAAACAGCTTCGCATACAAGCGATCTAAACTAAGACGAGTTTTTCCTAGCTGCACTACTCGCCAAAATATTAATTATGTGCACTTAAGGCACTATATCTTATTTTAATTCCACAACAAACCATAACACGTTATAAGCTTTTAATTATCCACAACACGATCAGAAGAGACGAGACCACATATAGAGTCCACGACCTTATCCACAACAACCACAACACAAGGTGTCGGGGACTTATAGCCTGCCCCTTCACCACTTGTTATAAAGAAACGACTGAGCCGCAATCTAGAGCCCATCGCCCCTACGAATACTCGTGCTAACTATTAGTCTAACACACAAACACATCACACAAGCCATCACGGCCCAACCTGCACAATATATATATATATAATTATACTAGCGTCGGTTCTAGCAGAATATACAACCTAATAATAATATCAGATTTTAATTATATTACTAACAAACAGTTCCCAACATATTTCAGAATCATCACAAATTATTTAACAACTAAACGATTGATAAATAATTGACATATGGAATGATGAGCAAGAGCGAACCGCCACTTGCCTGGAGTAGATTCGGCGATGAATCTAGACGAGACGACTACCGAAAATATCCTTTCCAAGGATATGGCCTAAGCTTCAGATAGCTCCAACAGATTACGAGTCCACACGCGATCCAGTACATGACATATTGATTAATATCAATTAATTTATCTGGACGAACTCAAGGAATTATATTAATTAAACTTCCTAAAGAAAAAAATACGGACGAAAGGAGATCGAAATTATACCGCTCGAATAATTTTGGGTCAAATCTGGACTGGAATGGAACTTGGGCTTCTCGGCCCAACAACAAATATAACAAGGAGGGGGGCCCAGCTCGGCACTATTCACTATCTTTAACCTCCCACGACAATCAACAGCAGCAAAACGCAGCCAACAACAACACGGCAACACGCCGAGAAGGGCTCCTCGACGCCGGAGAGGGCAGCGCGGCGGCGCTGGGAAGGAGAAGCAGCAGCTCCTGGAACAACGGCAGCTGGCGGTGGCGACACGCGAGTAGCGGCGGCGGAGCACAGAAGCTCGACGCGGCAGTGGCTCGACTCCGTCTTCGCCGGGAAGGGAGGAGGAGACGACGTCGGGAGAGTAGGAGCGGCGGAGCAGCACAGCTGGCTCGGCTCACGTAGCTCAACGACGGAGCACCACGCCAGGCTCGCCGGCGGGAGAAACTCAAAACAGAGGAGCAACAGGGTCTCGCCGGGAACAGGGGGGCGATGGCGACGGGGCTTCGCCGGTTTCTCGACGCCAAGGATGGAGCGGCGCTGGCGGGGAGGAGGAGGACCACGACACCAGTAGCAGCACCCACACGACGACAGGGAGGAGCAGCACCCCACAACTCGTCGACGATGGCGAGAGGAAGCTTGGAGGCGGAGCTCGGAGGGAGCTTCACCGACGGTGATGGCGAGAGGCGAGAAAGAGCAGCTGGAGGTGTGCAGAGCTTCTCTCGATCGGCTCCATGTATAGCCCAAGGGAGGGAGGGGACAAAGGTCCGACAAACCCATCTACAGGAGACCGGCCAAGCATCACAAGTGGGAGTCCAAGTGGTAACGAGATAAGTTTTGAACGTGGGGATAAGATTTGGTATGGGTTTTAAACCCCGGAAATTATATATTTGTATCCAAACAAATATTCTAAGTCCCAAAAATACATCGAATGTATTTTATACCACTCAGGAAATTATTTCGGAGATCATGAATATTACGGAAAATCCGAACTCCACTGAAAGCGAAATAATTAATCGGACGAAGGATGAGAAAAATACCCAAATACCCTTACTAAAAATTGAGAGATATTACAATATAGCTATAATATATAACTATACGATATAACAATAGTATATATCTATAGTATATAACTATACGATATAACAATAGTATATAGCTATAGTATATAACAATACGATATAACAATATTATATAGCTATAGTATATATAACTATACAATATAACCATAGTATATAACTATAGGATATAACCATAAGATATAACCAAATTGGATATAACTATAAGATATAACCATAAGATATAACTATAGGATATAACCAAATTGGATATAACTAAAGGATATAACTATGATATATAACCATAGTATATAACTATAGGATATAACCAAAGTATATAACTATAGAATATAACGATATGATATAACCAAATTGGATATAACTATACGATATAACCATAATATATAATTATAGGATATACCCATAAGATTTAACCAAACCGGATATAACTATACGATACAACCATAATATATAACTATAGGATATAACCATAGTATATAACTATAGGATATAACCATAAGATATAACCAAATTGGATATAACTATAAGATATAACCATAGTATATAATTATAGGATATAACGATATGATATAACCTAATTGGATATAACTATAAGATATAACCATAGTATATAACTATACGATATAACCATAAGATATAACCAAATTGGATATAACTATAAGATATAATCATAATATATAATTATATGATATAACGATATGATATCATCAAATTGGATATAACTAGAAGATATAACCATAGTATATAATTATAGGATATAACGATACGATATAACCAAATTTGATATAACTATAAGATATAACTATAGTATATAACCATAAGATATAACCATAAGATATAACCAAATTGGATATAACTATAATGCGTTATATGTTGGGCACCAAATTGTAATAAAAAAAAGGTAGTTATATATATACTATTGCTATATCGTTCATTTATATACTATAGTTATATATCATGGTTATATCGTATAGTTATATACTATAATTATATATTATGGTTCTAACGTACTATGGTTATATACAAATTTCATATCGTATAGTTATATACTATGGTTATATCGTATAGTTATATACTATAACTATATATTATGGTTCTAACGAATAGTTATATATTATGGTTATATCGTATAGTTATATACTATTGTTATATCGTATTGTTATATACTATAGCTATATGCTATTGTTATATCGTATAGTTATATACTATTGTTATATTGTATAGTTATATACTATTGCTATATACTATATTATATACTATAATTATATATTATGGTTCTAACGTATAGTTATATACTCGTATTAAAATCTTATACAAAATTATAGTAGAAAAATGCCGAAAATACCAAAATTTTTCACTACAATGCGTTATATGTTGGGCACCAAATTGTAATAAAAAAAAGGTAGAAAGACTTCGTTTTTTTGGGCTTTTGGAGGGGCAAACGATGTCCGTTTTGGACGAATTTTATATGTACGGACTCATATTGAATCTGTATATGATTATGGAAAAAAATTACATATTGAAAAAAAATAATTTAGTGAAACGCAAGATCCTTGCTTAAGCAAGGATCATGCGTTTCGCTTTAAAAAAAAAACTGAAACGCAGGTATTTTGCTTAAGCAAAATACTTGCGTTTTGTTCTAGTACAAAAACTCAGTTTCTGGGTACAATTTAGACTCAAACGCGGATATATAGCTTAAGCAAAATTTATGCATTTCAAAGTGTAGTGTACGAAGACAATTTTTATAGTGTACAAAGAGCCTTCGTTAAAAATACATGAGTTTTAAAAATACAAAAAAATTTGCATGTATGTGTGTAAACTTTTACTTGTATGTGTATCATTATCATTTTACACGGTAATAATCATTCTTACATTATCTATCCCTTCTAAATTAAGGTGAAAGATGCAATGTTAACAATCATTTTAACGAGTATAACAAAAACCATACATATTAATTATGGATAGATCATCTGATTTATCATGCAAACTTCAATTCATAAGTGACACAAGTTTGAGCTAATATAAAGTAAGAGCATTAAGGAAATTAGATGTACAAAGCAAAGATGAAATCAACAAACAATTAGTATGGGTAGTCAATGGGCATACACTTAATCTATGTGCCATTGTTTAATTAGACCCTGACCGATCCGACCCAATTGTACCATAAATATTAAAAGGATCGGACCGTGCATGAACCGAACCACGCAGTCAGTCTTATTACGGTCTAGTCCAGTTTAAAAATAAGAACCGGTGTACATTTTTTTTATATAATAAATATCAGTTATGAGTCTTATGACCCAATTTGGCTTTGGACATCTTGGCCCGACCCACCTTACCCAGCAAGCTCCAATCTCAACCCTCGGATTATTCACACGGTCATCGTTTGCTGATCACGCGCCTCTACGAAACCCAACCATATCCTGCACCCGGCCGCAGGCAATCATTGGAACGCCAAAGGAGCATTTTTTTTAGGAAAAGTGTCAGGTGCGAAAGAATATTAAAATACAAAATACGAAAGTTTTTTAATCGTCCGATTTGCTCCGGCTTTTTATATTGTTACACGCGCTTTCTAATTATTATTTTTTCGCTCTCACCTTCTTTCTTTCGCTCCAGCTTTTTTTTTTTTTGATGAATTTCACACACTGTAAATTTCACACTTTTTTTTTATTGTTGGTTAATCCCTTGCACTTTTTTTTATTCATTTGCATTTTCTCTTTAACCACTTGCACTTCTGTTTAACAGCTTGCACTTTCGTTCTATTCGCTTGCACTTATTCATTATTCTGATGTACTTTCTGTTCGCTTGCTTGCATTTTAAATATTTTTTAATCTCATATTTGTTTGTACTTTTCTGTTCACTTGCTTGCACTTTACACTGTATTTTAATGCACTTTCTTTCTATTGGCTTGCACTTTTCTGTTGTTTTATCCCTTGTACTTTTTTTATATTCATTTGCACTTCCACTTTAACAATTTGCACTTTCATTCTATTTGCTTGCACTTATTCATTATTCTGATACACTTTTTGTTCGCTTGTTTGCATTTTAAATATTTTTTAATCTAATATTTGTTTGCACTTTCTGTTCACTTATTTGCACTTTACACTGTATTTCCATGCACTTTCTTTCTATTGGCTTGCACTTTTCTGTTGTTTTATCCCTTGTACTTTTTTTATATTCATTTGCACTTCCTCTTTAACAACTTGCACTTTCATTCTATTCGCTTGCACTTATTTATTATTCTGATGCACTTTTTGTTCGCTTGCTTGCATTTTAAATATTTTTTAATCTAATATTTGTTTGCACTTTCTGTTCACTTATTTGCACTTTACACTGTATTTCCATGCACTTTCTTTCTATTGGCTTGCACTTTCTGTTGTTTAATCCCTTAAACCTATTATAATGTGCAAGCAAATAAACATAAAATGCAAGCAGATAAACATAAAATGCATTTGAATATACACAATGTGCAAGAAGACAAACATTGTTGGCAAGCATATAAGAATAAAATGCAAGCAAACAAACATAATGTGCATGCGAATATACACAATGTGCAACCAGATAAACAAAAGTGCAAGCAAGAAAACATAAAGTGCAAGTATATAAGAAAAAATGCAAGTAAAAAAACATAAAGTACAAGCAAATAAACACTAAGTGCAAGCGAACAGAAATAAAGTGCAAGCAAATAAACGTAAAATGCAAGCATATAAACATAAGGTGCATTTGAATATACACAATGTGCAAGAAGACAAACATTGTTGGCAAGCATATAAGAATAAAATGCAAGCAAACAAACATAATGTGCATGCGAATATACACAATGTGCAACCAGATAAACAAAAGTGCAAGCAGGAAAACATAAAGTGCAAGTATATAAGAAAAAAATGCAAGTAAAAAAACATAAAGTACAAGCAAATAAACACTAAGTGCAAGCGGACAAAAATAAAGTGCAAGCAAATAAACGTAAAATGCAAGCATATAAACATAAGGTGCATTCGAATATACACAATGTGCAAGTAGATAAACAAAAATATAATCAGAAAACATAAAGTGCAAGCATATAAGAAAAAAGTGCAAGCGAAAAAAACACAAAGTGTAAGCAAATAAACACAAAGTGCAAACAAACATAAATAAAGATTAATTTGAAGGCGAGTGAATAACACAGTGAGCGAATAATACGGTTCGCTTGCCTTCTTTTTGAAATTAATAAAGCGCGTATGAATAAATAAAGCGTATTTTTCCTATTCTCCCTAGCCATAAATTTGGACACGATGGACGGCTGAAAATCTTTCGTATTTTGTATTTTAAATGTCTTTCGTACCCGAATCGCATCCTTTTTTTAAGGGTCAGTCTATATGCAAACGAAATACCGTCTATATGCAAACTGTTTTGTGCGTTAAGGCTAAACGTACAGGCTGGTGCGTTTAGGCTTAACGTACAAGGGACAAAATTGGAATAAAAGTGGAAAAAATATCCAGAATGACACTGTAGCTGTGCGTTAAGCCTTAACGTATGGCACTGTAGCTGTGCGTTAAGGCTTAACGCACATACAAAAAAAAAAAAAAAAAAAATTACCCCATAATCATGTAGAGAATTTCAATACGAGTCCGTACATATAAAATTCGTCCAAAACGGACATCGTTTGCCCCTCCAAAAGCCCAAAAAACAAAGCCTTTCTACCCATTTTTTTTACAATTTGGTGCCCGACATATAACGCATTATAGTGAATTTTTTTGGTTTTTTTTTGCATTTTTCTACTATAATTTTGTATAAATTTTAGGTCAAACTATTGTATTTCATTAAATCTAATATATACTTAGACTTATATACTATTGTATTTCATTAAATTTCATATAGTTACACTTATGTACTATAGTATTTCATTAAATTTCATATAGTTACACTTATGTACTATAGTATTTCATTATTTTTCATACAGTTATGCTTATGTACTATAGTATTCCATTAAATCTAGTATACCTAGACTTATATATTATAGTGTTTCATTAAATTTAGTATACTTAGACTTATATACTATAGTATTTCATTATATTTCATATAGTTACACTTATATACTATAGTATTTCATTAAATTTCATATAATTACACTTATGTACTATAATATTTCATTAAATTTCATAAAGTTACACTTATGTACTATAGTATTTCATTATATTTGATATAGTTACACTTATGTACTATAGTATTTCATTAAATCTAGTATACTTAGACTTATATATTATAGTGTTTTATTAAATCTAGTATACTTAGACTTATATACTATAGTATTTCATTATATTTCATATAGTCACACTTATGTACTATAGTATTTCATATAGTTATATAGTCACACTTATGTACTATAGTATTTCATATAGTTACGCTTATGTACTATAGTATTTCATAAAATCTAGTATACTTAGACATATAAACTATAGTATTTCATTAAATTTCATATAATTACACTTATGTACTATAATATTTCATTAAATTTCATATAGTTATACTTATATACTATAGTATTTCATTATATTTCATATAGTTACACTTATGTACTATAGTATTTCATTAAGTCTAGTATACTTAGACTTATATACTATAGTATTTCTTTATATTTCATATAGTTACATTATATATTATAATATTTTATTATATTTCATATAGTTACACTTATGTACTGTAGTATTTCATTAAATTTCATATAGTTACACTTATGTACTATAGTATTTCATTATTTTTCATATAGTTACGCTTATGTACTATAGTATTCCATTAAATCTAGTATAGTTACGCTTATGTACTATAGTATTTCATTATATTTCATATAGTTACACTTATGTATTATAGTATTTCATGAAATCTAGTATACTTAGACTTATAAACTATAGTATTTCATTAAATTTCATATAATTACACTTATGTACTATAATATTTCATTAAATTTCATAAAGTTACACTTATGTACTATAGTATTTCATTATATTTGATATAGTTACACTTATGTACTATAGTATTTCATTAAATCTAGTATACTTAGACTTATATATTATAGTGTTTCATTAAATCTAGTATACTTAGACTTATATACTATAGTATTTCATTAAATTTCATATAGTTACACTTATGTACTATAGTATTTCATTAAATTTCATATAGTTACACATATGTACTATGGTATTTCATTATATTTCATATAGTTACACTTATGTACTATAGTATTTCATTAAATTTCATATAGTTACACATATGTACTATGGTATTTTATTATATTTCATATAGTTACACTTATGTACTATAGTATTTCATTAAATTTCATATAGTTACACTTATAAACTATAGTATTTCATTATATTTCATATATTTACACTTATATACTATAGTATTTCATTATATTTCATATAGTTACACTTATGTACTATAGTATTTCATGAAATCTAGTATACTTAGACTTATAAACTATAGTATTTCATTATATTTCATATAGTTACACTTATATACTATAGTATTTCATTATATTTCATATAGTCACACTTATGTACTATAGTATTTCATTGTATTTCATATAGTACGCTTATGTACTATAGTATTTCATGAAATCTAGTATACTTAGACTTATAAACTATAGTATTTTATTATATTTCATATAGTTACACTTTTATACTATAGTATTTCATTATCCTTCATATAGTCACACTTATGTACTATAGTATTTCATGAAATCTAGTATACTTAGACTTATGTACTATAGTATTTCATTATATTTCATATAGTCACGCTTATGTACTATAGTATTTCATTATATTTCATATAGTTACACTTATGTACTATAGTATTTCATTATTTTTCATACAGTTACGCTTATGTATTATAGTATTCCATTAAATTTAGTATACCTAGACTTATATATTATAGTGTTTTATTAAATTTCATATAGTTACACTTATATACTATAGTATTTCATTATATTTCATATAGTTACACTTATGTACTATAGTATTTCATGAAATCTAGTATACTTAGACTTATAAACTATAGTATTTCATTATATTTCATATAGTTACACTTATATACTATAGTATTTCATTATATTTCATATAGTCACACTTATGTACTATAGTATTTCATTGTATTTCATATAGTTACGCTTATGTACTATAGTATTTCATTATATTTCATATAGTTACACTTATGTATTATAGTATTTCATGAAATCTAGTATACTTAGACTTATAAACTATAGTATTTTATTATATTTCATATAGTTACACTTTTATACTATAGTATTTCATTATCCTTCATATAGTCACACTTATGTACTATAGTATTTCATGAAATCTAGTATACTTAGACTTATGTACTATAGTATTTCATTATATTTCATATAGTCACACTTATGTACTATAGTATTTCATTATATTTCATATAGTTACGCTTATGTACTATAGTATATAATTAAATCTAGTATACCTAGACTTATATATTATAGTGTTTCATTAAATTTAGTATACTTACCCCACTCTCCGTCCATTAGATCCGGGCCAATTCGATATCCATCTCCGTCCAACACGTACCACCCTACCCCACTCTCCGTCCATTAGATCGTTAACGTAATTACAGATTTAAGCCGAACTTTTTATTTTCATTCAATTTCTTCACAACTTCAAAACTTGGGTATTTATGGAAAGAAAAATTCGGTTTTTAGCTTTATGGAAATTGACCGATATCTGGGCCAATTCGATATCGTTTTAGGTCAAACTTTATACGATTTCGAAGCTATCCCCGAGACATTTCCAATCCCTATAAATAGGGCACCTTTCAATGAGTTTTCGGTATCCAATTTAATCCCAAAAGCTCAAGAACCCTAGCTCCGCGGCCGTGTCTGTTCATCGAAGAAATTCGTCGAACACCGTCCACCGTTGGAGTCGCCGCTACCACCAAAAGTTGCGTCTGGAAGTTAGCTTCCAAAGCCCCAAGCTCTCACCGCCGATTACCCACCTCCGGTCGCCGTATTAGCAAGAATTTTATATGTCCGTTTTTTGGGCTTTTGGAGGGGCAAACGATGTCCGTTTTGGACGAATTTTATATGTACGGACTCGTATTGAAATTCTCTACATGATTATGGGGCAATTTTTTTTTTTTTTTTATATGTGCGTTAAGCCTTAACGCACAGCTACAGTGCCATACGTTAAGGCTTAACGCACAGATACAATGTCATTTTGGGCCTGTCTCCCTTGGCCCATTTCAACCTGTGCGTTATGCCTTAACGCACAGGTGGTACCCCCGAATTTTCCGAAAATGCCTATTCTGTCCCTTGTGCGTTAAGACATATCGCACCCCACCCGTACGTTAAGGCTTAACGCATATTTTGATTTGCATTTAGAAAAATTTTCGTGTGTATATATCTTTTTTTTTTTTAATACCTAAAGTAATGAAAATTACGGAGAGTTTTATTTAAAAGGAGCGGAAAAAACCTGAGATTCTTCTCCACAGTCTTCACAGCGTCCAACGAAGCCTTGCGTACACCTCGTGGCTCATACTTCTCTCTACAACTCTCCGCTTGTGTTTTTTGCTTCTTTTCTACACAGCTTTCGCAGGAGAGAGAGAGAGAGAGAATGGAGTCGGAGGTGGGAGAAGGAGGCCGGTTGACGGCCGCAGAGTCGGCGGCGGCTAGGAGGAAGCCGTCGTGGAGGGAGAGAGAGAACAATCGGAGGAGAGAGAGGAGGAGGAGAGCGATTTCCGCCAAGATTTTTACTGGATTGAGAGCGCAGGGAAACTATAATCTTCCGAAGCAGTGCGACAACAATGAGGTCTTGAAAGCACTCTGTGCTGAAGCCGGTTGGATCGTCGAGCCAGATGGCACCACTTATCGCAAGGTTTTCCTCCTCTCTCGATTGCCTCGAATTTGAATTTTGTGTGTTTTGCAGATCTGGTGTCTAACTCAGAGCTGAATTTGCTCTCCTGTGTCTAATTTGGTAAACTGTTTGAACAAATTGGGGGAAGGGGAATTGGAGGTTGAATATTCCCCCTTCTGGATTTTGGACTAATTTTGAGGAATTCGGTCAATCGATTAAACCGCTTGTTGCCTGAAATTAGTTAATTAATTTCCCGATTTAGCAAATTGTTGAAGTTAATGCACTAGTTTGAAAACACAGAATGCTTTTATACTTGATCTGAGCAGATAATTCCTCATTAATTCATTGAATTCTGCATGTCATGATTAGGTACATTGATTAGACTGAATGAACTGTGTTGATAAATCTTGTAAAACTACTGGAAATGGATTGTTAATAACTTCATTGATTTCTTAAGCTGTGATCTCTCTACTATTCAGGGTTACAAGCCACCTCCAACTGATATTATGGGAGGTTCAAACAACATTAGCCAAAGTGCTTGCTCTTCTCAGATTCCAAGTCCTTTATCTTCTGCATTTCCAAGCCCAATTCCTTCTTACCAGCCAAGCCCCTCTTCCTCAGCCCTCCAAAGCCCTACTGGATATGACATGAATGCCACCTCCCATCCATTCTCATTCCTTTGCAACTCAATTCATTCGAATCTCGCTCCTCTTCGAATCTCAAACAGCGCCCCGGTGACCCCTCTTCTCTCGTCTCCAACGTCCAAGGCTCCGAAACAGAGTTTCAACTTTGAGTCCATTGCTAAAGAATCCATGGCTGCCTTCAAGTATCCCTTGTTTGCTGAATCTGCTCCTTCGAGCCCTACTCGTTGTCGGAACATCACGCCCCCTACCATATTCGAATGTGATGAATCCGACTGCTCTACAATTGATTCGGGACAGTGGATTAGATTTGCAAGGCCGCCTATTCCAATCTCACCTAGTTTTTGTCTAGTGAAACCTATGGTTCAGCAGATGTCACTCAATGATCCAATGGATGTTAGGGCTTCAGAGCCTCAGAATGTGCAGGTGACTCCATGGGAGGGAGAAAGAGTTCATGATGTGGGGATGGATGACCTTGAACTCACCCTTGGAAGCGGCAAATCTCAGACATAAATGCCTCACATCAGTCAAGGACTCAAGGGAGACGGGTAAATCTCATTAAACTTAATTCAATCTTCTTTGAGTATATGGTGAGCTTATACATGGTAAATTGAACTTGTCATTGATTGGTATTTGTATTTCTTAGTCATCAACTGCCTTTCTTGGCTATTGTAGATAGATATCCATGATCGAAGTCTCCTTGCTCAGTTTAGGAGCTAGTTCAATTAGAAATATTTATGTATTGATTTATATCATCTAAAAACTGTCGTGAGCTTGTGGATTGTGTATGTCCTCGACATATTTTTGATTTTGCACTTGTGTTCGTGTCTGCTTAGAAACCCCCAAGAGAATTGAGACTCAGCTTACCTGCATCATAGTTCTTGTTTGTTCACCTATCATTTTTGCTGGCAATGACCCAATTCCATTGTTCTATGGCCCTCTTTAGAGCTGGCTGGGTTTGGTTGCATTGATGATGTTTATTAACAAGGCTTCAGGTTCATGCACACAAACACACAATGATTGGAAGGGAATAAATTTAGAGGGTCATATAATTGTTTAAAGGGGTTTGATTTTGTTGTCCAGTAGATTGTATTTTGTCTTGTATCAGAGGGGTATTGTCCAAAGAACTTTCATTTTCATTATAGTATTATTTTTGTGTTGTCGGGTTAAGGTGCATTTGCTTGTCTCCTTATCACGTCGTGTCCCCTTTATTATTCTCAAGAAAGAAAAAGCATAGTGTTAAAGAGAAACAAATTCACCTATAAGTGCATTGCTTTTAAATTATAAACTTTCACTTAGTGAAATTCACCTATAAGTGCAAATTGTTTGAACCGTGTAAAATATAATATTTTTTATAGGTCATGAAATTAAAAATAATACAAATCATGAGTTCGAGTGTCCATAAGTTTTTTTTAAAAAATGATAAACTATTTTGGGTAAAATATAGATTCGTTTTTATAGATTTGTAATTTGTTCTTCCTTTAGACAATTTCATTGTATAAATATTGCCTTTTAGATTTATTTATTAATTTGTTTAATGTTGTACCATTAAATAATATTTCATGCATATTCTTATATATTTAATGTTATTATTTTTACAAGACTTTTATCGCTATTTCAAAATACTAAGGCAATAAAGCTATCTTAAAATACTAAAATAGGTTATAACAACAATTTATTTGATTTTGAATAAAGAAAAAATGGGATATTTGAATTTGCTCAATTGTATTATATAGTAACATTGATGGAATTATAAAAAATATATTATATATTAAAATAAATTATTATCTTACCAACAAGTAGACTTTAGATTATACAAGAAAAGGAATTATAAAAATTATGTTAGATTCCTGTTTAAATTCATGCTTTCCTGACTTACAAACAAATGAACAAACAAGATACATGAGCATTATCATACATAAAAACATTTCTAGACAGATCATGCAACAAAGCAACATATATCAACTGCAAACTTCATCCAATTGTTTCATAATACACACAAGACTATCATAAGCCAAAACATCATACAAATCCAATCAAGCTAAACCCAGCAAATCCTTTTCCTCTACAATAACTACCATCTTGTTGTCTGCACAAGTAAATCTAAGTCACCTGTCAAGAGTTAGATCAGTTCTCTGCATCCTTGGTACCTGAAGCACGACGTGAGGTGATCGTTCACCATACCCGACACCTGCATAAACGAATAGACGACAGTGGGCCCCATGCAACGAAAGCCCCTTCGCATCAGATCCTTGCTAATGAGCTCTGCCTTTGGAGTTTTAATGGGTACTTGGCGCGAATAGCGATATCCATTTCTCATTGGCTGATTGTTCACAAATCTCCAGCAGTAGTTGCTAAAGGAACCAAACTCCTCTTGAACCTTGATTATTTGCTTTGCATTCTCTACAACAGCACGGAGTTTTGACTCAGAAAGCAATGCATTCTCATCTGTACAGAGCAACATCAGTTTCTCCTCTGAGAATTCTGCAACAGATGCTGGGTTGAAATCATCAAAGAGAGTCCTGCCAAATAAGAAACCCTAGAATCCATGAGAAGAGGCGCCACATGTAATCAGATGCCCAAAGCTAGAAATTTTTATGACAGATAGTTTACCTGAATAGGGCTCTCTTGGTAAGAATAGATACCCATGTGTGCTCTGCTAATGCAATTGATAACACAAGGAGCTCATACAGCTTGCTGTCATCATGAACTTGAACTCCCCACTCTTCGTCATGGAAAGAGATGTATAGCGGATCTACACCTCAAACAAAGCCGTTAGAATGAAGAATGTTGCTTTCCTTTTTGTTTTTTAACAGAAGATATTTAAGTTGCTTTATTCTCCTCAAACAAAGCCGAAAAAGAACTGGAAAGAGGTGATTAAGCAGAATCTGATCCACCTAATACTGACAGATGACATGACTCATAATAGAAAACTTTGGAGGGAAAAGATTCGGGTAGAGAAACGATAGACATGAGGGTGGACGTTTTGCATCTACCTTGGTTATGCTTTTACTTTTTTGTTTGTTTATGGTTTTGGTGCCAGCCTCTCTTAGGTCTCTCAGGAAACATCCTTTAGAATTGTTTTCGGGTATAGATGCAAACATCTAGATCCCCAAACCCTGCCTCACTGGGATTATAGTGGGTTGATTGTTGTTGTTGTTGTTTGTTATTCTCCTCATTTTCATGGGTAACAATTAGGGAATAGATTAAATGCATAAATCAGGCAGATAGCTCTCTGAATTTCTCACAAAGTGTCAAAAACTGAAACAAAAATTAAAGCAAAGGCCAAAGGGACAACCTCTTGGGTTTGCCAAAGTAATAGTGTATTAAATGGTTGACCCAATTGGCTGGCAAGGAAATTGACATTTTCATTTTATTCTTCCAATAAGTTTTGTCAAGGATTTAACTTGCTTCTCAATCAAGCTAAGGATTTCGTGATAACAGAGTTAATATTGCCTTTTAGCATGTTGTAAGTTCTTACTCCTTACAGATGAACTGGAATAAAAAAAGAAACAGAAGAACATCATATAAAAACAACACCCAGGAGAACACAATGATTCAACTTCAGCTAGAACAGAAAAGGGCAAAGTTGAATAAAAATGGAATCTTTTTTTGCCTATGGCAACTGGCATGGCAATTTGAGATTTATCTCCAATTACCTCAGTATGGTTAGTTTAAACACTATCTCCCTTTCAATTTGCTAAAATTTCCCGGTAATTTTTCTTTCCATATAGAAAATAGCAATCAACAACTTACGAATTGAATTTAAAATCCCGGAAATTGACTCACCAGAATTCGCCGTGATCCAGTCACACCGCTTCGTGGGCCCGGAAGCCACCGGCGCCGCCGCTTCGGCTCCCGCCGGAACCGGCTTCACGGCGCCGACTCGCAATTTGAGATTCCTCGAGGAATTTGCTGTTTTCGCAGACCCGGAACTCAAAGAGGAAGACGACGAAGTAGACGAGGAGTCGGTTGAGCAGGAGCTATCCACCGATCGGTTCTTCCTAAAACCGGCTTCCGAGACTTTCGAAACAGCCCTCGTGATCTTCGCCGGCGAAAGAACCGGCTTTTCCGGCGCGCCGTTGAGCTTCGCTAAACCGGCCGGCTTGGCGGGTGCCGAAACCCTAGCCCGGTTCCCGCCCGGACCGAGGATTTTTCGAGTCTCCTGGACCGGTTTAGTGGGAGATTTGTGAAGCGCGGAAGCCACCGACGTATCTGTTCCCTTCATCCTTCTCCGACGAATGAAGCTTCTAGAAGAATCGAGCGTTGGCCTAAAACGACGGCGTTTTGGAAGTCCAAGCGCGAACCGGAAACCAATTTAGGGCAATGTGAGTCGAAACGGGAGAGAAGGAAAGGGGCGAGGTTTAGGAAAACGACGAAACAACGGACGGGTTTTTGAGCGTTTAAAATGGGAGTGAAGACAAGCGAGCTGAAGAAGACGGTGATTTTAGGTTACCGGAGTTTGCCGGTAATATTGCCTGCGTGTCGGTCGCTTTCGCGGTTTATAGGGGGACAGGAAATGACGCTTCTGACCATCAGCTTCTATTTTATGTTATTGAATGACAGTGGACTAGGTTGGAATTAACTCAACACAGTTGAAACAGTTCATGGGTTTCAGTATTTTATACTCCCTCCGTCCACAATGTTTGTCCTATTTGACTTTTGTACACTGTTTACCGTTACGGAGAATTTTTAAGATTTTTTTCAATATATAAGAAAAAACATAGTCATGTGGGGTCTTGTTTGATTCGTCTCAACGAGTACTTTGATAATATCAAAAAATTATAATTTTTAGAGTTATGTAATTAGAGATATTAACGATACAAAACTCGCCTCGACAAATGTGTCCGGTCAAAACAGGATAAATATTTCGGGACGGAGGGAGTATTAAATGCCCATGATTTGACAAGGATTGTGTAATTTAAAGATATCATCACTCTTGCATGTTATGATTACTAGGATTAAGTGAGTAAAAGCAGAATGATTAGATGATCTGAATCTTTGTTTATTCCATGTGTGATTATACACTAACAACTGTCAAATCTGCTTCTTAATTGCGGGGCCAATTAGATTTCCTCTTACTTTCTCGAATATACGTGTTCGGATCTCTCCTCTTCGGAAAGCCCGATAACCCTTCAGTTGTGTCTGACTCTTTTTTTATCGCCTAGAAAAGCCTCACAACCCGATAATCAAGTGTAACAATAGTGACATTTGTCGATAAGCCACAACCTGCTTGCTAAGATCACCATAGATTATTAACGCGTGCATTTCATTATCGTGAAAATATTCTCCCATAGCACACCCAGAATGTGGAGCCAGAAATTATAGAAGAGCATAATCCGAAACACTGACTTCTACACAACAATGAAATATTCCAAAGTATTAGCTTGTTTATGCTTGTTCTTCTTACTCATGATTATGTCGTTTGTATACGTTCATGGTCAAACTGACCTTCAAAAAGAAGTTGAACACCTGCACCTCACATCTCGACATAGTATCATGATAACTCTCCGTCATACGGTGTGAGTGTGTGACATATCATTGTCTTTTTCAGGTAAAATTATATATTACTCGTTGTAAAATATGATAATCATTGAATTATTGAGAAGCTTGTGTTGCGATGGAGATGGAGTATTCATGGACGGCACACCTACAATATCAAAGATGTTAGAATGAATGTGATCAAAACATTACTCCTAAGTCCTATCTACCAACATTGGTTTTTTTACTTGAGCTCCTTTGGATGAGATGAGGGGCAAATGTGTCATTTCAGGTGGAATAAAGAAGAGGCTAAACGGTCACATTCGGTTGGTGAAAGGGTATTGAAGGACAAGGAAGTTCCTTACCGTTTAAAAGAAGAATCCAACGTCCCATTACTTCACTTGTCAACAACAAACAAATACTAAACGTTAGTAGTAATGCCTTTGCAACGGCTCTTTGTTAGGTGGCTTTTTTCTCGGGCTGAGCTTATGGCTTATGGGCTTTCTTCTCAACTTGGGCTTCCGTAATCTTGGCCCAAATATCAGGCCTCTAAATCTTGTCACTTGCCAAAACGTACACGTATCAAAATACATGGTTTCTGCTTTATCTATCCAATCAGATTAGCATGAGTCAAACTCAGTAATTCACCACAAATATGTGTCATTTGTATAGTTTAATTACTCATACGATTACCGTATCATTTTTTATAAGAACTTATCAGCAAAAATGACATTTAAATTAAATTGTATACATAGCCCGAAAACGTATGTATTTTTTTTTATAAGGTAAAAATTAGTCCAAAAATTTTGTAGCATCCTTACAGATGAGAACTAAAAACTTTTGATGGACTTGAATGTCTTCTAAAGAACTCCGCTGACTCATCTTCTCAATATAATCAACAACAATGTTTGACTCCAGAAAGACATAATAAATTTGCACCGTAAAAAAAAGTTGTAGAAAACAAAAAATATAAAAAATTTCAATTTCAATATCTGGACAATGTCAAACTTTTTTCAGAACTTTTACAATAGTAAGATTCACCATTATTATTTTGAAAGATACATCCAAAACTAATAGTGATATATCTTTCGAAGACAAAGGTTCACCAATGTTGTAAGATTTATTTCTCTGCTTTCAAATTGAAGGTAATTAACACAGCTTGAGATACTTTTTCTTTCTATTTGCACATAAATTGATCACATTTCGCACAAAGGATTCTTTTGAAATTTACAACGGAAAATTAAATTTCAAGTTTTTAATTGAAAGTATCTTTCCTATGTTTTGATGGTATACCTGATTTTTTGTCAAACAATATCACTCCGATTTTTATTTAATAATATTCATTTTAGTTATTACATGATATACTCTTCTAATAAAAATTCGTGGGTGAAATGGTGAATAAGCCGCAGCCTGCAGGTGTGATGGTGGCACAAACTTCATTGGCTACAGATCGCAACAACAATGGCGGGCACACTCTCCAATGAAAAGTCTACGCCACCGCCGGCCACCGCGAAAACCGGCAAAGGCAACCGCGACTTTCTAACTCACCTCGAAGCCTACCTCGCCAAGCGCGACGGCGTCGATAAGCTCCTCAAGATCTCCCGCTACGCTTCCAAGATCATCCTCGCCTCCCCCGCCCTCTCCGACCACCCGCTCCGACGCCGCCTCAAGAGCTTCGAGTCCAGCGTCGGCGTCAGCCGCAAGGCCTTTCGCCTCGGAAAATTCGTCCAAGACGTCAACGCCCTCCGCGCCACCCCCTTCTCCTCCTCCGCCGGCGGCAGGAGCAGACAACACCGCCTCTTCGTCCTCCTATCCACCCTCGCCTACGGCGGCGAAGGAATTTACTACTTCGTCGAGCAATTCGTATGGCTAGCGAAGGCCGGGCTAATCGATCCGAAGCACTCGCGGAAGCTACAGAAGATCAGCGCCTGGGCGGAGTTCGTAGGATACGTTGGGAGCGTCGGATTGAAATTTAGGGATCTGCGGAAATTGAACGAGGATAAGGCTTGTGTGGATTCCAGCCTCGAGATTTCGGCGGCGAGAGGAGTCGATTCAGAGGAGGTTAGGGAAAGAGCTCTGAGGTTGAAGATCGCGATGAAGAAGCTTTCGATCGTACAGGATTTGGCCGATTGGCTGATGACCTTGTCGGATGTGTGGGATGAAGACGGCAAGTTCTTGACGCCGATGGTGCTATCGTGCGCGGGGCTCCTGTCGGCGCTCATTAGCACGCATAAGAACTGGATTTCTTGTTGAAACAGTTGTGTTATGGCTTTTGAGGTATGGATCAATAAAAAATTCAACTGTTGTAGGGATATGTCGAATTCTCCAAGATTGGATGTTGATTTTTGTGGTTCAATACAGGAAAATCAAGGAGAGAATAATGAAATGGTTCTCTCTATTGTTTACAGCAGAAATTAAATGATGAATTTTCTCTTCTTGTTAGTGATTGATGCTTGATGATTACTGAGAAATTGATAGCAGTATTTTGTGGTGTTTGAGCAAGTGACCTCTGCGCATATGCCATCATAAAGGTTTAATCTTTGATAGTAAAATGTATGCAAAATTGAGATTAATCTAAATCTAGTTGGTGAATAGCTATAAAAACTGGTTATTGTTGATTATCAGTTGGCATCAGCCATCTAAATGGGTTCCCCACACTGAAAATTTGGAAAGAAATGCAGTTAGTAAAGAGCTCAATTGCAAGCAAAGAGTGGAGCTTCAGTAACTGGAGGTGAGATCTCACATGACATTACAAGGAAACACAGATTCATACATTCACAAATTTGGCACAACAAAGAACTCAAAAAGGAAACAAGAGGAAAAAACTATATTACACAACTCACATCTAGGCTCGGAATGATTTTCGAGCTCTAGCTAAATCCCTACCCATGAGTCTGAAACTCCAGGAGGAAATTAAGAATAGCAATTTAGAATCTAGATAGAGTTCTTGCACTCCATTGGCATTACCTCTCTGTCAATGCTTTGCTTTCAGAACGTTCAGGCTTACACGACGACAAAGAGCACTTCAATGGTGACCGGAAGAATAGAGAAGACACCGAAAGCTGTTTATGTCTCATGCTGATGGAAGAAAGGCAGCTGAAGCTGTTCTTCAAGCGTTTCTTCTCGCTGTTGTACGTGACGAGGCTTCCATCTTGCTGAACTGTTGTTACCTTTAGGGTTTCAGGCAGTATACAGTTGCATGATGAACCTGGTTAACAGAGTTTTTAAGACGTACGTTTCATCATTGGACGCGTAACAGAAGAAAAAGCCATTCGAGACGTAGCAAATGAGTACCTATTTTAGCCAGCCGGTTCACCCATTTAGGGATCTTCTTCCCTGTCAGACTGTAGCACACATCCTTGCAGAAGTGATTGCAGTTCTTCACAATCAAATGGTAGCTATCTCCATTGTAGCTGGAGGCGTGTTGTTCCATGAACTCTCTGGCTTGTTTGGCGTCCAAGTCTGTGGTTCCAATGAAGATTGATTTTCTGAACTTGAAGCCTGGGCACTCTCGTGGGTCGACCTCAAACACGCCACTGGTTGAGAAATCATGAGCTCCAAAAGCATATTCCACACCATGAACTGCCAAGAAAAATGATGCTTTTAAGAAGACATGAATGAAAGCAAGTTTTTTTTTTAATAAGTTTTTTGAATCTACCTTCTACACCAGAATGGAAGATACCGAGACCGGCCCAGTAGAGATATCCATTCATAGGAGTCAAGTCATACACATTAAGATAGACAGGAGTATGGCCAGGACTCAAGCTAGACGACTTCACCTTCGGGAACAAACAGAATCGTGTAGCTGATTTGTCCCTGAACCGTAAAGGTACAATGGATTTCCATCCTTTCTTTGATCCCAGTTTCATTCTACTTTATACAGATTCACGAGCAGAAGTTCAAAACTGCAACATAGTTCACATCCAGTCATCAAAACATCACCAGACTGAGTAATGAAGAGATTGAATGAAAACAAGATAAGCAGTGTACCAACAATCACTGTGCCAAATTTCACTCAATAATATCAACAAATAAGTTCAGTACATGACAAGAAAACTACCAAAATGAGTATGATTTAGACGTATGTTTGAAGTGTTCTAGTGTTAAAACAACTTCATAACACAACCAATCACTTGCACCAGCATGATCAAAATGGGAAACATGAAAATTAAATGTTGGGAAGTATGATAATCTGTCTTCAGCCACGAAGAGGAAAAATAAGGTAAGAGGAGAAGTTAAAAAAGCTATTTGAGAAATCCGCACTAATATCATCAGCTAAGGTCCAACAGTTTTCTGACAAGCAAGTTCAGTAAATTGCAACAAAAGAATAGATGCTGCTTACAAACTCCTCGTTTTAGAAATCCTCCTCAATTGAGAAATTCGGTAAAGATGACATCATATGTTATAGCATAAGGAAAATATAGGAATACTACCTTCAAAACATATGATGTTGAAGATGATGCAACTTAGTAAATCATTTTCTAACAAAAGCATATAAGACATGAATCACCTGATATGAGCCATCCACATGACTAACAGAATGCATTTCGTCATGCAGACTCACATATCATAATTTATTCAACCAAATATTATTATCATCATGAAATTAGAACTATTCAACTAAAATAATGGTTCCATTTGAGCTCTTGTCAAGATGTGATTTTGTATAAGTCATCATCTAATGTCAGTGAATTTCATAAGGAGTCCCGAAGGTAAAAGAAACATAAAAAGACTTCAAAAACCAACTCAAGAAGCAGTCTAATGGTTAGGTAATTGACAGCAAAACGACCAACACTATAATCTATTCCAAGCCAATAGTTCAAAACACATATATCCATCATTTTTTACATCCCACAAAAAAACTTCTTCAAAGAAACATCTGGGTCTCAAGAATCAAGACTACGTAACCAGATATCATTGCAATGAAATTCTTGAACCAGTCAGAACAGACAAAATTTAATATTCTGGTGGGTTATTTATATAGGTGTCCACAACTGGCTTCATGGTGGGCAATTACTTAGTTAAGAATTTAAAAAAAAAACTCAAATCATATGATCAACAAACCCCTCATTAACATAAGCATGTGGCTAGCACGTCAATCCAGAGTACACCATTCGTTTAGTTTTGTTCTTATTCTCTTTGAGCAAATACTGGCACGATTAAACAAAAATGCAATTGAGAGAATCAGATCTGGAATTCCTTAAAATGATAATTCATCAACCCTAAACATCACTAAAAAAGCGGGTAAATAAACAATTTCCCCTCCTATCTACCAAGAAGGGCCAATGTACCGAGAGGAGACCTATATGAATCTACATAATAAGCTCAAGAACTTAAAATGGAAATTCAAACATTAATTGGCAATTTTAAGAGATATTAAGGGCAACAAACAAGACTACAATGAATCTCCTGCAGTCTAAAATGCAGATATAACAAGTCAATTATAGGTTTGTCTCACCAGATCTCAGCTGAAATTTGTTGCCAAAAGCACATTAGAGAAGACACGAGAACAGGAATCCACCAAATCTACGGCTTATTAGCAAATAATGTACAGAATGCAAGACGAAAACTGAAATGCAACTGTGCACACATACACAGATAGATTCAAATTGAAAGTAAAAAGACTTCAGAGGAGAGAGATTATCCACTTGGAGAGCGAAAATTCACAAAGAAGATGGGAAATAAATCAGATGGGCTCTCTCACATTATTTGAAGGAAATCAGTTGGATTGTCACACATTACAAGAACGAACCCCAAAAATCAAAGAAGATGAGGAGAAATCGACCAATTTTGAAGAAAAAAGGTTCAATTTCCCCCCTGAAAAATCTTCGGAAGGAGCTGAGAGGGAAAATTGGAATGTGGGGTTTAGGGTGAGAGGAAGAGAAGGAACACGGGGGGCTCGTGCTGCTAACTGACAATGGCTTCAATGTCTTCGCATTCAACTCCCCACTGCTTTTTATTATTTGCAAAATTACTTTCTTTTTGTAATCTATTTATGTTTTTGTTAGAATTTATAAAATCTCCTTGACCAAAAATAATTTATAAAACGGTTTTTTTGGGGGGTTAAATTATAAAACATTGAAACTCTTAAAATATGGCTTTACAGTAATGTTGTTATCTTTTGCCAAAGAATAAATCCAGTTGACTAGTATTTATTAGCTATCAACTAAGATCTGTTGGAAATTTAGACAATAAGATAAATTTTTTAAGTGTGAATTGAAAATCTGTGCCGGCGGAAGGAAATAAAATATGGCGAAGATGATGATTGTATAAGATATTTTGGTTTATCTTAAAATTTAGTAAGAATTAAGGCAATTAGAGTAAGGTGAAACACAAAATGTCAAAATCAAGATATACCACATTGCAAGATTTATTGTATGTGGGCTGTGGGGACTCTTCAATACAAAAACAAGCCGAGAGAAGGTGAAACACAAAAGTCCAAAACCAAGATATATCACGTTAGAATTCAAACACAGTAATAACAAAAATTAAAACAAAAAACACGAGAATTGTTAATTCAGTTTGTCAAGAAATTGACTATTGCTAAGCCATGATTTTTTAACTATATTTTGTGATAACGATTACAATAATCAAACGGGACATTTAGCGTAATTAGCGAAACCCTAATCAGACCCAAAAAACTCTTTTACGATGGACTTAAAAAATTTCGGTATACAATCTATCAGGCTCTATAACCCAATAATTGCTATAAATTGAAAATCAATGAAGTTATTGAGACGTAATTAGTTGAGCACATAATCCTCTCCATGTAAAAACACCTATATTGGCTATATACAAACTACACAAACTAGTATACCATCTAGGAGAGGGGGTGTTCTTGTCTCCTTGAATTGTTAGGTCTAAAGTGGACAATTAATTATGGTGAGTGAGAAACTGAGAATAGAATCGGCAATGTAAACAAAAGAAAATCAACAATCAAAGCGAACAAGCTAGTTTAGTGCTACTCTATATGTGAAATCAAATCACCTATCTAATTTTTTGGAGCAGAGTACTGTATTTCCCACCTCTCTAATATTTGTTTACTTAAGGTCTGTTAACAAATGGGGATGTAGCTCAGATGGTAGAGCGCTCGCTTAGCATGCGAGAGGTACGGGGATCGATACCCCGCATCTCCAACTCTCATTTTTCATTTTTTTTTTCATTTCAATTTGTCTTATTTTATGAGTCAGGAACTTTGGCTGATTCCACAATTCTAATGTTGGACCACATGAACACTCATCAATACAATATTGCGCTTGCAGTTTTCATCTATATATATATACACCCCTCATTAACATTTGACTACAAACAAAGAGAGTGGTAATACTAATTAATTTTTCACATTTATCTCCACACAAGTTACTCTAATTACCTTAATTCAGTGTTTGCAAGATTGCAAATCTCATGGGTAAAGATCGAGTCTTGACTCACCAGAATAGAAACATATATACATATAGACTGAGTATCATGTATAACAGATCCTTATCGTATAACGTGCGAAGTGATCTCGACCGTTTTATTTTATTTTTGGTCAACAGTTTTTATTTTTAATTTTTTGTTTACGTCCGTTGATCATTCTGGAATAACCTATATAAAACGTTTACAAATAATTTCTTAACGTTCATTTATTTGTGCATTGAAATTCACAAATAAGCTCTAAATGTACAAAGACATGTGTTTGAACATATTATATGTGAACCTTACGGCATAGAAGAATGAACATTTAGTACTTATGTGAACGTCAAAAATTGTCTATTTCAGAACGATCATAGACGGAAAAAAAAACTCTTAACGTCCCTTGATCATTCTGGAATAAGCCATATAGAAGGTTCATAAATAAGTTCTTAACATTCATTTATTTGTGCACTGAAGTTCACAAATAAGCTCTAAAATGCACAAAGACATGTGTTTGAACATGAACATATTATATGTGAACCTTACCGCATAGAAAAATGAACATGTAGTACTTACATGTGAACGTCAATAATTGTCTATTCCAAAATGACCAGAGACGAAAAATATATATATAAAAAAAAAGTTGTTGACCGAAAAAAAAAATATCGCCATATTTACGGTTATGCCACCGCGTCACTATTCACTCTTTTTCACCGCTTTTAATCTCAGCCCTCCATCTCCTTGATCCAATGACCCATAATATTTCTCATGTTGTACAATAATGACCAAATATATGTGAAACTCTTTCTATATATATAACAGTCAGTTGCATCACATGTAGTTTTCCGCCAATTTTCTCTACTATAGATCAGAACTTGGGCTTGTTAAGTTCCTCAACAATGTCATTTTGGCTTCATAGAGTGTTAATACACTCATTATCCATCCCTTCAATTTTTAGGTGTGTAAGATAGATGAAGTGATTGAACTCCCTGTACATCAAAGCAAATTACATAAAAAGGCGAGGAAGATAAGATTACATTTGATTTTTGCCTAAGCCAATGATGGTCCTACTTCAGAGTGGAATAACACGACATTAAGATTGCAAATTGGTCATGATTTACGTACCAAATCTTCGTTTGTAAGATTGTTTGACATGTCTGTAACCTCACATCGTATTATTAACTAGTTATTTTTTCTTGGTATTAAGCTATATAAAATGTAAATTGAAGACTAAATAACTATTTTTCTAACATATACGTCACAAAGATCAACAATTCCCAAATCAATATATCGGTGGAAGATTTATTGATAAAGAATTCAATACTTGAATTTTACATGTAATGACTTTTGTAAACGTTTTGTAAAATCACCCATTATAATGATTCAAGGTTGTCCTATTTTTCATAAATGAATCATAATGTTTGCCTATATAAACAAAGGACAATTCCGATTTTTAAAACATAACTCTAAAATAATAAAACCTATAAATAACTAATTAACATTAAATAAATAAAATCTAACCCAATAAATAAGATTTAAGGGTGTTGTTAAACACACCCATAACTTTTTATTATTTACACCCACTATATGTATACGAAACACGAAAGCATATATATTGATCTACGCATGCGGAACGCGTATACTTATGTATATGCATTAGAAATACACACATATGTATGCGCAGTGCGCATGCACAAATTATTCTTGTTGTTAATTAACGTTAATGATCCTGATTATGAATGTTTTAGACTTTTTAAATTCGAACGAATTAAGTTTACTATGTTTATTATTATATTTTTATGGTAAATTAGTTACTTCTATATATAATATGGTTAACTTGATAGTTTGTTATATATTCTGCGGTTTTTCTAGTATGTGCTGATGGGTACATGCTAACTTGTTATTTCAAAGTTATTTATATCTTTTTTACCTTTTTAGTTATATTATTTTTTATTTGTAATTTAAATTAGGCAGAAGCTAATCGCACTACGTTTTATAACTTTTCGCACTACAAAAGGCTACGCCAACATCTGGCGCGCGCCAAATACCAGCGTAGAAGGCAAAATAGATAGGAATACGTGGGATTTAAAAAAAAAAAATAGAGAAGCTACGCCAGATTCTGGCGCGCGCCATAATCTGGCGTAGCTTTATTTCCAAAAAAAAAAACGCGCGCCAGAATCTGGCGCACGCATTTAGGTTATAAGCCGCGCGCACTTCTTCTTCCTCTCTTTCTTCCCCGGCGGCGTTGTTCCCTGTGCGAATCCGGCGGCGTCTGTCTTCTTCCTCTCTTCCCTCTCTTCTCTTAATCCATCTCTTTCCAGCCAAGAAATGAGCTCCCCGAGGCAGTTAGTGGAGGCGGCGGAGCAAACTTCGACGGCGGCGACAATGGGGCAAGGCGGCGGCGTTGAGGCAGTTAGTGGAGGCGGCGGTGATCATGGTGGTGGCGGTGACAGTGGGGCAGGAGCTGGCGGTGCTTCTGGTGGCGCGGCTGGTGGTCCTGGTGGCGCGGCTGGTGGTCCTGGCGGCGCGGCTCCTGGTGGTGGCGCAACGGTGGGGCAGGCGGTGGCTGGCACCGCTGTTGGTGGGGCAGTTGGCGGTGGTGGCATTCGTGGGCGTCGTACCCGTGGCGTTCGTATCCGTGGCCGTGGAGCGTCCACTTCGGCTCCAGACGCGACGCATGTCGAGGCTCCAGACGCGACGCCTGTCGGGACAGGACGAGGATTAAGTTTTCGACAGGTAAATTTAATTTGTCGTAAAATTTTTGCCTTAAATAGACGTTAAATTTGGTTGATACTAGAAATCATATATGAAATTTAATTAGACGTTAATTTGGATTTAATATCTCTGAATTATTTAGATTATTATTTGGGTTGAAATTATAAATTTAGATAATTAATTTGTATTTAAATAATTTCGGTTGAACTATTTAGAAAATTATTTGGATAATTATTTGGGTTGAAATTATAAATTTAGATAATTAATTTAGATAATTAATATCTTTGAAATATTTAGATAATTAATTTGGATTTAATATCTCTGAAATATTTAGATAATTAGACGTTAATTTGGATTTTAATTTATAAGTGCATATATATTTTGCCTTAAATGTTGCAGGTTTACATAATTATTTGTCTTAAACGTTTACATAATTATTTTGCCTGAAATGTTTACATAATTGTCAATTCATGTTATGATAATATGTCTTTCTCTGATCGAGATTGATATTTTAGTTCAAATCGACAATGGTAATCATAAAAATAAATAAATAATTATGTTGTAATTAATTTATATTAATTCGGTAGTTTTTTAACAAAAAGAATATAATTAATTAAATATTAATGAAAATGATATGAAAGTAAAAGAATATACAACAGTTGTTGTATATTCTTTTAACAAAATTATAATTAATTCAATATGAAATGAAATAATGAAATAAATAGTCAGAAATTTGTAAATAAAAAAAATATTTGTAGAAATTGTTTGAAATTTATTTTTTTCAAAATTTGTAAAAAGGCCATACAGCAGTCGTTGCATTCTGTTCGACGGCAGTACAAAGGCTCTCGTCGATTGGAATAGCGACGGGTCACAGGTCGGCCCGACGCGGTGATGGATCTACGGCGGATTTGGGTCCGCGATTGGACGCTACCCAGCCAGTGGATGATGCCCAGACAGACGATGCACATCTGTCTGATCCTGTCGACGATAGTAGCGACACGACCATGCCCGACGCCGATGTCGACGCCGCTGACGACGACGACGCATTCGACGATGAGGCGTTGACATTTGCGTTGGAGCAGGATTACGACGAGGGCATCGATCCGATTGAGCCCCCTCCTGGTTCGACGACCAAGGATTTGGGGAGGGATGATACGCCTTCCTCCCCCCTTCGTCCGCCAGCGGGACCTATTCCCGAGGTAGTGGTCCCTCCTCCTCACGTGGCAGATGCGGCCCCCGAGGGGGGTGCGCCGGAGGTGGCGTGGATGCCAGGAGGTCCGCGTTCGCGTAGCCTTTTGAGGTCATATCCGACCCATATCGCTGCCGTTATTTGGTCACATACAGAGTGACTTGCGCGTGACCCTCCCGGATCACATGCGAATCCCGATCCGGTAGGTTTTTCTAGTTATTATTTAAATAATTAGTAAAATAATATCATTCTTTTATATGAAAAGTTCAGTAATCTCGATTTGTTACGTATTGGCTTACAGCTCAGGAAGATCCTGAAGCCGTACACCCGCCACCCTCATTTCTCCACCAGTCCCGGAGGGAGGAACCAGATTCGTGGTGGGCGCTTGCGCAGCGGAGCGGCATCACATCGTTGGGGTCGCTGGAGTTTCGTAGGATGGACCCCGTGCTCTTATCGGCGTTTGTGGAGCGGTGGCATCCGGAGACGAGCTCCTTCCATTTTCCGTGGGGGGAGATCACGATCACTCTCCACGACGTCTTTCATATTTTGGAGATCCCCATCGATGGGGCGGCGGTGGTATCAGATATGTCTGACGTCGCTATATGTACCGCTGCGGCCGAGATGCTTGGTCTTGATCTATCTGTCGTCTCACAGATGGCATCAGGTAATTTTAAAACATATTTCTCATTTATTAAGTATATTTTAATTGAAATATTATTGAAATCATCGTTTTTGGTTATATTTATTTTTTCAGGTGGTGGCGTTTCAATCAATACAGCGTTGAAGAATCGTTGTGAGTTACTATGTCTAGCGGACCAGAGGTATATATATCTATGGTTTTATAAATATTCAGATTTTTGTCGTATCTCTGCTATATATTTAATACTTAAATGAATGTTACTAATGTCAGGAACGAGCGTCATGTTGCTTCGATGTACTTGCTCATGCTTTTGGGCAGTACCGTCTTCACAGACAAGTCAGGGCAGAAGGTGAAGACGAAGTATCTGTCGCTCCTCCTTGATCACGATCGCACCGGATGTTATGCATGGGGTGTTAGTGTCCTGGCCAACCTATACCGACAATTGGGTATGGCATCGCGGGCCGAGGCACATGGATTGGCCGGATGTCCGCTGCTTTTGAGGGTAAGAATATATTTTTGGTATGTTTACATGCTTTTTTGATATAAATGGTAATGAATATATGATTTTTTGTACAGACGTGGATTTGGACATATTTTCACGCATTCCGAGGTCATGCATCACCTGACCTGGAGCACATGGGGGACTCACGGGCTGCAGCCCGTGACAGGAGATAGGCTCCTCAGGGGAGTGACTCGGACCGTCTTATCTCTCTGCGTCGGGTTATGGACGCCATGCAGTATTCAGAGGTAATAAAAAAAAGCGTTACGTTTTAGTTTTAATATTTTTCGATTATTTATTTGCATCTGACCTAGTTATTATTTTATTTCAGGTGCGGTGGCAACCGTGGGGAAAGCTAGACTTTACTGATCCGAGGTACGCTCCGTCGCTATATCAAGGCGTCATCGAGTGTATGGACGTACGTGAGCCGTACATGCCCGACCGTTGCCTCCGTCAGTTCGGGTACAGACAGTGTATTCCGCAGGCGCCGCCAGAGCCGAGGAAAGTTACCCGACGTGCACGACTCTCGTCGTATGTCACTGAGTACGGGGATGAGCACTGTCTGTAGGATGCGGACCCGAGGCCACTAATCGAGCTGCATGGTCTTATCACGTCCACCTTCGCGTGGGATTGTGACGACGCATACCTCGATTGGATTGAGGAGATGTCTCATCCATATTTGGATTACCGGTCCGTCAGACAGGATCCACACGCAGTCCCTCAAGTTCCTCCACCTCCCCCGACTTCTGCTGTCACGGTACGTCATCATTTGGATTTTCGGTCCGTCAGATGTATTATATCTAATTTTATTTTGACACTCGTTTTGTAATACAGCGCTCACAGCTGGTGGCCGGCGAGATGACGACTTATCTGTCCCTGCACGACGATTTGCCTCCCCGTCTTACAGATCATATGATTCGTTGGATCGAGCATCTGATGGGTGACGTGACGCCTTCGGCCCCTCCCATTCCACGCGCATCCCAGATATTCCGCGACTCGGTGCACGAGGAGGGATCTGGTAGCGGGCGACAGTCCGACGCGGAGTAGTTTTTATATGTACTGAATTGTTACGTCTGTTGTATTTTGGGGATGTGTATGATATATTATATTTTATTGATGTTTATTGTATTTTGTTAATGTCTCATCCATATTTAAGTATATTTAAACGAAATAGATAGGAAAACTATAGGATATAAGTATATTCACATGAAATAGATAGGAAACCTATAGGATATAAGTATTTTTACATGAAATAGATAGGAAAACTATAGGATATAAGTATATTTACATGAAATAGATAGGAAAACTATAGGATATAAGTATTTTTACATGAAATAGATAGGAAAACTATAGGATATAAGTATATTTACATGAAATAGATAGGAAAACTATAGGATATAAGTTTATTGTATTTTGTTCATGTCTCATCCATATTTAAGTATATTTAAACGAAATAGATAGGAAAACTATAGGATATAAGTATATTTACATGAAATAGATAGGAAAACTATAGGACATAAGTATTTTTACATGAAATAGATAGGAAAACTATAGGATATAAGTATATTTACATGAAATAGATAGGAAAACTATAGGATATAAGTATTTTTACATGAAATAGATAGGAAAACTATAGGATATAAGTATATTTACATGAAATAGATAGGAAAAATATAGGATATAAGTATTTTTACATGAAATAGATAGGAAAACTATAAGATATAAGTATTTATACATGAAATAGATAGGAAAACTATAGGATATAAGTATTTTTACATGAAATAGATAGGAAAACTATAGGATATAAGTATATTTACATGAAATAGATAGGAAAACTATAGGATATAAGTATATTTACATGAAATAGATAGGAAAACTATAGGATATAAGTATTTTTAAATGAAATATATAGAAAAACTATAGGATATAAGTATTTTTAAACGAAATAGATAGGAAAACTATAGGATATAAGTATTTTTAAACGAAATAGATAGGAAAACTATAGGATATAAGTATTTTTACATGAAATAGATAGGAAAACTATATGATATAAGTATATTTACATGAAATAGATAGGAAAACTATAGGATATAAGTATATTTACATGAAATAGATAGAAAAACTATAGGATATAAGTATTTTTACATGAAATAGATAGGAAAACTGTAGGATATAAGTATTTTTACATGAAATAGATAGGAAAACTATAGGATATAAGTATATTTACATGAAATAGATAGGAAAACTATAGGATATAAGTATTTTTACATGAAATAGATAGAAAAACTATAGGATATAAGTATTTTTAAACGAAATAGATAGGAAAACTATAGGATATAAGTATATTTACATGAAATAGATAGGAAAACTATAGGATATAAGTATATTTACATGAAATAGATAGGAAAACTATATGATATAAGTATTTTTACATGAAATAGATAGGAAAACTATAGGATATAAGTATTTTTACATGAAATAGATAGGAAAACTATAGGATATAAGTATATTTCAGTTTTTTACCCGTTTCTTCCAAATTCATCCCTATTGGGCCTAAATGGGCCCAATTTCATGTGTTTTAATTTTTCACCCGTTTCTTCCAAAATCATCCATATGGGGCCTAAATGGGCCCAATTTCAAGTTTTTTTTCCAGTTTTTTACCCGTTTCTTCCATATTCATCCTTATTGGGCCTAAATGGACCCAATTTCACGTGTTTTCATTTTTCACCCGTTTCTTCCAAATTCATCCATATGGGGCCTAAATGGGCCCAATTTCAAGTTTTTTCAATTTTTTACCCGTTTCTTCCAATATCATCCCTATTGGGTCTAAATGGGCCCAATTTCATGTGTTTTTATTTTTCATCCGTTTCTTCCAAAATCATCCATATGAGGCCTAAATGGGCCCAATTTCAAGTTTTTTTCAGTTTTTTACCCGTTTTTTCCAATATCATCCCTATTGGGCCTAAATGAGCCCAATTTCATGTGTTTTCATTTTTCACCCGTTTCTTTCAAAATCATCCATAAATGGGCCCAATTTCAAGTTTTTTTTTCAGTTTTTTACCCGTTTCTTCCAATATCATCCCTATTGGGCCTAAATGGGCCCAATTTCATGTGTTTTCATTTTTCACCCGTTTCTTCCAAAATCATCCATAAATGGGCCCAATTTCAAGTTTTTTTCAGTTTTTTACCCGTTTCTTCCAATACCATCCCTATTGGGCCTAAATGGACCCAATTTCACGTGTTTTCATTTTCCACTCGTTTCTTCCAAATTCATCCATATGGGGCCTAAATGGGCCCAATTTCAAAAAAAAAATCAGTTTTTTACCCATTTCTTCCAATATCATACATATACATATACAAACACAATGTATTTTTATTTTACAACGTCAATCACTACATCGGAGGATCGGGTGGACGGTTACATCTTATGCGATAATCCCGAAATATTTGAACCCTTGATTGAAACTGAACATCCCAGCCATCTACACTTCGGTCCTTGAAACAACGCCAAGCATACGGAGGAGGGGGTACTGGACAATCATCCCTCAGCCACACCTACATACAAACACAAACACAAACTTGAACTCTACATGCATATACTCATATAGTTTAGTATAATAAATTACTTAGAAGTAGTAAGCTTTACCGGTATGAAGTGGTTCCGATCTCCTACGTGGGCCATCGTCAATATCTCCGTCGGAGGGCCTAAGCTTGTATTACGGGCCTTCATTGGTAGGCACAAGCAAGGACCATCCCAGGATAAGAAACATAGCGCAACTTGATACGCCGTGGCAAACACCAAACCGATTAGGGGCATTTCGAGCCAATACTGCGAGGAGCAAGGACTTATGACATAGTTCACTCGGAATATAAGATCTTAGTAACTCGTTCCCGGTGCTAGTCTAGGCAATATTTACATGTACACATCTCTGTTGTCCAATAACTCTGCAGCTAGATGCATTCGAACCATAGGGTAATAATGCTCTTCGTACCCCAACAATACAGCTAGTGACCGATACCCATAATGCCCGTCCAGAATTACATCTTTCGCCTCCTTCATGTATGGGAACCAGAAGTAATCCACATTCCTAACCCCAAAGTTCACCCCCATATAAGTAATGGGTTGGTCAGGAAACTGTGATCCAGACGCTTCAGTTTTATCCTTCCTAGGACGGCCACGACCCCTACCTTGGCTAGCTTGGGTACCTTGGGTCCCATTCTCATTCTCCATCTCCTTCTCCTTTTTTTATCTCTTTCTCCTTCTCAAACTCCTCTAACTCGGCCCTTCTATGCTCAAACAAGCTCGGGTCCCTCTTGGTGGAATACTTTGTGGAACCCTTCGGCCTTCCTTTGGAAATGATACCCGTCGGCTCCAACAACGAAGATTCATGCGGATGCTCCAAGTCATGGAACAGTTCGGTGACTTGCGCTAAAGTGGATTTTTCAAGGACCCCATCTTTCTCCTTCTTGTACAGTTCCTCAAGTCTCTGCTTTGGAATAGACATTGTTGCATCCTCCTCAATGGTGTCAGAATGATAACCCTTATCCCATTCCAGCTGCCTCCAGAAGCGGTGGATCTCACTCGGCATGATCTGCCTCTTAGTAACAATAGCCGCCCTAATCTCATGGATGCACGGCATGCCTTGGCATTCTTTCATCCAGTAATCATCGCACTCCTCGTTGAAATCATCATTCTCTAACTGCTTATACATATCGAACAATATCCTCAAGCCCTTATCCGACACTTTGTAGAACAACTTCGTAAACACCCTTCTCGTTTCTACTGGCACCTGGTTGAAGCAATTTGGTTTTTTGACCCGTGACATCTCCATGCTCGCCCTCACCTGCCCGATTTGACCTTCGATTGCATGGTGGATCCTCAATGCCATCTTGTTACAACCGCCAACACTAGAATCCATAATATCCTTCAACACCTTATGCATACCCTCAACCCTATCAAAACAAAAAAAAATGCATAGTGCTAATAAGAAGGTATGACAACGAGCCCTAGGCCCAATACACATCCCAGAAAAATGAAAAGTGATACATACCTGTTTGAAGTCCTCGTGAAAAAGTGAAGATGATGATCTGTCCACGCACTGACTATGTTTTCTTTGTAAGGATTCAACCACTGTTTCTCAAGGTATCCAACAAGGCCGCTCTTCCACGATTTCCTAAGTTTTTGGAGCCTCTCTTTGTAGCTTTCCTCCGTGGTTGAACACCAAAATCCCCAACATTGGCCGCAAAAGTTGCTGACTTTTTTTGAATCCTTCAAGATTGGATTCGCATATGCCTCGATGTTGTGTTTGATATGCACCCAACACAAAAGGTGTTTAACCCGATCCTTGAAAACTATCTGAATTACATTGATGAGGGCTTTCTCTCGATCAGTCATTATGGCCGCTGGCATTACTCCCGCCGCTTGAAACAAATACAGAAGCTTTCGCATTATGAATCAGTAATGCAAACCATCTTCCTCTCGCGTAAATGCATAGGCGATGTTGAAAGTCTTGTTAGTGCATGTAAAACCGACAATCTCCATAAGAGGCATGTTATACCTAAGGGTGGATGTAAGAAAACTAAAGCGTATGAGCCATTTTAGATCATGTATATTACGACTATATTAAATTGTAATAAACATTACATACCTATTTGTCTTGTATGTGGCATCGATAACTACCACGTATGGGAACAACTTCAACAGGTGCAGTGAGTCAGGATGAGCGAAAAATAGGATATCGATCTCAGATTGGGACTTTTTCCTAAGAGGATGCACTTCGTATCTGTTTTCTTTGAAGAAATTTAGGGTCCATTGGGTGACCGTCATTTCCCCACGATCCTCGTATTGCATCTTTTGTAAATAGCTGGAAACTTGTTTCCTTGATGTTACATTTTCGGGGTTTAACTTCCTCAACTGTGCAACAATAACAAGCGGCCGAGTGGAAATCTCGTCGGCATTCCTGACAATGCACTGCTCATCAGGGGTCATTCGACCCATGTATGGATGCCCTAGAAAGGTAGTCGAAAGCTTATGGTTGTGTTGCCCGGTCAACACATTCAAGATCCATTTCCGAGTCTCTACTCCTGGCTTCTTTTTCATTCGAAGACCGTACAACTCAAATGTGCACCCAGACTTCTTCGATCTGCTTTCACGAATTACCACAGCAGCCTCATTCCGATCATCTTCACTAACTTTCTTCTTCCCCGATCTATATTCACCAAAGTGCTCGCAAGTCAAACTAACATGTCTTTCATTACTTCGGCGAATGACTAGAACCATCATCAACTATTTGCCCCTCTTCTGAGCCCAATCAACCAACTCCTGTCGGCTATCCCACTTTTGATTCGTACGAAATTCAGATCCATAATCTTTACCCTATTAATGTAAATACTAATGTTATTCATTTGCATTTAATGACATCACACTATCTCAATCTCCATACTTAAAGAACTACTATTTCTAACTACACATGAAATATCAAAATACCGCATAGAATATACAATTCGCGAGTGAAACTATATTTATCATCACTTCTCTTAATGACATTATTAATGTAAATACTAATGTTATTCATTTGCATTTAATGACATCACACTATCTCAATCTCCATACTTAAAGAACTATTATTTCTAACTACACATGAAATATCAAAATACCGCATAGAATATACAATTCGCGAGTGAAATTATATTTATCCTCACTTCTCTTAATGACATTATTACTGTAAATACTAATGTTATTCATTTGCATTTAATGACATTACTCTATCTCAATCTCCGAACTTAAAGAACTACTATTTCTAACTACACATGAAATATCAAAATACCGCATAGAATATACAATTCGCGAGTGAAACTATATTTATCCTCACTTCTCTTAATGACATTATTAATGTAAATACTAATGTTATTCATTTGCATTTAATGACATCACACTATCTCAATCTCTAAACTTAAAGAACTACTATTTCTAACTACACATGAAATATCAAAATACCGCATAGAATATTACAAACCTAAATCACGAGTCAATTTCCAAACTTATAAACCTAATATGTCTAACTACACATGCATTATCAAGCCTTTTACGAATTATGAAATACTAACCGCGAAATTGATGGGGTTGAATTCTTCATCACTGTTGAAATATTCTTCATCGGTACTCCAATAATCGCATTCGGGTAATGACATTTTGATAAGATTGTATTTCGATTGGAGGATTGAGTGTGAATATATATAGAGGGGTAATTCGACCGTTGGATTATGGCCGTTGGGCTACGCCGGATCCTGGCGCGCGCCACATCTTTGCGTAGTTACCAAAATTCAAATGCCTCCAACGGCCATAATTCAAAAAGTCCCAACGGTCCTATACAAGGAGCTACGCCAGATTCTGGCGCGCGCCAGATTCTGGCGTAGTACTTCATATGCCAGCATGTCCCTAGGCGAATAGTTATGCCAGATTCTGGCGCGCGCCAGAATCTGGCGTAGCTCTGTTATACTTTTTTTTTTAAATTCCACCGTATATATACGGTTTTGGCCAAGTACGCACGTATTTGGCGCGCGCCAGATTCTGGCATAGCCTTTTGTAGTGCGAAACGGCACAAAATGTAGTGCGAATAGTCGACTCGTTAAATTATTTATAATATATGTGCATAAAACTATAAATTAAAAATTACGTTAAAATTATTTATAAATTAAAATATAGGGCCAAATACTAAAAAATTTCGTTCAAGGCGTCAGATCCAAAATTTTCCGTTCAAACAGAATCTTGTCGTTAACGTTTAATTTTGAACGTGTGCGCATGCGAAATGCGCATACATATGCGTATGGTTTTCGAATGCATAAACAAAAGTATACGCATTCCGCATGCGTGAGTGTAAATAATAAAAATTTATGAGTGTGCTTAATACCCCCAAGATATATATTTAAATAATAATAATAATAATAGTATGAACATATGTCCATCAATCCATAAGATATACGAAGTATTGAATTGACTACGCACAAGGTGACTAATTTTTATTTATTTAGATCATTCGTCCGGTTCAAATAACCATTATCAGAGGGAGGATCAAATGAGCACCGGTTTTAAAGTAATCCGTGAGCACTTCAGATCTTGTTACACGTGTCACCATCGGACGGTTGCCATTGATCAATCATTTAACACACGGAGGGACATTTTCGTCATTTGAAGTTCATTCACTGTAGCCGTCTCGCTTGCCTCTCTCTCGATTCGCTCTCTGTTTCACGGAATCGCCATTGGAGGTAAATCTTCGCTATCGATGATTTCAGTTCATGTTCTGCATGGATTTCATCTCTTTCGATGTATTAACGCTATTGGATATCTGTAGCCGTCTTTTCTGGCGTCTCTGATCTCGATCGATTTGCTATATGTTTCCGTATTCGTTGTAGCCGGAATCGCCATTGGAGGAGTTGTTGCTTCTCGCTCGTTGCAGTTCACGTTCTTCATCGATTTCGCCTCTTTCAATCTATTATTGCTATTGGATTGACTGGCATAGACGTTTCTATGGATTCTGGTAAGTCAATTTGTTTCGTTATGTTTTAGGGTTCCAGAATTTGTTGATGTGTCTACTTATGTTCTAGGCTTGCTAGTAATCTGAGTATGATTCTTTTCAATTTGGTCGTTATCTGGCGTTTCTAATGTGGAGGTGGTTTGACAGATTCGTATTAACCTTTTCATCATTAGGTTTTTCATCCTTTCAATGGACGATTGTTTTGAACCTATACCTTATAGAAATGAACCTCGTTGTTATGTATGTTTGTAGTGCCTGGAAGTGGGTCTGTTGGTGCTAGTGGTAGTGTATCCCTGGATCAGAGTTCTCCTAGTTCACATCCAAGTGATTCGGACACTGAGATGTCGTCGGATTTATCCGTTATGCGATTATCTCAAGGTGGATCGGTGTACCACATTCCAATCTGTGTTGATTCTCTGAAACCAGTTGTTGGTATGTTGTTCGGGTCATTGGGGGAAGCGATTGATTTTTACAAGGCATATGCACTGGAATGTGGCTTTGTTGTGAGGCTCGGCGGATCACGCATGGCAGGCGATGTGGTTGCATTGAAGTACTTGCATTGCACCAGACATGGTTTTAAAACTGGCCAGAACAACACAAAGCGCATGCGCCGACGTCCTTCAAACAGAGTTGGTTGTAAGGCGAAACTCACCCTCACTTTTGCGGGCAACCAGGGCTACAAAGTAACAGCGTTTGAATATCGCCACACTCATGAAATGGTTGTTGGTAAGGATAAACAGTTTATGAAGTCTATGAGGAAGCTGGACTTTGGACATAAAAAGTTTGTGATGGATTGTGAGAAAGCGCACATCGGTCCAGTCAGGTCTCATAGAATATTCAAGGAACTCGTGGGCGGCTACTCCCAAGTCGATGCATCAGCTGTTGACTTCAAGAACTACCGGCGAGATATGTTGGCTTATATAGGTGGTTCCGATGCTCAGATGACGATCAACCGTCTGTTCAACAAAAAAGAACTATGCCCTGCGTTCTTCTTTGAGTACGACGTGGATTCTTGTGATCGTTTGACACGTTTATTTTGGGCTGATCCCGTGTCTCGCAAGAACTTCTCTCTCTTCGGCGACGTTGTATCGTTTGATGCTACATACCGTACCAATAGGTTATTTTGTATCCTTCTTCATTGCATTGTTCATGTACTATTTTACCCTGCAACCAGCCTTCAATTTAATGTTTTTCGTGCTTTTAATGTTAAGTTCATTGGATGAACCTCTTAGTTAGATTGAATGAACCTCTCTGTTGAAACTGATGAACCTCGTATGCAAACTGATGAACCTAGTGTGAAATCCAATCCAATTGCTATCTACATATTCCAGTCTGTTTGCTGAGGTCCCAAATGAACCTGCAAGACAGCTCCAATGAACCTGGTCGATTTTTGAAGTGTATAACCTATTTTATGTCTGATGAACCTGTTACTTATACTCAATGAACTTGTTAGTTGTAAATAATGAACCTAGTAGTTATAACTCATGAACCTCATTGTGTATTCATTTTAATCAACCTCATTGTGTACTTATGAATCCTGATTTGATTGCTCTTTTAATTACATACTGTTTGAGTGTTTTTATCCCTTTTTCTTATTCATAGTTGGCTTTGTGTACATCTGTTCCATATAGGTACAATCTGATTTTCATACCATTCACCGGGCTAGACCATCACAAGCCGAGTGTCACTTTTGCGGCTGGTTTAATTTTCAAGGAAGATGCGGGATCATACGTTTGGTTGCTGGAGAAATTCAAGGCAGCTATGGTGCACGAGCCAAAGGTTATAGTTACAGACCAAGACCTGTCCATGAAGTCGGCTATTGAACAAGTTTTCCCGTGTTCGCGCCACAGGCTTTGTATGTGGCACATCATGAAGAAAGTGCCCGCAAAGACCAAGTATGACACTGCCGTTGGTTCAGAATTTAGGGCTAGGCTGGACAACATTGTGTGGACCCATGACCTTTCACCCTCAGAGTTTGAGACACAGTGGGCTCCGTTGCTTGATGAATTCCCTCTGGTGAAGCGGAGGTGGTTTGATGACATGTTTGCAATCCGACATTTTTGGATCCCAGCCTACTTCATGGATGTGATGTTTGGCGGTCTGCTTAGAACTACTTCTGTTTCGGAATCTGCAAACAGTTACTTTGGTCACTTCAGTGACAGATACTACCGCCTAGTTGAGTTGGTGATGCACTTTGACATAGCCATGGACACGCAGAGACACAAGCAGGCGAAGCTGAACTTTGAGTCTTCGACTATGCGTCCAGATCTGAAGACGCCTTTAGGATTGGAGAAGCACGCGTCTGAGGTGTACACGCTCTCGATTTTCAAATTTGTTCAGGATCAGATTATGGAATGTTGTCTATCATGCTTTATGGTGAGCATGTCTGATGTCAACGGTACAAAATTCTACGGTATCAAGGATTGCTTATCCAAGAGTTTCACAATGGAGCAGTCAGCTGAAGGTGGGGATTTTTTATGCAGCTGTCACATGTTTCAAAGGATTGGTCTGCCTTGTTGTCATCTCATTTTTGTGTTCAGGAACCTAGGGTTTGATAGGATTCCGGATAGGTATGTCCTTGCGCGTTGGACCATGGATGCCACTATTACACCGGTGTTCACTATTGACAACACCGTTGTGACTCAGTGTGCGGCCCTTGAAGAGCGTGAGGCAGTCATGTATGAGGTGATTTATGACTTTTATAGCTGTGTGGGGCTATTGGAGGACAAGCCGGACCTCATGAAACAGTTTTCAGTTCTGCTTAAGGAGAAAAAGGCGTCTTTGCTGTCTGGAAGTGGTGCTTCATCTAGTTCTGGCGCATCGAACCTGGATCAGCTTCAGTCTTATGCCGGAGTTGAAGTACCTTCAGTCGTTAACGTGCTGCCACCAGAACAAGCCAAGAACAAAGGAAGAGGGTCGCGTATCCGGAGTGGAAGAGAAATTTCTATTGCTTCGAGCCGTGCAGGGCAAAGGCGTTGCGGCAAATGCAACAAGTTCGCCACTCACAATAGTCGCACTTGCACTGAAGTGCTTGACTCTTAGTGCTCTTCAGTATTTTTCGATTCCATTTTTTTTTGCTTACGTTTGCTGAACTTTTAACAATTCTGAGGAGTTCACGTACGCCACTCTGGTAAACAGCATTAAGAGTTCAAATTGCTCGTGCTAATTCTTGATCATACATCATTCCGTCTTATTTCTCGGTCATGAATATACTGTATTCATCGGATGATCCTCTTATGAAAGGAGTTCATTATATTCTTTCATTGGTGCAGGTATTGTTTGAGTTCCAATCGATGAACCTGTTAGTTTCAGTGTATGAACCTATCAGTTGAAGCATATGAACCTGTTAGTTGTAAATGATGAACCTATTATTTATACTCAATGAACCTGCATGCAAAAATTAATGAACCTGCAAGACACCACCAATGAACCTGGTCGATTTTTGAAGTATACAACCTATATCCATGTGTGATGAACCTGTTACTTATACTCAATGAACCCGTTAGTTATACATGGCCTCTGCTGCAGCTCGACCCATTGCAAACTTTCACCCTAATATTTGGGGTGACCGTTTCATCAACTATACTCCCAACTACGAGGTATATATTTTATGTTATCATTATAATGCATATTCTATCGTTTCTGTTGTTGTTATCAATTTTAATTTTGGAAAATTTTCCAGAGTTTAGGATTTTGATTTGTTCGTTTTGTAACCGAAATTTTTCATATACGTATCTTTTCAATCATAATTGATCAAATCTAAACTCATCATTATATTTATTGCCCTCAATTTAGTAGGATTTAACTCTTAAGACAATCAAATATATACTCAAATCATTCCCATTCCGATTTGAATTCTATAACATGAAATTTAGTATAAATTAATTTAATCTTACATTATAATATAATAAAATATATCGAAATACACAATTTAAACAAATTCTAAATCACTTATATCCTTCCATTTTCAAATATAAATGTATCACAAATAATTAAATAATAAAGTTACCAAAGTCTTCCTAATAATTTAGTAACAAAGTTACCAAAGTTTTCCTAACTAAAATGAGCAAGAATTATGTTTGTACAAGGCAAATCCTATTTATAAGTTATAACATCACCATTCAGGCATTCACCAATGTATAATACGGAGTATTTGCGAAGATCAAATATCGAAGCGTCGGTCGGTCGGTGGTCTAGAGTGATGCAATACTCCGCGTAGCACATGATTGCTGTCCAAAGTGGTGGGCTATCGAGCACTAAAAGCCACTCGCACTCGCAGCGTGCGAAGAAGAAACTTGTTTGCCTAAAAATTAATAAAATTACAAATCAGTACGGACTCTCTCTATCTCTCCGTTCACCGACACAGTCGACGCACAACTCCTCGCCGGAGCTACTCCTGATGAAGCTGCAGAAGGATGAAACCTCGTCTACACCGCCGGCGAAGAGGCAGAGCTTCCTGCTCAGCAAAGACCGGTACAAGCTCTTCGCATTAGCGGCGCTCCTCCTCCTGGCTGTTTGGTCGATCTTCACCGGAACTCTCACTCTCAAGTCCTCCGCCGGCGATCCCGTCGTTTCCGCCTCTTACTTCTCCAATCCCGACGATTTCGACGTTCTGGTCTCTTTCTCAACTCCGAAACGTACTCCAATTGATTTTGTTGTGAACTGAATCGTAAATTGCAATTGAAATTAATTGTTGGTGCTTGTGAACTGGTAGGAAGTAGCGGAGAGAGAGAAATTGGTGAAGAAGCTGTGGAATGTCTACCTCCATGGATATGGAATCCGGCTGCCTAGGTTTTGGGAAGAGGCCTTTCAAGCGGCGTTCGAGAGCTTGGTAAGCGATTCTCCCGCCGTTCGCAACGATGCCTTTTCAGAAATCGCTAAGATGTCTCTCTCTTCTCTCGATCTTCTTCCTACTCCTACTCAGTCTAAGGTTAGTCGATCGATCTCCTCCCATCTTCTGTCCAATTCGCAAGTTTTGTTGTTTATATTATACATTAATGTTCTATTTTAGCAAATTAAGCCTAATTTTCTATGTCACCATCCTCATATGATTTAATCTGTGGATATTTTGTGCTGAAAAAAGGGAGATGAAGATCGATGCTTAATTGCTTCTATTTTGTTTGGATGTGAGGTTGTTGCCTACAATTTGCAACTTGATTGTAGAATAACGGATTATCATGGAATCCGCGTGACCTTTTTTCCAGAGTAGCTAATAGGTGGCGTCATATACTCATATTGAATAAACAACTGGTGTTCCTTTTACATTTTTACACACTCATGTTAATTGATTAGTGCATGATTCTTTCTTACCTGATAAATTTTGCACTCTTCTAATATAAATCGAGTGTATTTCCTTTCGTTTTGAAGGATGCAGGAGAAACTGGAAAAACAACAAGTTCAAGGAAGCTTAAAAGGTGAAGTGCAAGGAGTTGGGGTGACCTTTTCCTGTAACACATTATTTTATATTTATACACTTGCATGAGTACACAAAGGTCAAAATTGAGCACCGCCTTCATGAATACGGCAGGTCGAGATTAATTGTATATTAAGAAGGTTCTTCAAAGTAGTAAGGGGAAAAAGAAACAAATAAACATGAGACATTTTGTTAATATCTACATTGTTGCTTTTAATCTTTTCTCAAGTACACTCTCTTACGGATGAGCTGAAGCCAAACTTTTGATCTTCAAATTACGTTGCATTGCCTGGGAAAAGTATGTGATAACTGATAAGGAAGGGAATCAGTGTAATTGAACTGGTGCTGATGTTGTGTTCTGCTCCGTATCAGTAGTTAATTTAGATTCGAGCACCGGTTTCAATCTGCAACATTTGATACTTTCAATTGTGTTTTGGTAGTGAATGAACATTGTTGTCTTAATTGGAATCTGTAAACTAAAATGTAGCTAAAAGAGTAACAGTAAAAAATTAATCATGAAAGACGTATCCGCGATGGAAAGTGAGGTTAACCAAATGGTGGTCTCTCTTTCTAAAGGTGGATCAGTACACAAGATGAAACGTGAGAAGGCCCTTCGCCTCAAGTCAAGTGTTGTGCATCAGCTTAAAGTGCTTTTTGAGGAGGAGGAGACTAGTGATGAGGTTATGGATGTGCATTCCTGTGCAACGGGAAGAACCGGTCGAGTGGTGGAAACTGGTAAAATCTCCTTGAAAACTTGAATGATTTTAGTTGGAGACCTTAATCAGGACTTGTGATTGATTGCTTGTTCATGGTTTTCTGATTTTTGATTTTGACATTTCAGAAGGACTTGAGGTGGTCAGGTGTGGATGAAAAGGAGGAGACTAATGAGAAGGAAAGGTACATTTGTGTGTCGAATGGGCATGAGATCTGGTGCTTGGATCTCAACAAGTCCTCTGAGTCTGCTCGGGGAGCAACTCCCGTCTTCAGTGGGCTTGTTCAAGTTGGGTTCAGAAGCATACATGATTGGTGGGCAGGAGCTTCCAGCCTCGGTTAAGGATCCCTTCATTGCCTCTTATAATAGCCTCAGGGGCCGGACTCCCCAGGGTATCGACATATACAATGCCGTGCTTTCTTCAAAGGGTCTCCAGGCCTCATCCCGTGTCACCTACCGCTTTGACCAGGAGGACGGTACTCTCGTCCTCTCTCACACTAAGGCCTTAGTGTGAGAGAGGATCTGATCAAGCCCAAATTCTGGCCTATAGCCGAGAGGATTGGTGAAAAGCTACATGTGATTGACTCTTAAGTGGAGCTAGAGTTCGTGCGATTCGCCCCCAAGAACTGGTACGTATATAATGCAGCATCTCTTCCCGGAAGTTTACCCATCCCCATAGTAAGTATTAAAGAAATCCATCATTTGGTTGTGCTTTGTCTATAAATTCTGATCCAAGACAAGTTTATTTGATTACTGGAAGTACACTTAGCCAATGTGCCTAGCAAGGAGAAGAATGAAATATATGATCTACATACCCATCACTGTTCTCTCTCTCTCTCTCCAAACCAAGCCTCTTATCCCTCACTGCGCCGCCGCAGTCTTCTCCCTCTCTCTCGACTGCAAAAATTCCTAAAACGACTCTCTCTTCTTCTTCGGGAAGTCCACTTAAGTCCACTTAAGTCCACGGAAATTTTGCCTCATAACCCGAGTTTTTGACATATTTCGCCGAATAACCATGTGTTTTTTACTTTTTCGGGAAGTCCACTTAAGTTTTGACAATTTTGTGTGATAACCCTAAGTTTTTAATTTTTTTGCCGTACACTCCTCCATCCGTTTCACTTGAAAAAACGTTAACTTTAATCTAGGGTTTAAGTGTAGGATTTATGTTTAGGGCTTAAGGGTTTATAGTTTAGGTTTAGGCTTTTGGGATTTAGGGTTAGGGTTTTCATGAAATATCTAAATCGTTTTTAGGGTTTTTTTAAATAAAATTAAAACCGTTTGTATTTAACAATTTGGATATTCGAAAACCCTAACCCTAAACCCAAAAGCCTAAATCTTAAAGCCTTAAAAAAATTATAGTTAACGTTTTTTTAAGTGAAATGGATGGAGGGGTATCTGGCGAAAAAAAAAAAATTACCACACGAAATTGTCAAAATTTGAGGGAAATTTGCAAAAATGTCAAAAACCCATGGTTATCAAGCGAAATATGTTAACGACTCAGGATCATCAAATGAAATTGTCAAAACCTTAAAAAATTTCGTAAAAATGTCAAAAATTCAGGATTACCAAACAAAATTTCCGATTAATTATGCCTTAATACTACAATTAAATTGTCTTTGGGTATATCGTTTCGTTTTAATGAATCGAACCTAAATTGTAAATGTTGAACGTTACTACTTACTATTCAACAAAATTCAATTCAATTAACTATATTTTATAAATCAAAACTCGAGGGTACCACGCGAAATGAGTCAATATTTGGGGTATCAAGCGAATTTCGCCGTACCTCAGGGGTACCAGGCGAAAAAACTATAATTTAATTCTACAAACGTTTATCAGCTTAGGTAGTAAAATATTTCATAAGTGTTCATTTATTTATTTTTCATGCGGATAATCGCTTATTTATGGCACTTCATTCGTTGAAATATTCCCAGCTGTTATAGAGATAAACAAGTAATTTCAAAAGGTTGCTACTATATACACGACAAAAATTGCCTATACGCACGACATTCTGTACGCCAGAAACCGGCATACGCAATCAATGGGCGTACAACATGAAAACGGTATAATTATTTGAAATTCAGTACTTAAACATGTACGCTGTATTTTAGCGTACGCTAAAATACAGCGTATAGGAAAATAGCCGTTGGAAAACAACAAATCTTACAAAAATGGCATATAATGAAAACACATATTGGAGTAGTAGTGGAGAAGAGAATGAAGATTACGACGATCAAGATTTCGACGATGGCAATTTCGAGGTTAGTAATTATGGAATGATTAAGATTGAAATTATTTATAATTAATATAGCTTAAGTACATATAGTTAATAATGGAATTATTAGAATTGAAATTAGTGGAGAAGATGATGACGATGTTGCGGTAGAGGCCTATATTTATTATGTTATAAGATTAATATTTAGTTATAGTGGACAAGATGATGACGATTTAACGGTAGAGGCCTATATTTATTATGTTAAAAGATTAGTATTTAGTTATAGTGGACAAGATGATGACGATTTAGCGGTAGAGGCCTATATTTGTTTTGATATATGTTAAAAGATTAGTATTTAGTAGTAGTGAAGAAGTTGATAATTGTTGTGAATTTGATATATGTTAAAAGTCCTATATTTATTTTCATGTTAAAAGAACATGGTAATGGAGAAGATGATGATGATGATTTAGTGAGATAAGCTATCAATTTGTTTTTCTTTAGTTTAGTTATGTATTACAATTGTAGTTTTGTTTTATAGTTAATATTGGTTAGATACAAACATATAAATTTCACAAATCGCCATCCATATATTGTAACATTATTGATTATGTAAACATGTATAGGGGAAAGATTATGGAGATGAATTTTGTAACAATCTGAAGTGGGATAGTCGAGAGGAATTGATCGAGTGGGTTAAGAATAGGGCCAAAGATTTGATGATGGTTTTAGTCATTCGTAACTCAAATGTCAGAAGTGTTAGTTTGACGTGCGAGCATTTTGGTGAATATAGATCGAGGAGAAAGAAGGGTAGTGACTCAGAAGAGGATGTTGAGGTAATTCGTAAAACAAAGTCGAAGAAGTCCGGATGCACATTTGAGTTGTGTGGTGTTAGATTGAAGAAGAAGCCAAGGGAAGTGACTCATAAATGGATCATGAATGTGATAGATGGATGCCACAACCATAAGCTTCCGACTAGCTTTATTGGGCATGCATACATGGGCAGAATGACCCCGGATGAGGAGCGCCTTGCCAAAAGTTTGGGCGATGCGTTCGTGACGCCTAGGACTATTGTTGCGGAGTTGAGGACCTTCTTCCCCGAAAATGTGACATCCATGAAACAAATTTCCAACTTTCTGCAGAAGATGCATTACGAAGATCGTGGGGAATTGACGGTTATGCAATGGACTCTGAACTTTTTGCAACAAAATAGTTACCAGGTATTTCCTCTTAGAAAGTTGTCTACGAAAGAGACTGATATCCTATTTTTTGCTCACCCGGACTCGCTCCACCTATTTAAGATGTTCCCGTACATGGTAATCATCGACGCCACATACAAGACAAATAGGTACGTGATGGATTTGTGTTACATTTTCAACACAATTTAATAGTAGTGATTTATATCATCGATTTGAATTATATCTTATATTCTATGACTTCTTACATTCATTTGTTTTCTTACATTCATCCACAGGTATAACATGCCATTGGTGGAGATTGTCGGTTTCACTTGCACGCACAAGACTTTCAACATTGCGTATGCATTTACACGACAAGAAGAAGTTGTGCATTACAAGTTCATAATGGAGAAACTTTTGCGCTTGTTTAAAGACGCGGGTGTTATGCCGACCGCTATAATGACTGATCGAGAGAAGGCCCTCATTAATGCAATTCAGATAGTTTTCAAAGATGAAGTAAAACACCTATTGTGTTAGATGCATATTAAGCACAACATAGAAGCATATGCTTTCCCAATATTGAAGGATAAAAAACAAGTGAAAAGGTTTTGCGGCCAATATTGGGCACTTTGGTGTTCAACCACGGAGGAAAGCTACGAAGAGAGGCTTGCGAAATTGAGGACATTGTGGAAGAGTGGCCTCGTTCGATACATTGAGAAGACGTGGACTAATCCTCACAAGGAAAGCATAGTGAGAGCGTGGACTGATCATCATCTTCACTTCTCCACGAGGACTACAAACAGGTAACCCTTGTACAATGTTCAGTAGTTTCTAGGTTCAGGGCTCAATGTGGGACTAACGCAATGCTTTTCATGTGTTTTGATAAGGTTGAGGGTATGCATCACGTGTTGAAGAAAATTCTGAATTCTAGTTGGTGGTTTTAATAGAATGGTAGTGAGGATCCACCATGCGATCGAGGGTCAAATTGGGCAGGTGCGTGCGACCATGGAGATGTCACGGACCAAAACACCAACGATGTTTGATGGTGTGCCGTCAGAAATAAGAGTGTTGTTTTCAAGGCTATTCTTCAAAGTGTCGGATAGGTGCTTGGGAATGTTGTTTGATCTGTATAAGCAGATAGAGGAGGAGGATTTCCCTGAGGATTGTGATGATCATTGGATGAGAGACTGCTTCGGCCTGCCGTATGTCCACAGAATCGCAAATGCCATCATTAATAAGACGCCGATCATGCCGAGTGAGATACACCGCTTCTGGAAGCAATTGCAATGGGATAGGGTTTACACGAAAAAAGATCCAGTTGAGGACACAACACAGATGTGTGTTCAAGAGTTGAGATGAAAGCTAATGGATGACATGTGGCGCGCTAAAACATTGAGCAACGACCAAATAGACCAAATCACCGAGTTGTTCTGGGACACGCAGCACCCGCATGAAACTTCGATGCAGGAGCCCACGGGAATCATTTCAAAAAGAAGGCCAAAGGGTTCGACAAAGTACGACACCAAGAGGGAGCCGAGCTTGTTTGAGCATCAGAGGGTTGAGTTAGATGAGATTGAGAAGAAGAAGGCCAGTGGAAGCCAAGGTAGAGGTCGGGGTCGTGGCAAGAAGGGACCAAGTGGAGCTTCGCCGGACATTGGGACCCAAGGGAGCCAATCCGAAGCAAGACATTGGACAAGTGGAGCTTCGTCTTCAACCTCTAGAGGACTAGAGGTTGAAGACGAAGGGCTAACGAAGATGGATAACTTTTCTCCGAGTTTCTTCAAGTTCATTACTTCTATCTCCCGTGAGCTTCAAAAGCTTGTAAATATATTCTCCTCTTCTCCTTTTATATATATACGTGATTTAGATTTATCCAGCACTTAGTTTTGGATTTGTTTAGTAAAGTTATTTTACACTTCTACTTTCTACCTGTGCATTAGTGAAGTTATTTAAGTAGCTTTTTATTATTTTAGTCAAGTGTATAGTGATGTGTTGGATTTGGATTGGTTAAAATGTTGAATTAATGATATAAATACAAGATATTACCAGTAGGTAGTAGCTAAGTAAATTGACTTGGTATGCCCATCTTACACTCTAGACTGTGCAAGGATAAAATTTATTTCCTGAGATCATTCGTTTGAATTCAAAATCTTGTGCAAAAATGGGTACGATGAACACTCTAAAACAGAGGTGCTGTACAAAAGTGCAAGTTCTTAATATAACCAATTCACCATCTTTACTTCTTAGTAGATGAAGCAGAAATTTAAATTTGTGTTGTCTACCACCTACCGAGCTTTTATAACTCATCTCATCCCTCCACCATCTTATAAACTCTGTGCTAGCTACTTTCAAACTCATCTTCACCTGCTGAAAAATAAGCTTTTTCCTAGAGGACTAGAGGTTGAAGACGAAGGGCTAACGAAGATGGATAACTTTTCTCCGAGTTTCTTCAAGTTCATTACTTCTATCCCCCGTGAGCTTCAAAAGCTTGTAAATATCTTCTCCTCTTCTCCTTTTATATATATACGTGATTTAGATTTATCCAGCACTTAGTTTTGGATTTGTTTAGTAAAGTTATTTTACACTTCTACTTTCTACCTGTGCATTAGTGAAGTTATTTCAGTAGCTTTTTATTATTTTAGTCAAGTGTATAGTGATGTGTTGGATTTGGATTGGTTGAAATGTTGAATTAATGATATAAATACAAGATATTACCAGTAGGTAGTAGCTAGGTAAATTGACTTGGTATGCCCATCTTATACTCTAGAGTGTGCAAGGATAAAATATATTGACGCATAATGTGAATGAATATTTAAACTTGTCGTTTTCAAAAATTGTAATGTTCTCGATTTATATTGACTCTTTCTAAATTTCAACATTTGAAAAATGTAATAATCCTTAAAAGACCCAAAAACTGATACGTATATAATACAGACACTGACAGCATCTCTTCCCGGAAGTTTACGGGTTGGCGAGCTTGCTTCCTCACCCCCCCATCCCCATAGTATTAATACCCTTGTCTCAAAGAGTCAAGATTGCAAATCTCATGGTTAAAGATGGAGTCTTGACGAAACAAAACAGTCCAATTTTCTCTATTATAGACCAGAACTTGGGCTTGTTAAGTTCTTCAACAATGTCATTTTTAGGTTTAGAGTGTTAATAATCTTATTATCCATCCCTTCAACTTTAAAGTGTGGAACTTGGGCTTGTTAAGTTCCTCGATCAACAATGCGAGGAAGATAAAATTACATTGATTTTTACCTCAGACTGTTTTGCTTAAGCCAAAGATAGAAAAAGAATGAGAGAAGACGTTAATTATGGTTGAAATTGTTTCATGGACTTCTTTTTTCCTCACAAAAAGAAGCTTCTCCCAAACGTCTTTTTTTGATTTCTGCAGTTGCATTACTTTTCTTTTTGGTGAAAAGCAGTTGCATTACTTGTTGCATCGTTTGGACAGGACATGTCGTTTTGTGTCATGTCTATTCAAGACTGGAATTGTCCAGTTTACCCCCTTGCTTCTCCATTTACTCACTCATATTCAATTATTTACCCCCTTGCTTCTCCATTTACCCCGTTGCTTCTCCATCAGCAGCTGAAGAAGCACTTGAGCAACTCAGGTTGGAAAATCTGAAATTGAAGGTAATGGAGTGAAACTTATAATACACCTTCTTTTTGTCATTTTTATCTTTTGGCAGCTGTTAAAATTAAATAGCTCTCACATCCATTTTTATCTTTTGGCAGCTGTCAAAATTAAATAGCTCTCATTTTTATCTTCTTTTCCCCCTTTTCTCCTCTTCTCCCTCTCAGTTCTCCAACCCCAAAGTTCTCATATCCCCGGTTAGGGTTCAAAGCACTAGCAGCTTTCCTATTCTCCCTCTCAGATCTCCAACCCCAAAGCTCTCATACCCCCGCCTACAACACCACCAACCACCAATTTACGTTCCAGCACCACCGTCGTTGACGGACTTAATTTCCGATACTGGGGCGAGGATGATGGCTTGGTGAGTGTGTGAGGCGGTTACAGAAGAATCGTTGGCGGCGGGGTAGCCGATGGGGCGATAGAGGGGAGATCTCCGAGTTTCGACCACCGGGAAACAAAAATTCCGGTCTCATCTTGAGCAGAGGAGAGAAAGAGGTATCTTACTAAACTTGAAATTTCTTTTTTGTTTTTAACTGATCATTTAGTATGATAAGCCATGTGGCAGTCATATAGAAGATGAAACAAAACAACTAAATGGAGTATCTTACGCATTTTTTTATTATAAACAAATAAATTAGCAGTTTTAAATTATAAAAAAATAAAGAGGCATGAGTAGTTGTTTTTAATATAAAATAAAGCGACTAGTGCATAATTTTTAATATGAAAAAATTAAATATACATGAGTAGATGTCCCAAACACCTACTCATGTATTTTTATTATTTTTTAATTTAAAATTTTGTTATATTATAAATAAATAAATATAAATGTATTAGTTGCTGTTCGAAACAGGGACTCATATATTTTTCTATTTTTTAAATAAAATTACTTCTTTTTTGATCGTTGTTTTATACAATGACTTAAGAGAATAGTCGTTTTAGACAGCGATTCATCCCGAAACGCTCTCAGCTAGCCTATTTTGAAAATAAGTTTTAATCCAGACCTATTTCAAAAATAAAGTTTATAAAAGTGCCTAATTTGAGAGAAAATTCGGTTAAAAGCACTAGCAACTTTTTTATCTTTTCCATATATGTGTGTACGTAATTAGAGAATTGTTTGTGATATAAACAAATTCAATCTTCTATCTCCGTATTTAAAACCTTCCAACCTAAAGAGTAGAAGGTTGTTTCTATGCTAGCTAGTCTGCGCGCAGTGACTTGGAAGGTATGAATGACTGCATCCAAGCTAGATTAGTCACCATGAATATATCGTCTGAATTTTTTATTCTTTTCTAAAGTAATTTTCTACGGAAAAACCGTATAACTTGTGCATTGGATCCAAATGAATGGGTTGTGTAATGCATCCAAATCGGTTTTATTAGCTTTGAGAATATAGCAGTATGTCCTCTAGTAGTGAGTTGAATGAGTCCTCAAAAGATGCCAGATAATTATGTCGAAAGGACTTCAATTTTACTGCAAATTTATGGGTATTATCCCAATTTAAAATTCATATTCTCCAAATTTATTTCCTTTTCTATTCTATTGTTTTATATGAATACACTATTTCTTTACATTTAGGGTATTAACGAATAAAATCAATGGTTAATTTAATTCGAGAACAAATTGGTCAATTAGTAATAAAGTTGGTAATAAGTGTCATGTATTGGACTACTAACTAGACTCCTAAGTCCTATCCCTTTCGGCCTTTAGTTGTCTTCATATTACTCACATGTATGCTTATTAAGTTGTGTGGCTTTACTTGTATATTTATCGAATAAACATCTTTTCCCACATAACAACTGTTACAACTAATTAAGTTTATTAGATGATCACATTGAAACTATTGCATTTTGTAGTTTGTTCTTATATTGTTAGCTTCCTGACTTTTTATCGTAAATTTGAATTGTTATGCTTAAAGACATCCTAATACATTTTCAATTGGTTTGTGTCTTGTCTTTTTGCTTAGACCGTACGGTGATATCCATTACATCACCGTTGATTTTATCAGCAACATCAACCATGGTGAACTTTGTAAGCAAGAACAAACTTATCATTTCTTTGTTGCTTTTGTTAGCAAATCAATTTATGTTCACCATTCTTTGTTCTTTTTGAAGGAAAAAACTAAGATATTATTTTCTCGTTTTTGATCCAGAGTGCACCTACTCGCAAGCGTCCTGATTGGGAATGTAAATGCATGTTAACCGAGAATAATTTGTTTAAAATTTATAGATGCGGTATTGATGGAATGGTGATCTACAATGCATTGGTTACAAAGGATGCTGATTCCCGATTGACATTGATAATCTGAAAAGAGTTTGCACTCAACTACAGTTGGTGTGTCCAATTGAGAAAATCTCTTATGAAGAAAATAGAGTATCGATGATGACTTTGTATAGACCTTTTCGGAGACTGAATGTCGCCGAAGATAGTGATTTCGTCAATGCGGTGCAAAGGATCATCCTAGGCTTGAACAACTTGCACAAAAATAACTATATTCCGTGACTTCTTAAAAGAACTGTAATGATAATGCAAGATGATAGAGAATGTGAGTTTTTGTACGTCAAACCGGAGTTTTGAATGTGGTGGATAGACCAACTCCGGTTTGACGTACAAAAGTCCACCTTCTCTATCATCTTGCACTACCATTATTACAGTTCTTTTAAGAAGCCACATAACATAGTTATTCTTGTGCAAGTTGTTCAAGCATAGGATGATCTTTCGTACCGCATTGACGAAACCACTGTCTTCGGCGACATCCAGTCTCCGGAAAGGTCTATACAATAAAGTCATCATCGATACTCTATTTTCTTCATGAGAGATTTTCTCAATTGGATACAGCAACTGTAGTTGGGTGTAAACTCTTTTCAGATTATCAATGTCAACCGGGGATCGACATCCTTTGTAACCAATGCATTGTAGATCACCATTCCATCAATGTTGCATCTATAAATTTTAAACAGATTATTCTCGGTTAATCAAGTATGCACAGTTGTCATGAGTTTAAGATGAAAAACAGATTCAGATTCTCGATGGGTAATGAATGTCAGGTATTTTTCCAGTCTCTCCTGCTCTGTAGGTGGGTTAGGTATATTGAGCAAAAGTCACTCACCCTAAGAAGTCATTTTTTTGTCAATTGTCTTTTTTTTGTTAGGATATTTTATAGTATTAGAAGAACCCGGTTTTATAATTTTATTTGGATGAAATTTGTAAGGTGTTGTGGAGATTAAATGTGATTTATGGCAGGGGAAATATTTTGATCTCATATGTATCCATGCATGCATGCTAACTTCTGACATCTATATTCTATAATATTCTCTCTCATCCGATTTGATTAAATTCCTAATGATCGAAATTAATCAAATATCAACACGGGTTTGCTAACGGTTTTTCTTGGCATATTTTTCCGTCCATTCAAGAGGATAATGATTTGTACAGAAGTGGTCTCAAAGGCATAAAGCGAACACAACATCATCAACTAGGTCACAGATTTGTTCATTTATGAGAATGTCAACTGTGTGGTGCCATTCACTTTTTTGTCGTATGTCATAATTTTTTCCGTTCTTGACTTGTGTTCTAGTCTTTGCTTGTGACAGCACTTTCGAAATTGGTCTGTTTAAAAAAGAGGAATCAAATGGTCATGAGGTGAACAGAGCAGAAATAATTTGTCAACATCAGAAAACCAAACAGAAACCAAAATTTAACAGTCCTACGAAGGTTAAAATAGTTCATTGAATTGTGACTCGAAAACCACAACAAAAGATCATCATAAATGAGGGGTTCAAGCAATTGTTTGAAGAAATTGGTCATAAACATTTGGTCAAAATTATCTGTGTTCAATCTGCATTGCAACCAATCATTTCTTTTTCGTAGATGAGCACTCTCCCCTGGAGATCACCCAAGAGAGAGTCATGCATATCACAACAACAAAGTTGTTCAAAAAGAGATAAAAGCAAGCCAAAGAGGGTTCAATTTTCCGAGTCAAGTATAAATATGACAACAAAAACCACAACAAGAATACTTAATCAGGAGACACGTCCAGCTGATCAATCCAACCCAACCCAAAGAAAACAGAATCTTATAGAAGTAGAACGATAACCAATATATTTCAAGCAAACAGATTCCATATTTGACCCCCCCAAAAAAAGCAAACAGATTCCATAAGAGAGAATGAGATTGTACATAATGTAGTTGTGATTGTTCATAAGAAATGTATATAAGTTAAAGGTCAATGTCGTGACAAGGTGAGATTGATCAAGGTTAGGCTTGTTTCTAGTTTGGGTAATTATATGTTCAGGTATAGTGGTCTCCTCCCTTAGGGGTTTGATACTTCTTAGTTTCAGAGGTGTCCAAAGTTTCATTGTTCACACTAGAGTCCCAACCAAAAGTTCTTTTCCCCTTATCCATAGAAAATGATACATAAGTCAACAAATAAAAAAACGAGCCTTATCAGAAAGGTAAATTCATTCATAAAAAACCCAAAAATAAGGTTGTCCAGAAAAGTATAATCAACAAACAATGAGATCCAATAAGCAACTTCCCTCTGAACAAATGATAATCTATATCGGGGATCAAGTTGTAGAGAGAGGGGTTTTCTCTTCTCTCTAAAAAACCCAAAATCAAATCCAAAGGGGTTATCCCCATTTAACCAAAGTGGAAACACCCTTCCGGCCCTATAAGGCCAATCGCCTCACCGGCAACAGTCGGCCCTAAAAGGCCCATCGCCTCACCGGCTTTCGTTTCCCGCCACACCGGCTCCCGTCTCTCCGGCTCCCACCTCACCGGCTCCCATCGCCTGCCTCACCGGCTCCTGCATCTCCGACTCCCGCCTCACCGGCAAAAGCTTCACCGACTCCCGTCGCCGGCCCCCGCCTCACCTGCCGTCGCCCCTCTTCCCTGGGATCTTGATCCCTAACCCAAGTCCCACACTAGTGGAAAAAAACCCTTTAACCCAAGTCCCACACTAGTGGAAAAAAACCCTTTTAGAGACGGGTCTTTTGACACTTATTGAGGCGTACACCGTTCGCCTCTACTGCGGGGGCTGCAACAAGTAGGGACACTTTTTGAGACGGACATTTTACGCCTCTAAAAGGACCTTGTTGAGGCGGGCCTATAGAGGCCCACCTCAACAAGTCCCTCGCTTTGGCGCAAAAATGAGGGACTTGTTGAGGCGGGCCTATAGAGACCCGCCTCAACAAGTCGCATTTTCCCACCTTTTAGCCCGGATCTGGGTAAGTCCGGGCTAAAAAGCATTGTGTTTGAACAAAAAAATTGGACATTTTAGCCCGGATCTCTTCCACATCCGGGCTAAAAAGTCCAATTTTTTACAAAAAAAAATCTGCAAAAAAATCCAATCACAGCGGTACACTTTCTGCAAATAAATTCTTGATTCAAAATTAACTTTATAATATATACCAAGCTATTCTCTCTACATTAGTCATGCACCTGTCTAAACAAGCAACGTATCTGCCATTTCACTTCCAACCTACACCCTTTAAGTTCCCACAAACTACTTCCCCAAATACAAACAGATCAACTACTGGATTCAAAAGATCAAATATAAACAGATCAAATTATCCAGCAACTAGAGCATTGGCTCTGGTCTCAATCACCTTGTAGGCATTTGCAGGGGTAACTCCACCATCCAACTGGCTCCGGCCTCAATCACCTAGAGTTTTCAAGAATAGATTCCAAATGTGATCGCAGCTGGCTCTCCACTTCAGTGTAATCTTCATCTGGGTTGTACGGATGCTACAAAAATGAGAGGAACATCGATGCAGGGACAAGTAGAAAATTGCATTAGTGAATATAATTTATGCATAAAGAAAATTGCATTAGTGAATAGAATTTGATTAACATTGCCCATGTGCCAGCGGAGATTTAGATACGAGAGAGACACTTAGAGTAGGCATCTATTTCCCTTTGTGACACCTGACATGATATACCAACTAATGTAATAACTTTTATAGTTTTACTAATCATAAACAATCCTAATTGTATGTCATACTCTTCCAAATTTATTGATAGCAAGTAGCAATCCAACTAGGTTAGTATCATCAGAGCAAAGCATGCATTTAGCACTCAGCAATCATGATAATATTTATATTTGATTTTAAATAAAAAAATTCAGAGAAAACAATAATGTTGAACATGTCAAATTGATGAACACTTGGAATTTAGAGTTAGGTGAATACCTCCTGTGGCTTGGACACATGCATCATGCTTCATGCAGCAGGCGTCAAGCCCATCACAAGGCCTTTCTCCTGGACATCCACTGTACAGCAGCCCACAGTACTTGCCATACTTCAGAAGTGGTGGCACTATCAACAACATTCACAACACTCAAATAATGCTGTTATAAAAGAAATACCTAGTAAGAAGAAGAAAAATACAATTCGTCTCCCAAACACATGTATTTTTTACCTGAACAGAATTCAGATTCACAAGTTCTGCTGCATTCTTTGCTCTGCACATGTAAACAGGAGAAGAAACAAAAGCAATTCAGACAGCTGAAAAGAGAGAGGGTAAAAAACCCTAAAATATCCCAAGTTGGAATCCCTAATTAATAAACCCTCCCTAAAAAATCTTAAATCCCTAAATTTCTGAAATTGGAAGCCCTAATTTTATAGGCAAAAAATTTTAGGGCAATTTCAAGGGCAAAGATGGAGGAGATGAGCAAGATTTAATTGTCAAGGAAGTCTTGAGCGGAGGCGAGAAGAGAGATGCATACCTGTAGTCTTCGACGTCTTCAGCTTCCGCAGGAAGAGGAGTCGGGGTTGTCGTACTCTCCAAAACTCGATATCTCCGGCAAGAAGCTTCCTGCGTCGCCGGAATCTTCATCTCTCGCCGAAGCAGGCCGCGCTTATGCCGTCGGTATAGGGCCGTTGATAACGATTTCTTCTCCGGAGACGAAGACGACGACAAAGGGAGATGAAGTCGGAGCTTACCAGCGGAATCGGGTGAGGATGGCAAAGGGAGATGAAGTCGGAGCTCGGCGAAGACGGAGGATACGAATTGAAGAGGAGAACGAAGGCCAAGGCGCACTGTTTTTTTTTATTTAGGGTTAAGCTTATAGAGGCGGGCCTAAATAAGCCCGCCTCTATAAGTATTACGACCAATGAGTAATGGTCTAATAGAGGCGGGCCTTAAATACCTGCCTCTATTGGACATACTTTTTGAGGCGGGCATTAATAGGCCCGCCTCAACAAGACTTAATTGAGGCGGGCAAAATAGCCCGTCTCAATTTGTTAGCATTAGAGGCGGGCCTAATCCTGGCCCGTCTCTAATACTTTAGCGGAAAATGTTTTTTCGGATACTTGTTGAGGCGTATATTATTTTGCCCGCCTCAAAAGATGTTTTTGAGGCGTACAAATTAAAAATCCGCCTAAAAAACCAGAAAAAAGTGATTGCCTAAGTCGTTGTTGAGGCGTTTTGACATATGTACGCCTCTAAAAGGGAGCCTCAAAAAGTGTTTTTTCCACTAGTGCCAATTGCGAATTCATGGCCAACCATCCCGATAACAACGTGCACCCACCCGATTTCACGGCCAAGCTCCCTCCCTCTGAGGGGTTTGCGTTCGATTGGGAGAAAAACCAGAAGGTTGCCTCCTTCCCCGACGTCTCTTCGCTGACGACGACTACAAACCTCTCCAGATCTGGGGTCTTTTCCAGATCTGAACCACCACCTCTCTCCCGCCACCACTGCCACCACCTCTCCCCCTCCACCCTTCCACCGCCGCTACCTCCTTCCCCGCTTTCACCTAGCCCCTTCCCAGCTTCCCCCACCTCTCTCTTCTAAGAAGAAAGAAAAACAGGAAATGAAATAAATCGGACCCCGACGACCTTCGTATCGATCGGATAACCCCGAACACTAACTGAAAAGAATCAGACACCACCGAGTAACATCCAAAAACTGAACAATTGGGCAACACCCAAAAGCTACATCGACGGATAAACCACATCACGGTTAAACACCCTTCAACAACAACTATTAACAACAAGAATAATAAAAAAGAATTACTATTAGCTGGGTAATGACGATAACAACAAGACTATTGGATGTTAAAATCCCATCTTTCAAACAACTCTTTTCGTCATGTCACACATGTTTCAAGAAACATTCTCTTCGTGTGGAGCTGATCTTGGGCGTATGGATCGAGTTTGAGTTCCGGATGAGGTTGTGGTTGTGTGCCTCCTGCTGGCCTTCGAGATGGGGCTTTCCCAGGAGTTTCTTCGCACTTCCCCAGGAGTATTGCCTCCTGCTAGCCTGCTCCCCGACTACACGGCACGGCGTTAGTTTCTTCTCTCGTGCGTTTGTGTCTTTCTCACCCCTTCCCTGGATCTTGTATGCTTTTCATTTCGATTTGGTTTGTTTCTTTTTATTTTTTTTCCTTGGTTTGTTTGTCACGCCGGTTTGCCCGACTATCGAGTTTCTCGGTCTCTCGATCTATCAGGTATGTCTGATACTTCGAATCCTTTCCTCATCAAAAAAAAAGAAAAAGATCCAAGAAGCATAACACCACGAAAGGGTCCACTAAGAAGAGTTCATAGAGTGGTTTCTAAAATCATTTTTGGATTCAAAAGAGGTGAGTGAGTGGCGGACCAATGATTACTCGAAAGGGGTGGCGCGTATATGTAACTAGTCTATAACCTTTGTTTCGTTTGGTGTTTGATTTACCGATATTATTATAATTTTGCCTCGTACGTTGAAACTATTTAAGGGCCGAGTCTTAATAATTAATGATATAATAAATTTGCCTATAAATTAAACATGAAAAAAATATTTTAAATAATAAAGCATAAATAAAATCGGGTAATTTTTTTTAAATAATAAACAAGCGAATGGAACAACGGTTATTCAGAAAAGCGCTCTCTCTTTTACTTCTAAAAATGCTGTAAAGGAGAGGAGGGACAGCGCTTTCTTTAAATAAACAATGTCCCACTCCTATTTTTTCCGAAACATATATTGCTTCGCCGAAGGCCCCGGGGGGCGGCCGCCCACTCAAGCCATTTCGTTTCGCCACTAGGTGTCAGTAATATCCTTAGAGCATCTTCAATAGTGATACTCATTTCAAGTATCATATTTTACTTTTTTGACTTTCTCTTTCTTTCACCTCATTTTATGATACTCTATCTCACATTAGTGATATTTGTTAGAGTATCTTATTTTACTTTTTTAATCTACTTTTCTTATGAACCCATAATTCTTTTTATTTTTTCCCTTTGTTTTTAATATAAAAAATTTATAAACCAAAAAGAAGAAGACACTTGTCATTAATTTGTGTCATATGTATAAGAAATTGTGTAAGAGTGAGTATCATCTTCATGATACTTCTCTCCACTTATTACATTGGTTCTATAACCAATTCTTACATTCTTTTTTATTTATTTTATCTTTTAAAAAATACTTATGATACCCAAAGTACCACCATTATAGATGCTCTAAGGATACACATAATTAATGTTTGTTCTAGTTTTAGAGGTAATAAAAGTATTATAACGAAGAAGAAACACATAATTCGACCCTATCTCGCAAGCAAATGTCAGTACATATTCTCATCACTCAGTAAATAAAACTTAGGAGAATTGTGTCACATGGTCGACAACAAAGGGCTGATTTACAGTCAGATCAGATTTCAGGGCAAGTAACAATAGACAGTTTTAAACGGTATACTTTTTAAATAATTAAGCTAATAAATTAAACTTTAATTATATATTTTTTTTAATTAATTAAGATAATAAATTTAGCTATTACCCATTTCATCTTGTAATATCGAACACCAATTATATTTTTCAAATAATTACTGTAATTCTCGTGTCAAGCACGGGTTATTACGTCATATATATTGAATCAAACATATTAATAATTATTAAAATCAATCTATATATTAAAAAATATATCTAGATAATATTAATATTAAAATTAATTTTGGATCATAAATTCGTATCTCAATCATCCATATAATTAGGAAATTTTGGGTTTGTATATAATTAAGAAATTTTGGATTTGTATATAATTAAGAAATTTTGGATTTGTATATATTTAGAAAATTTTGAATTTGTATATAATTAGAAAATTTTGGATTTGTAATTTTTGTGATTAACTTGTAATCTTTGTGCTTAATTTGTATATACTACTAATTTGAGAGTGAGAAACACAATGGTGATCTTAGATTTGATCAATTTAAACCGAAAGAGTACAAATATAAAAACACTTGGTTAAAAAGAAACAAATACAAAACCTTAGAGACAATAAAAAAATCATAAAACACTAACAAAAATAATCCTAAATTCATGGGTGTCAACAATAATCTATCTATATATAAAAGTTGACATATTTGTCACAATTAATGACCCCTCTCTTTACACATTTTTTTCTATGTTATAATAAAGTCTATTTTACATCAAACCAAGTTCCTCTAATCTTTATCTTAATAAATGAATTTATTTAATTTTTTAAAACTCTTTTCCAATCCTTGAAAAATTAAATATCTTTTTGTTCATGTTCACATTTAAATATTTTTTTTATATATTTGTTTTTAACACAATTAATACAATTAATGACCTCTCTTTTACACAATTTCTTTTATGTTATAATAAAGTCTATTTTACATAAAACAATTTCCTCTAATCTTCTATCTTAATAAATGAATTTAATTAATTTTTTAAAACTCTTTTCCAATCCTTGAAAAATAAAATATATCTATTTATTCATGTTCACATTTAAATATTTTTTTTATATATTTATTTTTAAAAGATGAGTTGAAAATCAACAGATGTCCTTTGACATATGAACAAAATGAGGAAAACATAAATCAAAATTATTTAACACTTTGGTTTTGTATTAGCTTAATGTGTCTACTTGAAATACATAAATAGTGAATGTTTAACTATTTTTATATAATAATTTGATATGAGATATAATTATACAATTTTGGTTATAATTTCCACAAGTGATATTGTTTTTTCAAAAATTCAGGGTTATCAGGCGAAATTTCCGTTAATTATAATTGTCTTTGTGTATATCGGTTTTAATGAATCGAAGCTAAATTGTAAATGTTGAACGTTACTACTTACTACTCAACAGAATTCAATTAACTATATTTTATAAAAATATCACAAAACTCAATTTGATTAACCATATTTTTTGAAAATATCATCCTTAAATTCTGATAAAATTTTCGTTGTTTTTTTCTTGTACATAAAGGACAAACAACTAGATGCGAGGATTGTGCACGAAAAAGAGAGTTAAAATGGCTAGATCAGTAGCTTAATTTGGATCTTTGTGTATAAAAAGAGTTCTACAAATTTCGGCAAATGGAGGATAAGCTGATTTTTAATTTGAAGAATTGTTTTTGTCAATCCTCTCCGCAAAGTCTTATACGATATACGTTAACTTTCATTTTTTCCTAAGTAATTATAAAAGTAGAAGCGGCATCATATTTTTTATATATATAAGAAATACTAGACAATTATACCAGAAAATGGAGATTCAAATTCATAAAATAAACTTTATGATTATTGAATATGGGTCCGGTTCAGGTGAGAACCAATTAGTAGGAGAGAACGGAGAACAATTGTGAGGCTGCCACGTAGCAAACCCTAAAAAACAAGCGCGTTCCTCCGCCTCCTTCCTTCCTTCCGCCTCCTCCCTCTAATCAGATCTATGCTCACCTCCTCCTCCTCCTCCTCCACCGTTCTTCCTCTAACTTCCTCCTCCGGCGTTCCTCCTCCGGCGGTTCCGACGTTCCTCCTCCGGCGGTTCCGGCAGTGAGGATGATCAAGGATGACAGTGTGCAGATCCGATTGATGATGATGTTGATTCGATCGATGCGATCAGTGGTGATGATCGATGCGATCAGTGGTGATGATCGATGAGATCTGATGATGAATGATTGATGATCGGACGCCGGTGATGGAAGATGATGATGAAGATCGGTGATGAAGATGAACGGCGGTGATGTCGAAGATGATGATGAACAGTGATGATGATGAACAGTGAATAATACCATGAACAATTCTGATCAATGCCATGAACTAGTTTTTTCAAGGCCAATAACAAATATGTAAACTGCCATGAACGTCAATGTTCATCGTCATGAACGAACCTGTAAACTGCCTTGAACATTCCTGGAAATTGCCTTGAATATTCCTGAAAATTGGCTTGAACATTCCTGAAATATGCCTTGAACATTCCTGAAAATTGCCATGAACGGACTTGTAAACTGCCTTGAACAAACCTGTAAACTGTAATAAAATTCTTTGTTGATTGCCTTGAACATTCTTGAAAATTACCATGAACGTCAATGTTCATCGCCATGAACGTCCATGTTCATGGTCATGGCTTGAAACATCAGTGTTCATGGTCCTGGATGCAAGTGTTTAAGGCGTTGTTCAATGACAGCGAACAAAAAAAGTGCCCAGTAAAAAAATAAGCCAAAATCACAAGTGTTCAAGGCTTGAAACATCAGTGTTCATGGTCCCGGATGCAAGTGTTCAAAGCGTTGAACATAATTGTTCAATGCCAGCGAACAAAAAAGTGCCCAGCAAAAAAACAAGCCAAAATCCGTATTATTCGCCAATAAAACGCGAATAATACGGTCGAAAAATTCGGTAAAAATTCGGCACGTCCGAATTATACGGCTTTTAATGAAAGTCTAATATGGGTCCTTGATTCGCCTCCGATCCAACGGCCCCTTTTATTCTCCATTCTCTCATATTTTCCTATTCTCATTTGATGCTTTTCCTATTGAATATTATACTTAATGGAGAAGCATCAAATGAGAATAGTAAAATAAGAGAGAAATGAGAATAAAAGGAGGTCGTCGGATCGGAGTGGAATCAACGCTCCAGATTAGACTTTCATTAAAAGCCGTATAATTCGGACGTGCCGAATTTTCCGGCCGTATTATTCGCGTTTTATTGGCGAATAATACGGATTTTGGCTTTTTTTTTTGCTGGGTACTTTTTTTGTTCGCTGGCATTGAACAATTATGTTCAACGCCTTGAACACTTGCATCCAGGACCATGAACACTGATGTTTCAAGCCTTGAACACTTGTGATTTTGCTTATTTTTTTGTTGGGCACTTTTTTTGTTCGCTGTCATTGAACAACGCCTTGAACATATTTTTGATGTTCATCGCTGTTCTCATAAATGTTCATCACTTTCATACAAGATGTTCAATATTCTAGCCGAATTTTACCCGTATTTCCCCCCAATTTTGACCGAAGTTTTTCCGTATTATACGCATTTTGGGGGGGAAATATTTTTCACTCGTTGTGCACATATTTTCGATGTTCATCACTTTTTCCATAAATGTTCACCACTTTCATACAATATGTTCACTGTTTCAGTCGAATTTTACCCGTATTTTCCCCCAATTTTACCCAAAATTTTATTAAGCGCATTTTTTTTTGGAAAAACACTTTCACTCGTTGTGAACATATTTTTGATATTCATCACTTTATCCATAAATGTTCACCACTTTTAATCCAGATGTTTTATACTAGTATACTGTGATGAACATCTACGAGCAAAACAGTGAACATCTATGTTCACTGAAGGGTTGTGAACAAATTTTTGTTCATCACTTTGTCCATAATTTTTCACCACTTTCATTCTAGATGCTCACTATATTGTGATGAACATTTACGAATAAAATAACGAACATTTGTACTCACTGAGGGGTTGTGAATATTTTTTTGATGTCCATCATTTGTTTTACACAAACATGTGAACAACTATGCCTACATGTGTATCACAAAATACATACAAGAAAAAAGTACATTTTACTTACTTTAAACTTGATTTTATATTAAAGATTACTAATATTGCGTTATATAAACATGCAGTGAACATTAAATAATTATTTTTATAAAGATTTGAGAGTTTAGAAAGGAAAAAAAAGAATAAAAACACTAGAAAATTCAATATTTTTTAGTGTAAAGTGGTGAACATCGTTGTATACTACGATGAACATATACGAACAAAACAGTGAACATTCGTGTTAACTGGGAACAGACACGCACGCGAGGGAGAAAACGCTGCTGATACGTACGTTCTCAGTTCTCTCCTAAAATTTGGTTCTCACCAGAACCGGATCCTATACTTAATAGCTAAATTAACAATAGTTGTCGCATCATCTACCAATTAAACACGTAGATACCTTATGCTCTAGGCTGATCTATATTAAGACATTAAACTAGTCTAATTTTTTTCCTCATCGAGAAAAAAAAAAAAAAAAAACACGTAGACACCGTAGGATTATCAATTATGCCTTGTGACTAAATACTTTAGAGTCCATATTCAACGGCCTATTTTCCATCAGAAGAAATTATTGCTTGCACGTACGCTATTATTCCCGTCAGCACCCTCCTCTTGTAAAGTCTACTACACTACAGGTATAAGGGCATTTTTATTGAAATCCCATAGGATGGGTCTTATAGAGAGTTTTTGGAAGAATTATTTGCTATAAGACCCATGGTGTATTGGGGGCTTTTATTGGAGTCTTTTAGATGGGTCTTTTAGATTTTGTTTAAATTACAATTATATCATTTTGTTTATATTAAATTATCAATATACCATTTATTATATTATTATATCTCTTATTATATATTAATGTAAACAAAATTTAAAAAAAGCATACATTAAATTTATTAATGCTATTTTATTGTTTATATTAAATTACCAATATACCATTTATTATATTATTATATCTCTTATTATATATTAATGTAAAAAAAATTTAAAAAAATCATACATTAAATTTATTAATCTCGTTTTATTTTAATTATTTAATTATATTATTTATTTAAAATTAAGACAGACAAACATACATTGATAGGCAAATCAACAAAAGTGATGCATAAATTTAAGAAAATAAAACAACATGCGAAAACAACATGAACTAAACCAAATGACGAAATTTAACGACAAACATCACATGATACACGACTTAATAATTAAAAACAACACATAAATAGCAAAACAATCTAATTGTTGCCATAACGGTCCCAAATGTGTTTCTTCAAATCTTCCTTCAACCTGTGATGTATTGTTCTATCCCGAATTTGAGCCCTCCTTGTAATAACTGGATTGTTCATAATCTCTGGTCTATCATTGCTCCAATCCTGGTTATCCACTGATGTATTCTCTCCACTTACTCATTCACCGAATTGTGGGATTTCGTATCCATGATGGGTGTAAGAATCTCGTTCATCTTCTACGATCATATTATATAGAATGATGCAAGCCCTCATTATCCTTCCAAGCTTTCCAAAATCCCAAGAGAGTGCTGGTTGACGAACTATTGCAAAACGAGATTGCAGCACTCCAAACGCCCTCTCCACATCTTTACGAACGGACTCTTGGTGTTGGGCAAACAACTTGGCTTCATCGCCTTGGGGGAGGCGAATTGATTGAACAAATGTCGCCCAAGGCGGGTAGATGCCATCAGCGAGATAATATCCCATCTTATACTGACTCCCATTAACCGTGAAATTCACATTTGGAGCTCTACCATTCAAAACTTCATCGAAAACAGGAGATCGCTCAAGAACATTAATATCATTAGTTGTACCTGGTACACCGAAAAATGCATGCCAAAACCACAGATCATATGATGCAACAACCTCCAAAATGATTGTTGGATGACCATGATCTCCACGGGCATATTGTCCTTTCCATGCAGTTGGACAATTTTTCCACCCCCAATGCATACAATCGATGCTACCTAGCATCCCAGGAAATCCACGAGACTCGCCCACACTTAGTAGGCGTTGTATGTCTGCTGCGGTTGGCCGCCTGAGATACTCATCGCCAAAAAAGGTAATTATTCCATCAACAAAATACTCTAAGCAATGCCTTGCGGTTCCTCCGGAAATACGGATATACTCATCACAAGCATCAGCAGCAGTTCCATATGCCAACATACGTATGGCACTAGTACATTTTTGTAATGCAGATATACTAGGCCTACCTCTTGCATCTGGCCTTTGTTGAAAGTACTTCATTCCATTCCCTAGTGTTTCCACAATGCGCTTGAAAACTTCCTTGCTCATTCTGAACCTACGTCGGAAGAAATCATCTGGATAAGTTGGTTGATCAGAGAAATAATCTATGTAAAGCCGCTCATAGCCTTCTTCCCTATTTCTCTCAATATACTTTCGACGACGTCGAGCACGTCCTGGTTCTGCATTGTTTGTACGGTGTCGAGCACGTTCTTGAAGTGCATCACACGCATCAAGCGCTTCTTGTATAATTCTTTCGTATTCACCATCTTCAGAGCTATCGCTAGAAAGTAAAGGGTTTGAGTTTGAGGAGTTTGATGATGAACTAGACATTTTCAGAGATTTGAATAAATGAGGAGTGACTAAACCATTGCAAATTCTCACTTATATAGATCTCTGCAAATCCCCAAAATGCCAACCAAAAGCATAGAGATGCTTAGTCAAATAAAACAAAGAAGCATTGATATCAATGTATCACTTTACAGAAGCAATAAAATGCTTTCTCTGCATCATTCTGCACCACATAAAATCATAGAAAGTGCCAACCAAAAGCATAGAGATGCTTAGTCAAATAAAACAAAGAAGCATTGGTATCACATAATTGAACTTGCATTACATTAAAAAAGCTTCCATTACAAGATCTAAAGATGCATTACAATATTGAAATATGCATTACAAGATTGAAAGATACATAACAAGATTGAAACATGCATTCGAAAAAAAAAACATGCAAAGCGGAAAACTACAAAGACATCTTCACATCTACATGGATAACACTTAAGAGGCGAATTCTTTCATCAATTGCATCTTGACAACTTCCTCCTCCGGTGTGCACTCATGCTTCCCCATCAACCACTGGAGCATGTCCCACTTCCTGCTCCTATCCTTGGCCTTTTGTTCAATCTCCATGGTCTTGATCTTAAGATATTGTGCTTGCTTCTCCCTCTTTCGTGCCACCTTTGCCATCTCCAATTCATGCTTATCCCTCTGGATGCGAATTTTTTCTCTTTCGAGCATACTTTCTCCATCATCTTCAGCACAACTTGTGGATGCAAATTTTTTCCCCTTTTGTTTAGCCTTCTTGATGCCCTCAGGACGCTCAAAAATCCCAGTAAAACCACTCGTTGGAGTATCTTGATTAGAGCCTTCCATATCAGTAGACGATCTTTTCGAGCTTGGGGCACTTCCCGAGCTTTGGTTCGTCCCGCTGGCCTGGTGCAAATAAGAAAAGCTCCATTTTGGCTCGTATCGAAGAGCCTCCCATGCATGCTCATATAAAAACCTTTTTCCCATTTCCGTTAAAAATGACTCATGTGCAGTTTTCATAACATCATCCTCCGACTCCCCACTTCTTTTACCAGCACATGCATGGTGATACGTACCAACGAACTTATTCACAAAAGGAATAAATGTATGCCATCTATTCTTAACGCTTTTCAAAGTTCGCACACCTTGATCTGGTTTCTTGTAAGTGTTCCAGTAGCCTTGAATCCGCTTCCAGAATGCCTCAGATGTCTGATTGGTGTTGATTATGGGATCTTTAGTGGTGTTTAAGTACCCACTGATGAGGAGCACATCATCAGCCTTACTCCAGACGCATTTCGTGTACTTTTGGGCGTCACATGCATCACCACCACGAGTAGCACGACCACGACCACGACCGCTGCTTTGAGTTTGATCCGATGACTCAACAACATGTTGAGGTTGTGTGCTATATCTTGGCATCTCCATTGACTGAGATGCACCTCCGTAAGTGTATTGACCTTGTGAGAGGAGTTGTGTGTAATTCATATTATAAGGATCATACACATCTAATGACAAATTCCCAAAGTTATTTGGGATATCATCTTGGTTTTGATTCATGATGAAAGAATGAAAGAGAGGAATGAGAGGTTACAAGAGATAAATGATAGAGGATTGTGTGAGTTATGCAATTGGGATGTCATCTTATTTATAGGCAAATAAAAAATCATTTACATTTTCCCCCCTATTTTGTTATATTATTTAAAACAATTGTTAGTACAAAATAATATTAAAAAAGTAGTTAGTATACCCTAAAATAGTGTTATATTAAATAAATAAATTATATTAAAATTTATAAAAGTAGGTTGATTGCATAAAATATGATCTATTTGGACTTTTTTATATTAAAATTTATAAAAAATACATTAAATTTCTAAAATTTATTTACAATGTAATTTTTATATTAAATAAAATAAATTGATATTTATTTTATTTAAACCTCCAATAATAATAATAAAATGATTTATTTTCACTTCCTTAAACCGATAATACAAAAAAATATTAAATTCTACCAAATATATTCAAAATGAATGTCTATGAATAGATAAAAATGTAATTAGAATTATGGTATTTTTTAAAATTTTTTTTAACACACCAATTTTTAAATAAATCATTTCTAAAAATATAATAATGGACGGCCAGGAACAAATCCTGGTCGTCCATAACGTGACACGCGGCGCCCATCGGGCGCGCCGCGTGGCACTCTCCTCCCCAGCTGGAATAAGGACGCGTTTGCCCATATGCCCAAAACGACGTCGTTTTGGTTTGGACGAAGGCAAAAAAAAATTTGATCGCCAAACACGCCCTTATTCCCTCTCTCCATGGGACCGTCCCATGAAATGGGTAAATTTGGGGACGGTGAAAGGGTCCTATAAATTTATATGAATATTATATATTAAAAATCCTATGGGACTCATGTATCGGATCCCGTTAAATTTGCTCTAATAATTTAATTTTACAAACGTTTATCAGCTTAGGTAGTAAAATATTTCATAACTGTTCATTTATTTATTTTTCAAGCAGATAATCGCTTATTTATGGCATTTCATTTTTTGAAATATTCCCAGCTGTTATAGAGATAAACAAGTGATATAATGCTCTAACCCACTGTCCAAATACTACAAAATAAAAAATATGTAAGAGAATAACTTTAAAACCCAACCAGAAAAAAAGGGATAAAAAGTATGGACACGCAAGAAAATAACTTGTCTCACGTTATCCACGCCATTTCGTTCCTGGCCAGAAAATAATATCATTACGCTCTCTCTCCTCCACGTGGCACGCGTCCCCTCAAGCTTCATTCCCCTCATCTCCACGCATGATTTGACAGCTGTAAGCAGCTCCAGGTGGCCTTCCTTCTCCTCTGGAAAAACAACCAATAAAATAATAAAAAAAATAGTGGGGGATCAGAACAGCATTTTGGTATTAGGGCGTTTTTTTCTTGAGAGTGGGAAATGGGAATCCTCTGCGGAATTCGGAATAAAATTTCCCAAATTATTCGTATTCCGATTTTAGGTTGCGTGGTTTCCATTTTGATTAATCGAAGATAAAGAAATTCCGTCTGGAAGGCGACTTTCCATTCCCAGATCAGATCGGCGTGGCTCTGGCACTCACTCACTCAATTTCCCTTGAAGTTGCGGTTCAGGATTCCTCTTCCACCGCAACGACGACGCATCGGCACCGGGTTCTTTGTTCTTGCTCACCAATCAAATCCGTTGATTCTCTTTCAGATGCTGTTGTCTATTTAAATCAAAATGCGAATTCCCAAGAGGCCAGTTGCATTCTGTTTCTCTCTCCTCCCGCCCGAATTCTCTCATTCTCTCTTCCCTTCTTCCCCAAGAATCAGGCTCCGTTTCGGAATCCCTAGGCCTCCTTTATTCTCGTCCTTTGATCATTCTACTCGTAAGCGCGTCAGGATTTTTGCAGGTTTTCCCGATTACTTGATACTTCTATTTCTTTCGTTTCCGCTTTTTATTCTTGCGAGGTCTATATCTCTTGTTTCTTGGTAAATTCGTTGTTTATGCTTCAATGTTGTGTGGTTCGTCTGGCCTGGTGCTTTCTATCGGGTTTTCTGTTGCATTTGTTGACCAATTTCTGTTCAATTTGTAAAAACTGTTGTTTTGAGGTTCTGGTAATGTCTAGTGACAATGCTCACGCCTTGATAGCCTTTCTTTTGCTTTGTATGTGATGATGAGTTGATATTAATGTCTTTGGCAATCTGTGTTTTGTGGTTAAGAGGTCTATGCCAAACTATATCTTGTGCCTACTTTTGCATCTTTCTTTTATTTTGTTGTTTCTTGGGGTTTTTCGTCTGATTAAGATGTCTACACGAACTATTGATTTTTTAGGAATCTGTGAGGTGCTGAAAGTTCATTAGTCATTGTCAGGTGCCAATCACCCGCACACAGGTTGTTCGATGGATGGACGCAGAGCTGATGGAGGTCATGAGCCTTGTATTTGGTCATCTCCTGCTGGTGGGAGTTCTCTTCCTATTGGCAAACATATCTTTTGCAATAGGTCTCTGAATATGAAAAATATTGTGGCTGTTGGATTCGATATGGACTATACTTTAGCACAATACAAGCCAGAGACTTTTGAAGCCCTTGCATATGAAGGCACTGTTCAAAAGCTCGTGCATGACTTGGGCTATCCTTCTGAGGTTTGTCAGGAGCTTTTCTACTTTTCTCTTTTTGAAATGAAGAGTTAAGTGATGCTTTAGTTATCAAGGTTGCATTGCAAAGAGACATGTCATGGTTTGGTACAAGATGTGATTTGAAATTAATTGGATTAGTGTAGCAGTACTGGAGCATTCTTCCACTCTGTGGCCTCTTGTTCTTGTATTGCAGTTCATCAATGCTTATTTACGTATTATACTCTCCATACTGAAATTAGTATAATGTCCCTTCTGCGTTTTTGTGATTTTTGTTTGTATAATTTGTGTCTGCTAACTCATTTTATTGCATTGCAGTTCATCGTTGTTTGTTTGAAACTATAGTTACCTTTTTCATTTACCTTTTATGTGTCATGGTCTCTGTACTTGAAAATGATTTAAAGTATTTCTTGCCACTGCATTTTTACCAGTGGTTGTATAATGTGTATTTCGGCTAACAGATGTAATATTTTTGCAGTTGCTAAATTGGACATTTGACTGGAAGTATATGGTTCGAGGACTTGTACTTGACAAGAAGAGAGGCAATATTTTAAAGGTAACGGTTAACCTTCCTGGATGTACTTATATAGGTTGAATGACCTACATTTGGAATTCGTTGGGCTTCCATGAAATATTGGAGTACCATTGGTTCGTAACATATACACTTATTATATCGTGCAGATGGATCGTCACAAGTATGTGAAAGTAGCATACCATGGGTTTAGGGAGATGTCAAAGGACAAAAAAGTAGGCACTTACGGAAACAAGTTAATAAGAGACTCTTTTGATGAGCCTGACTATGCTCTTATTGACACACTGTTTTCACTTGCTGAAGCATACTTGTTTGCTCAGCTTGTGGACTTTATAGACAACAACCCAGGAAAAGTCCCTGCTGGAACTGAGTAAGTCTGTATGACTTTGATTATATATTGGATTTTTTTTGTCACACACGAAGTTGATGTCATTATATTGTTGAATGACTACAAATCTCTCCTTATTCTATAACCACTTGGTGCAGTTATGCTCGCATGTACAGAGATGTTCGAGCTGCAGTGGACCTTTGCCATCGTGACGGAACTTTGAAAAGGATGGTTGCTAAGGACCCCTCTAGGTGTCGTATTTCTTCATTACTTAAAAGTTAGAATATAAGACAAGGCAAAAGTAGCTTATACATTTTCCAGTTCTTCATCACATGTCGTAGAATTTTGCCACCTCTATATATTTTATTAGAAGAAAGAGTCAAGGTAGAATTTTGCTTAGAGAACACGGCAGCTTATGACATAAAGCTGCAGCTTTGTTGGTTGGATATTTTTAATTATGTTTTAGTTTTTCCTAAGTGTACTGTTTTCTTTTGTGCTTGGCACGAACAAAGAGTTGTTTGCATATTGCCCCATATGTCCTTAGTAGGGTTGCTTAGAGAACACGGACATTCATATATAGGAACTTGCAACAGATTATGCTTGGTCAAAGATAATTCCAACAAGTGTCACTCGTTTTCAGCTTGTACTGCAAATGTGCAGAAAATGTCATAATAACTTAGCTAATATGTAATTTATACTCTTCCTTTCACAGGTATATCAATGATGATACGCCAATAGTACCAATGCTAAAAATGTTGAGAGATTCTGGTCGTTCAACGTTCTTGGTGACAAATAGGTACATTGTTCTTAGATTTTTAAAGGTTCTGCATTACTCCTTTGTGATTTCGTCTTCCTATTGATCAAATTAGCCAATACAATACTGTACTGCTATAGTTAGCGTGAAATGGATTATATTTGGAATTTTATATTTGCTGCCTTTGTATTAGTCATCGACCTTGAGATCTTTATTGTGTATAACATATCTAATTGGCTGTTAAAACAATGTAATATTGAAGTGTTCCTTCTCTTGTCAAATGATCTTTTATAGCGGCCTTGTGATGGGGTGTTTGTTAGGCCATAACATTCTTCATGCTGCTTTTAAGCTCACTATGCTGATAACTTATATAATAATTTTTTATTATAATTGCAGTTTATGGGATTATACAAATACTGTGATGAACTTTCTATGCCGTACGCACGCTTCGAACAGTGGTACCAGTCCCAGCTTTGACTGGCTTCAGTATTTTGATGTAGTCATTACTGGAAGGTTACCTTCTTTTCCTAATAACAAAGCAGTTGATTCTGATATATTTATCCTTGGTTGTTTTTGTGGTGTTTGTTAGGCCGTAATGGTTTATTGTTTCTGTTTCACCTTTGTCTTCCTTTTCCCCTTCTAGAGGATTTGGTTCAGTTACCTAGTTAATATACATAAGTGAAGGTGTATTTTATGATGGTTTTTTATCTATATTTCTGTAAATGCTCCTTATACCAGATACTGGTTTTTGAGGGGGGTCATCTTGAGTTTTATATGCATTCATAATTCATGTGAGTTAAATGCTGAATTTGTTGGATGGTAACCATACGCATCTTGCGGTTTGCTGGTAACCTGTATGGCATTTATTGCTAGTAATTAATTCCCTTCATTACTAGGTCTTTGTGTTGCATATATGATGATTGACTATTCAGTTTTACTAAATTATCAGACAATGGCTGCATTTTTTAAGTGGAAGGCCTATCTCGATGCTCACCTGTTTTGTATTTCCCTTTATTGTCTTTGGCGATTTCCCGGAATCTAATTTTTAGTTTTTGTGATAATTAATATACATGTAGTGCAAAACCTGGGTTTTTCCTGGAAGAAAATCGTGCCAATCTTTTTGAGGTTGCCCCTGACTCTGGCATGCTACTTAACACTGATAATGGGACACCTATGCCTCAGGTTAGCATGAAAACTCTGCTTTTGCATTCTCTGTTGCTGATTTCATGTGATTTGAAATCCTCTTCATAAACCAGGTTGGAAACGTTGTTGCCAAAGTGCCTGAAAAAGGACTGGATGACCGTTGTCGAGTGTTCCAGGTATTGCCGTACTGTTTTGGAGATCGTAAGAATAGATCTCACAAATATCCACTTTTGCTGAACATATAGCCAACACGCCTCTACTTGCTCTATTTGTAACTTTGTGGAAAATATTTGGCTGATGGATTGGATTTGAACTTTCTAGGGCGGCAACGTTGCTCATCTGCATAAGCTATTGAACATAGAGTCCAGTCCGCAGGTAATATTCTATCATTCAAGACAATTATAAATTGTTGTTATATCTGCATAAGCTATTGTGGTATTACTGGGATGCATACTCCCTACTCTGTTAAAACAAAATTTAGTGTAATTGCTGATGTTGCTGCTACTACTGCTAATTCATTCTTATTTCTGATGGACTAAACTTTATTAGGTTCTTTATGTTGGGGACCACATCTATGGAGACATATTGCGAAGCAAGAAAGTACTTGGTAAAGTCTGATTCCTTGGCTTAGTCTTGTCTTCCGCTGGTGATTTTCTTTAATGATCTTGTGAAATTACGTGATTTCGCATTTTAAGAATGGATAACTTATATGTTCTGGCTTTTTGTTGCTGGAGAATCTCTCCGAATAATTGAAATACCAAGACTTAGGCATCTCATTTTCTTTTCATATATGGATGAGAAATGAGGTGTTCATTCTAATTTTCTGTAAACGAATCCTTCTTTAGGTTGGAGAACAATGCTTGTGGTCCCTGAGCTTGAGAGAGAGGTTGAGCTCCTCTGCGAATTGAGGGATACCCGCAAGGTGCGTAATTGTTTTTCCATTGCTGAACTATTTTGTTAAGGACTAGATTCAACTCCTATATGTAAATTATCAGGAACTTCGAGTACTAAGGAATGAGCGTGATCACATTGAAGATCAGATTCATCATTTAGAATGGTCGCATAAGTAAGTTTCAATCTGGGAATCTATAATATGTGATGGTGGTAGAAGGATTTTGTCATTAATTACTACGTGCTTACTGCTTAGAGGCTTTTATTTTTTGGGTTCCTTCTGAATTCAGAGGCTTTTTATCCATGCTGTCTATTTTGTGCTGCAAGTTTGTTTATTATTGAGGATTTTTAATTTAATAGATAGTGAGTATCTTGATGTCTGCCATGCTACTTAACCTTTTACAAATCCTTCAGTCTCTTCTGCTCTCACATTCTGCAGCAACTGAACTAAACAGCTTGTTATTATTATTTTTTGCTTAGTAGTGAGTATCTTGGATGTCTGCCATGGACTTTGTTGTCCATGCCTGGCATCTTGGGTAATCATTTTTTTTCTGTTCATTTCTATGTTGGGTATATGTTCATATGTTGCTATCTGCACTTCCCAACTTTCTTATATAACCAGTGTCATAATGGAATTTCAACAAAAAAAGTGTCATAATGACATACAACATTATATTTGAATTTCACAGATTTGAAGATCTCAAATCTGATCAGAAGGAGAAGATATCTTTGGAGGTAAGTAATCATGAGGTAGATGGTGATGCTTGATCTATTAAAAATAAATTGCATTATTCCCCCCCCCCCCCCCCCCTCCCCCCCACTTTCCTTGTTGAATAGGGTATGCACTCAATCTACTGCATTAGGACATTTCCATAATCTCTGTTTTTGAGTTCGTCTAATATATGAATCATTAATCATGAGTATGGTATTTGTATCATGGTTAATGAGACAGTGATGTGGTCTAGATCCTCATTGGAATTATCATGTCTCAGTTTTTTACTCTTTGGTCATTCTGTTTTACTAAGTGATGCATATTTTTGAAATTGAAGTATACTGTCTTCTTTTGTTTGTTTTACTTAGACTAAGAGGGAGAAGGTCCGTCTCAGCCATCAAATAGCTCAACGGGAATTGCACCATAAGGTTCGGAATATAGTTAAGGCTTCGAATTGTAATGTCTGGAACTCTTAAATCTGAAATATCTAATTTGTAAACAATACCATACCTCATTATGTAAATGTGCAAATTACTAAATCCTGTTAACTTTTGGAGCTGCTCATGATTTTTCCTTACTGATATGTTTCTCATTCTCCTCTCAACCATGCACAGTTTCACAATGTGTGGGGACAACTTATGAAAACAGGCTACCAGAACTCACGCTTTGCACATCAGGTTTGAAACCCCTTCCAAATTAGTTTAATGCAGAACTCCTATTCTGTTTCTTACACTTGTACATGTTTGGATTAGCATTTGACTTCTCAAGATTTTTTCACGTGCAGGTGGAGAGATTCGCGTGCCTCTATACTAGTGAGGTGACCAACTTGAGCCTGTATTCTCCAGACAAATACTACAGGCCAAGCGAAGATTTCATGCCCCATGAGTTTGAAATCCTTACCCTGTAACTTGGGTATGTAAACAGCACCCCGCACACTGATCAAGTCTTCTGCTCAGACCCAAAAAGCATGGTTACCCAAATCCATTCTCAGTTGATTTCCTCATACTTTGCCCTCTACTAGCTAGGTAAATAGCTCCTCATGTACATTTGTTTGCTATATTTTAGACGAATTTGAATGAGGGCATATGCTAACATGCCTTACTTGTATAATAACTCCCTAATCGCACAATCACTCTGGAGCGTCTAGGTGTAAGAAGAAAACCATGAAATGCAAGTCAAATTGCACACAATGAATTAGCCATAGGTGATTGGCCTAATTAAGCAAATGTACTTTTGCCATGTTTGATTTACTTATCTTGGCTGGAATAGAAAATGCACTATACAAGTCAATAGAGTTTGCATATCATCCCTTGCTGCACAATAAGGCAATGACAAAGTTTGACAGTGCAGTATCTGATTGCAAAGAATCCCACTACAGTGGAATTAATCCACAGATATTAAATATTTGCAAAGAATCTGACACTTCAGCAATAGTCTTCCCCGCCAACTCAGCTTTATATAAAGATTCATCTTTGGCAGTCCAGCAACCAAGTTGCCAGATTCTTGATTTCTAATTTTGGAAAATGTTTCTTACTGCTACAGAACACCCGTTTTAAGGTAAGTTGTAAAAGTATTTGGAAAGGTTTTGGAGGAGCAGAATAAGGCATATTGGTAGACATATACTTGCCAATTGCTTGACATAGTGTTTCAAGGATATGAGAAGGGACCATAATACCATATCTTACCCAGATCATGATAAGGTTCCTCTGGATCTAGTTCCATTCATTCTCAAGAATTTAGAACTTAATGCTGTTTTCATGTGGAATTTCTGTACATTTACCTTATTCTGGATGGAATTCCAAGCTTTCAATGACAAGCAACTAAACGGAAAGAACCCGTCTTTGGTGAAAATCGCAGCTATGCTTCATGAGCAAATACAGCATTGGAGAATACATGTAAAAATGCTTGTCTGTTGCTACTTGCAGAAAGTTCTTCAAAAGACAGATATTGTTGCTATTGCTTATATATTCTCATCCTTTTGGTATACCATGTTGAACCAAAAGACAAATTAATCCCAACTTGCTGGGCCTTTTGGGATGGTGGAACTAAGCATCAGTATCTGCATATTCAGGCTCTCAATCATCTTTACAAGGGCATCTAACCACAAATCTATCTTCAAGCTGTAGATTCTAAGCTTGAAATGGAACTAATTAGAACCATATAGAAGATTAATTCAGGAGCCAAATAAACTACTTGGCAAGAAGATATCCCCATTGAAACTGCAATTTTCCAGTAGTTACTGAAATGACAAAAGAAAGCTATAATCCAGTCAGGGAAACCTTACATATCCCAGTGAAGATTTAGCAACTTGAAAAGGAGTAAAAAGGCTTTGTAAAGGCTTCTGAAAGAGAAAGGATTCCCCATGCCAATAACTCAAAACATCATATCTGCTGCACAAAATTGAAATTGCATAAACTTCAGCAGTATTAGTAAGTTGGTAACAATTTTTTTGTTCACAAGTAATTGTTAATGATGACAATGAATGTCATGTCAACTACCAAGAAAGCAGGTTTTAAATGGTTTCTTTTTCAGACTTGATACTTTTGAAGAAGGATGCCATTGCCAAATGCCAACTAATTGACAAGAACTGGAAGAACATATGGAAAAGGGAGTTAGATATCTATGTTGCCCACTTCCAATGGATATAATTTGCAGAACTTACTCTTTAAAACTAGTCTCAGAGATAGATTCTGTAAATAAGCATCAGCCTTTAGGGTCACGGAGGGCCCTTATTCAACTTGCATTTCAGGTCCATAGACTAGACGTATAAAGCGCGCTTATGAAAGAGAAGTTGTAATGACGCATAATTCTTATCTTGAAGGAGGTGGATGATACGCATTGTTTGTGTAGTTGAGCTCATTTTCATGCCTGAAATTGTTATGTATATGTCCATGCTAACAAGAGAAATTGTTCTTGAGAAGTAGTAATCTATAAGAGCAGTCAAATGCCATAATATGATATAATATCAGAACAATTTGTAAGGTTTTGCCTGGTTTTTAAATTGATTTCTTTGTGTCAAGCTGCATTGAACAGAATGCATGCTAAAGAAAGCTTTTGTATCCTTGACAACTTGCAATCAGCAGTGGAAAAGTAACAAGTGAAGAAAGGTGAATTTGAAGTTAAGAAAATGTTTATCCATTTGTGATAAAAAAAAATGCACTGAGCCAAAATTGCTTCTACACAAATGAAACAGATGTTTGGCCTGAGAGGCATAATAATATTCATGACTACAACATAAAAGACAGCAAAATCAATTGATATTAGACTACTCTTGTGAGCAGCCAAAAGTAAAACAACAACTTTCTTGGTGAGCAGATCATCAACAAGACTACACATACATTTGCCACATTAAAATTGACCCTATTGCCTAAATAAAGCATATAAAAGGGTAAAAGGCACTTTTGTTACAAAATACAGCTAACCAGGACTCTGTGAATTTCGGACCATAAGTGAAATGGATGATAGTTGAGCATTTGAACATGCAAAACCAACATATATACTGCTGTTTTTTAATTCCTTTATCCTTGGCTACTACTAGGCCCCACATGCTGGAATATTAAGAAAACAAGTGACAATGAAAGAAGAAAATGAAAGTTGAGATGAGATGAGGGAATAACTTTTCTTGCACCAAAAAGACCTTCTACTATTACTTGTTTGGGTCGGTCCGTACAAGGGTCTTTTGGGCCTGATTAGGGTTTCTCTCATTAGTATAAAATTCCCACTTGATTATTGTAATCGTTATCACAATCATCGTAGAAAAACCCTGGCTTGGCAGTGCCCCCAGACGTAGTCAATTTCGTGACGGATTGGGTTAACAATTCTCGTATTCTTTGTTTCGTTTTCTCTCATTACTGCGTTTGAATCCTAATCAACTAGGCCGATAGACTGAGGATAGTCCACGTACGAGCACATAAACGTAGATAAGCTTACTGAAATTTCATCATAAAACCGTTTAAAATAAGGGGATTAGTAGCCCAACAACCTTATATACCAAATTTCAATATCCTCCCACTTAACATTATATTCCAACAACAACCTTGGAATATTTTGACAAAAGCTCCTCCACCTCAAGTCCTCAACTTACACCACTTCTAACTAGTATAAATAGAGATGGATTGAAATGTACTCACCACAAACACAAGGTGTTTTATTCTAATTCCACACTAGTAGTGAGTTAGTAGTTGATTATTGGCATAGTTTTGTGCAAAATGGGATCGAATTCGACATGGACGGCCAAGCAAAACAAGATGTTTGAGAATGCATTGGCCATCTACGACAAGGAAACACCTGACCGTTGGCAGAAGCTGGCAAGAGCAGTTGGCGGAGGAAAGACGGCGGATGAAATGAAAAGGCACTACGACAAGCTGGTTGAAGATGTCAACAGAATAGAGACTGATCAAGTTCCTTTGCCCAATTATAGGAACAATGGTGCAAATAACAAAGGATACAAATTAATTGATCAACTTCGTCAATTTCCCTATTTTAGTGTTTAGTTAATTGTTTTTTATTTGATTTTGTAGGCTAAAGTATCTGAAGCTGTAGATGATCAAAAGGAGAAATCAAACGCATTGAAGAACCAGCAGAGATTCAATCAAAAAATGAAATAACAAGGAATCAAATAAGAGCAGCGATTTAGTATCTGTGGCGTATTTATTTTATGTGTCTCAGTTGGAATGCGAAGTTAATTTATTTCTTTTATTATTCCTTGAAGTTGTAGCTTGTAAGTGTATGAAGTATGAATTAAGAAGAAATCAGCCGTTGCATTGGTACCTAAATTTCGATAATTTAAATTCAAGACGATCATATGATTCATATTAGTTAGTAGGGAGTCTGGGATTGTGAATTTGAATAGTCGTTACAGAGAGAGGAAGAGGAAAAGGCGGGAAATTTGTGAGAGTTTTTTTTTTTTTTGTGAGGTAATTACAATTTACAAGCAAACGTAAGTCCGTAAGATGATATTATAAAGAAACTCATTTTTTTTAATGCCATCAGAAATTTTAAATATTTTTATTTCTATCTTAAGTTAACGATTTATTTGCTTCGTTATCATTACGAGCAACCGTAAGATGATATGAGATTCAGTTATGTCCACAAATGTATTGTAAGAAACGGATTTTGCGCCATGATAAACATTTATGCTAAACTTTCAATTATTCATTCGACGGGAAATTCACAAAAAAAATTGCAATTTCTATACAAAGTAGTGGTCACCGATTAGTAATATTCTATATTCTGTAGCTCGTATTCTTTGTATTCAAACAAAAAAAGTATGATATTCACAAGTTTACTTTTTTCTTTTTCTTTGTGTTCTCAGTTATCGTACGGTTGAATCTAATGGGCTTAGATTTCACTTTGATTTGTTTGCTAAAGTTACTTATAGTCTGTTTTTTGTTCATAATTTGTTAAAAATAGTGTTATGTATTAAAGTTTGTTTGTTAAGAAATTTCATGACATATTTGTCAAATTGATAAAAATATTTTTAATTTTTTTTATAAGTAATAAAAGTCTCTTCTTTTTTTTTTTGCTTATGACCAAACACATCTTTGTCATTTCTTAATTTCCATCCTTAATTAAACAGAAGAAGTTAATCTTAAGATTAGGGTTTCTGTTATAGTACGCGATTCACTTATTAATTGATCAAAACTATTTAGATCATTGTATCCGTTAGCATTTCCAATAGTGTATAGTTGCATTTGAACATAATTATTCCTGATGCGATATCAAAATCAATAGAACTTATGAATGACTTAGAGTATCTTTAACAATTGGTCTTTTAAGAGGGTTTTTAAATTGTTTTGATTAAAATAATATAGAAAGAGTTAAAAGTCCCTAAGAGAGTCCCTTAATATGGGGAAATAAGGGACATAGACTGATGGGGCTTTTAGAGCATAGATAAGGGTGCATTTGGCTGGTTAAAAAATGTTTGGCCCAACGCGAGTAAAACGACGTCGTTTCAGCATGGTTACCAAACGCGGCTTAATTTTTTTTATTCAGCGCCACGCGTTGCGCTGCGATTGGCGCGCACGAGCGCCCCCGATGCGCGACGCGTAGCGATGTAACCGGCGGCCAGGATTAATTCCTGGCCGTTCGGTATTTTTTTTTTAAATTTAATTTATGAAAAAAATACAAGTTAAAAAAATACAATAATTCTAGTTACATTTTTCTCTATTTATAGACATCAATTTTGGATATATTTGATAGATTTAATATTTTTTTATGTATTTTGGATATCATTAATTGAAAATAAATTATTTTATTATTACTTTTGGTGGTTTAAAATAAAATAAGTATCAATTAAATTTCTTCATATAAAAATGATGTCATAAATAATTTTTATAGATTTTATATATGAATTTTGATTCTTTTTTATATAATTTAGTCCAAATAAACCATATTATCATTATTTAGAATAATTTAAATTATAATAATTACTGAAAAACTTTGGTGGGAGAGTCATTGTAGGATTGATTATAAAAATGACATCATATCAATTGATATTATGACAAAGGATATAGATAATGACAATTGATTTAGTTAAAAAATGTATTTTTTTGGCTATAAATAAGATGTATTGGTGACCTCCAAAATCACACCTTCCTCACTCATTCCTCTCTTCTCAATCTCCAAGATTTGAAGGAACACATTTGGCAACGATATGGCGGTAATTAGATTGTTTCGGTGTGATGTGTTTCTTTTTATTATTAAGTCATGTATCGTCTGATGTTTGTCGTTAAATTTGGTCATTTGCTTAAGTTTATGTTGTTTTATCGTGTGTATTTTCTTAAACTTATGCATTGCTCGTTTGTTGTTTTTTAATATATGTATGATTCTCATTTGTCTTTGATTTTTTATATTCGTTTTTAATTCTAGATTAATAATATGACAATTAAATTAAAATATAAATTGTATTCCAATTTAATAATATATAATATAAAAATGATATATTGATAATTACATAAACATGAAAGGGTATAATTGTAAATCATAATTAAATTAAAAAACCCCTAAAAGCCCATTGATAAAATTCAATTTTTACATAGGGGCTTTTAGCCATAAAATTTGACTAAAAGCCCTTGCTAAAGATGCCCTTATATTACATTACATTATCCATATATATGCTTCTAAATTCCCCTACCAAGGAGGTTTTGTTTTGCTAATTTAAGTTGATTGACCACTTCCTTTATCTGCATTCGTTCTTGCGGTAGCTCCAGAGAACATTGTATTCCAATCCTGATCAACAACCTTATGCATTCAATTTTCCTGATGTCAGCATTGCTTCTTGCTAGCCTCATGCTGTCATCATCCATCAATCTCGGATCAACAATATCAATAACTCCATTGGGCAGTGCTGACCTTGCAAAATCGAGAAGGTTAAGGCCTTCGTCGAATGTAGGATCTGTCGGCTTCTTGGATGTTATCGTCTCCAGAACGATGATCCCAAAGCTGTATACATCGCCTTCTGCTGATACTTTGCTCCCAACACCATATTCTAAGTAACACAAATGTCAAAGCACATTACAAGATTGTACACGAGTTAAGGCTCGTTTGGTATTGATATTAAGGTATCAGGTATCAGTCATACCATATATGTGTTTGGTATATCCTGATATCGATATCAAACTGATATTTGTTGTTTGATATAACTAGATATCGATATCAGTGATATCAAAATGACATTGGGGTGTTATTTTGATAGGTATATCAGGGCTCATTTGACATCGATATCAAAGATATGAGATATCGGGTATGGGTATCGATATGTATATTAAGATATGAGTATGAGTGATATCAAGGTATCGGATATGGGTATGGCTATGAGTGATATGTTTGATATACCAATTTTCTGGAAGATATCAAAATAACACTCTAATACCACTCTGATATCACTGATATCGATATCTACCTATATCAAACAGCAAATATCAGTTTGATATCGATATCAGATATGAGTATGACTAATATCTCATACTCATACTTGATATCCTGATATCAATACCAAATGGGCACTCAAATATATCACTCATACTCGTATCCATATCCGATACTGATACGCGATATCTCATATGTATCGATACCAAACGAGCCCTTACATACAAATACAACTATAAAAACTATGCAGGTATTGAGGTTAGAAGAATCACCTGGTGCTGTGTATCCTACGGTTCCTCTTACTTGACTCGAGCTGGCTTGGTTCGCGGTTCCTGAGGCTCCCAAGAGAAACTTTGCTAAACCGAAATCAGCAACATGAGCAGTCAATTCATCGTCAAGCAAAATGTTGCTTGGTTTGAGATCACAGTGAATGATTGGAGTGGGGCATCCATTGTGGAGATAATCAATTGCACAAGCAACATCAATGGCAATGCTTAGCCTTTGAACAAGGCTTAGGCAACTCGGTTGATCGTTGTGTAGCCAACTGTCAAGGCTTCCCCTTGGCATGAACTCGTAAACCAAGGCTTTGAAATCGTTGCGTTGGTGATCAAGACTAGAGCACACTGTGATGATCTTGACAAGGTTTCTGTGGCGGATATTCCTCAAGGCTTTGCACTCTGAAATCATGCTCTTGCTCGCTCTTTCGTTTTCAAGGTTCAACACCTTGATTGCAACCTGCATCTGCTCTTCACCTTGGCGGATGATTCCTTTGTAAACAGATCCAAACCCACCAACACCAATGAGATTTGAGGATGAAAATCCTTCTGTTGCCTCCCACAACATTCTGTAAGATGCTTCCAAGAAGCCCTTTATGTCAAGTGATTCAGAAATTGTCTGTTTCATCTTCCTTTTAGAGCAGAGGAAATAGAGGAGCAGTGCTAACACTAGTGCAGTGATCAGCACACTACTGGAACTGGAAATGATGATCTTGAGCATTTCAGAGGAGACTTTTCTCCTTTTGGGTTCCCTTTGTGAAGGGCATCTAGGAAAGTGCAGCTCAGGCACTCCTCCACACAGCTTTCTGTTGCCATCAAGCGACACTGCAGTCGCGTTGGAGAAGATTCCCTTAACTGGAACCTCGCCCTCGAAGCTATTGAAGGATAAACCCAGACTTACCAACGGCAACTCGGAAAAGAAACTTGGAATTTGTCCAGACAAGTTGTTTTGAGAGAGGTCAAGCTTTTGAATGCTTTTCAAGGAACTTAAGGACGAAGGAATCGAGCCAGAAAAAGCGTTACCTCCCATGTATAGCGTATCAAGACTAGTACAACTGCCAAGGGTGCTTGGGATGTCACCTGAAAACATATTCTCTGATACATCTAAGGTAACCAAGTTCTTTAGATTGCTGATTTCAACAGGTAATGACCCTTGCAAGTGGTTTTCGCCGATCACTAGCTCAAACAGTTGTGAAGCATAGAACAGATCTGGAGGTAAGACTCCACTGATCTTGTTCTCAGAGAGATACAAATGTAGCAAATATTTGCATCTTCCAAGGCTTGAAGGTATATGTCCTACAAGATTGTTGTTAATCAATTTCAAATCACTCAACAAAGACAGGTTTCCCAAGGAAGACGGAACATTTCCTGAGAAGTTGTTGAAGGCAAAATTGGCAATCTCTAGGCTTTTCAGCTCACCAATTTCAGCTGGGATGGGGCCTGTAAATTGGTTGTCATACAAAAGCAAACCTCGTAACTGAACAAATTTGCTCAGCCCTGATGGAAGGCTCCCGGATATTCGGTTGTTGTCCAAATCTATGAACTTAAGATTTGTGGAAAGGTTAACTATGGCATTAGGTAACATTCCTCCAAAATCATTCATTCCAAGCTCCAGATACTCTAAATTGCTGCAGTTTGTTAGAGTTTCTATAAAGCTCAGATCATTGGATTCATCTCCCCAGGAGAAAGCAGACACCATATTTATCCATTGGAGATTTTGCATATTCTGGCCACTGAACAAAAACTTCCCTGTGAAGTTATTATTTGAGATATCAATCTGTACAAGCTCAGAAAGATTGGACAGCGATTTCGGGATAGACCCATCAAAAAAGTTGTTTCTGATGTGAAGATATTGGAGATTGGGAAGGAGGAGGCCAAGATCACGTGGAAGTTGCCCATGAATTCCACTATTACCCAAGTGAAGGAATTTTAAAGAGGACAGATTGAAAAGGGATGGTGGAATCATACCCGAAAGTCTGTTTTGGCCAAGAAAAAGAGTGGTGAGTCCTTTGAGGTGTCCTATATCAAGAGGAATGTTACCCTCAAAGTGATTTCCTTCCAAGGTTAGTTTCTCCAAGGAAGTCATATTCGTGATCCCGGCTTCCTCCAACGAACCACTCAAGTTGTTGGAGGAAAGCCGAAGCCACTTGAGATTCGGTAGGGATGAAAGCTCGACAGGAATCTTCCCCACCAACTTGTTGTAGCTCAGGACGAGGAATCTGAGATGCACGCAACGAGACAAGTTGACAGGGATCTCTCCTTGAAAGGAATTGTTGCCCAAGCCGAGCGAGCGCAGTCTAGACAGGTGGCCAATTTCAGGGGGAATGCCGCCTTGGAAAGTGTTTTTGTGCAACGTGAGCTCGCGGAGGAAGCTCAGGTTTCCTACTGCAGGAGATAACGTGCCAACCAAGCTACTAGAGGAGAGGTCCAAGCGGACAACTCGTCTGTGCCTACGCCCACAAGTGACACCGTGCCACTTGCACAGGGGAAGGGACCCGTTCCACGAGCCAAGGAGCAGGTTAGGATCAAGAGAGATCTTGGACTTGATGGCCAAGAGCGCGTCTCTGTCGGACTCGCTCCCAAGGTGATGAGTGATGTGTATGGATGAGTGGGGAGTGATGGAGTGCAAGAGTGAGATTATGATGATGATAATAGAGAGTGAAATCTTCATGTTTTGTTGTTTGAAGTAAAGCTTGTGGTATGGCTGGTTTTTATGTAAGATGAAGGATAGGTTAGCTAGAGAAACAGTTGGTCATATGAAGACTTTGAACCGTTTACTAGACTTGACTTTTTGAGTGTGAATTCTGTGAATAAGAAGACGTGTGGAACCCAAATTCAGAAGAATCAATGTGGCACAGCTTGAGTAGTTAGTTGTCATATAGCAACAAAGGAGGGAAACTTTCCAAAGGGAATAATGGAAGATGACCACTGCAAGTCAAGTCAAGTCAAAGCACTAAAGAAACATTACTACAACAACAACAATCAACCCGGGATTCCCGCAGAAGCAAGGTCTGAGGGATCAAGATGTATGAACCCATATCCCTAAAAGAGAACATACAAAAACAGACACAAAGTGACAAAACGCAAACAAAACAAACAAAAATGAAGATACTTGGAACACATAAGAGTTCAGTGTAACTAAGAGTGTATATGATGTAGTGTATCTATGAATGACAACTAGAAAAATTTAAAAAGAATGATATGAAGACTCACATGAAAGTTCATCCAATCTGTATTGCTCCAATTAAATTCACCTGCACTTTGAAGATTCTTAGAAGCTTATCTCTTTCATAGAAACTGTCTCAAAAAGACAATTTTTTTACCTCTATCCGAATTGTTCTTCACTAATTTGGTACAACAACAAAACAATAAATAGACTCTTAAACCCCGGAGCCAACAGCACAAAAAGAATAGGAATATATAGCACTTGCAACACAATTTGGTACCGGTGGCTAAATTAGATGCCATCAACTTCCATCTCTTTCCTTCTTATGATACATATAATAACATACCGGAGTCTTCTATTCGTTGCTGCGTCTTCCATGGAACCGACTAGATCTTTCTGGAACCCAGAACTTTTCTTTGACAATATAAGATTGTCATCTGAAGGATGTTTGAATCTCCTCCAATGACCTCCCCTTTGTCTCTGGGACCCAAATCCACACAAATACAAGAGCGAAAGCAGCCACTGCTGTGAAGATGCTGAACGTTCCTGTTAGGATTTGGAGGCACAACCATCAAAATTCTAAAAGCACAAAATTTCTTGTTTCAAAAGAAGAAAGGTAAGACTTCTTCAAAGCTCAAAACTAACAGATCAATTAAAAAAAAAATCTAGAAGTCATAAGGCGAAATCCTCCATCACATACAATGTCTCATCTCCCATATCAGCACTCTCAAATTTTTTGATACATAAAAGTGTTAGGATTCAAACGCAGTAATGGGAGGAAAAAAGAAACAAATAACACCGTCTAGAGACACTACAAAGCCAGGGTTTTTCTTTTACTATTGTGATAAAGATTACAATAATCATGTGGGTATTTATACTAATGAACAAAACCCTAATCAGGCCCAAATACCCTTGTACGGACAGACCCATCAGGCTTCATAACCCAACAAAAAGTATATGTAACATGATTTTAGACCCCACTCAGATACAGGATTCTTGTTGAGAAGTCATATTTTGTCAGTTGACTTGACAGCAGAAGGAAAGGGTAAATTCAGTAAAGAAGGGAGTAAACGGAAGAAAATTACCTCCAGCGTTCCAGTTCAAGAGTATGTTAGCGGTAATTGTGACCACAAAGGCGCATAACCAATTGGCTAATGTAGCAATGCTTCCAGCAAGGCCCTTTATATTGACCGGAAGGATCTGCACAGTAATCATGTTGATTCAGGTTTCATAGTAAAAGCACCTATTTCATGAAAAGTCGAGGCAAGAATGTACGAGGATATGGTTACCTCAGACATTACAACCCATGGTATGGGTCCCGTTCCTAGGGAGAAAAACACCACGAAAGCCTGTAGAGAGAATGCCGGTTAGAATAAAAAAGGGTCTTGATTTTGACGATAGAGAGATTCTAGAATTCATCATCTATGTCATCATTTGAACCTAACTCTGATATTGGATCTCTGATACTTCACAGGTTATTAAGTTATATTATGGTTTAATCATATAAGTCTGCAAGACAAACAAGAACGGTAACATACCACAACTCCAACAACTGAGAGAATCGAACAAACAGTGTACAGAGTTGTTCCATCAGATGCAGCATCCTGCAATTGAACATACTTGCTACTTAGCAGATTACTCTTTTAAAATTGCTACAACAGACTATGTGACTGGAAAAAAAAATTTGAAAAGCTGCAGCAAACCTTCACATAAAACGAAACAGAAACCAATAAAAGGCTGACTGTCATCCCAGCTGACGACAACTATATGAATAACAAAATTTATCAGTTTTTTTAGAAGTCCAATAATGTAATTAGCTTCTGAATGGAAATAGATTAGTATTTTTTGTAGCACTTACAAGGAGAAGAAGCCTACGACCAGCTTTATCTGCCAACGTTGTAGTAACAATTGTTGCCAAAACCTAATGGGACATAGATCAATATCCAAGGAGTAAGCAACATATAATTCTGCAAACCAAAACCATTCAGAATGCACTCTCACTCCTGTACCTGAGCTGCACCAAGTCCAAATGTTGCGACATTTGTAGATGTGACCCCTAATCAAATTAAGATAACGAAATGAGTCCATAATCTATCTTTTAACCCCTAAAAACCCATAATGAAACTGGAAAATACCAGAATACATAGCATATACAAGCAATTTATACATATCTGACTAGCATGCATGACCATTATACTCTCCCTTGTTTCGTTCTTAGCCATATTTCCTGTGACACCTTTTATATTGGTTTTACCCAGGCTTCATTTAAACAACCATGAAGTACTATATACAATTGTGAGATGTAGAACTCCAGACTGAGCTTACCAGCTTCTTCAAATATGGTACTGGAATAAAACAAAACACCGTTGATTCCACTAAGTTGTTGCAGCATCAATAGTCCAATCCCTATCTGCACATCAGACATTCAATCTTGTTTATATCCAATTACAAACTAATGAAAAAGGGATACACAAGATTTTTTTTTCTGAGCAGCTGGATACACAAAAGACTGAAAATGACAGGAATTACCATTAATGGAAGCCAGTATCTTCTTAGTTTGAGTTCTGCAAACCTTATTGTTGAATTCCTTCTGTTCGCAGATGCAACAGCCCTCTGCATAATGGATATCATAACCATCATTCACTAAGTTACTTTCAAAGAAGGCTGTCATATTACTCTAGTAACTCCAGTAGGAGTCAGATCAAATCTAGGGATGCATCCTCTGTACAAACAGCTAGATATGCAGTTACCTTAATGTCATTCACTTCAGCAGTTATATCAGTATCGAATCCACGAAGAACTTGCAAAGACATCTCAAACTCTTCAGTCATACCCATTTTTGCCTACATATAAACACCAAAATAATCAATCAAAGACAATGATGAAATCCAGATTGAAGAGAAAGCCTGGTAGCACATGAACTTACCAGCCACCGAGGAGATTCTGGGATAAAGAACAATGCTGGTATCAATATAGTACACGGCAATATTCCTGAAGAAAGAGAAAATTCATAGTTGCTCATTGGATGCACAATTGAACATATTTGCTTATCACATGCAAAAATGCACATTGACATACATCAAAGACTAAAACAGATAGATGAAGACATAAAGCTAATAATCCTTCCCAAGCTGCAGCTCTCCATTATCTATATCTAGCATTGTTTTTCAAGGTGTCCTTTGCCTTGAACTAGATACCTCATACTTGCACTATAATTTTAACTAGAGTTATCTTTTCCCCAGACAAAGGTATTTGGTAGACGTTGAAAAGTACCTAGTGAGGTTTGGGATTACAACAAATAGAACAGAGATTTAAACTGACTATAGAGGCAGAACTGAACTCTTTTTGTGAAGGAGCTAAACCAGCTATGACCGTGAAAATTGAACAGTTACAACAAGACTAAGCCAAATATCAGTTCATCACTTGACAATACAGTAGAAAAATATAAGGTATACATACAAAAGAAACTATTTAAATATAAAGTAGTACTAAAATACATGGCCACATCCAGTTGCGTAATGACCTAATCAATTTCATTGACAGCAATGCTGAAATGAGGCTTACCTAAAATAGCTAGTATTCTCCAGTTGCAAAAAAGTCCCAGCAAATAAGCCAACATTATGCCAATTGTGACTGACAGCTAACAAACAACCAAGAGACAAAAGCACATCATAAGCGGGTCATGGTCAATTTCAGTAGTCATAGCAAATTCCAAAAGTAAGTCATGAAGCCGGAAAAAAAAAGGACATTCAACCAACCTGGTTGACAGAACCCAAGGCTCCTCTCAAGTTCTGAGGTGCTATTTCAGCAATATACACAGGCACCTATCATAGCAGTTACCCATCAAGATTCTTCCACATAGATCATAATACTCATTCAAAATGTGGAAGGAAAACCAGAAAGTACCGTATAAGATATTATCCCCACACCAAATCCTTCGAGAAGTCTTCCCATGTAGAGGAAAGAGTAATCCTGAGAATGGCAAATGAATCCAATTGGCACCACAGATCAAAGATTGTGCGCTAAGAAAATCATTATATTAGCATCAAACGGTACCATCTTTTAAAACTTACTTTGGCAAATGATATAGCCAGCCATCCAATGATGTTTGGAATAGAAGCAATCATCAAAGACTGCAAGTACAATCATATCACCAATTGTGCAATAAGGGACACGACAGAATATGTTACATAGATAATAACTAGGGATTGAAAAGTTACCCCTTTTCGCCCAATATACTCTGCAATCTGACCACTAGCAATTGCTCCAACCATAGCCCCAACGTTAGAGAGGGACCCAAATATAGAGAACTGATCCAGAAAAATTCCATGTTTAAGACCAAATTGAACAAACATTCACAAAAGGTTTCAAGTAAAAACAAAAACAAATTGAACAAAAATAACGGCAGAAGGAGATAATATTGATCTTATACCTCAGATACAGTCAGGCCCAGATCTTCGGTAATGGCAGATTGAGTTGGAGATGAATATCCAGACTAAAATTTGGGAATTCCGTGAAACAAAAGAAACAAGCACAAAATTCAGTACTTGAACATAGACGGGGCGGAATTGGAAATTGAAACGAATTGCAGATTGAATCTAAGAAAGTAGCATTACGGTAAAACCGAACTGGATAGGACCCAGAGCAACAATCATAACGCAAGCAACGACGGAGACGGCGCTTTCTCGGATGGCAGCTGCGGAGCCCATAATGCTGGATTGCCTTGAACCCATTCCAGAAGCAGACATCCGATACCAACTCCCCGTGTGGAGAAACGGCTTCCTAAGATCCCCGGCCGCCGCTTCATTGTCGCTGTTGGAGCTCATCGTCTCAAGCTCAAGTTCGAAGCTTGAGCGCCAACTGTTCGACAAAATGTCAGAAAGAAAATAGATCGGTCGACAAACGGGCTGTTCAATACAGGAGTAAAAGAAGGAGAGGGGTTATTAGAGGGGGGAAAACACGTAATACGTCGGGTTTATTAGCGCCACATCAGCATCGGGGCTGTCGTCGTCTTCCTCGGGATCACACCTGTAACTGTTACATGTTTATGGGTTGGGTTGTGTGATGAGATGGGTCCCATCCGTTTACATTGACAGGCTGGCATGAACTGTTCGGCGATCAATCTGGACCGTTCGATGAACCGCCATGATTTTAGCCTCGTATTCTTTTCCGGGTGTTTTGGATTTTCTTTTCCATTATTCCTCTGGATTTTCTCGAGGAAATTATATTGTCTGTGATTTATCGAATGATTGAATCACACAATAATAGGGGATACTTGGATGTTGGTGGCTGATCACCTTCTCCTTGTGTCTGCAACCAGCTATGACCACAAAATAAATACACAAACAAATACGGAGTAAATAACAAAATAAACTCTAAAACGGAGTATTCTTTAATTATTAGAGGGGGGAAAACACGTAATACGTCGTACTATTCTTCGCTTGTTGCAATGTCCAGAAGTTCACAATTTTCAAGTATTTATTAAATTTTACTCAAAGTCTGTATTTTAAGGTACTCAAAATCAGTTAATAGCAATATTTATTATTTTAGTTTTTAGTATAATTAATAAAAATGTACGGAGTAATTATTAAGATAAACTAGTATAAATTTTTAAATTTAATAATTATTTACCTCATTTCTAACTAATGAATGAAAAGAATTTAAATAAAATGTCAATATATATAATTTTTAATAATATATCTCGTAACTCATTGATAAATAATTATTTAAATTCTAAAATGATTTTAAAAAAATTAATAAAATTAAAGGTTGAAACGACAAATATTTTTAAAAGTAAATGAGTATAAATTATACTCCTTATTAGTTTTAGGGTCTGTTTGGATCTCTCGATTTAATACATTAAAATGCATTATCTTATATTAAATTATATTAAATTATTAATTTAATATAAGATAATACGAAGTATATTTTAATACATTCTAAACAGAATTCAAACGGACCTTAATAAAAGTATCCATATATTAAGATATTAACAAAATCACAAACTCTTGCTTTAATGAGTTATCCAAAGATTCAATGTTTAAAATTTGGCTGAAAAAGCTAATTTATTTGTTTATAGTTGGAATTTCACTTGATTCAATTTGTGGTACGATTGGTTTTGAGAAAATAAACGACACTTTATGCTTCATGAACCAAATTTTAGTATAGATGGGTGATGTACTGATAAGTGGCAAATTGAAAATAAAATCTTGTTTTCTTGTTTTTGTGCGATTAAATTTTATACGGTGATTTAGACTAAAAGCATATAAAACTCATAATAATATTATTATATGTATTTTTATCACATTTTTTAACAAATATTGTATAAATAAATATAATATAATAAAACAATTGTTGATCGCACACTAAAATCTGTAATCATCCTTATTATTATTACTCCCTCGGTATAAAAATGATTGTCATTCTAGAGTTTGACACACTTATTAAAAAATACAATGATTATCTTATATTTTCATAATTTTTTATAAAAATTATAATTATTTAATAATTCATCTCAATTGTAATCAAGAAACATAGAGAATTTGTATCAAAAGAGCAAAAAAATACAAATTCTAATGTCAAACCTCGTAAGTCGTAACTCACCAACAAATCTATCTATATACTACTACTAAAGCTGCAATTATCTCTATTACGTGTCATTCATCTAAGTATGTCACGTCATCAAATAATTATGTACATTTACATATTCACCCTTATTCTATTTATAATTTATTTTATCTTTTATTTATACAAATTTTCTAAATTATCACCCTAAAATATTTCCATTGTACATGATAATTATGCACTTACCAAAAACATTATTATTATACTTAAATAGTGTCCACAATATAATATGTACGTTAATGGTCCGTAAACTCCATTATAACAATTAACGTTACGGTCCATCCACCAACATACATATAATTATACACTTACCAAAAACGTTATTATCATACTTAATTAGTGTTCATGATTTAATAAGGATGAATAGATTGTACGTAAACTCCATTATAAAGAATACAATATATAGTTTTACTTTAGTGCAGTTTCATTTTAGTGCAGTTTTATTTTTAATAATTAAATAAAATTCCTAATTTATATTTTCTTCTATTAATATAACTTCACAGATCTACCTTCAATTTGCATCATATAATACACCTTATAAATTATTACAATCAATAAATTATCTTTCTGATACATCGTGTTAATTTTCCTATATAATTCCCTTTTATATTTTACATATTATAGATAAATTTAAATACATTCTTAAAATATATGGCCATACCCGTGTCTTGCATGAGACATATGCTAGTTATTACCTAAACACATAAAATGACAATATTTTCTTTTTAAAAAATTATGCTAAAATGACAATCTTTTTTATAGAGAGGGAGTATTTTCTTCATTGAGCTATTGCGGGCCTCTTTTTATGGGCATGTGAATGAAGTATACTGACAACTAGGGGTGTTAAAAAATGGACCGGACCGGTGAAAATACGGTTCGGTCTCCGGTCCATGTTTTTCCAATAATTCGGGTCCGATCCGGTCCAAACCTGGATTTTAACCGGTCCGGAGGATCGAATTTTTTTTAATTTTTTTTATTTATATGTTTTTTTGGAGATTTATATGTATTTTTTTATAAATATTTTTTTAATTTAATAAGTTAAGAGTATATATGTTTTATTACTTTTATAGATATTTTTGTATAGATTTTAAATAAGAATTTAAATTAATTTTTTTGTTAAATAAAATTCGGCCTTAGACCGGAGCGGACCTATCCGGACCGGAAGATACCAATCATATCTTATTCTCTTGTAGCCATACCTTGAAAACCATTGAAAAAATTAACCGCCAGACACATGGTATTATAAATCTCTTTATATTGGGCACAAAAAAAATACACGAAATAATTGAGGAAATTCGGGAAAAAACTGACAACTCACAATTTGTCGAGCTACTTAATTCCTGGTGGGGAATTTGGTTCTACCGAAACCAAGAAAGCTTTGGGATAACAAACAATGACAGAGACCCTATTAAGGACATACCAACTTTCATATACAACCAAATTTATAATTGGAAACAAACAAAGAAATGGAACCCTGACTGTTTGAACACAGACAACATACAAAAAATAACAACACGAATAGAAGACGGCGGAAGGCGAAATGAAAAAAAAACGCCAGAAAATCTCATAAAAATAAATACGGATGGATCCACTAAAATCAATGGAGAATTTAGTTATGGATTTATCATCCGAAATAGCAAAGGAGAACCCTTATTCAGTTTTGGAGAAAAACTAGGTATATCGACCCTCCTAAAAACAGAAATCATTGCGTCCATACATGCTTTAATTAAAGCTCATGACTTAGGCTTTAACAACATCCAAATTAAATGTGATAACCTTACAATTATTAACGTTTTGAACAATCTATGGCACTGTCCTTGGGATATCGAAATCCTCATTTCTGATATCCTTTGTATTTTACAATAGTTTTCTTCAGTGCAGATTGTTTACGTCTTCCGAGAAGCTAATGCGGTTGCGGACTACATTACAAAGCTGACGCATCGAAGTTCCTCAGAAGATCTTAGGAATAATTTAGAACTTATGTTCTCATCCGCAAGGATGCTATAGACTGAGAAACCGTCATCTGACTTTTCTGTCTAATTTTTACCTTATCAAAAAAAAATTATACATGTATTCTCTTTTTTAAAGAGTAGTAATATCATCAATTGAATGTAATGAGATTGCATATAAGGGACATGTGTACATAGCCAATTTATTATTTCAAAAGACTAAATCTCACTAAACTAGGGACTATGATACACTTACAGTAAGGGTAAACAAATTTCCTACACCTTTTGACAAGTGGTAAAATTTTTCTACAGAACATCCATCATTTCCAATAGATATAATACATTTGTCCATTTATATTATAGAATACTCCGTAACAAAATAACAGTAAAATATTTATTTATTGTTATGTCTTTTTAGGTCTTTTCATCTCTTTATTAATTTAATGTGTCAGCTTTTTTTTTGCCTTTTTCTTAGGTGTATTTATGACATTGTTTCTTTCAAGTTACCAACAGGCAACAACCCATTTTGAATGGTGGAATTTTTCATTTATTTTTATCTTTATTCCTAAATGGTCTTCATCTTTCAAAAATGCTTTACCCACTTCAAATTTTTCAAAAAGCTGGAGCATTTGAACCCAATTAAGTCCTTACTCAGATTACTCCTTTCTTCCCCAACCTCTGCTTGATAATCGTCCAGGGCCCAGAAATCCACCGAGTCGGACTCGTCCAAAGATATGATGTCTGCTCGTCCAGCTCCATCTCCGCCCCGAATCCGTACCCGTATCAAAACCCCGCGTCCATCGACCCCGAACTCAGAGGGTAACTCGGCTGAGTCGACTCGGTCAAAGCGGCAGCCACAGCCTCGATCGACGGGAGCCCCTACTGCACTGCCCTCGCCGCATGTCCACGCGCCGCGGTATTCATCTCCCTGAACCCCTCGCCTTCGCCTTCCGCTGGGATCTCGTCGCCAGCGGATGATCGGAGGTCGGAGCCGTCGATGATGTCAAACGACTCTCTGCGGTGCAACTCTAGTTGTTGAAGCGGGATCCAGAAGAAGAAAGAAGATGTAGAATGGGAGAAAGATGATGAAGAATGGGAGAAGGAAGATGAAAAAGAAAGAAGATAAAAAGATAGGAGGGAGAATCCGTAGGTTGAAGAAGAAGTAAGAAAAAGTCACTTTTATTAGTGTTATTTCCAAGAAATAGAAAACAAAATTACCCTTATATCCTTTAAAGTGTAAATAGAAAACAAAATTACCCTTATATCCTTTAAAGTGTAGAAAGTAATTCCTACACAGTATAGGTGTAGTTTTTTCCCTAAACTAGTAAAGAAGAAGCTAAGGTAATTTTTTTTTATAAGGAAAGAATTCAAAATATCAGACATATTTTGGTAGATCGAGAGTCTAAGAGAGGTTCGAAAGTCGGACAGACCGACATGAAACAACCAAACATCAAGATGAGTAAAAGGAGAAGCAAACAAGCAGAAATAAAGAGCTAACATAACCTGGGATGGTCAAAGAGATACACAAACGCGGATTAGAACGAACAAATCTAACAAGGCGTATGATGTGCCGTCGGAAAGCAATCTGCAAGACACTCAACTGGAAATGCGATGAAACACCTGGGCAAAACTCCGACATAAGGAGACCACAGGAATCACAGAACCACGCCTTCGACCTCAATCGAAACAACATCTCGAACCAAAACAAACCAGAGAAAGCCCCACACCGATCATATGCTTCACAATCAACTTTAGAAAGATGATGCTTTGATTTAGTTGATAACAACACAATGAACACACATTTTGGAAGGGAGATGTTTACTCCTTTGATTGTTGTTGTTGATTGTTGTTGAAGAAGAGGTTTACTCCTTTAATTGTTTGAGGATTAATCTCTTTGATTTTTGGGATTTTTTAGAGAGAAGGGAGAGCCCCTTTCTAGAGCTCCTATGGAATAAAAATATCATTCTGATGCCTTTAAAAAAGCCAGTAAGAGTAGTATTTTAAATACCATTATAATATTGGTTAAAAGATCAATTGTGTATAAAATTTCCAGAGGTGGTAAAAAACAATGAAGCATCCAAAAAAGCTATATATGTTTAGACCTGTTGGAGAGGATAATCTCAAAAAGTCAAAAGTCCTAGATGTTGAATTTAAACAAAAGAATCGGAAGCTTTAAAGACCATTTACACACATATTTAAGAAAACGTGGGATGAGATAGTCGGTAAAGACTGAGAAGCAGACTATGAATTGGCGGTAAACACTTGTTACAAAGTTTGTTCTGGCACCAGGAGCTTTAATACAAAAGGATCAAGACATAAGTCCCAATGTAAGGTTTGAATCCCTTGTTGTGATTTATCACCTAGTTTCAGTACAAGTTTATATTTGGTATGAGTAGTCGGTGATGGATAAAGATCCATATTTATAAAAAATTTATTGTTAGAACAAATAACAATTATATAAAAGAATGGACCTCGATTCGAATAAAAGGCATAAAAACCATCCATTATTATCATTTGTTTGCACAAAACCACTCATTATAAAAAAACTTTGTATAAAATCGTCCCTTATTCATATTTTGTTGTAAACAACCACCAAAATAATTATTTTGTAAAATAATCCTATTAAATATACTAAAATACTTAAAATACACTTATCTTTCCTTAACATTTTCTTCTTCTTTTGGTGTACTTTCACCCGAACAAGATAAAACACCTCAAATTTAGAGATGTCATTGGTTCAAACTGTAACCGACCATAATCTTTTCAAAACCTATACAGAAGACCGAACCAAAATAATTCAGTTCGTTCTAATTCCGATTTGGTCCAAACCAGTCTGGACTCGATTATGGACCGATATAATTAACTTTTTATTTGTTTCTTAATGCTTTTGATGACGTAAACATAATAATATTAATAAAATTCTAATTAAGTTATATTTACCTTTTTAGTAGAAAATATAAGTATAATAAAAAATTGGGAATGGAACTCCGGTCATTCTCGTGCGAAATGTGAACATCACATCGATATAAAATATATGCACATGCAAAGAAAATTACAGTACATAACTCATGTGCATTTAGAAAAAAAATTATGCATGTTTTGAGATATATAATTTTTTCCTAATTGTGCACATATTTTATATATTATGTGCATGATTTTTTTAGTGTATAAACTATGAACTACAATTATAGCTAAATTGAATTATTTAACAAAAATAAGGATTGGGGTGGTTGTTTGCAGCAAATAATGAATAAAGGATAGTTTTTTGCAAACTTTTTTTATAATGGGTGATTTGTTGCAAACAAGTATAAATAATGGATGGTCTTATGTATTTTTCCCCAATTTTTTATTCTCTCACTCTTTCCCCACTCTTTCTTCCAATCTATTACTATATATTAAAGCTCTCTCATTTTGAGCTCTTAGAACGATTCTAGCCCCACAAATCTTACGTGTCACTTTATGATAATTTTTCTTTTTTTAATCTTTTATGCTTCTATAATTTAGCTAACTTAATTTTAATTTATCACCAAATATCTAAATAAATTATCTTAACAACCTCTAACAAACATATAATAAAATAATTAATTATGGATTTTTTAAAATTGTATCAACCCATTTTAATCAACATACAACCCCGATTAAATTGTATCAACCCATTTCTTAAAAATCTTATTAGTTATACATCAATATCTTAATATCAAATCTTTTTTTTGTTTGCAAATCAAAATATTTAAATGAACAAATATGAGATTAACATAAATAAGGTGACGATACACATTAAAACAAATATTCATATTTAAGAGGTTGTTATAACTTTGTATTAATATCAATATAAGCACATACAATTAACATGAATCAGATTCTAAGTTTTAGCATTTAGTATTTTCATATAAAAAATTATCTATTTCATATATAATTTAACGATTTAATTTGGGGGTAATAGATAAATTTCTTTTTACAAATAATATTAAAACTTGATTAATATATATTAGCTATATTATCAAAATATTGTGACTCTATGTGATTTTAATTTTATTTATAAATAAGAATTTGTTCAAGTTTGCTTTCAGCTTATTTACTTTCAAAATAAAATTAGATTCTTGATAAAAAGGTGGACTAAATCGTAACAATTAATTTTATTGTTTTGATATTCTCTAAACAAAGTAGTTGGATCACTAGGCATGGATATGGTGATATCTAATTCTCTAAACATGTTATTGATCCGAAATTACACCACGTGACACCCTTCATTAAAACCATCACATGACACTCCCTCATTAAAACCGCAACATGTTATTTTTTCATTTTTTCATTTTTTAAATAAATCTAATTATAAATTAAAGATTAGTATCCTAAACTTTTCACTCCTTTTTTCCTAATTTAAATACATTTCAAGCACAAAGATTACAAATCCAAAATTTTCTAATTATATACAAATCCCAAAATTTCTAATTATATACAAATCCCAAATTTCCTAATTTTATACAAATCCCAAATTTTCTAATTATATACAAATCCAACAAATTTCAATTATATGGATGATTGAGATACGAAATTACTGATCCGAAATTGATTTTAATATCAATATCATCTAGATCTATTTTTAATAATTATTAATATTTTTAATTCAATATATATGACATAAAAACCCGTGCTTGGCACGGGAACTACACTAGTTTGTTTGTAACCGTCCCGTTAGAAGTATTAATTTTGTTTTGTTTAATTCAATAATGTGGCATTAATCATCAAATTTAACTATATTAGTTAGTAAGTATCAATCTCATCGGAAATAACCACTAAAGCGTAATATACTTTTAACAATCCCTTTTAAATCTTCATCACTATGTATATATGATAGTTAACTAAATGTCACAAAATATCTATACAAATTAAAATCAATTTCATTGTTAGTCTAATTAGTGGATTTTCTTAACTATAATATTTGTCCGACCATGAAAGATTACCTAGTGTTATGGATTTTAGAACTGATTAATATGATGTTGTTTCCTATTATATAAGATTATAATTTCCACTTAATATAATTATATATACATTAAAACACGTCGAATATGAGATAAATTTGATCAAAATATGACAACGTATCTATATATTAGTTACCTATTAATTTCATAACTTTTATTATTAGCTTATAAATATAATTTTCAATTTACATAAAATCACTAATAGAGGATAACTTGGATAATTCACTATTTATTACGCCAACTAGGCAACTCCCACTAGTAAGAAATAAGGGTGAGCAAACGGATATATCCGATCTGGTCTGATATGTCGGATATCCGGTAAAAAAATTCACAAAACTCCTATCCGTATCCGCTCCATTTCGGACCGGATATTCGGTAAATATTATCCGGATCGGATCAGATATTCGACTCGGATATCCAAATTATCCGGTTACTAGAAAACCTATTAAAAATTAAATTAAAATTTTTTTTTTTTTTAATTTAATCAAAACTAACAATCCACAAAGTGCAAACTAAATGTCAAATATCACTACCATTTGCAAGTCCCTATAGCTTTTTCAAACAACTTGTCAACTTGTTTAAAGTGAGAATCATAAACGTATATATTAAATAGCAAGAGAAATTGACAAGTGTATATAAAGTTGTAACTTTAACTTATATAATCAAAATTCATTATAACATTTAGTCTTGATAAAATAACATATTTACTCTGTCTAGTGAGGCGACAATTAGTACATGATTTAGGTTTTTAATTTTATAAGAATAATAAGCAAGGTTGTTTTTTTATTAAAAGGAATAAAATAAGAAATATTAAGTGGGTATAATTACTTAACAATGTACAGTACCATTTTGAGATATTAAACATTGTATATTAGTTATAAAAACATATATATTACATATATTAATAGTATCGGATATTATCGGATATCCGGCAAGCAAAATATACCGATTCGTATTCGGTCCAAGTATCCGGAAAAATTACCCGGATCGGATCGGATTCGGATAAAAATTAAACGAATGTTTTCGGATATGAACTTTTAGGGTTCGAATTGACGGATTATCGGATCGGATCGACCGAATCGGATATTTTTGCTCACCCCTAGTAAGAAATATATATAAAACGTGTACCATATGCAGATACAAAGCATGCAGAAGTGAAAAGGTACTCGAATTTCTTCGACAACTTGTCAGTATTCTAATTTTTTACCTTATAAAAAAAACAAAAAAACATGCAGAAGTGAAAAGGAAAAAGATCTTATGCGCGCTGCCGTAGCTGCTAGACACCAAAAAAAACAAAGCAATTTGATCAAGTTAAAACAGCCTGTGTAATTAAAAAATTAAAAAGGGGATGTAGCTCAGATGGTAGAGCGCTCGCTTAGCATGCGAGAGGTACGGGGATCGATACCCCGCATCTCCAAGTTGTCTTCTTTTTTATATTTCTGTCCTTTTCCTTTATGCTTTATCCTCCGAAAATCCATTGGGAATTTTGATTTTGTAATGTATAATTCAGATATTTAACTGAAGTTTTGCTATAAAGTAGTTCTCAAACCTCCATCTTGCAATTTAATTAGGTTTAAAAAATAGAGCGCGCTTAGTTTATTCAATTACATATATACTGCACCAATCTTGTATGTTGGATTTGTGCACTTTAGCATCAAATATTTTGAAATCTTCTGGGAATTGAATACAGTATAATTATGGTTGTTTTGATGAAATTAAGGAGAACCCTAACAAGAAGGAAATTCATTTTTATGTGGAAGTCTGGAACACAATATTCAAATCTATTACAAGTTCTACAGACGGATGCAACAATTACTAATACAAATTAGACCTAATATAACAAAGTCACATAACCAAATTCACATGTTGTTGCATTACTTGACTGGTTTTTACTCTTCACATTCCTTGGCTTCTCTACAGCCTTATCCTCAGAAGCCTGTTAAGGAAAACAAACATCAAAGGAGAATTAGTCAAGCAGTGAAGTAATCTTATAACAACAAAACAATGCTAAATTGCTAATCGATCGAGAACTCAATCAAGTTTAGTTATATCTTATATGAGCTTAGCCAAATGCTCTAATACCAATTGTGTTTTGTTTACAAAAAAGATGATCCAATAAGTTTTGTCAAGAGGGTTGGTTTAATATACCTGGATCTGTATTTCTTATTTGTTGATTTTGATTATGAATTAACGATTTTTCTAACCTATGTCCTAAGGGCATAGGATAAACACCTTATTATGGAAATATTTTGTTAGATTATATCATTTAGAAATTTTAATATTTTTCTTAAAAGAGTTTAAGCATTTCTATTTAGGGAATATATTCTAAAAAAAGAAGTCTTAATCTATGCCTTAGGGCATAGGTTAGAAAAACCTATGAATTAATTAGTTTTATATTAGCCAACTTGCCTGCAGACCTCCAAAAGGTAGGTACATGAGTAGACTAAAATGGAATGTATATAATAATCCATTAAAGGTAAGATTACATTCATGTGAGCCCAATTTGGAAACATTTAGAACATATAAAAAAGGAAAAAGAAAACCTTGTTCTTGAGCATGTAGCAGTGGGTCCCTTTTACTTATAACATTAAGACTAAGGGTGCATTTGCATTATCTTGCATTAATTTTGTGGTTTAAAACAAGCCTAACTTAATTAGGCTGCCCTTAGATTTTCCTTCTCAAGTTCCTTATGTTCACATATCATGTTATTCATGCATTTCTTAATGAAATGTGACACAATGCAAACTTTCAATAAAAAGAATTCTTCACAAAATTAGATAACAATGCTATATTAACCAAAGGACGTTTTGCATGGCTAGCTATGGCTAAAGTCCACATGAGAAATAAGAAACTATCCAGATCGAGTAGTTTTATTTACCTTTCTTCGATCATCACCACGCGCGCGATCTTCCATTGGTTGGAGGATTCCTGTAGGTCGGAATCGGAACTTGTCCAGATTCTATATTCTCTAGATCCTGTACGAGGATGTCATAGTGCATCTTCACGTCCTCCGCCGACTTCCCTCCGACAGCCTTGGCAATGTTCTGCCACCGATCCGGTGTGTCCTTGTCGTACAACGCAAGAGCGTTTTCGAACTGCTTGTTCTGTTTCTGAGTCCAACACGAACCTGAACTACGCGACATTTTCCTAGGATTATGTACTTTCAACTTCACAATGAAACAAAGATTTGATAGAAAGAGTAAACTCAAGTGGAGAAGCTGCACCGCAAATTTCTGCTTCTTATATAGAATGAAGCAAGTTGGAGAATATATATAAATATTTGATTTCATTTCATACAATTGGATGTGATTCTCATTCTTATGACCACAAAGTTGTGGTCTAATTGGAATAATTGGTATCACTAGACAGCCACTTCCACAATTTTATTTTATTTTTTGTTTCTTTTTTCCCCTTTCTATAATGTTATTAGTAGCATGAACAAGTGGGCTGTTTTTTGATAATATTATCAGCTGGTGGATGAGATTCCTAGCTACTTGATCAAGATTTGTGTGCCTGAACCCACACTAATCAGGTTTAATATTCTTGATATCTTTTTTTGGTTAGGGTGACCTGCATTTTCATTATCATTTTAGAGCTCTTAATTTTTTTGGTTAGGTTTAATATTCTTGATATCTTTTGTTGGTGTACATTTAGTAGTTAGATTAGCATGTGAGTGTTTAACTGATGCCACAGGCAGAGCCATCAGTTTATAGAAGGTTTTCCTAGTGCTGTGCAGAGCTAATTTCACATGCCAATTAGAATCAGGGATTACATATCTTCCACTTTAATGACTTCTGTAATGAAATTTAAAATCATATCTTAATCAAGAATAATGCTTTTTATCATGAAGATAATAATTTTTATGCCAAAAAAAAATGTAAAATGACATGGCACAATCTAGGGCATATTTGTGGAGCCCAGAGAATTTCAATTCTTCCTGGATGCTTTTTTCTTTCTTTAATATTGACCCTACTGCACATTTTATAACCTATGTATTCTCTAAGGAGAGAAGTTGCCTAACAACTTGCACATTTTTGTAAATGTTGCTATAAGTTGTCTAATAGGTTTAAACCTTTGTAAATTCCTAATATGGAGAAGAGAATAAGGAGAGTTTATTCTTTGTTAATGGGCTCTGCAGTAGACTTGAAGTGTGCAAGAGATAATTTTTCAAATGATATCAGTTTCTTTTCATTCAAGGAAGGGTTGGTTTTAATCACACTTCTTCAAGCATCTACTTGTTTTTTTGGTAAATGACAGAAATGTTCATTTCAAGTATAAGCTTATTCGGTTTTATGTGGATTTGTTGTAAGTTCAATTTGGATAAAAGACAAGAAAGTTTCAAATGTTGTCATGTTGAAACAAGTTGGCTGCACATGTTTACATGTCCAATTAGGAAATGCAAATATTCATTTGGTGTTTATGAATGTGTGTGCATATTTGTATACAATTCTGTACATACTGTATCTTTGCAATATGATTGATTCTGTGACCCATATCAAAAGGTGATCCATTCAGTCTAATATGCTGAGAACCAATTTAAAAGGCAAAATTTCAAAAAAAAAAAAAGGTTTTTGGAATTTCTAATGTACTACTTCTCAGATAAAGTGATGCTTTATGTTCAAGCTTTTGTGTTGTCCTGTAGTGCCCTCCCCTGTACTTCAAACATACAAATCTGGCTACAAACAACTTCAGTAATTGTGAGAAATCAGGCATAGAGGGTATATATTTTTTCTTTGTAATGAAATGTTCCTTAAGATAAGATGATAAATGTACCAATTCCCATGATCAGAATCATTTGGTGTCATTTTAACTTCAAATTGAATTCACCAGTAAATATTTATTTATCAATCTAATTACAGTATATTCTCATAGATTGGATTTGTTTCACTTTTCCCCATCTAGATTTGTGAAGATCTTCCATGGACAATATCACAACTTGACACTGCTTACCTTTTTTTTCTTGTCTTTTTACATTGCTCATCTTAAATAGCTTTGTTATTGTTCCAGTAATGAATATATGATCACTGCAAACTGACTTGAAAACAGTATACAATTACAACAATAAGACATATTTGTTCTTCCTAGTAGTAATCTCCTTTGATGAACTCATTAAGCCTCTTCACTTCTCCACTTTGCTGCTCCACCACCGCTTTGACAACATCTTGAATTGAAAGCATCCCAACTACCTTCCCATTGATCACTGGAACATGCCTTATATGATTCTCTGTTGACAATCAAGAAACAAAATTAAAGCTCTTGTAAGTATGCTTGCTAGCTCTATTATACTGAAAGTGCTGTAGAGTGCAAGTATTGTCACCAGTCATTAGCTGCATTGCTTGAAGAACATTCATATCAGAAGTCACTGTTATCAACTTGCTCTGTATCATCTCACAATTGGTCAAACAATCTTCAAAATGTGAACCAAAATGTGTACAAAAGAAAGGCAGAAGATGCTACCTCATCAGTCATGATCTCACCAACTCTTGTATATTGAGCTTCTCTTCCCTCTGCAGCTACTTTCCTGAGGTAATCTCTTTCAGTGATGATCCCTGCTATTAGTTGCTTGTCTCCTGGCTTTAGAACAACCAAGGAACCGACGTTATGTTGTGCCATCTAAGAACATTATATTGGTATATATGTTAGGCCATATCCGGGTTAAGACGAATCAGATGGAAAAAAAAAACATTGTTGGTGTGTATGATGTTACTTTCTTGACAGCATCAAGGACAGTGTCATTGGTGTGACACCAGAGCCAAGACCCGATGTTCTCTCCATCTTTGATCATGAGCGCGTCCTCTACTTTCGTGTTTTCCAATCCTTTTTGGTGGAAAGAAGGTGGAGAGACGACACAACCAGGGCGAAAGAGCTTCTTCACCTGAGCTGAATCTCTTCTAAGGGAGCTCTGAAGTGCTTGCAATAGGCCTTGCATTTTCTTTGAGCTAGTAAGGCAAAGAAGAGAAATAGATTGATGGAATTGAGAAGATGATAGAGATTAGTGTTAATGGGTCATTAAGATGATATAAGATGCTTGAATGCCTTGTTAGGCATGAGTTACTTTGCAAAATATGTGTGTTGCATGGTTCTTTTCTTGATCATTTGGATGATGGGCATTTTGAGGAAGAGTTTTGTCTTTGCAGAATTGGTTTCCTTGGTAGATTTCCTTGTCTTTGCTTCTGCATTAGGGATAGCTCACTTGGCTTTGTATCAATTGTTGGCAATCAAGCATGTTTCTTGTGTGGAGAAAATCTCTATTATATTGAAAGGCATATATCAAATGACGCAGGAAAACATGAAAGTTTGTTGCAAGTACGATGTTGAAAGCTATACTAAGATCTGCTCAAGGGGAAAAATACAAGTGTAAGGTATAAGACACAGAATAATCTCTTGGTTGTCTCCAGACAGAAGCAAGGAATTAGCAAAAACCCCTAAGGAGAAACAAAATGCCTGCAAACTGCAATCACTAAACAAAAATGTGAAGGCTTTCCAAGGTATCAAAAAGGCAAACTTTTATATACATCTTCTTAGCACAAGGCAAAGCCATCACCATCACCATCTTGAGCAAATTAACACATTTAAAAACTTACTTCACATTAGCTTCCTAATATCTCTATATGGCAGATCAGAGACAGCCATTCCGGTTTCGTCTTCCATGGCTACCACCAACAGCAACACCAGCACCACCACCAGCCCCCGCACCTGCACCTAGTCGTCCTGTGGCTGAACCTCGGCCTCCTAGACAGCCTGCAGCTGCACCAACACCCGCACCTGTACCTGCTCGGCCTCCTAGGCAGCCTGCAGCTGCAGCTGCACCAACACTTGCTCGTCCTGTGGCTGAACCGGGGCCTCCTAGACAGCCTGCAGCTGCACCAACACCAGCACCTGCTCGTCCTGTGGCTGAACCGCAGCCTTCTAGACAGCCTGCAGCTGCACCAACACCAGCACCTGCTCGTCCTGTGGCTGAACCGCGGCCTTCTAGACAGCCTGCAGCTGCACCAACACCCGCACCTACACCTGCACCTGCTCGGCCTCCTAGGCCGGCTGCAGCTGCACCAACACCTGCACCTGCTCGTCCTGTGGCTGAACCGCAGCCTTCTAGACAGCCTGCAGCTGCACCAACACCAGCACCTGCTCGTCCTGTGGCTGAACCGCAGCCTTCTAGACAGCCTGCAGCTGCACCAGCACCTGCACCTGCTCGTCCTGTGGCACCGCAGCCACCTAGACAGGCTGCAGCAGCACCTGCACGCCCACCCTTCCGCCCATCAGGGGTGGGCCCCACTCAACCGCCACCTTCTACTCCTGCACCTACACCTGCACCACCAAAGGCTACAGAGCAAGCTTCTGCTCCTAAACCAACTTCACCACCAAAGACTGAGCCACCTTCCAAGCCCATTGCACCAACACCTCTTCAACCTGCACCACCAAAACCCGGGTCACCCAAAGAAGCTAAAGCCACCACTTCTAGACCCATCTCGCCGCCAAAACAACCACCAATGCCGCCCTCTCCATCTGGGTCACCAGCAAGGCGAAAACCCTCCTCACCCACTTCGTCTTCTGCAGCGAGCCCACGAGAAAAGGCACTAACAAAACCCCATAACTCACCTAAAAGAGAGCCTTCTCCAGCCTTGGCTGATCAGAGCTCACCCTCTAAGAAAGAGCCAGAAAAGCCAGAAGCCCAACCACATACCACAGTTGCATCTGAAAATGCATCAGACTCTAGTAGACAATCTCAGACTGAGATGGTCTCTGATGAAGTGGTATCCCCAAATCCATCACCCAATCCAATTCAAAATGGAGATCCTACAAAGAAGGAAGTCACAGAAGTTCCTGAATCAGAAACTGTACTACATCCAGTGGAAGTTGTTCATAGAAAGGAGATGATCACCAAATCTGGAGTTGGTCAAAGACCAGCTCAAAAACTAGGCAAGCCTCATCATAACCACAAACCAGCTGCAGAGAAAGCTCCTTCACAAAAAGAGATCAAGGAAGACATATCAAAGTTTGTGCAAAAGCTAGGCACTGGCCAAGGAAAACAAACCCTAGATGGTGACAAGCAATTAACTGTAATTACTCTGGCTGGTGAAAACAGAGGAGCTGCAATGACTCTGAGCAATGAATCAAGTAAAAAGGAGAGCTCCATTCACATTCACAGAGGCTACAGAGCAAACCCAGATGAGGGCGTCGAAAACTCCACAGATGGCGAAGAGGATTCCAAGACTGATGAGGAAACCGCAACAAAGGCGTATATAAACAGCAATGTGCAGGGCATTAACAACTCTCTGTTGTTCAACGGCTCTGTTTCGACAATGAATCCTGGTGTTCGGTATGTTCGTAATTACAATACGCCGGAAACTAACAAGGGAAGAAGACATGATCAAGAGGGGATTTACGCGACGGCGAGTAAGGCTGAATTCAGTGGGACCCACTCTGAGATGCTCGCCTATGCACCAACTGTGAGGAGAAGATGTCTCAGAGGCCTTTTGATGGAGTCTAGTGACTCTGATACAGAGAAGCCACGGCGCCATGGCTGTCGCTATACATGCAAGGACAAGAACAAAGATGCAAATGTTGATATTCTCTGAAAAAATGGGTCTTTATCTAAGAATAAGGGCATAAATATGTGCCAGCAATGTTGTAATGAATGGTTAGGTTGATTGTGTGTTAAGCAGAGAAAGCAATATTGCTATATATGCTGCACAAGATTGTATCATTTATAACAAGCTCGTGTTTATTTAGCACTGTAATTCTAATCCATTTCAACATAACATTCATATAACAACAGGCTTCAAAAATCTGAAACCCTAATCATGAATTTTGAACTTGTTCTTCATGGAACCCAGTTCCTATTCATTTTCATAAACTGCTAAAGATTCAACGAAAGACGACATAGTGACGTATCATCTGCTGTCGTCGTAGTGCCACGTAGAATTTCCCGTTGCGAATTTTAATTTTTTGGGTGTATTAATTTCGCTTAAATAGTACTCACTCTCTCACATAATATAATACCTGATTCCCTACAGTTTGAAGAAACTTTTCAAGATTTCTTCTAAGAAAAAATATAATCACGTGGGTATTGTAGGATTCGTCTCAACGAATACTTTGATAATATCAGAAAATTATAATTTTTATTAATATGTAATTAAAGATATTAATGATACAAAACTCGCATCGGCAAATGTGCCCAATCAAACTAGACACTATATTATGGGACGGATGGAGTACTCCGTAGTGTGTACCCGCGTTAAGACTTAATTTTTTTTAATAGCGATATAATTGAATATAAATTTTATATACATATATACCATTTAAATTTAAGATAAGATCATTATATCATATAAGGTAAGTATTGATATGTAGTTATCAACATAATGATATAAAATAAAAATAAAAGTATGTAAAAGAAACATGTAAAATGAGTTAATTGTAATGATAGGATAATAATCTTATATCATTATATATATAGTTATATATGAAAACTATATCATTTATGTTTGGATTCTCTAGTTATAATTTTCGTCTTGAAGATTTGATGTGTGTCTTGAATATGTAGTAGGGAAGGTTTTGGATTGAACAATGGGAATCAAATGACACTTGGATAATTTATTTCATTTGATAGTTGGCATCATAGACCCGTCGGAGGTAGACTTTCATTGGTAATTCATTCGCATCTGCATTTATATAGATTTCTTTTAAAAATATATATGAATCCTTAATGTCAATATTTTGATTAAAAAAATAGTTTGATTGGATTTTGTTTTAGAAAACAAATATATAGATTTTGTAAATTATATTTTCTTTTGAGGGTAAAATAAATCAAACTTATATGTTTGATAAATTAGTAAATATTTAGTACGTAACAGTTAATATAAGAAGTGATGATAGTATTGGGTATATAAATTGTACAATTAATTAATTTAATATAACTTTCCCTTCCTTTTTCATAACCGTTTCACGTAAAAATCATGATTGTACATAATTTGGTTAGTGTTACAATTAGTTTTTAAAAAGTTGAATTTATTTTTTGGAGAGAAAAAACATATTAAGGAAGTGACGTACATTAATTATCTATCTTGAAAACCAATTTATTGATAACAGGTTTTTGTCGTTATAAAAACTGTTATGCAAAATATCCAAACAAACACTAAATCGTAGTCCTAGGTAAGTAAAGGTCGAATCCACAGGGAGACGAATTCTATCTTAGTATGCAAATTATGTATTAATCCAAAGCAACCAAAGGGGGGTTTTGTGAGTTTTAGTAACCTAAGCATGCAAAAGTTGACAAGCGAAAGAGTTGATTAAATCAGTAATGGGAAAATCACTTAGTCAAACAACATCCACTATTCGTATGACAAGTTGATCCTAGATACTCATTCAAAATCTCATTTTCAGATATAACTAATAACACAACCAGATACTATTAGCACTAACTAATTAAACAACCCTGAAACTATCAAGATTCAGTTTAACAGCAGCGTTAAGAATAGGAATATAGTTGGATACAATTCTAGCATAAAACAATCAGATATTATCCTAGAATGTAAATAAGTTCTCTTCTGCATAAGACTAGTACAACCAGATACTAGTACGATGCAGTTGCTACTCTGAAATAGATATGCTCAACCAGTAACAATCTAGATCTAGCAATAGATCAATAACGACAAACCCTAGTTGCGTCCAAATAGAGATTATCAATATTAATCATAAGCAACTTAAGCAAGAGAAAGATAAAATCCATGCAATAGATTAAGAACGAGAATCTCACAACTTTATCAAAACGAAAGCTTCAGCGTCTGACTAAACCAAGGAGGCTTAGTTCTTCATAACGTAGAAAGGAAAATTAGAGTTTCAGAGAGTTTAGAAGATGATAAGATAGGCAAACAAGCCTTTTTTCTACCCTAATATACTAAAGGAAATATAAATTCTAAATTAATCTAAAACAAAATAATAAAATAATAATAATTAAACAAATGAAAACATGGAAATTAATCCCGTAATCTCGGCCTTGAATCTCGCGTTCAGCAGCTGCTCGGCATCACGTGATGGCCCACACCATCTCGGCAGACATCTCGGCTTCAACAAAGCACCAGCTCGGCCCACTTTTTCGGCCCAACTTCAACCAGCAGCAACACGCGGCCCATTGCATCTTCCAATTGCTTCGCTGACGTCATGCACCGTCATCATCCTCCAATTCATTTCGCTTGCTTCCAATTTGACGCGGCTTCTCGCGTGGGTTCAGACTCCAATTGGGCCTTCTCCAGCATTGCTTCACGGCCCACTCCAACAAACACATGCCCAGCAAATCATGCTCGCCCATGTCATCATGACGTCACCTCCCGCTGTTCTATTTCCGCTTCAGCTCTCCGCTTTCCTTCACGCGGCATTTCACGTGGCCACGCCTTCAATTTGGCCTTTTCCTCTTCACGGACCCAACAATCACGTGGCTTTTAATTAATCACCAAACTTTACCCTCACACGTCATGTACATGAATGTGTCTAAATCTATTCGAATGGAATCAATAAAATCTCTAATGACTCTTACTTAAGCCCTACAAAATAGTGCTTATCATTTATCCAACAATTTAATTTATGAAAGATATAGCTTGAAAACCAATTTATTAATTAATGATCATGGAATATTTCCTAATATTTGATATCATTTTGAGTATGTATAGTATAGCTTGAAAACCATTTTGTAAATAATCATGTAAGATTTACTAATATTTGATATGATATATGACTTTGAGTAGGTAAAATCAATCAGACTTATATTTTGGTAGATTTTTAGTATGTAATTTTGGTAGATTTTTAGTATGTAACATTATACCTTATGTGATGATACTCCTATATGCAATTGTACACGTATAGAAGATGTTATTTATTCTAAAAAATTTATGTCATAAGAATATATACACTCATATACCTTGCTGTAAAAAAATGATAAAATTTAAATTTGCATGCATGTCGTAAAACAATATACACACTGTATACCTTGCTGTAAAAGTGATAAAATTTAAATTTGCATTCGTGTCGTAAGAAAATATACGCCTGTATACCTTGCTGTAAAAATTGATAAAATTTAAATTTGCATTAGTAAAAAAATAAACACCCGTATACCTTGCTGTAAAAAGTGATGAAATTTAAATTTGCATACATGTCGTAAAACAATATACATCTGTAAACCTTGTTGTAAAAGTGATGAAATTTAAATTTGGATTTGTGTCGTAAGAAAATATCCGCATGTATATCTTGCTGTAAAAGTGATAAAATTTAAATTTGCATACATGTCGTAAAACAATATACCTTATTGTAAAAAGTGCGGAAATTTAAACTTGCATTCGTATCGTAAGAAAATATTGAGTCTTAACAAATACTTGTAGCCTCTCACAATCTACGAAATTGTGCAAGACTTGTAAATCTAGAAAAAGTGCAAGATCTGTACCCCTAGAAAATATCCAGAATAAAAAAAAGTTGTAGTAGATGTATCTTTTTGCATTGGAAGGAAGAATAATGCTAAATCATGAAAGAAAGAAATGGGAGCAAAAGAGAGAAGATAAAAGATGTCGTGCTTGGGGGAACGGTTTTAGATAGTGTTTTTCAGTTTTGGGTTTCAAAGGAGCAGGGAAGAGAGGAGTAAAAGAAAATATAAGAAGAAAAAGACTTAAAAAGATAACATGTGGCGTAATTGTGGGGGAGAGGAAGGGGTTTGAAAGAAAAAATACGTCATATATATCTTACTGTAAAAACATTTATTATGTGCATTCCTACTATAAGAAAACATACGTATTTCTTACTGTAAAAACGTTTACTATGTGCATTTATATTCCTGATATAAGAAAAAATACTTTTCGTATATCTTACTGTAAAAACATTAACTATGTGCAATCCTGATGTAAGAAAAATTGCATCTCGTATATCTTATTGTAAAAACGTTAATTATGTGCATTCCTGATGTAAGAAAAGCGACGGGGGCACCGGGTGGTGTGAGAGGTGGCGGATGTCACCGAAGATAGGAGGCCATAAGAAGAGAGAGTGATCACGATGTTGTTGGTCAGAGCAGCCAGACGATGAGAAGAATGGAAGACCGACCAGGAATTGAAGGTTGCAAATATAGAAAGGAAGAAATTTCAATAGAAAAAGCAAAAAAGTAAGGTAGAAAAGAAAATATTATTATAACCTTTTGCTTTTTGGAAGTTTAAGATTGTTTTCTTATACAACGTGTAAACGTACTTTTGTCCAAACCTTACGGTCCTGCCTTGTCAGCTTTCTTTTTAGAAGCTTTTTATTATCTCTACTCGTTGCTTCCCTTTATCTTGCCTGACAACCATCCTATTCTTTTCACCTTGCTTGTTGGGTTTCACCGCAGTAAACTTTTATGGCAGGAAGTTGAAGAGGAAAGGGTGCAACTGGCGCAAAAGTTATTGGGTTTGTGTATAAGCATTCTAAAGGTGAATGACACTATATTACAACAACTAGTTATGATTATTTGTAGCATTTTCTTACATTTTTGTTGTGGGTTGGTGAAAATTTGCAGGCTACTGGAGTCAAGAAAGCATCGTCAGATATTAGCGTCGCATCAACTGAAGAAGTACTTGAGCAGCTCAGGAGTAAATTCACCTCCTTGGAGAGGGAGTTGGAAAATCTGAAATTGAAGGTAATGGAAGTGAAACCTATGCCTTATTTATGTTCTTCAGAATCATTCTTAAGGTGTTATAATGCACCTTCGTTTTGTCATTTTTATCTTTTGGCAACTGCAAAATTAAATAGCCATAATTTGGAGGCTAGGAACTGATAAGGTTCATTAGATGTCATTTTTATCTTCTTTTTCCCCTTCCTCTTGTTTCTCCTATTCTCCCTTGCCTAACCCAAATCTTTCGGATCTCCAACCCCAACTCACTATTGAGTACATTGTTAGTGTAGGGTTCAAATAAGGTTTATTAGATGTCAAATAACATATTTTTAATGTGCAAGATATGTAAATTTTATTTTTTCTCTTTGAGCTTCTGTTAATGAGGTCTAATACATCATCCCTCTCATGCTGATTTTAGGTTTCATATTGTTGTTGCACCCTTGGAACGATTAAAAACATTACGGCAGGTTACAAGTACTTGATTTTCTGGTTTCTCTTGGAGACTGTCAATGATGCTTGTTGTCTGTACTTGATGAATGATAGAAGTATGTTTTGTCAATTAAGATTTTTGGTGTTTTGTCATGTATTAGACTACTAGACTCCTATCCCTTTAGGCCTTTAGTTGTCTTCATATTACTCACATGTATGCTTATTAACTTGTACAAACATATATTTGTGTGGCTTTACTTGTATATTTATCGAAGAAACATCTTTTCTCACAGTAACAACTGCTGTAACTAATTAACTTTAGGGTCAATTATTGAAAATCACCCGTTGAATGAGCCATATTGCCCAAAACTACCCCTTTAAATTGATATTAACGGAAACCACTCGTGTTTTACATGCCGTTAAACAATCACCACCCTATCCCTGACTCCGTTTGAAATTCGCTAAGTCCGGTCCCACAAGTCTTTTTTCTAAATATTTAATATGAAATAAAATTTAAAAGTAATTAAAAAAAGTAAAATTAAAAGACCTAAATTTGGGAAGAGCTTGAAGGAGGGGAAATTTCAAAAAAAATGGGATGAATCGTCCACCATTAACACTCCTATGTTCTTAACCAAAAAAATTGGGAAGAACTTGAAGGAGGGGAAGATGCTGAAAATGGAGGATTTGAAGGAGGGGAAGAAGCTGGAAATGGGAAGAGCTTGTTACAGAGGACCCCGATTCAACTCTGATGAAGCTCTCTCGGCCGCTTGCGGAGCCTCTAGGGGAGTAAAACTCCTCCTCGTCCTATTGAACGACGGAAATCCCCTCCAGGTTTGGCCTCATGCTCTGGCAAGCGAGCGGAGGGAGCGACTGGAGATCCGGCGAATCAAGCTTCCTCGACTTGAAGCCTCCAACTCCGTCACCTCCTCGCCTGGCAGCACCGCCATTGTTTTTGCGAACAGATCTTTTGAATTTCACTTTTTTTAATGATAGAGAAGGGATTGGATCTGGAGGAGGAAAATGACCAAAATTTGGTTGGATATGCAACAATGACAGTGCTGTCAGGCATCGGAGGACGAAGGAACGGATATGGGCATATCTGGTTAGATCTAGGCATGGATTGGATCTGGAGGAGGAAGACGACCAAAATTTGGGTCTTACTTTCTTCTTTTTTCTTTTTACTTATTTGTTCTTGTTTTAAATTTTCTTTTATTTTAATTAAAAAAAACAGAAAAATACACGTGGGTCCGGGCTAAACGGATTTTAGGACGGAACACAACGTTGGGTGGTGATTTTGTAACGACGTACGTAATTTGGGTGGTTTCCGGTAATATCGATTTATAAGGGTGGTTTTGAGCAATATGGCCTATTAACTTTAATAGATGATCACATCGAAACTATTGTATTTTGTAGTTTGTTCTTATATTGCTAGCTTCCTGACTTTTGATCGTAAATTTGAATTGTTATGCTTAAAGACATCCTAATACATTCTCAATTGGTTTGTCTTGCCTTTTATCTTAGACCGTATGGTGGTATTCATCACATTGCGATCAATTTCACCAACATTAACCATGGTGAACTTTGTAAGCAAGAACAAACTTATCATTTCTTTGTTGCTTTTGTAAGGAAATCAATTTATTCTCACCATTCTTTGTTCTTTCTGAAGGAAAAAATTAACATATTATTTTCTCCTTTTTGATCCAGAGTGCACCTACTCGCGATCGTCCGGATTGGGAATGGAGAGGCATGTTAACCGAGAAGGATCAGTTTAAAATTTATAAATGCATCATTGATGGAATGGTGATCTACCACGCTTTGGTTACAAAGGATGTCGATCCCCGGGTTGACATTCATCATCTGAAAAGAGTTTGCACCCAACTACAGTTGTTGTGTCCAATTGAGAAAATCTCTCATGAAGAGAATGGAGTATTGATAATGATGTTATTATATAGACCTTTCCGCAGACTAGGCCATTACCTACGCAAAGTCGTCGAAGACAGTGGTTTCGCCAATGCGGTGCGAAAGATCATCCTAGGCTTGAACAACTTGCACAAGAATAACTATGTTTCGTGGCTTCTTAAAAGCACTGTGATGGTAGTGCAAGATGACAGAGAAGGTGGGCTTTTGTACGTCAATCCGGAGTTAGAATATCCACTGCGACAATCCGGAGTTGGAAAATTCGGAGTTGGTCACACTACTCGAGTGTATGAAGGTTGCAAGCTCTAAATCTCAACATAGTCGTCTACTCATTGCTTCGTATTTCATCTCTTCCCACGACATGGTTTTTTCATACATCGGTAAAATCTATTTAAGAATGTGCAGTTGTCACGAGTTTAAGAAGGAAGTACTGTCATAGTGTTGCCTTTGGGTACGGATTGTCGGATGAAAATCAAGAATAGCAGCTATGAAGAAATAACTGAACTTTGGTCGCAAAACAAGGAGCAAAGTCTTAATGATTTTCAAGTGATACACTTTGCTCGCACTTGTGTTGAGCATGCATAACGTGAATGGAAAGAAAAGTGCGGACCGAACGGTGTTATCATATCTAAGCTTCTCCTAAACGTCTCTTTTGATTTCTGCAGTTGCATTACTTTTCTTTTTGGTGAAAAGCAGGTGCATTACTTATTGCATATTTTCCAAAGGACATGCTGTTTTGGGTGTCATGTCTATTCAAGACTAGAATTGTCCAGTTTACCCCCTTGCTTCCCTTTATCCTGCCTGACAACCCCCTAGGGATTTGACTAGGATTGTCGTAGGTTTATCCCCACTGTAGGATCCGATCTTCCTCTTGATCAACGGCTAGGGCAGCCTTCTCCTTGTTGGGTTGGAAGCTTTTTTATTATTTCTACATGCTGCTTCACTTTATCTTGCTTGTTGGGTTGGAAGCAACTTTTCCTTGCTTTTGGAGGCACGCCGGCGCCGGTTAGGGTTCATCCATAGCTCGGGAGGAAGTTGAAGAGGAAAGGGTGCAACTGGGTTTGTGTACAAGCATTCTAAAGGTGAATGACACTATATTACAGCAACTAGTTATGATTACTTATAGCATTTTCTTACATTTTTGTTGTGGGTTGATGAAAATTTGCAGGCTACTGGAGTGAAGAAGCACTTGAGCATGCACAACGTGAATGGAAAGAAAAGTGCGGACCGAACGTGTTATCATATCTAAGCTATTGTCAACGCCACAAGAGTTTATGGATGAAATTGATAGATGGACTCCAGGAATTATGAACCGTGTGTTTAAGAAAAGCTACGAACCTGTTGTCCCTAGGAGGATTCGGATTCTCGATGAGTAATGAATGTCATGTATTTTTCCAGTCTCTCCTGCTTTGTGCAGTAATGAGGAAGAATCATCTTTTTATCAATTGTTTTTCTCTATAGGTGTTGCTTTGTTAATGGGAATTCTTGGCTAGGTATATTGAGCAAAAGTCACGCACATAAAAAGTCATTGAAGTTTGTCACTGTCTTTCTTTTGTTTGTATTGTTATGATATTTTCCAGCATTAGAAGAACCCGATTTTATAATTTAAATTTTATATGACAGAGAAGGTGGGCTTTTGTACGTCAATCCGGAGTTGGAAAATCCAGAGTTTGTCACACTACTCGAGTATATGAAGGTTGGAAGCTCCAAATCTCAACGTAGTCGTCTACTCATCGCTCCGTATTTCATCTTTCCCCACGACATAGTTTTTTCATACATCGGTAAAAAACTATTCAAGCCTGTGCAGTTGTCACGAGTTTAAGAAGGAATTATTGTCGCAGTGTCGCCTTTGGGTACAGATTGTCGGATGAAAATCAAGAATAGCAGCTATGAAGAAATAACTGAACTTTGGTCACAAAACAAGGACCAAAGGCTTAATGATTTTCAAGTGATACACTTTGCTCACACTTGTGTTGAGCATGCACAACGTGAATGGAATGAAAAGCGCGGACCGAACGGTGTTATCATATCTAAGCTATTGTCAACGCCATAGAAGTTTGTGGATGAAATTGATAGATGGACTCCAGGAATTATGAACCATGTGTTTAAGAAAAGCTACGAGCCTGCTATCCCTGGGAGGATTCAGATTCTCGATGAGTAAAGAATGTCAAGTATTTTTCCAGTCTCTCCTGCTTTGTGCAGTAATGAGCAAGAATCATCTTTTTATCAATTGTTTTTCTCTGTAGGTGATGCTTCGTTAATGGAAATTCTTGGCTAGGTATGTTGAGCAAAAGTCATTGAAGTTTGTCGTTGTCTTTCTTTTGTTATGATATTTTCTAGCATTAGAAGAACCCGGTTTATAATTTAAAATTTATATGACATAGAAGGTGGGCTTTTGTACGTCAATCCGGAGATGGAACATCCACCGCGTCAATCCGGAATTGGAAAATCCGGAGCTAGTCACACTACTCGAGTATATGAAGGTTGCAAGGTCCAAATCTCAACGTAGTCGTCTACTCATCGCTCCGTATTTCATCTCTCCCCACGACATGGTTTTTTCATACATCGGTAAAATCTATTTAAGCATGTGCAGTTGTCACGAGTTTAAGAAGGAATTACTGCCGTAGTGTCGCCTTTGGGTACGGATTGTCGGATGAAAATCAAGAATAACAGCTATGAAGAAATAATTGAACTTTGGTCGCAAAACAAGGAGCAAAGGCTTAATGATTTTCAAGTGATACACTTTGCTCGCACTTGTGTTGAGCATGCACAACGTGAATGGAAAGAAAAGCGTGAACCGAACAGTGTTATCATATCTAAGCTATTGTCAACGCCACAAGAGTTTGTGGATGAAATTGATAGATGGACTCTAGAAATTATGAACCGTGTGTTTAAGAAAAGTTACGAGCCAGCTGTTCCTGGGAGGATTCAGATTCTCGATGAGTAATGAATGTCAAGTATTTTTCCAGTCAATCCTGCTTTGTGCAGTAATGAGCAAGACTCATCTTTTTATCAATTGTTTTTCTCTGTAGGTGTTGCCTCGTTAATGGGAATTCTTGGCTAGGTATATTGAGCAAAAGTCATTGAAGCTTGTCGATGTATTTCTTTTGTTTATATTGTTATGATATTTTCTAGCATTAGAAGAACCCAGTTTTATAATTTAAATTTTATATGACATAGAAGGTGGGCTTTTGTATGTCAATCCGGAGTTGGAATATCCACCGCGTCAATCGGGAGTTGGAAAATCTGGAGTTGGTCACACTACTCGAGTGTATGAAGGTTGCAATCTCCAAATCTCAACGTAGTCGTCTATTCATCGCTCTGTATTTCATCTCTCCCCATGACATGGATTTCTCATACATCGGTAAAATATATTCAAGCTTGTGTAGTCGTCACGAGTTTAAGAAGAAATTATTGTCGCGGTGTTGCCTTTGGGTACGGATTGTCGGATGAAAATCAAGAATAGAAGCTATGAAGAAATAACTGAACTTTGGTCGCAAAACAAGGAGAAAAGGCTTAATGATTTTCAAGTGATACACTTTGCTCGCACTTGTGTTGAGCATGCATAACGTGAATGGAAAGAAAAGCGCGGACCAAACGGTGTTATATCTAAGCTATTGTCAACGCCACATGAGTTTGTGGATGAAATTAATAGATGGACTTCAGGAATTATGAACCGTGTGTTTAAGAAAAGCTACGAACATGCTGTCCCTAGGAGGATTCAGATTCTCAATGAGTAATGAATGTCAGGTATTTTTCCAGTCTCTCCTGCTTTGTGCAGTAGTGAGGAAGAATCATATTTTTATCAATTGTTTTTCTCTATAGGTGTTGCTTTGTTAATGGGAATTCTTGGCTAGGTATATTGAGCAAAAGTCACGCACATAAAAAGTTGTTGAAGTTTGTCGCTGTCTTTCTTTTGTTTGTATTGTTATGATATTTTCCAGCATTAGAAGAACCCAGTTTTATAATTTAAAATTTATATGACAGAGAAGGTGGGCTTTTGTACGTCAATTCGGAGTTGGAAAATCCAGAGTTGGTCACACTACTCGAGTATATGAAGGTTGGAAGCTCCAAATCTCAACGTAGTCGTCTACTCATCGCTCTGTATTTCATCTCTCCCCGTGACATAGTTTTTTCATACATCGGTAAAAAATATATTCAAGGCTGTGCAGTTGTCACGAGTTTAAGAAGGAATTATTGTCGCAGTGTCGCCTTTGGGTACGGATTGTCGGATGAAAATCAAGAATAGCAGCTATGAAGAAATAACTGAACTTTGGTCACAAAACAAGGAGCAAAGGCTTAATGATTTTCAAGTGATACACTTTGCTCGCACTTGTGTTGAGCATGCATAACGTGAATGGAATGAAAAGCGCGGACCGAACGGTGTTATCATATCTAAGCTATTGTCAACGCCACAAGAGTTTGTGGATGAAATTGATAGATGGACTCCAGGAATTATGAACCGTGTGTTTAAGAAAAGCTACGAGCCTGCTGTCCCTGGGAGGATTCGGATTCTCGATGAGTAAAGAATGTCAAGTATTTTTCCAGTCTCTCCTGCTTTGTGCAGTAATGAACAAGAATCATCTTTTTATCAATTGTTTTTCTCTGTAGGTGATGTTTCGTTAATGGGAATTCTTGGCTAGGTATGTTGAGCAAAAGTCATTGAAGTTTGTCGTTGTCTTTCTTTTGTTATGATATTTTCTAGCATTAGAAGAATCCGATTTTATAATTTAAAATTTATATGACATAGAAGGTGGACTTTTGTACGTCAATCCGGAGATGGAATATCCACCGCGTCAATCCGGAGTTGGAAAATCTGGAGCTAGTCACACTACTCGAGTATATGAAGGTTGCAAGCTCCAAATCTCAACGTAGTCGTCTACTCATCGCTCCGTATTTCATCTCTCCCCACGACATGGTTTTTTCATACATCGGTAAAATCTATTTAAGCATGTGCAGTTGTCACGAGTTTAAGAAGGAATTACTGTCGTAGTGTCGCCTTTGGGTATAGATTGTCGGATGAAAATCAAGAATAGCAGCTATGAAGAAATAATTGAACTTTGGTCGCAAAACAAGGAGCAAAGGCTTAATGATTTTCAAGTGATACACTTTGCTCGCACTTGTGTTGAGCATGCATAACGTGAATGGAAAGAAAAGCGCGGACCGAACGGTGTTATCATATCTAAGCTATTGTCAACACCAAAGGAGTTTGTGGATGAAATTGATAAATGGACTCCAAGAATTATGAACCGTGTGCTTAAGAAAAGTTACGAGCCCGCTGTCCCTGGGAGGATTCAGATTCTCGATGAGTAATGAATGTCAGGTATTTTTCCAGTCTCTTCTGCTTTGTGCAGTAATGAGCAAGAATCATCTTTTTATCAATTGTTTTTCTCTGTAGGTGTTGCTTTGTTAATGGGAATTCTAGGCAAGGTATATTGAGCAAAAGTCACGCACCTAAAAAGTCATTGAAGTTTGTCGCTGTCTTTCTTTCGTTTGTATTGTTATGATATTTTCTAGCATTAGAAGAACCCGATTTTATAATTTCAATTTTATTTGGATGAAATTTGTAAGATGTTATGGAGATTAAATGTGATTTATGGCAGGGGAAATATTTTGATCTCATATGCACCCATGTTGACTTCTTACATCTATATTCTATAATATGCCCTCTCATCCGATCTATATATATATTAAACCTATTGAATTTAGAGTCATCACACTGATTTTGGCTTATAAATTCTATGTGTTATTTTCTTATTTTATTTTATTTTATTTTTTGCATTTACATTATATTTCAATTCAAATTACAATATCTAATCACAACTAACTTAAAATATTTAAAATTTTAAATCACAATAAATCACAACTAACTTCAAAAATATAAAAACCATATACATTTTTTTATAAAATTTGATTTCTACAAATTATACATACATTAAGCTTATAATATATGTCAAAATACTATATGATAGATTTCCTACTAAACTTATATATAAAATACATCTTATATTCATTTATGTAATTACTAATATTTTTTCATGAGTTTACATATAAAATTTGACCTATATAACTTTATGTGTACCCGTTCCTTAAAACTTAAATCTTATTATTAAATTTATTTTTTAATAGCGATAAAATTACATATAAATTTCATATACATATATATCACTTAAACTTAAGATAAGATCATTATATCATATAAGGTAAGTATCGATATGTAGTTATCGGCATAATGATATAAAAATAAAAGTATGTAAGAGAAACATGTAAAATGAGTTAATTGTAATGATAGGATAATAATCTTATATCATTATATATAGTTATGTATGAAAACTATATCATTTATGTTTGGATTCTCTAGTTATAGTTTTCGTCTTGAAGATTTGATGCGTGTCTTGAAGATGTCGTAGGGAAGGTTTTGGATTGGACAGTGGGAATCAAATGACACTTGGATGATTTACTTCATTTGATAGTTGGCACAATAGACCTGTCGGAGGTAGACGTGAAAATACAAGAAGAAAAAGACTTAAAAAGATAACATGTGGCGTAATTGTAGGGGAGGGGAAGGGAAAGGGGTTTGTAAGAAAAAATATGTCACGTATATCTTACTGTAAAAACATTTATTATGTGCATTCCCACTATAAGAAAACATACGTATTTTTTATTACAAAAGCGTTTAGTATGTGCATTCCCGATGTAAGAAAAAATACGCCTCGTATATCTTACTGTAAAAACATTAAACTTATATGGTATATAAAAACGTTTACTAATGGCATCCTTTTAATTTTGCGGTGAAAGCTCCCCAATTACATTCTCTACCTCAAGAATCTAATTCAGGAAAAAAAGTTAGTTGACTCCGCCTATTTAGACAACGTCGTTTGCCCCGATGACGTCATTCACAAAATCAAAAGTCTCCTAATTCCACAATTCGTACAGAAGGATTGAAACCACCATAGTTCCCACCGGTGCGCCCCGAGGTCGACCCACGAAATCTCCAATTGCACCTCCATTGTCAGCAAGATCGTCGCCGTCTCTCCAGATCAAGTGATCAACGTTGCCATGGCTACCGTCCCCTCCCTCTAATGAGATCTGTTTCACTTCTCGTCGAAATTGAATAAGCAATTGTGTACAATAGTTTTAATGAATTGAACAACGATTGAGGATCATGTACAACATGCCCTTATCGTACAACGTGCGAAGCGATCTCGGCCGTCAAAATTTTTGTTTGTCAGCTTTTTTTTCCACCCCCTGATCATTCTGGATTAACCTATATAGAAGGTTCACAAATAAGCTCTTAACGTTCATTTATTTGTGCACTGAAATTCACAAATAAGTACTAAATGTGAAAAGACATGTGTTTGAACATGAACATGTTATATGTGAACCTTACGACATAGAAAAATAAACATTTAGTACTTAGATGTGAACGTCAATAATTGTCTATTTCAGAACGATCAGTGACGGGAAAAAAAAAACTCTTAACGTCCTCTGATCATTCTGGAATAACCTATATCCAAGGTTCATAAATAATCTTTTAACGTTCATTTATTTGTGCACTGAAGTTCACAAATAAGCTATAAATGTGCAAAGACATGTGTTTCAACATGAACATGTTATATGTGAACATTACCACATAGAATAAATGAACATGTAGTACTTACATGTGAACATCAATAATTGTCTATTCTAGAACGATCAAAGACGAATAATAATAATAATAAAAAATCACCGTATTTACGGTTATGTCATCGCGTCACTATTCACTCTTTTTCACCCCTTTTAATCTCAGTCATTCATCTCTTTAATCCAATGGCCCATAAAAATTTTCATGTTGTACAATAAGGACTAAATGTATGTGGAACTCCCTCATTGAACAACAACAAATCAACGTCTGAGAAGCAAGAGAGAAGGAATTGTGAACGATTTTACTATGGGTAGTTTACATCAGAACATGGAAGAGGCGAGAATAGGTTTGGGAACGAACGTGGGTGAACTCAGGGAATAAAGCTAGGGGTGTTCAAATGTGGCCCGACCGGAAAACCGGACCGGAAAAGACCGGAGAAATTACGGTCCGGTCTCCGGTCCGGATATTTTCCTTAATCCGGTTCTGGTCCGGATATTTTCCTTAATCCAGTTCCGGTCCAAACCCGGATAAAAACGGTTTGGACCGATTGGACCGTTTTTTTTTTTAAATGAAAAATAATAAATTAGGAGTTTTAATATTATTTTTTTAGATATTTTCCTTAAATTAATAAGTGAGGAGTTCAAAAGTTTTTTAGATATTTTTTTTAGATATTAAATAAGAGTTTAAATAATTTTTTTTTAAAAATTCCGGTCTCCGGTCCACACTTTTGAAAAAAAATATGTCCAGACCGGATGAACACCACTAAATAAAGCAATAAACAAAAAAATTAAAGGAAAAAGGGGGAAATGGGGAAATTAAAAAGGATGCCACGTGGCTGAATATGGAGGAAGGGAAGGGGGTTTGCTTTAATTGTATTATAAATGAATCAAGATCAGTCATCTACGGATCCATTATAATAACTCATCGGAATAATTTATAAATATATAAAGTAGCTTAAGGGTGTAATTAATGCCCAATAAATATGAGAAATTATCTCATATTTTCTGTTAATCTTTCAATACAAACTAAATCATCTAATATAGCTCAATGGTTAAATACACTCTCTTAATACAAGAGGTCTAGGGTTCAATCCTCATTCTTAACAACTTTGTTTTGTTATTTTATCTTTCATTATTTTTTTGCTTATATTAATTAGTTACTCAAATCTTTATATCTATCTATCTATAAGTATATAAAGTAGATTGCTCATTTAATGCCTCATAAATTTCATCTCATTTTATTTTACATTTCACTAGAAGTCAAATATTCTATTTTATCTCAATGGTTTAGTGAAGGGACTTCATAAAACAAAAAATTGAAAGTTCAATTCTTCTTTGAAACAATTTGATTTTTGATATTTTCCCCTAAACCTAAGGAGTTATTTAATTTTTTAAATCAACTACTAAAATCTATAGTACTTGACAATTATCTCAATAAGTAAACCTAAAAATAATATTAAAAAATCGAATAAAGAGAAAATAAACCTAAAAAGGAAATATGAATACATTTATTGTCTTCTTCATACCTAAAGAAACAATGTGAGATTTCTACCAAAAATAGACAATTTGAGGTGGTTTGGTAAATGCAATTAAAAAATTCAAACCACAATTAGAATATATATATATATATATATGTTTGTTTTATGGTCTTCTTCATGCCTAGCTAAACAATTTCTTTTTTTTTTACTACTCACAGTTACATATATAAATCAAAATCTCTATACAACATAAAAATACATAATTAAATGTAAAACAATATATCAAAATTAAGACATTACAAATCCAAATAACATAAATCGAATATAAAGAATTAATATTGTATCCACTTGAGTACCAAAACAAATATTGTATCCACCTTATTAGGATTAAATTATAAATTATTTTAATGTAATAATTTAACTAATCACTTAAAAATTAAAATACTACTTACCTCATTCAAATTAAAACGGGCTAATATAATCTTCATAAAACTCTCAAATCCTTTACCAACATTCAAACTTAAGCACCTAATTTTCATGCATATATATTGAATCTTTCATATTTATTGTAATGTTTTTTTCCATAACTCTAAACGACTACTTTTCAATTTTGACGTTACAAACCCAATTTAGTTCTAAAACCCTTCAATTGTTTTTTGTGTAAATCAGAACAATTTATAATATCAAATCAACGAATATTGATCAACTATCAAATTCAATATAGGGAGAAAACCAAGTTAATGGAAGATTATTTGGCAGGATAAGTTTGTCGCAAATATTATCTTAGTAATGTAACTGATTTGAAAAGATTGTAACATATTCCCCTATTAAATTGTCTGTAATAAATAATAATTAATGTGTCACTTGAGAAAAAAATATTATCAATAAAATTATACATTTTTAGAAGAAGTAATTAAGAAGATGATTAGAACATGAAAAAGTTACCATCAAATTACAATATCAAGAAATTGAAAAGTTCATTTATACTAATTAGTGACATACTTAGTAACGTTCGGGTCATTCAAACTCACTCGGACATCAACTTTGATGGAAAAAATATATTTAAAAACGCTTGCATGGTTGTTTAAACTCACTTGCACATAGCTTTTATACGGAAATTTGTTTCATTTTTAAAAATAAATGAACTCATTTAAGATATTAGATTAAAACATTATTTTAATTTATAGTAATATATTTTGTTGTGACTGTTACATCTTCATTACATGTTTCTAATGTCAATTAATCACATTTAAATTATAGATCGTAACTTCTTCTTTTCATATTTCAAACTCATAATTGATTAGAGGTTGGTTTAATGTAGATGACAAATGAATGTGACCATAAAGATAAAATTTGTCTCTATATAAAGGTCATACGGATACAAGACATCATTTAAAAAAAGAAAGGATCTCAATCCACATCTCCATTTTTGTATGATTTTCTTACACCTTATTCGTATAATTGTTTGGATTATATTTTTATATGGTTAGTTTATTGATATCTATTTTATGAGTTGTAATTGACATTTTGTATATTTTGTTGTTCCCCATTTTATGAATTGGATTTTGAATTGATATTTTTGTATTTTTGTTGTTGATATTTTGTTCAGTGGCAAGTATAATCTCGATCACTTGAGCACATTATCACAATCCTCATGGACTATTGTTGCTCATTCACATGAGCCAAATTGAAAGCTTAAGCTATTTTATTAGCTTTGTTCTTTTTTCAGAACACTATTTCCCATAAATTATTTAGCTTCAAGCCACAATGATAATATTTAATTAATTTTTTTTGTATAATAATAACAAAGCCAATTATTACTACTCTTTTAACAACTTTAAAACTAAAAATATACATTTGTCAAATGTAGATTTTTGGGTGATTTTGCATTCCCTGATGTCATTTCCTACCGCTATCACAAAGTTGTATATGTGATCAATTGATAAACTTCTATTAGTAAAGAAAAGGGCAATATGTTTTTATTCTTAAATAAGAAAGTTTTAACTGATCGCTAAATTATTTACATGGCTATATGCCTATATACAATAACTATAATTAATTTACTAAAGTGACAAAAATAATTGAGATCATGAGTATATATATGATTATCGTGGTCGATGGTATTGTCCACTATAAATGAAGAGTTTTTTTACAATATATGTACTATAAAAAAGTTAAATTTAACTTATATTATAATATTATTTAATTACCTAAAATTTTTTATGTAAAATAAGAGATTCATTGAATAATAGCTTAAGCAATACGCATTTTTGCTTGCTATATGTTTATTACATACTTTATAGGAGTACAAATTTGTATTCGTATAAATACATAATTGATCTCATTAATGATTGTTATAATATCCTCTATCTTTGTGACTCATTTGTTACTTTTGAAACATGTAACCCCTTTTAATAAATAGATATAAGTAATAAAAACTATGATCATAACTTCTGATGTGTTTCGAGGGGGGTGGAACACGATTGTTGCCCGATCTAGGCAGGAAGCGGGATAGATACGAACCACCAGATGGATGGTTCGCGAGTCTCTTGTGCTCGCTTTGGGCAAGGGTGGGGCGAGACGGTGAAGGAGATGCGAAACAGACTTGTGTTTGACGTTCGGATCTAAGAATAAGGAGGATTGACACTCGACTTTAATACTTAGATTGATAACTTGAACGTGGGAATAACGAGTACAAAGGGAGGCTACTTATAGCCAAGGAACTCGGCCAAGACCTAATGGGCTTGAGCCGAGAACATACTAATGGGCTAGCCCACTCGACAAGAGTGAAGCACACGCTCGAAATAGAAACTGCTATAAGTAGAAAGTGCTAAACATAGTAAGTCCTAAAATAGAAAGTGTCAAAGATGGAAACTTTCTAAACATAGAAAGTTCCAAAAATAGCAATGCTAAAAAGGGAAAGTTGCTAAAACAGGAAATATGCTAAAACGGGAAATATGAAGCTAAAATAGACTAAGTCCTAAACCAAGGAGGGCGCCAAGGTCTCAGACGCATGGGGCTCGCTGTAGCCCGGCTTGGGTCGATGCCGGATCGCATCAACTTCTAACAACATTCTATATGTCAATTAATTGTCGTATAACTTAACTATTCGATAACCCTTTCAAATGCATGTTCATATCTAAAAACAATTATTTTTTAAATGATGTGGATAATATGAAGACATAAAAAATCAAATATAATAGAACCTACTAAAACTTATTACTATGTACAATCAAAGTGAGACAATGTTATTACGAATAAATAAATTTCTTAGTTTCATACGATATTTGAGATCCATCTAGGAGTTGCAGATAAGATGTTTGATCTACTTAAATCGTTTTAAACATGGTGATTGACAAAATAAGAAGGCAACATATTCTAAATTGTTATTTATTCTCTACAATAGCATCTAAGTTTGTCTTTGTCCATAAAAATGACAAATTATCCAGCTTAGCTTGGTGAACAAAAGTGAGTTGTTATTTATGTACCTGCCATACTAAAATGTTCGAATTATCCAATATATAACATGCTCATGTTCAAACACATGTCTTTGAACATTTAGTACTTATTTGTGAATGTACAAATAAATGAACATTTAGTGCTTATTTATGAACCTTCAATATAGGCTATTCCAGAATGATCATGGGACAAAAACGGAAAAAAAAAATGTTGACCGAAAAAAAAAATCAATGGCCGAGATCATTTCGTATTTCACACTCTAAGACCACTTCTCACCCGATCTCACTTCTATATAACATATGACATGTATGTAGCACGGGTATGCCCTCTAGTTGAATATATAATCAAGCAGTAGTGGTTCGATCGATTATTGATGTTTTCTAGTTATTCAAAGGGACAATAAGGTCAACCTAATCCGATTGAACAACCTTCGACCTCAACGTGATCACATAATGCGATCCAAATTCAATAATAGAAGTTTATTTTAGCAATCGGGTGAAAGGATGTGCCAAACATAAACACCCTAATGTGTAATAATTATACCAAGTTGGGAAACTATGTTTTTGCTAAAAGATAACAAAAAATACAACTTTTTTTGCTCGAAAAAAAAAATTGCACTCAGTTAACAACCCCTAAAATTTCAGATTTTTTTACCTAACCATCTCTTATCTTTGTAATTTAGTTTCATATAATCACCCATCCCCAATCTTGATAGCTTAGTTAATTGGATGCTCCTTAATTAGTGGATCCCTTGCTCTATGCAAATTTGTAATGATATCTCCTCGTAAAGAAAAGGCTTCCGAGTTAGCATACATTTGCCTCTCTGCATTAGTGGGCCAACAACAGCCCACAACTGGCCGAAGCGAGTTGAAGGCCCAGTGTCAATAGGCCCAGTAATACATACATATTTGCACGTGGATTTCTAGACCGGTCAAAGTCAACAGGAAGCAGAATCACGTCTTGAGAGGTGGGAACGTGATGAGATGAAAACAAAAGAGCACTTAAAATTGAAAATTCCCCATTATGAACAAATGCATGCAATGGTACTATGCAAATATTAGAACGTAGCAGTTATGGAAGTTTGGCAATCAAACACAAACAAATTCTCAACGGGGGTTAAACCATATAAAAAGCAGATTTTGACATTTTTTTGACTTTCTCATTCCATTAATTTTATAATAAACGTACAACTCTTAGATCGATCGATCGATTACCAAACTTGTAATGTTACCAAATCTCCACCCTCCTCATCCATCTACTCCACAAATTTTTTCCCCGAATCAGAAAACCTCCCAAACAATTTCTTACTTTTTTGTACATTTTTTTAATTACATGCACAAATTTGTCAAATTAATTACACCACTATAAATATATATCTCCTTCAACTCATCACATCTATGGTGGAGTACCGGTGGCGCTTCAACTTCCACCATAACCAATGGAGATAACCGGTCTTCTTCTCCTCTTCCTTTCTCTCAACGCTTCTCCGGCGGCGGCGGCATCCCGCCGCCGTTTTATAACCGTGGACGCGGCGGGGAACGGCGATTACTGGAGAATACAAGACGCGGTTGACTCCGTACCCGCGGATAACTCGAACCCGGTTCGAATCCGAGTCAAACCGGGGGTTTACTTGGAGCAAGTGGTGGTTCCGGTCAACAAACCCTATATAACGCTCGCCGGCAGCGACGCTAACGGAACCGTTATTAAGTATGGCGCTAGCGGCGACATTCATCTCTCTCCTACCGTTACTATTTTCGCTCCGAATTTCGTCGCACGTCACCTTACTTTTGAGGTAATTGACATTATTTTCCCAATTAACAAATGTTGTTACAGATATGATATTTTAGTGATAATTTGCGTGCAGAATTCGCATGGAGGGGGAGCAAAAGCGGTTGCATTAAGAGTAACTGGAGATGAAGTAGAGTTTTACGGGTGTCGAATGTTGTCGTATCAGGATACGTTGCTAGACGAATCCGGTAGACATTACTACAAAAACTGTTACATTGAAGGAGGAACGGATTTCATCTGCGGAAACGGGGCTTCTCTCTTCGAGGTTTGTATGATTAAATTGACCAATTGATATTAGTCTAACTTCATTACTGATATTGTACGTATAATATGGATTTTACGTAGAAATGCCGGGTGCATTCGATATCGACGGAAAACGGAGCGATAACGGCGCAGAAGAGAGAATCGCCGTCAGAGAAAACGGGGTTTTACTTTGTGATGTGTGAGATAACGGGAGATGAAAGTTGTGTGTTAGGGAGGCCGTGGGGCCCGTACGCCAGGGTTGTGTTCGCTTACTCTTACTTGTCTTCAGCGGTTTCGCCACGTGGATGGGATGACTGGGGCAAGCCTATTAGGCGCAGGTGATTAGTTTAATTAATTAATCTCTTGCTTAATTATATATAATTAAACTTAGCTTTTGGTTTTTTACAGCACTGTGTACTATGGCGAGTACAATTGTTTTGGGGCAGGGGCTAATAGAAAGGAAAGAGTGAGTTGGTCACGGAGTTTGACTCGTCAAGAAGGTTTGATGTTTACGAACGCGAATATGATCGACGGCACAGATTGGATTACACAGTATTAATTTTATTTTTTTCCGTGGCCCATCAGATTAATTAGAAAATTAAACTGGAATGTCTGTACAAACATGGGCGAATTGTAATTTGTGAATGCGACTATATATACGTGGATATGTATATAAGTTGTGATCTTTAATACTCTATGTATCATCCAATTTCCTCCATATTTAACAAGACAATATGTTTATAAAAAAGAATTGGTGAATTATAGGAAAATTTCAGTTGGTGTCCCTTAGTTTATAGTTATTATTGTTGGTGTCTCACGATTATGTTTTTTCCGGTTGGCATCCTTACGGTTTGGGTTTGTTTGCTTCGTAATCAAACTTTTTCATGTTTGTACCATTTCAGTTCAAATTGATTAAATTCAAGGCCACCATTGTATTCCTCGCCCTCAAATTAGTAAGATTTGATTCCTAAAATATCCAAATTCATGTCTGAACCATGTCGATTTGAATTCCAAAGTAACAATCAGTTTTCGACCTTAAGAATTCAAATCGGAATGGTTCGAGTATGAATATGATTGTTTTAGGAGTCAAATTCTACAAAATTGAGGTCAATAAATATAATAGTGAGCTTCGATTTGATCAATTCGACGTGAGACACCAACATGACCCTAAACTCATGTGGTACCAAGAAGAACTTTCCAAAATTATACTTGTATGTTCATGCTCTGTGGGCTTGATTTACATTATACTTGGCCGGCCCATGGTTTCATGGAGAAGATATTTATTACTCATAAAGGAGTAAGCTCCAAATTAACATGTATTATTTTTCGCAGATAAGTTATAAAGTGGTAAGAGATAAGAACAAAGTTGATTATTGGAGCCCATCCAAAATCCCCTTATAAAACCTCCGAGTGTAACATTTCTGTGCAAGATTAGATTGAATCTGCATCGTATCTTGTAATTAAAGACAGGATGGGCTCACTGATGTCAGGATGGGATGCTCCAGTTCATGATCCTAATAAAGGTATGTAAGAAATCTCATCTTTATATTAATTAATAAGAATTTCAAGATCAACCCTAGCTAGCTAATTGTATAAATTTGCATGATTGGTATTCAATTTTTGGGTTGATAGTTTTGTGGTGTGGCAGTGAGATTGATGAGAAATAAGTCACTGACAAAAGAGGAGATAGAAGCTTATTGGAGATCAAAGAAGAAAACAGAGGAAGAGCACATCAAAGCCATCTCCCCAAACTCAACAACCACTAATTTCACAACACAAGATTTTGAAACTTATTACATGGATGAACTCATCAAGAAAAGCAGTTGCTGGTGAGTCAGTTTATCTATAAGATATATGTTGATATGCCTTAAATTTGTTCTCTCGTTTGCTTGCGGTAGACGGGGTTCGGGAGGCGGAGCCGTCCCAGCCCGACAGTATATGATAATTCCTATTTGGTTTTCAATTCGGGCTTACGTTTTCTACTTGAACTTAGACTTGTGGAGCAAGTCAGTTTATGGTTGATTTAGGGTTGCAGATATACTCTTTTTCTCTTTTCTCTCTTGATGTAATCTGAAATCTAAATTATCTGTCTCTTAATAAAATTGGTTCTCCTTCTGTCTGTGGACGTAGCCAACACAACGTTGGTGAACCACGTAAATTCGTGTTCTTGTTCTTTTTATTTTTGTTCGTTTTCCCACTTCCGTAATTATTCAACCCTTTCATTAATTTGTGAGTAATTGATTAATTGTTAAAGTATATGTGTGTGTAGGTGGACGAGGAGTAATTGGGCGTTTCTGAATGAAGCGCCGGTGACCGGAGAAGGAGCAGAGCACAAGTATCACCATGTAGCCTTTGCATCTACCAAACCGGATTCCAGAATCAACACTTAGATATTCCTATAAAACAATATGACGTGGCTCAGTAGACGACATTTCTTTATGTAATATATAGCCAGTTTGTATATATGTATGCATGTATTATTATATGTACTACATGTAACTATTAATAAATATATGTACCATATAGTATATATGAATGTGTTGTATAACTTTGAATGAGAAGACCGTTCTCCACTTGCCATGTGCAAAAGTACGTAATAATATGTTTCATAATTTTGATGAAGTGAATGATAAATTCTTTTCTTTTGATGAAAGATTCATTGGAAAATAACGAAATATGACAGTATAATTAACCTTTTTATCTTTACATATATACTAAAGTTTTATGTCTCATCCTGTGAGAGCTTCAATTATCTTTCATACGGTGGATATATGTCACGTAATAGTATAACAATTGTTTTTATAAAATAATTTTTGAAACTTTTATTCATATATATGGACAACTATCAAGATATATGCGATTTTTTTTCTAAGAAAGACAAAAGGTTTATAAAATCATGATTATGGCTTTCCAACAACTTTTACCTAATTTACTAATTAAATATTGACCTATTTTTTTTATGAGAACCCAAATAACGTTAGTTTGGTTGTTAAAATTTGTTTGATGCATAAGAATCTAATTAGGAAGAAATATAAAAAAAAAGACCACAAGTCTACAACTTATGATTAATGGTTAGTTCATGTATATACATGCAAAAACTTTACACCACTTCATCTTCAAATTATATTAAATCTAGTATCAATTCTTCTTCTATTTTTCGTAATCCAAAAAAATCACATATAAACCTAATTATTATAATTGAAAATTAAATTATACTAATAAAAAATGTTGATCAACATGATGCATGCAGTTCAATTCTTTTGTCCCTCGTGCAATATGATCAGTATTCCACGGACAAGTGCAAACAATTCAAGCAATGTCCAGTTCAATTATCATGAATTTAACTCTTATATTCTTATTTCAATTCTCTATACAATATTCCAAACCACGTAAAAATCACATTTTCTTACATTAATCTATCTCCCCCAATATTGGAGGAGCCTTCTACAAGTAGATACCCAACCTTCATTATCTTTTACTAATTCTTCCTTCTTTACCCTCTCATCCTCCTCGGGAGCCGGAGCTGGTGGCGGCGGTGGCGGTGGAGGAGTTTTCCTCCGGCGAGTATCTTCGAATAGCTCCATCATTTTCCTTGCCCTGCTTATTGGTTCCTCATTGAAATCCTCAATAGTGCTAGTACTACTACTCCCGAACCCTAATGCAAATTTAAATTTGCAATTTATCAGATAATTAAAACCATATAAACATATTTGAATATATCTTGATTAGATGATCGTTAATTACCAAATTTACCCTCCTCGGACTTGGAGGCTGCGGCGGCCTCGGCAGACCATTGGACAAGCGTTGGGGTGATGATGGTGAGAAAAGCCCAGAAGAAAAATATCAAAACATATGCTCCCTTTTTCATACTTGCTTCAATTTCTGGGAAAATTAGGGTTTAATTTGAGAGAAATTAAATCGGGTGAGAAGAGAGAGGATGAGGAGGAGATTAGAACTAGTGTGGGGATTAGCTGGCCATGTTTTGAAGAGAAACCCAGATCAATAATCCAAATAGTGGCATTTTATTGGGGGTTTTTGTTATAGTTAGGGATAAAGTCAAGGGGTTTTAATCAGTTAGTTGGAGAGTAGTTGTACCAATTGAGACGTGTTATTAGAACTATTATAATTGTAAGTAGTATTGTTAATTATCGAGATTCCGACGTGTGATTTTATTATTTCATTTACATGTCATTTTCTGCTGGATTTTGGTGCCCATCATCCACCCTTGTAAATTTGTATGTGCTTACCAACTACTATGATTCAGTCGTCTTATGATGATCGAATTATAGTCAAAACTCACTAAATGTGACTCGAAATCAATTTTGGTTCAATTGGATGCTAAAAAATATTGCATCTCATAGCAAAATTTTAACTCAAATTTAAATTAAAAAACTTGTTTATACTTAAAGCCCAATATGAGGAATTTGAAGCTTTAAATACTCCATCCCATCCATATATACCTTGAACTAAACGAAGTTGATAAGCTTTTAACGTGTAATTTATCCAACCTGTTTGGCAAAGTATGACTAAAGTCAAATTTAATTTGTTGGAAATTTTGGAACTAAATGAAACTACAAATCATTGTTCGGTAGTTGCTCGCACATCCGCTTAATAACCTGTACTAATAATAGCCATAATCTCCTTAAATGTTATCCACATAATCCAATAAAATCCAACATCCCTTCTAGGAAGGAACATTGCCATCTATATTATACATAAAAAAAAATTGAGTGCACATCCTGTGAAAGAGGAATTACACTTGTTTTCTGTACCAATCCAATGATTCATATGCATAATAAGGTTCATTGTGAGGAAAAAGAGTACAAACAACTATTGCATGGAAAAATGCAGGTCAAATTGATCTACTAAAACACTATTATCTTAATAATAAGAATAAGAAGATAAATTGGCTAACTTGATTGCATGTTCAACATCCAGCAAACATTATGAGTTAAACACATCTATTTCCTTATCCCATGAAGCTAGGCAATCCTCACACATCCATCGGAGCAGCCCCTTGTTCAGCCTGGGCCCCACCCTCTTCGGAAGCAGGAGCTGGTTCTTCAGCAGGGGCTTCTTCCTCAACCATCTCAAAGGAGCTGATCAACTCTTGCACCATTTGCTGATCCAGTACATGGAACGGTTCATCAACGCCTAACACAGCAACAGTGCATACAGAGCTTTTCAGCTTCTCCCCTTGTAGGGTCTCCCTTATGGCAAACAGGGCATGCTTGATCAGCTCGTCCCGTGATGCATCCTTGAATGTCTCAAACCTACGTTCCATGTACGTCTTTGCAGCTTGAGAGCGAGAACCAATGGCAAATGCCTCGTATTCAAAGTAGTTTCCACTTGGGCAGTTGTAGTAAAGGTGAGCTCCTGTTTCATCCATGCCACCTAACAACAAACCCACACCATAGGGCCGTTTCCATGACCGCTGAGTGCAAACCTTGCACCAAAAATAGAAGCCAAACTCACCATCAAAACCAGATCAAGTGCCCACAAAAAGGTATTAGAGACAGCAAAAACAGATGTGGGACATGTCATCAGTAACACAAGCTACTCTTTCATTTGATGCCATCTGACATCTGAAACCCAAATATCACAAATTTCCCACCATAAATAAAGTTGATCAAAACTAACTGTAAATGTTACTCTGCACCCTATGAACTGGAAAACGTCAAATAAAATCTCAAATCACTATAAATCAACATTGCAAAAAGAATAAGTTACTTGAAGGTGACAAGAGTATGAAGATGAAGTACTGTGCTTACAACAATTAGAAAGGACTGGAAAAGATGCTTACTGATCTGGTGATTGCAAGGCCTAACTCTCAACCACTCCCAACACTAAAACACTACATTGCAAGTTAGTATACTTTACTGTACTGTTGAATTATGGTGAATTGCAACCTTTAGTAATCCACATTTGCAGTCAACTTAAAGGGCCACTTTATTAGCCTCACTAACATACAAATGTGCCCAATTTTCACAATTAAACCCTAAAATTTCCAAAGCAAACCCCAAATTCGTCATTCAAACTGACCTTAAAACCAAATGCAATACATTAAGAGCCAAACGGAAACTTTAAAGCCACAAACCTGGGCCTTGTCGGCGAGCTGCACAACGAGACGCCCAACGGGAAGAGGAGCCTCGTAGGTGAAGCTGTAGTTAATGCATTCGGATCTCATATACCGGGAGAGAACGCGACCATCGGCGGTTAAACCAGCGATTGCGACTCCGATGTGGTCGTCCACCTTGAAGATCTTGCGCTGGTGAGAAGAGAGCTCCGATTGGGCCTTGTTAACGCAGCCCAACACCACGTGTGTCTTGGATCGGAGGCCGATCGCTGCCGAGCCCTGCTTCACAGCCTCCATCGCATACTCCACCTGGAACAACCGCCCCGCCGGACTCCATGTGGTCACATCGGTGTCGTACTGGTTCCTAAACATCCTCGCTTACTTCAGACGAATTTCGTCGAACAGTTGGTGCGCGTATCTGTTTCTCCCTCCTCGCTACTTCTCAAGTGAGAATGGGCTATTCCTTACAACATTTGTTGGGCTTTTCTTCTCTAGCAAGCCAGACGAGCCACTGAAGGAAAGTTAAAAACTATATATTTGGGGAGAAAGGCGGATAAAACGCTGCGTTTTCGCTTTCCTGGGCTCGTTACTAAATTAGGCACAAAATTTATAGACTACCACCAATCGCAAAATGACTGCTTAGACAATAAAAAGAACAAAAAATGTTGCCACTTTCAGATTGATACTTGGGAAACTTAAAAGAAGATTTATCAGAAGCACCAAAAGCAGTTGCTCTCCATTCTTGTTTTGTGTAATTTACCCAAATTGAAATTGATTTATTACTGCATGTAAATTAAGTTACCATGAAAGAGGTATGCAACTAGCTAGAATTTGCTCAGAAATTATAACAGTTGTGACTTGTGAGTAAGATGGGCATGGGATGAGGGTTTATATTAGCAAAAACTAGAAAACAACCATCCTACAACATACATTAAAAAAGGAATTGGATTGAACGCCTAGTTTTAGTAGTTTACAGAAGAAAGTTGGTAACACTGTGCTCTACTCTTATTTCATATATGAAACACTAACAACTCAGTTGCTAACATCTCTCTATTGCTCTTCTCCAACTTGGGTTTTGGGATTCATTAGATGGTTGTTCCGTCTTTTATTGTCGCGTTCTTCAGTATAACTGTAATCCCAGAGCGAATGTAGAACCCTTCATTTGGACGTTCCGCTTCCTCAACGCCCTGAAAATATCGTGGCACGACAATTTGGTCAGACGAAGAACGAGCAATGAGCTTGTTGTAGTGAGTTTAAAGAAGAGGCTGCAACTTACATCTTTATTTGCAATGATCACATTTCTCCCAATTTTCGCGTTCTTGTCAATTATGCAATTCCTTGAAGAAAATAATGTCAAAGGTTAATCATCTAGGAATCACTAAAAAGAGAGTTGGAGATTGATCTGTACTTGGTTATTTCACCTGATTTTAGTGTTTTGTCCAACTCCAATTGGGACCTTTCCTTGAGCTAGCAGGGATGCAATTTCTGATTCAGTTTGGTAGTAGTCTGCACCCATCATCATTGTATCCTGCAAGAACACTAGATTTAGGAGGCAATGTCTACTTTATGAAGAATTTTTTAAAACATATGACAGATATATGTAGCTAACCTTGAAGTCAACACCATACTCCAGTCTTGAACGCACTCCAACAATGGAGTGATGAATGTTGCACTCCCTTATAAAGCATCCATGTGATATTATTGAATCGACAATCTGCAAAAACGACAGGTTTCTAAGTAGTGAGGCAGGGGAAGGAGAAGAAGAAGTTGGGGATTTTGATTTAGATGTTGAAATGGAAACTTGTACCTTGCATTTATCAACTTTGGTTGGTGGTAAGAATCTAGGAGATGTGAAGAAAGGCGTCTTTGGGTCATTAAAATCAAACTTTGGAGGCTGCAATAATCATATAAAGTTCCATGAGAAAGCATAAAAAAACAGACAAAACTGCATAGGATGAAGAATATGAACACAGACCTGCTCAGTGAGGGCCAAATTGGCATCAAAGAACGACTTTATAGTCCCGATATCTTCCCAGTAATCATCAAATAAATATGCCTGTCAACAAAATATAATACTCAGACTATGGGAGATGAGTGATAATGAGGCTAATTCTAATTCTAAATGTTAAGTTTACCTGAACATTGTAATCATTAACAGCTGAAGGAATGATCTCGGAGCCAAAATCATTACAGGTAGGATATTTCCGTGTCAGAAGCTCCAGAAGGACATCAGTTTTGAAGACGTAAACGCCCATTGATGCAATGTACGGATATTTCATGGCCTCGTGGTCAGACAACCCGAGAAGAGACGTATCACTTTGCTGCAGACAATACAAAACCATGGTTATGAAACCATCACAACATAAGATGATAATTAAGGTAAGCAGCAGTTTAGCCTAAAGCACCATTAGCTCAAGATCAGGCCCTTTTGGCTTCTCAGCAAAGTTGACTATGCGTCCAGTGTGGTCAATCTTCATCAGACCATAGTCTGATGCACGGCTGCAAGATTATTGAATTCCCCATCAGTTCAACAATTTGAAAGAAACAAAGGCAGTCGTTATGTAAAAAACGCTACACAGAGGCGTATACCTATCATCCATAGGTACACAAGAGACTGTGATATCAGCTTTAGTATCAATGTGCTTCTGTGTAGGGAAAATAAAACCACGTCAGGATAACTTTTCGGTTATTATTCATGATTAAGAAGAAATTTGCAAGACCTGCACAAAGTCCATATAGTCCATTCGGTAAAGATGATCTCCTGATAAGATCATTATATTCTCAACATTCTTATGCTTGGCATCCTACAATTCCATTCAAAAAACTGTTACACTTCAAATCATATTTCATATTCATATACTAAAACATCAAAAGGACATTTTCTTAGTACCTCAAATACCCAAAAGAATTGCCTAACTGCATCAGCTGTTCCCTGAAACCACTTCTTCCCGGCTTCTCCTGGAGTTTGAGTTGCAGCCAATACCTAGAAACAAAAGAGTACTGATCAGTTGCAGCTCACTCAATCACATGATCCTGAATCCATGACAGTTAACAGTTAACACACCTCGACAAACCCATCTCCGAAATTCACACCATCACCGAAATTGTAAGTACGAGCCAGGTGACGGTTGAGTGAGAAAGAGTTGAACTGGGTGAGGATGAAGATCTTCCTCACGCCGCTGTTAATGCAGTTACTCATTGGAACATCAATTAGCCTGTAACATCCTCCAATTGGCACCTGCAAACCAGATCATTTGATCATCCATTTTTAAGCACTCAACTCAATCAATCAAACATCTCAACAGGATTCCACAACTACAGAAACAATTCCTTACAGCTGGCTTGGCTCTTCTGCTAGTAAGAGGAAACAAACGAGTCCCAGCACCTCCACCTAAAATGATTGCAGCCACACTTTTTGGGTCTGCCTTTGGAGTCTCAAAGTAAGCAGACTTAAAATTCTGCACTCAAAAATCCCCAAAATAGGAAAATCAATGACAAATAGTCAATACAACCCTAAAAATTCAATTATTTTCTTGCCATAATGAAAGCAACTTTTTTGGGGGCTAATGAATGAAAGCAACTAAAATAACAGTTTGAATAAAAAAGTCAGGAATTTGAAAACTCACTACTGGCTCTTTGAGAGAGTGTTCTGAAGTTAGAACAGAAGAGGCAAAGCCAGGCCTTTTGACATTCTTGTTCCAATCAGCTCTCAAATTCTTCTTCTTCCTCCAGATATCAAAAGAAGCGCCCAGATCTTGTCCACTCAAACTGTGGAATCCGATCTTTCTTTCACCAAAGAGCCCTTTGTTCAAGCTGTCACCCGCCGGAAAAACCCTAATCGCCGCACCACAAGACGCCATTGCTGAATCGACTCACGCCAGCACCGCTGCTGAATATAAGACAAACCAAACACCCATCAAAATCCCATTTTACAATAATTCTTATGTAATCCCGCATTAAAGCTGTGATATTTTCTTCTAAACAAATGAAACGTGAATCTACACCCTGATTGGTTTGGGAAACCAGGAGAGAAAAGAATCACCATAACAAATATAGAAAATTGAGGTTACCCAAAAAGCAGAGGAGGCCTGGAAGAGGAAGGAAGGAAAGAATCTACGGAATTCACGAAAAGGAAAATAGTGTGCAGTACTCTGTAGTAGAGAGCGGACGAAGGAATCGGAGAATTTGATGTGATCAAAAAGGGATTCGGTTTGTTGAAGGAGAAAAAAGAGGGGAAAAGATTTAAAACTTTCTAACTCCTTTTTGTGAGGTAGGCAAGAGACTCGGTTGCTTGAAAAAGTCAGAAATTCACGAGGGATTCGAGAATGCGCAAGCAACGATGAAGCAAAAGAAAAAAGAATGGTGAATGGTCTTCTTCTTCTTGGTTGTGATTCCGTTTCTGTTGGGTGGTAGAAGCAGCCTTGTAATTAGTGAACACTCGTGTGGAATAATACTACTGTCTACTGGACCAGTACTACTAGCAAGTAGTTTGAGCATCCCTGTTTTTTCTCGTGAATTTATCCTTTTTTAAAAATAATGATTGTAGTCTGTAGATGTGTACGTTGTGGAAATTGCAATACTTACCAAAGTTATAAGCTTTCCCTATTAATTATACATTTACTTTGGTCTTGGTTGACATTTATTTTCAAAAAAATCATTTATGGTGAGTTTTTAAAGACTCAAGGGCTCGTTTGATGACATTCCTTTAAATTTAAGATTGAGTGAAATCGACTCTCATATTTAATTAATTCAAATGTTTCAAAATAAGTCATTTTCATAAATACAAAGGTAGATTTAGGATCTGGTAAAACGGCTTCTTAGGATAAAACGAAAGTACTAATTACATCCGTTAGATGAGATTTAATGGATGAGTTGAATTACACTAATTTAAGGTGCATATTAAGAAATTACCCGATGCTCTACACAATTAATATCAATCTCGGATTTTTAGGGATTGAATGATACGATTTTTTATCCCCTTTCCATATTCTCTCCCTCTCAGATCTCTCTCCCCTCTAACCCTCACCGACGCCCTCATCTCCCACTCTCTCCCTCTCAGATCTATCTCCCTCTCCTCCCTTGCACAGACCACCGGCGACCACCATTCTCCGGTGGTCCAGTAGCATTGGACTTGCTCGCGCCTTTAAAGTACCCCTTAAGAAATACACACGAGGTAGTACCTATTACCTAACTCCTGATATCAAATTGGTCGTTGCTCAATCTTATAAAGCAATTCATAAATTGAATTTGGCAATTGTTTTTCAGATTTTGACCCTCTGTTACCGTGCTCCTGTTGGCTGCATCTTTGGTACCGTCTTCTCCCTCCTTGATGTAGTGTTTGCAAAGTACCAAAGATACAAACGAAACAGAAATTCAATTTATGATGCAGTGTTGGCTGTATCTTTGGTACCGTCTTCTCTGGAACCTATCTTATGTGCCTAAGAGGAGATCGTTCGCCGAGGCGGTCGAGGAGAGAGACACGGAAGGCGAGGATGAGGACGATCTTAGCGAGATGATTCTTACGAGCAGCGGTTTGGGGATGGCGCTCAAGCAGGAAGAGGTAGGGCGCCAGGTGGCCTTCATCGGTGGCGGGATCAACGGAGGCGGCGGCGATGGTTGTGAAGGCCTCGGGAATTGGGACTTGAATGGCGGTGAGAGTGAGGGGACCGAGAAGTTTTACCAGAAGATGATCGAGGCGAATCCGGGGAATTCGTTGCTTCTTGGAAATTACGCCTGGTTCTTGAATAGGTAACAACTCTCACCTGATTTTCCGTGTTATTTGAACAATTCTAGGCCACTGTTTTCAAAGATTGATGAATTGCATTACTACTGTTTGGTGATTTTGTGCAATCTTTCAGAAGAAGGTTATACCCCTGTTTATACTTTAACAATTATAAACATGTGCAAAATAAGAGCATTGATGTCCCTCCATGTTCTACATAGCTGATGTGAGTATTTGCTCACTAGAAGTTGTTAACTCCTTGTAAATTTGGAATATGTTTGTCTATCTGAATGCAAGATTATAAGTGTTGTTTGTATTATTTGTAATTGATATTCAAATTGTTTGTTGTGATATTCATATAAATTTATTTGATATTTATGTTGGATGTACTTTTTATAATTAAGTAATTATATTCAAATGGTATGATATTCACTGTAATGGTATTGATATTCATGTTGGTCGTTTTGGTGCATTATAAGTGTTGTTTGTACTGTTTGCACTTAATATTCAAATTATTTGATGTGATATTCATATAAATTTATTTGATATTCATGTGGGATGTACGTTTCATGCTCTGAGTAGTAGATATTCAAATTTTATGATGTGATATTAAATGTGATTGCATTGATATTGGTGTATATTGTTTGCTCCGAGTAGTAGATATTCAAATTTTATGATGTGATATTCACTATAATGTTGTTCATATTCATGAGGTTTCATGCGTTGAATAGTCGATATTCAAATTTATGATGTGATATTCAATATAATGTTGTTGATATTCATTATAATAATGTTGATATTCAGGTTGATTGTGCGACTGTGCGACCCAAAATCGACGCGATAATGTCATTGTTAAACCTTATCGCCATGAATCAAAGCTTCGAAGATATTGGGTGGTGATATTCGTGTAGTTAGGTGATGATATTCATGTACTTGGGTGAGTGGGTGACTATATTAATGTAATTGGGTGGTGGGCGATATTCACAAAATGGATAGTGATATTCACAAATTGAGTGGTGATATTCGTGTAACTGAATTTAATATACATGTAATTAATTGAGATATTCATGTAACTTAGAATGATATTCATAATATCAAGTGGTTAAATTCATGATTCAAGTAATGATATTCATATTTTTAAGATATTAAATGTTCACTTATTAAATAGAAATCGATATTCAAACAAACATGAACGATATTCATTAACAAATGATCGATATTCGTGAACACATTAACGATATTCACGAACGCTGGAAAATCATTAAACGAACAGAACGAATTTAAATCTAAATGAATTTAAAATAATCTTTCTATTTAAATTTTAAATATTTGAAAAATCTCATTCTCTCTCCAATTACAAAACAACTTCCTATTTTGTAGGATAATAATTTCGGTAATTCAATAAAAAAGGCAGGTTATTTAAATTCGGTACAATGCACCCCCATGTGGCTTATTTTGCTCCATCAAATTCAGCCCTCCAATCTCTTCAATCCAACGCTTCTTATTTGTACTTCCGTTTTACCACAATTTCCGTTTTACCGGAGCGCACCTCTACAAAAGTATTCATACCTTCCTAGTTTAATTCTAGCATCTAATCAAATAAGATGTTTCAAAAATAGCACAACCTAATTCCTCATACCAAACTCAATTCTTAATTACAACCTGATTATCAAGCCTAAAAATTAATATAAAAACTTATGTACAATATACTTCTGAGCAAACAAACCTTAATGAATTGTATTACAATAAATTAAATTATTGTTTTTTAAGGGGTTTTGTGCCATTCTCATTCCAAAAAATAAATAGAGAAAAATTATATTTTGAAATGATCTTGAGAATAGTTTTTTTTGACTGCTACTATATGTACTACGTTATTTATCCTTTCACACTACAAAACTCTACGCAGAAATCTGGCGTACGTCAGATTTCTGCGTAGAAGACCAAATTTTCTCTACGCAGGTATCTGGCATACGCCAGATATCTGCGTAGAGCTAGAATATAATTGTTGGAGATAGGGAGTTGGGGTTTTTTTTGAAAATTTCCTCCTACGCAAGGATCTGGCGTCTGGCGTACGCCAAATCCTAGCGCAAGAAAAAAAAAATCATGGACGCAACCAAGTGAACAATATATTTTTTTAAATCTGCGTTTGACTCTAGTAATAGACGCTATCAAGTAATCAAGGTTACATGACAATAAATTCGTTTGTATCATGATATTTCAATAAACTTTTATTCATGTATATTTCTCCATCAATTTGTTTGATATTATCTGTTTGTTATTATTATTCTCGAAAATCACATATAACTATGGTTATATCTTATAGTTATATCCAATTTGATTATATCTTATGGTTATATTTCAAAGTTATATACTATGGTTATATCCTATATTATATCATATAGTTATATACTATGGTTATATTATATAATTATATACTATCATTATACCTTATAGTTATATCCAATTTGGTTATATACTATGGTTATATAATATATCTTATAGTTATATAGTTAACTATATGATATAACCAAATTGGATATAACCACATTGGATATAACTATAAGATATAATCATAGTATATAAGTTATATACTATGGTTGTATCATATAGTTATATACTATGATTATATCTTATAGTTATATATAGTTTGGTTATATTCTATAGTTATATACTATGGTTATATCATCTATCTTATAGTTATATAACTATATGATATAACCAAATTGGATATAACTATACTATATAATCATAGTATATAACTATATGATATAACCATTATAACTATATAACATAATAAATGACATAACTATAATATATAACTATAGAATATAACCAAATTGGATATAACTATAAAATATAATATATGATATAGCCATAATATATAACTATAAGATATAATCATAGTATATAACTATATGATATAATCATAGTATATAACTATAGAATATAATATAGGATATAACCTGTAACACCCCCAAATCTCCTCTTGAAAGTATTACTGCCAGTGACCTCAGATATTACATCCCGAAATCACCCCAGGCTTTTCCAGTTGATACAAACCATCAAACCACAGTTATAATACCAAATATCATAACTTTTATAAAACCAAAGTCTCAGAATTATAACATAATTCCAAATTCAACAAAATACATAATCAGAATTATTACAGCGGAAGTCTTTAAGTACAAAACAACAAAAATAACTTGTCAAGACACCGTTCATCTTTATAGTCGCTCTAGCCTCCTCGGATCTGCAGTTTATCTGATGTGCCGAAACGAACGGATGACACCAGCCAACCATGCATAGAACAATTTCGGTTGGTTAGTCTAATGAAAGACTATGCAAGGGTACAAAGCAGAGTGGTTCGAAGTAGTCGTATTAGGTTAGACTCATCGCCTCTCGAATAAAAGTCGATAACGATAGTCAACCACCATACTTCTACTGAAAATGAAAAGGCATGATCAAGAGAAGATTCTGGAGACCGAGTCTCACAGCAATCAATCCCAAAAGAAAACTCTAATGAATTGAGTCTTATCGGAAATATGACAAATGTTGGGAAACTTAAATAATCACACAAGCGTTCAAAACAACTTGATGTTTCGGTTCACGACCAACCTCACCGCTCACGGCGAATCCAGATTGGAAAGAGAACGTTACTCTGATCAAAGTCAAGACGATCTTTCCTAGCTGCACTATAGCCTAGCTGCACTACTCGCCCAAAAGGGTATATTAATTATGTGCGCCAAGAGCACTTATCTGATTTAATTATAAAACCCACATCACGTTATAAGCTTTTAAATACATGTCCCGCCAAGCCGGACATATATCGAAGGGATGGACCTCGCAGAGTCCATCACGATTACATCCACATCACTTTTGGTCATGACTGCCAAATTTGGCATAGGGTCTTGATCGCCATTTTCACCAAGTTATAACGAAACGAATGGACCTCGCATAATCCAAGCGTTCCTACGAATACTCGTGCTAACTAAACAGTTCAACACAGTAACGGTTCACATCAAAGCCATCAAGGCCCACATCATACGTATATTTCTATAATAGCGTTGTTCTAGCAGATATACAACCTATTATAATATCATCTTTTAATCATATTATTTAACAAAGTTATTCCCAACATAAACAGTAAATCATTCCAAATTAATTAACAACTAAACAATTGATAATTAATGGAAGTATGGAATGATGAGAAAGAGCGAAGCGCCACTTGCCTTAGATTACAGAAGTTTGAACGAAGCTAGATCCGATGAGTTTCCGGGCTCGAAGCAGGGACAGATCTGGCAACACAGCATCCTTCGGATCGACCCGTAAAGAAACCCTAAGTTAGATTCGACAATAACGAGTACGAATCTAAAGAATAACGAAAGCAATCGAAAGGAACGAAGCCCGATCGAAAGCCACTGAAGCCAAGGCCGAAACAGGCCAAAAGCCCCTGGGCGGCGGTCGCCGCTGTTCGTGGCGGCGGTCGCCGCTGCGAACTGCACAGAAAATGCGAGAAGGATAGAATCTCACCGGCGTCGTTCGTTTTGCTTCCGCTTGGCTTGCTTTGGATTCTAAGCTTCCTAGGGCCACCAAAGCTTCACTTTGCAACCACTAAAATTCACCAACGAAACTTCGGCGAGAGCTCGAAATAATCCAGCGAGAGCTTGATTTTCGGGCGAGGCGTTTGGGAAGAGATTAGAGCTCGGTTTTGTGTCCATTCCATCCGAAAACTCCTCCTTAAATAGGCAATTAATGGCTAAGCATCAGGCAAATCAACCAAACGAAGCAATCGACCCGTGGCTTGACAAATTGGATCGATTGTCAGAGCTCCGGCGAGCCTTGACTTTCAACCTGACAATCTGGCCTTGGCGGCGGTCGCCGCCATACCCACGGCGGTCGTCGTTCTCACATTTGGCTAGCGGCGGTCGCCACCAAGCCCACAACGGTCGCCGCTTTCAGAGCCACTTGCCTGAGATGACGTGTTCTGATTTGGCGGCATTGGCGGCGGTCACCGCCAAGCCCACGGCGGTCGCCGCTTCGGCCAAATCCTACCCCTTTTGACCGGTTTGATCTTGGGGTTATTTATTTTAATATCGGGTTAAATATATTTGTACACGAACGACTACTTAACCCCGAAAACACGTCAACTTCATTTTATACTACTTAGAAAAATATTACAGAGATCAAACATATTACAGAATATCCGAACTTCTCTGAAATTAATCTGACTGGTAGTACGGGTACATGAAAAATTCTAAAAAATATCCTTATAAAATGAGGGATATTACATAACCAAAGTATATAACTATAAGATATAACGATATGATATAACCATAGTATATAACTATAAGATATAACCAAATTGGATATAACTATACGATATAACCATAATATATAACTATATGATATAACCATAGTATGTAACTAAAGGATATAACCATAGTATATAACTATAGGATATAACCATAAGATATAACCAAATTGGATATAACTATAAGATATAATCATAATATATAATTATAGGATATAACGATATGATATAACCAAATTGGATATAACTATAAGATATAACCATAGTATATAACTATAGGATATAACCATAAGATATAACCAAATTGGATATAACTATAAGATATAACCATAGTATATAGCTATACGATATAACCATAGTATATAACTAAATAATATAACCATAGTATATAGCTATAGGATATAACCATAAGATATAACCAAATTGGATATAACTATAGGATATAATCATAATATATAATTATAGGATATAACGATATGATATAACCAAATTGGATATAACGATATGATATAACCAAATTGGATATAACTATAAGATATAACCATAGTATATAACTATAGGATATAACCATAAGATATAACCAAATTGGATATAACTATAAGATATAACCAAATTGGATATAACTATAAGATATAACCATAGTATATAACTATAGGATATAACTATAAGATATAACCAAATTGGTTATAACTATAAGATATAACCAAATTGGATATAACTATAAGATATAATCATAATATATAATTATAGGATATAACGATATGATATAACCAAATTGGATATAACTATAAGATATAACCATAATATATAACTATAGGATATAACCATAAGATATAATCAAATTGGATATAACTATAAGATATAACCATAGTATATAGCTATACGATATAACCATAGTATATAACTAAAGAATATAACCATAGTATATAGCTATAGGATATAACCATAAGATAGAACCAAATTGGATATAACTATAAGATATAATCATAATATATAATTATAGGATATAACGATATGATATAATCAAATTGGATATAACTATAAGATATAACCATAGTATATAACTATAGGATATAACCATAGTATATAACTATAGGATATAACCATAAGATATAACCAAATTGGATATAACTATAAGATTTAACCAAATTGGATATAACTATATATAAGATATAACCATAGTATATAACCATAAGATATAACCAAATTAGATATAACTATAAGATATAACCATAGTATATAACTATAAAATATAACCATAGTATATAACCAAAAGATATAACCAAATTGATTATAACTGAAGGATAAAACCATAAAATATAACTAAAAGATATAATCATAATATATAATTATAGGATATAACGATATGATATAACCAAATTAAATATAACTATAAGATATAACCATAGTATATAACTATAGGATATAACCATAAGATATAACCAAATTGGATATAACTATAAGATATAACCAAATTGGATATAACTATAAGATATAACCGTAGTATATAACTATAGGATATAACCATAAGATATAACCATAGTATATAACTATAGGATATAACCATAGTATATAACCAAATTGGATATAACTGAAAATGAGTTTGGATCATATAGGGAGTTGATTTAGGGTATAAGATAGAGAGCATTTATAACCCTTCGATCTACTTCATCCAAGGGCTGAAAATCTTTATTGTAATTACAAGAGGCGGTGGCATACTTGTAATATATGCCACTTTTTTGTTTTTTGTTCCAACTCTACCCTTTTTCTCCATTAGGTAATCTGCGCATAAGCCTCCTCTGCCATTTTCGACTATGTTTCGCTTGCTTGCTTCAAGAATTTGCTCCTTGGCGTGATGGAAGACAGTAGTTCTTCTATTTTAATTCGTCTGTTTTGATTTGTATATCAAATTTGTTACCTCTTCTTTGTGATTCAGCGGAATTAGGTCATAATTTTTTATTTGAGATTGCCTCAAATTCAGAATTAGGTCATAATTTTTTATTTGATATATGCCACTTTTTTGAATTCCAGTGAAATTGTCGACCTTGTCCTCTCCCTATTTCCTGAATTCCAGTGAAATTCGTGAATTCACCATTGTCGACCTTCGTTTGTTTTGTTGTCTTCTATGAGATTTTGCTATTTTCCATTCGTTTTGGTCTTCTTTAAACAATTAGTCCTTGACTATGCACTTTCACTTTGTGTACGTATTTTTTGTTGGAACTTCGTTTTCTTCTGTTATATATGTGCATTCCTTGAACACTTGTAATTCTTGCATCAATTCATCTTATTCATGCACTTTCATACATTCTATATATTTTCCTCTGTTATATATGTGCATCCCTTGAACACTTCTAATTCTTACACGAATTCATCTTATTCATGCACTTTCATATATTCTATATATTTTCCTTTGTTATATCTGTGCATTCCTTGAACATTTATTATTTATGCACCAATTCATCTTATTCATGGTACTTTTTATTCTTCCTTCGTTGGCATCAAATTAAAACATGGTTTAACAACAGAGCTATTGCACAGTACGTTATATATTCTCTTTCACAATGTTACTTGTAACATTTAAAAGCACCAAATAGTTGAGAACTCAAATTGACAAGCTTTCAAAATGTTTGATTAGCATTTATGTAATGTAGCTGAAACCCATTGACAGAATCATATCAAAGCTTATCCAAAATGCAATTGGGGGTGGGCCTCTTTCTCATTCGGAAAATGAAACCCAGTGTTGGTGGCTCCCACAGATTGTGGTTTGGCTGTATTTTGTAATATGTTGTTGCCTTCTCTAAAAGGAGGTGAAAGATGAATAATCAAGCTTGTATTTTGTAATTGAGTCAACGGACTCTTGTAACTTAAAGATTGGTGTTGTTGAAACTTGATCAGAAGAGCAATAGGACACTAAAAATTGACATCATTCCAAGAGAAGAGTACACTTTTTTTATTCTATACATTTCCAACAAAGATTCTAAAGGCTCAAATCAAGCTACAACCTTTGTTGACTCACGAAGGATCGGACTTTAAAGACATAGGAAGTGGAGGGTGCAATTCAAACAAGGCTTTGCTACGAGAGCTGAAATTTCCTACGCATATTGTGTCACCTATGCCACGCCAAGTTCCATCTTGAACATTGTTCATCTCCAAAGTTCTTGCCTCCTAAAAAAATAAGATCAAATGAAATTGAAATCAGACCGTTGTCTCAAGAAACGAGGTAGCCATTGATCATGGTAAAGAGGAACTGACCTGGGAGATGGAGCAACATGGGCAAGCTAGATGGTACACACAATCGTCCAAGTAGCTATCGTTACCCTACAACCAAACACATGCGTTTGTCAGACAATACATAAAGGTACAAGTTTTTTTAGCATGTTTTCCATTGATTGTGTGCCACTAACCAAACAGGTCATAACTTACCCTAATGGTTAACTTATTTTCTCATTCGTGTGCGGAGAAATCCTGAATATGCTCCAAGACAAATAGTCAAAGCGAGCGCAAGGTATAGATAACAACTTCTTCTAGTTACTACAAAGGTGACATAGTTGAAAGTTGCCAACAAAATGAACATCAGATACGCAGCTCCATGTAGTATTGGAAGAGTTATTCACATTTCAATGAACTAGAGAATGATACTTGGAAGAAAACGCGACACAAAAATAAAGGAACAGACTAATCAATATCAAATTTAATTTCCTGTGGCAGTTTAAGGGAACAATGTTCTTAGAAAAATAGTAAGCTAATTATCTAACACAAAAATGTAATGAAAAACATAGGAAATAAATACATGAAGCAAGGAAGAGCCAAGGCCAGCCCGTTACATGTTCTTTCCAAATCGGTAGCAGGGGCAACTGTGGCATAAAAAACAATCACACGAAAAAATGAGTGCACAGATCATGACCAATTTATGACTTGAAGTCTCAGTATACATTCTTAACGAAATGGGATTAGTGGTAATATGTAATCAAGTGTTTAGTGTTAAATTAAGAATAAAACTATAAGCAAGACAATAAGGTAGATAAGATTGAGCTAAGAACAATCATGAAAATTAAATCATAGTCAAGATCATAACTGAAAATCCCTTAGTTAATTTTCTAGTATAAAAAAGTTGGGTATAATTCAATTTACAAAGTATAGTCTTGGTTAATAGATCAGTTATTCAAAAAATCATGTGTTATAATGTACTTGGTTGGTACATTTGTTATTCAAACATGCTATTATTCAAGCACAAAATGCTCTTATTCATGCACATAAAGCTCTTATTCATGCACAAAAAGCTATATTTTCTAATTGTTTACCAATCATCAAAATGGCAGCAGAATAATTCATGCACATAATCTTTTGTTCATGCACTAATTTACATAATTCATGCACACAAAGCTCTTATTTATGCATAGAAAGCTCTAATTTACAGATTTCAATATCAGGGTTCAATGGCATGGATGATGACTGATATAAGAAAGGCAAAAAAAAAAACTTACCAATCATGCACAAAAAACTTACCAATCAATGGCATAGCTTGTACCTTCAAACATGCTATTATTCAAGAACATAATGCTATTATTCATGCACAAAAAGCTCTTATTCATGCACATAAAGCTATATTTTCAGTGTTACCAATAGTAATGATTTGTCTCCTAATATCTAACTAATCAGTAAGCAATTAGCCTCATTATGCAACTACTACTTCTACAATCTTTAATGTATCTGCTTTGAAATACTATCTCGTTCAACAATCACATAACCGGATTATAACTTTATTTCCCATGCTTCCCCGATAGAATAATTTTCAATTCTCTGTCGTTGAATCATATGTTTACTTCTATGTTCACTCGCTGAACAAAACTAAATTTGTTAAATTTTGCATTAATAAAATGTTCCAATTCAACACAAATAAAATAACACAAAAAAAAACTACAGTTTTGTGTGCCTTCCCCCAAAATAAACCTCAGTAGAGATAATACCGACAACGCGAAAATGACCACACAGAAAACAACAAATTGACAACAAAGACAAGGAAATTAAACACAATATTCAACATCATACAAAGAGGTTGTGGTATAAGAGATGAGGACTTCTCCAATGAATCACAGATGAATGATCAAATCAGACAGGATCAACAAAACAAATCAAGGACCGTTTATTCAGGTCAAAACAGAAGTGGAACTGAATTTGCCAAACGTGTGGAATGTGCAAAACGCTATATATAAGGAGTGCAAAACGCTATATAAGGAAGGTAAAACGCTATACAGATGCACAAAAGGCTACAATCGAGCACAAAACCCTAACCTAAAGGACAAATTCGAGCACAAAACTCTAGACAGGATGCACAAAAGGCTACACAGATGCACAAAACCCTAACCTAAATGACAATGCCGAGCGAAAAAACGCTAAACAGATGCACAAAAGGCTACACAGATGCACAAAACTCCAACCTAATGACAAATCCGAGCGAAAAAAAACCCTAAATCTGAAAATTAGGATGATCGAGCCGAACACGCTAACCTTTGGATGATTTTCCCTTTCCTTTGGCCATGTTCTTCGAAGGTCTTTGTTCGTTGTCGAAGATTTGGAAGGATCTGCGTTGTCGAAGATTTGAGATAATCGTTGTCGAAGATTTGTTGGAAGTGTTTCAGAAGGAGTGCAAGAGAAGACTCGTTTGAGAGGGTATAATTTGTGCAGGGTTATGATTTTTGATATATTTATGCTATTGCCACTCTAAATGATGCGTTTGCTCCATTTTACCTCTTGTTTCAGCTGGATGGCGTGGCTCCATCAAAGCCTTCCATGCTCTGCATCCAACGACCACGAAAATTTCTCACTTTACACTATAGAAGATGTTCGTACAGGAACCGCACTCTAACCATAAGATATAACTATAAGATATAACCAAAAGATGTAACCAAATTGGATATAACTAAAAGATTTAATCATAATATATAATTATAGGATATAACAATATGATATAACTATAAGATATAACCATAGTATATAACTATAGGATATAACCATAAGATATAACCAAATTGGATATAACTATAAGATATAACCATAGTTATATGTGATTTTCGAGAATAATAATAACAAACAGTTAATATCAAACGAATTGGTGGAGAAACGTACATGAATAAAAGTATATTGAAATCAAATTGGATATAACTATAAGAATATTGCGTAAAAGATATAACTATAAGATATAACCATAGTATAACTATAAGATATAACCAAATTGGATATAACTATAAGATATAATCATAGTATATAACTATATGATACAACCATAGTTATATACTATGATTATATCTTATAGTTATATCCAATTTGATTATATCCTTATAGTTATATCCTATGGTTATATCATATATCTTATAGTTATATAAGATATATGATATAACCATAGGATATAACTATAAGGATATAACCAAATTGGATATAACTATAAAATATAATATATGATATAGCCATAATATATAACTATAAGATATAATCATAGTATATAACTATAAAATATAACCATAAGATATAATCAAATTGGATATAACTATAAGATATAACCATAGTTATATGTGATTTTTGAGAATAATAATAACAAACAGATAATATCAAATAAATTGGTGGAGAAATATACACGAATAAAAGTATATTGAAATCTCATGATACAAACAAATTTATTGTCATGTAACCTTGATTACTTGAGTCAAATGCAGATTTAAAAAAATATATTGTTCACTTGGTTGCGTCCATAATTTTTTTTTACTTCTGCGTTAGGATCTGGCATACGCCAGATCTTTGCGTAGGAGGCAAATTTCAAAAAAACCCCAACTCTCTATCTCCAACAATTATATTCTACGCAAGTATCTGTCGTACGCCAGATACCTGGGTAGAGAAATTTGGTCTTCTACGCAGAAATCTGACATACGCCAGGTTTCTGCGTAGAGTTTTATAGTGCGAAAGGACAAATAACGTAGTGCATATAGCGGAGGCGTTTTTTTATTGTGTTGCAAAAGTAGATATTTAATCATTGTTGTAATTACTTCGACCTATTTCATTTGGTGTATGATTCATTGATTTTGAAAGTGCATTTCACATTTGATGAGTCAAATTTTATAAAGAAAAATTATGGTAATAATTTCTAATATGAAAAATACACTATGAACACATTGTTCATTGCTCGTTTGTATTTTGATTTAGAATTTTTTTTTTAATATAACTACTACTACTTTTTTTTGTCCAAATATAAATAATATTACTGATTATAATGTTAATAGGAAAAAGTTTCTTATATGAAAAATAAAAAGAGGAGATGATAAGCAGCGTTAAGTATATGTTTTTTTGGGCACACACTAACAAGTCCATTTTTAACAATAATTTTTTTTAATCACTAATTTAATATTTTTTTAAGAGTTTATCCATTTTTTTATTAGGGAATATTTTATAAATAATTACCTATTTTAACTTAGTGTTCGTTTGATTGAGAAATAAATTATCATGATTTTAAATTACTTGAAAAGTGATATCAAATATATGTAGTTGATTGACCTTTTTATTTTTAAAAAATGCAGATATTTAATTAATGAAATTTTCAATTCCTACAAAACATAGAAAGTGCAATCACCTAGAAAGGATGGATAAGATTTTATTTTTCACATTTCCTATGATTTAAATTTTAATCAAATATAATTTATCAAATTTTATAAATTTAAATTCTCATATTTTTATTTCACATGAAATAACTTAGAAACCAAACAAACACTTATTACACTACGAAAGCCGTAAGTATATAATTGATTTTCACGGGAGATTTTTGCAATGAGTGAGATTTTTGCAATGACTGTTGCATTAACGCATGTAATAAATGGAATGGAGACATAAGGAGTACTATAAACAAAATCTTTAATTAGGAATGAAGAACAGATTCGGTGTGTGGTGTCCGTCCAGCTGGCAAGGCAGGAGACCCGCAATGCCAAAAAAGGTCAAAATAGCTACTGTCAGCAACATATAATGTGGCAATTCAATAGTCCACCTGTCATATGCTAATTAAATTGATTTGTTAACATACATTATAAATATTGTCAAAGTCCGTGGACCCAATGACTAGGGACGTGCGAACACGAGCGCATAGGCGCATATAGACCGAGTATATAAGCTCAATGAGGTTTCATCCTAAAATCAATTGGCAATAGGAGGAGTAACACATCAAGCTTATATACTAGGCATGTTATATCCCAACTTTCGATGTGGGACGTTTATATTCCAACACGCCCCCGCAAGTGCAACGAGCGGGCAATTGGCCAGGCCCGGTTGACACTTTAACAAACGGGTGTGGGTGGCATCTCAATCTCTTTATAGTCAGACTCAACCAATCCAATAAAGGGATCCATGACCGAACCCGCTCTGATACCATATCATATTTGGGAATTTGATGAAATCAGTGTTTAGGGAAAGATAGAAAAGTTGTTGTGGAGGCATAACCTTTTTCTTTTTTAGGGTTTCATTCTTCTCAAAACAGAGTTGTTGTTACTGTTTCATTATATATGCATGTGGAGACACAGCTCCAAAACTGGAAAGAAATAAAACACTGCGTTTAGGGAATAAATGAAACTCTGCGTTTTTTATTCTTGTGTCTCGTTCTGCTGCTTGGTTAATAGCCCCCCTCAAGCTGGAGCAGGAGAGTGAGTGATCATGCCCAGCTTGGTGAGTAGCTCTTGGTGATGTGAAGATGGCAGGATCTTTGTCAGGACATCTGCTAACTGATTTTTAGTAGGTAAATATGACAGTTGTAGCAGTCCATCCATTACCTTCTCACTAGTAAAGTGGCAATCAATTTCCAAGTGTTTGGTGCGCTCGTAAAACACTGGATTTTTTGCAATGTGAAGAGCTGACTTGTTGTCACAATGAAGGGTGACTGGCTTCAAATTGGTCTCCCCAAGTTCCTGAAGGAGATTGACTAACCAGGTCACTTCTGCTGTTGCTTGTAACATTGCCCTGTACTCGGCTTCAGACGAGCTTCTAGAAACTGTTGCTTGCTTCTTTGATCTCCAAGCAGTAGGATTAGATCCATGTAGAACTACATAACATGTGACTGATCTTCTAGTCGTGGGGCATCCAGCCCAGTCTGAATCAGAAAAGGCTTGCAATTTGATTGAGTTGCCTGGACGAAAAATAATCCCAAAGTGAGCAATGCCTTTGACATAGCAGACAAGATGTAGAAGTGCCTCCATGTGTGAGGCTTTAGGCATCTGCAGAAACTGGCTGAGGAGTTGCACTGCAAAGGAAATGTATGGCCTGGTATGAGTCAAATAATTTAGCTTGTCAACTAAACTTCTGTAAACAGAAGGATCAGCAATTGGATCACCCACTCCTTCATCATTCAGCTTGTAATTGATGGGAAGAGGTGTCACTCGAGTCATGAGATCTGTTGCTCCAGCATCACTGACAATTTCATTGGCAAATTTCTATTGACAGAGAACTAAAGAATCTGTGTGGTAAGTAACCTCCATTCCCAAGAAATAGTTCAGTTGTCCAAGATCCTTGATACTGAACAAAGAGTGCAAACTCTTCTTGAGTTGCTCTATTACTCTTGCAGATCCGGTGACAAGAATGTCATCTACATATACTGCCACTACTGTCATGCTGGAATGTGTGTGTTGAAAGAACAAAGAGGAATCGTGTTTGGATTGAACAAAATTAAGAGTTACCAAAGTGGTAGCCAGCTTGTGGAACCATTGTCTGGAGGCTTTCTTGAGCCCATAGAGGCTCTTTTGGAGAAGACAAACTTTGTTTTCTGGATTTGGTATTCCCTCTGGCATTTGCATATAAACTTCTTCAATCAATTCACCATGCAAAAAAGCATTGTTTACGTCAAGTTGGAATACCTTCCATCCTCTGTGAAAAGCCACTGAAATGAGTGCTCTGATACCATGTCAAAGTCCGTGGGTCCAATGACTGGGGACGTACAGACACGAGCGCATAGGCGTAGATAGGCCCAGTACATAAGCTCAATGAGATTTCGTCCTAAAATCAATTGGCAAAAGGAGGAGTATCTCATCAAGCTTATATACTAGGCATATTATATTTTATTATTTGTTTAAACAACTTATTATAGGAAGATTTGTTACATTTTATTACTCCCTCCGTTAAGTTTTAATTGACGTTCTAGGCTTAAGTCTTTGTTAAGTTTTAATTGTCATTTTAGATTTTTTCACATATTTTTTTCAGATTTACCCTCATGTTTAGTATTTTTTTTTTTTGGGTTCTCAATTTTTTATTCATTGCTTACCCATTTTCTAGGAGAAACGTAACAAGAGGAGATTTTCTTTTGATTTTATTTTACTTTTTTGTGAGATTTTAATGAGCAGTAATAAAAAAATAATTAGTCACTAATCATAAGGGTAATCTGGAAAAATAATTAATTTCTTATTTTGTCTGAAATTTATTAGAACGTCAATTAAAATTTAACGGAGGGAGTATTTTGTTAATTTTAATTTTCTAATATTGGATTTTAAACATTTATAAACAACAAGGCCCAAAATACACAGCAGTACGTAGTGAATACTCCGTAATATACAAGGAGTAATTATAAATGAGGACGACGTCGTTTCATTCGGGGGTCAGGTTCACGGTCACGGCTGATATTTATCTCGGGACTATAATTGGGGGAGATGATCGGAGCCCACGTGGCAGTAAGAAAGGGGCCCACTTCTTCTTCCTTCAAGAATCAAAGTACGATATGATTGATATTCATCAGCACCTATCGTTTTCTCAAAATTTCAACGGTGGAAACACCTCTCTCTCTCACAACTCAAAAGGCCCAATCACGTTTTAGCTTCTTACTAGTGTAATACCCGTGCCTTGTACGGAATTGTTTATTTTTTTTATATTTATAAAAATAGTATATTTTAATTATCGATGAATTAATGTTTTAATATATATTTGATTTGTTATTTAAATTAAAAATGACTAATCGAATAAACAAATTAAAGATATAAAAAATTACATTATATAAAGAGATACAGAACTCTCCATAACTTTATTATTAATAAAAATTGGCTAAGTAGTCTTAGAAACAGGGATAGCCACACCTCTTTACATCAATACTACTAAAAAGATCAAACATAATACAAATGTTCATCTAACTCTAATACATGAAAATGACATGATAAACATAAAATATGGCACGATGTTTGAAATTGCTACAAATTATCAAAAACTTCATTGTATACTACATTGGTTGTAGTACTATATCTCTTCTTGTCTTTATCGCAAATCAGTATCTTCAAACATTTCTTGTTAGTCACCCTTGATGAAGCAACATAAACCTGACCATGATTGAAAACAGGACGTGAAAGATACAAACCGACATTTGCAAGAAATTGAAGTGTCTGACGGTGACATGATCATGCGAGAAATAGGGTTGATCATTGGTCCAAACCCAGTCCGGACCGAACCGACCTAGACCGGATCGGAACCCGAAAGTCCAAATATGATGGACCGGAACCCGGACCGGAAATATCCGGTCCGGACCGGTCCTATTTGGACCGGTTTATATTCTAGTTAAATTTAAACATAATTTAATCAATTTTAAACATGAAAAAAAACCCTCAAATCTAAATATAACTTATTCTTAAATATAATTTACCTTAAATCTTAAACCTCAAATGTAAAAAATCTCAAACCCCTTAAAATTTTAGGGTTTTTTAAAAACATTGGACCGGACCCGGATTTCCGAAAATCTTTGGACCGGAGACCGGACCGGTTAGAGCCGGTTCGGTAAGGACTGATTCGGTCCGGTCTGGTCCAAAATTCCGGTCCAGCCCGGTTTTTGCTCAACCCTAGCGAGAAATCAAAATCGTATGTCCAATTAATATTGTTGCCTGAAATAATTCTCCCTTGTATGACATGACTGACAAGCTATGTGATTTAATGTAGTATTATAAAAATAAATAGAGACTTTATAGAATAACAATCACTAACCATTTGAAATGTCGATCAAGGGAATACGTTCACTAACTGAAGAATTTGGACCAACTCCAAGAATAGAACCTGCATATTTAGTATTTATATTAAATTTCATATTTCAATTCATCGAATACAAATGTCAAAGAACTAAATGCAATTTATTAACCTGGTCGATTTGAATTTGTCCATTGTCATTTATCTCTAATAACATGCAATTTCAACGTTATGTTATGTCGGGTTAATTCGTCCATAACAAAATCACCCTACAAATCTAAAATATATTCAAAGTAAAATAAATTAATCTACATACTACTAATGTTTTTGTCCTAATATTATAAAAATACATAAACATATGTAACTAATTAATATAAGTAATCAAAAAAATTACAAAAGATCCACTGTAAATATTTAATTTAGTATTATAAAAATATAATATAAATTTATATTTATAACTACTAAATGTATATTACGTTAATATTGAATGCAACTTTGAATAGTTTTAATCGGCTTATAGGCCCAACTTTAAATTGATTCTCCACCTTCGCTCACAACATACAATATGTTTTAGTAAATATTATATATATAAATTAAAACTAATTAATTATAGGGATTATTGGGCCATTACATAATTAATAATACTAATGAGCTTTATAAACTGTAATTTAATAGTAAGTATTAAAAAAGAACAATAGAATATTGAAAGAGAGGTGACACTCTCTATTACTTTATTTATATTAAAAAATAGCTAAATAGTTATGAAACCGGAATAGCCACATCCAACATTAAAATATAAATAATGATAAACAGTAAAAATATGTCTTAAGTCAAAACAACAAAATTAGTGAAACAAAAGATTTACAACATTGCTCTACAAATGCTGAGATTTGCAGCATATTTGAGATTTGTAAGCATTGTTCTTATTGAAGTCTTTCTTTGGGGTAAATTTTGGTCATACTAACTTTTGGGATTAATTATGGGATTTGCAATATTGTTCTTATCAATGTGTTGCTTTGTTGTGTAGGTTGAACAATCATTATCACGATTCAATTGCTATGCTTAATAGGTTTTTGTGATTATTGATTGTTTTGGTGAAAACTGATAGTGCCGTAATCAAATATGAAAGTTGTGTAATACTATTACTTAATTTTGGTAATTATTGATTGTTTTGGTGAAAACTAATTGTGTCGTAATCAAATATGAAAGATGTGTAATATTATTACTTAGTTTTGGTAATTATTGATTGTCATTTATAAATAAGGTAGGTATATGTGTATATATATATTAATTAGGAAAGTAGACTATATTTGGTATATAATTTTTAGTTTTAGTTGTTTTATTGAAAAAAATAAAAAAATTATGGTGATGACATGTGGCAAAATCAATATGGTGATGACATGTGGCGCAGTAGGAATTTGCATTTAGTAATTATATAGTAGATTTTAGAAACTCTCAATTAAGTTTAGATTTACTTAAAATCTTATATGTTCGATCAGTTTTTTTTTAGCTATTATAATATCGCATATAGTAATATGATCACGAAACAAATATCTTTGTTAGATTAGTAATTTATTTTATATTTTCGACCATATAATTAAAATTGTAATTGCAGTCTCATATGATTAAGATTACTTGGGAGTATTATTCATATTTGTGAGCTACTGGGCTACCGCAAATTGCAGGAAAAACGGGCCCAAGCCCAATCCAACATATCAACCTAGTATACACATGAGGCTAGAATCAACCTTGGCCTCACTAAGTTACACGATCCATCAACTGAGATGCCATGTCTAGAAAACATGACAGTTAATAAGTAAGAAAAGTAAAATTTTTATTTGTACATCAATAAATATAGGAAATACTTTATAGGGAGAGCAATACAATTAAATATATATGTCGTTTCAATTATTGAACATCGATTTCAAACCTCTATATCTAACTTCATCATCTAGTATACAAATTATTAAAACTAGTATATTGTTCGTGTCATGCACGGGTTAAGATTATAATTTTTTTTAAAATAACTTTATTAATAATTAAAGATATTTTTCGGACACTATTATTCTTATTGTCGTCAATATATTCGATATGATAAAACAAAATTTTAAATATGTTATCAATATAGTAAATTTTAATTATTATTTTATATATCTAATATCATCTTATACTATAACTTTTACTTTTAAATTTAAGCTACGGTCACTCCCCATTTTTTTTGCGCTTATTTATCTTCTATAAAGATATGAACCTCATTTATATATATATCTCCTTTATTCTACAAATAATTTGAACTCTTTTGTTAAAAGTATTTATTTTTGTAAAAATCTATTAAATGACATTGATTTTAGTTTGATAAACTTTATATAATATATGCTAAAATAATTTTAGAAACAACCGTGACATGCACTAAAATAATCTACCTAATTCTCTGATGGAATAACTTCCTATAATATATGCTCTAGTAATTTTAGAAACAACAGTGCTATGAATGTTTTAATATAATAAGATATTATATTAAAATATGTATCTTAAGCGTAAGATACTAATTAAATTGTCATACTTTATATTATTTGATTTAAATTTTTGCTCGGTTAGGTTAAAATATTCAAAATGTAATTTTTTTTTCTATAATTATTCAAATTATACTCTTAAAGTATTTATTTTTAATATAATAATTAAGAGATAGCTATATATGATTACTTTTGTACCAAAAAGGAAGATATACAAAATTATTATTATAATTATTATTAGATATTATCTTTTTATTTAATATATAATAATTCGATTCACTATTATAATTTTTTCTAAAAAGATGGATGATGTGACGGATTATGATTGGATGAATAATGATACATAGACGAATTGAAAGTGATGACGATACGTAGGATTTAGACATTTCCTTTAGTGTATATATATATTAATATTGTGAAAGTCTATAAACCCATAAATAGATAAATAAATAAAAATCGTGTATATAAAAGCGCACATATACATATAGATTCAATACATAAGTTTAATAAAATATTATTTTAAAATCAATTATTTATAAAAATAAGTAATTTACTAAATCATATACAAAACACTAATATTTACACACTTTTTACGTGAGATAAACATTAGTATAATTCAAGATCCATCAAAAGATTTTCCAAGTATTGACGAATAGAGCGTTTGAGTGGGTTATTACAATGTCATTGTGTAATTATTGGGACATAAAAGTCAATTTATAGCAATCTAGTGCCTACGCCTAGTTTTAGAATACTGCAACTAAAGCCATAGCTATCGAATCAACTCGATCTTCAGTGACGATAGTGGAAAAGAAAGAAATGTAACAATTCCTTTTTTTTTATTGAGTCGTGAGGACTAAAATTGATTACATCGGTTTACAATCACATAAGAACCAAATACAAATTACTGAAAATTAGGTCTCAAATGAATTAAAATCTTATCTATGAAGTATTAGAGGCCTATTTATAGCCGACGAGTCCTGTTTTTTCTTGGTGGCACGACGTCTGATATGTGGCAATTAATGAGATGCTTTGCGACAATAGCATGATTACGGCGATAATACTTAATCTTATGTATATGCATCTATATTTTTTTTCCATTAGGTAAAAATTAGACTGAAAATCACAGAAGAAACGGTTTCTCAGTCTATAGCATCCTTTTGGATGAGAATTATAAATTATAGATTAGCTCGAATATCTTCTAAGGAACTCTGATGGACCGTCTTTGCGATGAAGTCGGCCACCACGTTTGTTTCTCGGAAGACATGAAAAATCTGCATTGAAGAAAACAGTTGTAAAACACACAGGATATCATAAATTAACATTTCAATATCCCATGGACAATGCCAGATTTGATTAAGAACATTTCACAATGATAAGGTTATCGCATTCAAGTTGAATGTCGGTAATGCCTAATTCATAGGCCTTTACCAGAGCATTTCTTACTGCAAGTATTTCTGTTTTTAAAGGAGTTGAGATACCACATTTATCCCCAAATAAAAAGATTAATTTATCCGTATTGTTCCTAAAAATATATGCATCTATAGTTGAAGAGAAGTAATGTGGGAACTGATGAAGAAGAAGGGCAATTATTTACCGTCCTTAGGATTTTTGACCCCTTAATGGGGATCAAATAGTAAATTTGGACTCTTAATTAAATAAATTAGATTCTTGATCCTCTAAGCCTTTAAAAATTCTAACCCTTAAATCCTACACCCTAAACCTTAAAAAAACACTTCCATTCCATTTGGGTCATATGTGTAATAATAGAGGATTATACTTGCAATTTTGAAAAAAATAGACCTAAATATGCTAATTTTTTTTTTCTTAAGGGACTTTTGCGTCCAATTTTTTTAATTATTTAATTCAACTTAAACTTTGGGCTTTTTATATTTGGGTTGGTGGGTTGAATTAATCTCACTACAAATCCTATTTTATTATGTTGGAACTTCGTTTTTCTGCTCCTTTGACAAGTACTCCTATTGAAATAATTTACTGTATTAAGTAATGAAGTGTTTGACAAATTTGTACGCATTTGTTTACATAATGATAGCGTTAATTTACTCTATTCTAGAAGCTCCATCACGGTTTATGATATTCACCCATTTTCACCTTTTACCCAGGTAAAAAAGGTATCGGGTCAAGCTTGACCAAGCCCATGAATAGACCCCTCTCATAGCTGTAGAATAGGCTCTGAAAATTAGTTCAAGAACTCCGGATAGATTAATGATTTAATGCTTTCCTCAATTCCGGCCAAACTTTGTCTGACCTCTTTATTTCCCAATTTTTTAGTATATTTTTTTGTTATTCATCTTTAGTGATATTAATTTATACTCTATGTCCCGTTAAGTTTGTCCCATGAGGACATTTGTACAATATTTAAGAAAATTGTAGAAGTTCAAAGATTTCTGTAAAAAGTATATTTTCTTGAGTTTCTGCAGAAAGTATATTAAGGGACTGATCCACACTTAATTACACAGAATTAATAGAAAGTGAAACTGCAAAATTAACAACCAATAGAAATAGAGGATTACAAGCACACGGATTTACAAAACCATCACAGATTACTCAACAACATTCTTTAAATTCTTAACACCAAAACAGAGGGACACAGAATAATTTACTTCTAAGAACACAACCCAAAAGAATAACAGAGCATTGAAGGCTGCATCACTGTCTGCTGTGAATGGCTTCAGTATTTAATTTAAATGAAGCTCCACTTCCAGAAGATGAAGAATTTAATGATGCTGACCAGAGAGAAGATGAACTTGATCTTAATGCGCTTGTTTTTTATCTCAACCAAGCACCGAGCTTTGAAGAGGAGTATGGGCAACCAGAAGCAGAGGATCACACAGACCAGGGTCATCATCAACCAGAAGCAGAGCATCACACAGGGACAACTGAACATCATCAGCCAACACAAACCAGGCTCAGCAATGATATGAGATTGCAGATCTTGCTAAAGCTTCTACACAGAGCAAAAGATGGAAAACTTCCAGTGGGTGCAATCAATGATGCTGCAAATGAGTTCAGTGTGTCAAGAAGGATCATAGGCAGAATATGGAACACAGCCAAACAACAAAATATTGCAATGCAAATGTGCAATGTTAACAATAAGTATCATAACAGCGGCAGAAAAAGAATTGAAATTCAACCAGATGCTATCACATCACTAAACATGGGGGACAAATCATGCATAAGGGATTTGGCAACCAAGCTCAGCCTTTCAAAGACCACAGTTCATAGAATGGTCAAAGGGGAAATTATAAAGCCACATACAAACCCACTACACCTTGGATTGAAGGCTTCACACAAGATAACAAGGTTAGATTGGATATTAAGGTTATTACAAGGGGATACAATTGAAACTAAGAGAGAGTATAATCCAATGTTTGACTTTGTTCATTTGGATGAGAAGTGATTCTATCTTAGCAAGAAATCACAAAGAGTGTATTTAGAACAAAATGAGAGGAGAAAATACAGAGCTGCAAGCTCTAGCAAGTGGATACCCAAAGTCATGTTTACAGCTGTGGTAGCAAGACCAATGTTCAACTCAGAGGGACAATGTACATTTGATGGAAAAATAGGTATTTTTCCATTCAATTACCAAGAAGCAGCAAAGAGAAAGTCTAAGAACAGAGACAAGAGGGACTATTGTCACAAAGCTAGTGGAATCAGTCAACAAGAATGTAACAAGAAGCATGCTAATCAACCAGATTGTTCCAGCTATAAAGGCAAAATGGCCACAAGATGGAGCACATAGAGTCATTTTTATACAACAAGACAATGTAAAGGCCCACATCACTCAAGATGATGCAGAATGGCAACAGGTTTATTGTCAAGATGGATTCACATTTATTTTAATCCAACAACCAGCTAATAGCCCTGACTTGAATATCTTAGACCTAGGTTTTTTTAGGAGCATTCAATCATTGATGCACAAAAAAATGTCCAAGGAAGTTGATCACATGTTAGAAGCAGTAAATGAGGCTTTTTATGAGTTAAGTCCAGAAACTCTAGGTGATGTGTGGATGACATATCAATATGTTATGAATGAAATTCTGAAAGCCAAAGGAGGCAATGACTATGATTTGCCACACTTCAACAAGAAGAAATTAGCAGCTCATGGAAATCTACCAAGAGAAATAAAAGCACCTATGTGGGTTGTCATACAAGCATGAGACATTGTTCAGGGGGTGTGCAAGGAATACAAGCAGAAGCAGGACCATCAAATGCAGAAGTAGAGACTCAGGGAACAGAAGCAGTATATGGAGAGCAAGACAGTCAAGATGCAGTAGAAGACAGTCAATGGGACATAATGTGATGGAGCAAGACAGTCAAGAGCAAGACAGTCAAGGAATACAAGCAGAAGCAATACCATCAATTTTTTTGTTAAATACAAACTTAGGTGATAGACTAAGTAATTTTGCGTACATGACAAGATTGTGTAAAGTTATGATATTTTGTGAACATGTTTGGAACTTTTGAAAGCAAAACAGAGGGGAATGAAACCTTTTGTGAACAACCAGAGCAATCCTTCAATACATAATGCACAGAGAAAGGAAAAAAATGGTAATCTCAGTTGTCCCATTCCCATCATAGACACATATCCATTCACAACCTTAGCATACACATGAGGCATCATTCAGTGTTATTTTACTGGTTTCCTATGGCACACTAAGGCAATGAATATTTAGGATATGCATCTCAGTTTTGTAAGACCTCATCATTGATTCAAAAATAAAAATTATCTCAGAGTCCCCTAAACCATCACAGACACAACTCCATCCCCAAAACCTTAACATACAAAGGCCTCATTCAGACACAATTGTGTCTGGTTTCCTAATGTAAGTCAAGGCAGAGAATTCACAGAACATTGCATCTCAGCTTTTTAAGACCTCATCATTGATTAAAAAAACTCATCACAGACACAACTAAAGCTAAATTAAACACTGATCCACACTTAATTTGCACAATATTTTCAAGAAAATTGCAGAAGTTCAAAGGTTTCTGCAGAAAGTAGATTTCCTTGAGTTTCTGTAGAAAAAAGTTTAGGGACTCATGATGCGCCCCTACCTACCATGACTGCCACAAAGGAAGAGCAAGCTATGAGCATTCGCTCAGAAGGGCCAATAACGTGATCACGTGCCAAAGCAATCGCCAACGCGACATAATCCATGGTTGTTCGCGTCGTCGCAAGCCAAGAGACTCAAGAGAGCGCGTTCTTCCTCAGAAGCCTTCAACCCACACTAGAGAACGCGTTCTCTATTAACATCCTCTCTACCATCAATTGAACGCGTTCTTTGTATTATTTGGAGTGTCAGAACATTATTATTTTAGTTATTTCTTTTTGGGGTGTGTGTTCCACGCATGTCGCGTGGGCCCATCCGAGTCCCGCGATCTAGTATAAAAGGACAACTCGTCCTTCTGTATTAGGTTACGTTCATCTTTAATCAAATCCTGAGTATTGAGAGCTAATTGCCTCCTCCCCTTTGATCGAGCGTCAAACCCTAATCTCCCTTCTCATCTCCATTCATCCGCTGCCGACGCTACGGCCTCTACTCGATCGTCATCAAGATTATCCAACTCCGTTGTCGACGCTACGGCCAAGCACTCGATCTCTTTCAAGTCGATCTCCTCCGCTGCAGACACTACAACTTCAGTCTCCCCCCTCAATCCATATTCTAAACACCGCATTCCACCTTATCACCCTCAAACACGACGCGTGCGACTTCCCACCAAGATCAGAGATCCGGCATCACAAGTAGTAACGCATTAACTCATCCATACTTAATTACACAGAACCAATAGAAAGTGAAGCTGTAAAATTAACAACCAATAGAAATAGAGGATTACAAGCACACAAATTGACTTTTTCATTTTGTACAGAACCAATACAAACTCAATAACATTCTTTCAGTTCTTAACACCAAAACAGAAGGAGAGCAAAACAGAGGATAATTTACTTCTCAGAACACAACTCAAAAAACTAACAGAGCATTGAATGGCTTCGTTATTTATTTTAAATGAAGCATGTAATCATTTCATCATCACAGTTCAAGATCATCAGTTCATCATCAAAGTTCACATTTCATCATCAAAGTCAACAAAGATCAACAACATCAACCCACTATAACATCATATATGAAGTCAAAAAAGATCATCAACATCAACATCAGAGGGAAAACAACAAAGATCAAGCCAACAATAACATCAGATAGCAAGAGTTCTAACAACATGTATCAACAACAACAATAATATCAACTTTATCAGCCGGCATGGAGGACTCAACAACAGCATCATCGTTTGCAGGCCACAAGTAGCTGTCAACTGTTTCTTCATATCGCGTTGGGGTATAGCAGTGGTTTCCACCACATTCATCACCACACTCGCACATGGGATAATTGGAGCATGCATGCAGACTACACTCATGAGAAGGCGACTGAACACTCTTAGAGCCAAAGACAACATCATGGTCCAAACTCATCGTCAATGACGAAATCAAAGGGGGGCTGAGAGAGAGCTCCAAATCAGAGAGATCGAGAGAGCTCCAAATCAAAGGGGACTAAATCGGCCGGACAAGAAACAGAGAGCTCCAAATTAGAGAGATCGAGAGAGCTACAGTTCAAAAGGGACTAAATAGACAGAGCTCCAAATCAAGAGATCGAGAGAGCTCCATTTACTTCTGAGAGAGAACTCCAAAGGGAGATCGAGAGAACTCCAGAGACTGAGAGAGAACTCCAAAGCGAGATCGAGAGAGCTCCAGGGACTGAGAGAGAACTCCAAAGTGAGATCGAGAGAGCTCTAAGGACTTAGAGAGAACTCCAAAGCGAGATCGAGAGATCAAGAGAGCTCCAAATCAAAGGGGAATAAAGCGGCAGAGCGGAGAGAGCAAGAGAGACAGAGAAACAGAGAGATCGAGAGAGAAATCGAGAGATCTAGGGTTATCAGTAGAGAGGAGAGAGCAAGAGAGTTAGAGCGGCGAGGGAAAGTGAGAGGGAATGAGGGGTGAGCTAGGGTAATGGGGGGGATTGGGCTGGGTTAGGTTTTGGGCTATGGGGGATTGGGTTTAGGGTTTATGGGGAAAGTTGGGATTTTGGGGGAGAAATTTGGGTTTTGGAAAGGAATTGGATTTTAATGGATGTGGGTGAAGAAATTTGTTTAATGGAGTTGATAGATAAAAATGGGTGGTTGTTAGTGGTAATGGAGATGGATTGAGGGAAGAGAAATAAAGAATATGATAAAGTTGGATAATTTGAATAAAGATAAGGGTATTATTGTAAGAAAATAGTGGATAGAAATGGAAAAAAAAGATGGAATTAACTTTTCAGGACGCCAAAAATGGAAATGGGACAAACTTTAAGGGACGGAGGGAGTATTACATTTAAAATTAGCTATATATGAATAAAAAAATGAAATAAATCTAGAATTAAGGGTTTGTTTGCAAGTTAAAAGAATAGTAGTATTATTTACGATCCTAAATTAAGTGTCGTTATGAGAATTGTTCTTAAAACTTGTTTTTACTAACTCGTTTTTTTCTAAACTCTTTATTTATTGACTCAAAGAAGTTGTGATTATTTAAGATTCTATGTGTATTTAATATTTTTGAAATATTGTGTCTAAAACTAAAAAAAGTAGTATTAAAGAATTAAGTTTATATTACATATAATCTCCTTACAAACATATTTTAGTTTACTCAAATCTATATCTATATATATTTAAAAGTTAGTATTCTAGGTCATTGAATGCTAACTTTTAAAGATGGATTAGTTTTTATTTTCATTTCATGCCTTATTTATTTAGCACAAAATTTAAACAATTTCTCAAATCCAAAAAGTACTAAAGTGACAATTTCATATATTAACAATTATATCTAATCTATAATCGTCTATATAATATACAAAGTTTTTGATTCACAATTATATACAGTTACTATATATTAATCAATTAAAAAGTCCTCATTTTCATATCGTTGTATAACTCTTATATCTTCACGTTAAATTTTCAACATAGTTCAATTTATATTTCTATTAAGCATGAAAAATAACCATCTATATGACCTAGAATGCTAACTTTTAAAGATGAAATATTTTCATTTCATACCTTATTTATTTAGCACAAAATTTAAACAATTTCTCAAATCCAAAAAGCACTAAAGTGACAATTTCATATATTAACAATTATATCTAATCTATAATCGTCTATATAATATACAAAGTTTTTGATTCACAATTATATACAATTACTACATATTAGTCAATTAAAAAGTCATCATTTTCATATCGTTGTATAACTCTTATATCTTCACGTTAAGTTTTCAACATAGTTCAATTTATATTTCTATTAAGCATGAAAAACAACCATCTATCTATATATATTTAAAAGTTAGCATTCTAGGTCATTGAATGCTAACTTTTAAAGATGAATTAGTTTTTATTTTCATTTCATGCCTTATTTATTTAGCACAAAATTTAAACAATTTCTCAAATCCAAAAAGTACTAAAGTGACAATTTCATATATTAACAATTATATTTAATCTATAATCGTCTATATAATATATAAAGTTTTTGATTCACAATTATATACAATTACTACATATTAATCAATTACAAAGTTTTTGATTCACAATTATATACAATTACTACATATTAATCAATTAAAAAGTCCTCATTTTCATATCGTTGTATAACTCTTATATCTTCACGTTAAATTTTCAACATAGTTCAATTTATATTTCTATTAAGCATGAAAAACAATCATCTATATATATATTTAAAAGTTAGCATTCTAGGTCATTGAATGCTAACTTTTAAAGACAAAATCAAAGGCTTAAATAGGCCTAAAGGTATAGTTTGCATATAGGGTTAGTTTATCACCCTTAGTATATAATATGTATATAATATGTTAGATTTTCCGATCGGTTTTTACTATACGGTTTATAAAACAATATAAAATACATAAGTTCAATTATAGGCTACTTTGTAATCTAAGTAATTAATTTGTCTTTGTTTATTTTAATATACCATAGCATAATTATGTGTATATATAAAAATGAGCACTATTTGTAAGTAATTATTCCCTCCCCACACACTTTTTTTTCAGTTAAATCTTGCATCTACGTACGGACTACTCTTTAGGTTATGACTCATTTTTAACCTAAATCTCAATTAGTGATAGTTACTACATACTGTATACGTTATATTTTACTCTCATTTACTCCTATTTTAATATTATCCAATTACTACATGTAACTCCCGTATTTAGTACACAGTGAATGGTTGGAAACAAATTATAGTCAAGATGTCTAAACGGTTATATGTCAAAATGACTTCACTTTCCAAGTAACACTTTTCATCTATAAAAGGGCAAAAATGGTGGTATTCCGTTCATTTGCTCTAGGCATCCATCATATCATTCTTCTACATGAAAATTACCTTTAGAAAGTCATATAGTGAAGCTTGAGAGATAGTGGGCAACACCTTAAAAAGACATGGTCACTGAAGTAAGCATAATTATTAAGTTAAAGATGTGAATGAGGATTCCCGATTGTCAATGATGCAAGTATATATCCACCTCACGGTAAACTATCCTTGATTATATGTATTTGGATCTCTTTTGTAGTCTACAATACTTACATATATCGGTTTAAATTTATTATTATAATTGTCTTTTGATCGAGATAGGTTAATTTTATGTGAAGATGTCAGAGAATTGGATAATCTAATATCACTATTGAGGCATCGATTGTTTACATCATGCACCGATAGCTTTCACTAGAAGGAGGACAAAGACAATCGATTTAGGATGACTGATTGTTAGTAACGAATAAAATAAACTATTTTATGGACGATGTAAACCCTTCAACTATTGGTAGCATAAATTCAATTAGGTTTGTATTTTTAGTTCCTTTTTTGTACTAAATCGTTTTAGGTAGGTGTGTTGTTATTTTGGTTAAAGATGATTTTTATTGTTCTATTTTATACATATTTATTTTACACTCATCATGTATATATACTAAAGATGGCCTCATTTGTGTTGGTCTAGAGGAATTAATCAAGGATGGAAGCCGAAATAATAGACATGTACTCACTCTCACATATGAAATGTACAAGGAAGAAGTTATGAATTATAATTTCGCTAAGAAGAGTAAGCATGTATCGATAAAATAACTAATGTACTTCTATATAAAATGTAATAAGGTTTAAGAATATGCAGAGTCACCAATTATTTATATTACTCCATATTTAATAAGAATAGAAAACAATGACTAATATTTATTAATTAAAATGATATATATCATAGCATTTTAATCACCAATTATTTAGATTAAACTTCTGACCCAAAAAAAAAAATTTATACTTCGTACAATCATAGCATTTTATACCTAAAATACTTAGATATTACATTTCTTTTGTCAAGACATAGATATTACATTTAAATCCATATCAAACAATATATCGTCTAAGATAAAACATGAAACAACAATCCATATATTAGAAACTCAAATTTAAACCGTGACACTATATATACACAAAAGGCCCGTGCGAAGCACGAACTTTCATTTCTAGTTCTATTTAAAAGTTAGCATTCTTGTGCAATGAATGCTAACTTTTAAACCCATTGAGAGAGCTAAAACAACTTCATGATGAAATAGGCCTAAATTTGTGGCCGAAATTTGCTACTCTTCAAGTACATGTTGGGCCTGGAGCGCTTTGTCCACTCCATGTATGGGCTTTGTAGAGCAGCCTGCGGAGGGGTGTGCTAAATCCTGCATTTATGCGATGAAGAGTAGAGCCCTTTCATGTACACACAAGAAATGTAACCGCCTGCACTGGTCATTATTATTGCTCTTACTAAGCTGTCCTTTCATTTGCACATGGACAAGTTAGAGAAAATGGGGCCTTTAAATATTGTTTACAACCTCTACCGAGACATGCACTTAAACTATCTCTGATTATGTAATACCCATCATTTTTAGTAAGGGTATTTGGGTAATTTTCCAACCCTCGTTGGGAAAGCAAGACTCGTTTGGCAAAGTTCGGAATTTTCTGTAACGTGTTTGATCTCTGTAGTAATTCCCTGAGCCTTGGAATATTCATTAGACGTATTTTCGGGGCTTAGAAAATTTGTTCGGGTACAAATATATATAATCTGGGGTTCAAACTCATGCCAAACCTTTTCCCGGGCAAACAGACGCGAAAAGAGCAATTCTGCGACCGCGGAAAAATGGCTCTCAGAAGAGCTGGGCACAGGAATATTCCGCGACCGCGGAAAAAGTTCCGCGACCGCGGAAAAGTGCAACACACCAGTGTCACTTCGTCTGCAGAGCTCGTCGTCTGTGTCACCGTTGATCACCTGACTCGTCGTTGATCTGGGCGGGGAGGAGCTCCTCTCCTTGGCTATAAATAGATGAACTGTCGCGACCGCGGCAGTGACAAGGCCGGCCGCGTCCGCGGCCGCTGTCCTCGATGCCCGCGACCGCGGAATCTTCGTAGTCACTCGAGAACGTAAACCTTCATAGTCACTCGATATCGTAAACTTTCGTAGTTACTCGAGATCATATTAAAAAGCTTTAACATGAATATCCGTTTTGAAATTTAGATAAGATAAGTGCGGGTAGGCACATAATTAATGAACCCTCGGGCGAGAAGTACAACTTGGAAACTCGCTTGGACTTCGGTTAGAGTAAGTTCTCTTTCCAATCTGAATTCGCATCGTGCGGTGAGGTTGGTCGTGGACCCAAACGATCAAGTCATTTTTAAACGCTTGTATGAAACTATAACGTTCTCAAACATTTGTCATACTTTTCCGTAAGACTCAATCTTTTGGAGTCTTCTCTTCATACGTTTCCCATAAGACTCAATTCCTTTGGAGTCTTCCTTTCAGAGCATATCTAAATACTAAATCATTCCGTGAAAGTTCCGGGTTAAATATTGTTCCTTCGGTTATTATTCGAGGGACAATGATAGTAAACGTTTGCGATCACTAGAACCATTCTGTTTTCACCCTTGCATAGTCTTTCATTAGACTAACCAATCAGGTTTTATTCCTTGCATGGTTGGCTGGTGTCATCCGTCCTATACGACACATCAGTGGTTGATTCCCGAAGTCGAAGTAACCAGTCGAAGAAGAAGAGACTTGCAGACGAAGATTTAAGTGTCAGTGTTTTAAGTTGTTAAATATTACTTTAATATATCTTTATAATCTAGCGATGTTATAGGTTGATTCTTAAAAGTCTTCCGCTGTGTAATTTATAATCTTCCGCTGTTTAATCTTTCATTTAATATATATACGCATTTAAGTTTAATTGTTTCGATTAAAGCCTAGGGTGGCTTTGGACGGTAATGTCTGAGGTCACTGGCGTGTGACACTACCGGTATAAATCGGGGGTGTTACAGATTACATGCACCATGTCTTCTTCAAAGGAAACCCAGAGCGATCTAATTATTCCTAATGGAAATTAGGGTCTGATTTCACAATATCACATCAATTCCTAGAAAATCAAGTCATCGAGTCTGATTTCTATCTAAAAAAAATTAAACTAACTATATTATTGTTTCATGTTTGCATCTTAATGGAAATTAGGAAGAGATACTGAGCTAGGAAGGCAGGAAGTAGGACCAAACCTTTGTGGCTTTGTCCCAACAGTTGAGGTGCAGCCAGAGTGCAGACTAGAAGGAATTCCAGAGGCGGCTCCGCCCCTTCCCACAGAAGCACCGGCACGGCAGTCGGCACCGTCGGTCGGAACTCGAAAGCCCTGGAGTCGCCGCCAGTATCCAGCCAGCCAGCAGCAGGTCCGCTTGCCCCCCGCACGGACTGCATAGTCCAATCGCAAGTAGATCCGCCGTCCGCGTCGGCGTCGCCCCTGTCGGCTCGCACTCAGTCGCCGGATGCGGTTGCGCAGCACCGACTGGATGTCGGCCTGGTCCCAGAAGGAGGAGTTGGGTTCGCCTCGCCTAGACTGTTGTCTGCTGGTGAGTGGTGACGAGAGATTTGGAGAGAGCCGAGAGGCAACTCAGGCAAGAGAGGAAGAACAGATTTGGAGATGTGGGAAAATTAGGGCCGGCCGGGTGGGAAAAGAGGTTTGGGTAAATAAAAAAAATTCCTTTTCGAAGAGGGGGCTGGGCCCCAAGTGGCTCTGCTCCTGGAAAGGAGTTTATCAAAAGAGCAGTTTCGTCTCTCTCTCTTTGTATCTACATGCATCAAGCTAAAAATTATTCTACAATTCCATTCCATCAAACCAAAATGAAAAAGTCACCATCTTCTTAGACTTGTAATCACTGATAAGCTATTGCTTGCACTGCACTGGCAACTTTTTCCAAAAGTAAAAAATTGACTATATGGCCTTGGCGCACTGTGTGCGGTGTCCACACGCCTAACCAAAGTCCAAACCCACAGTAAATGCGGTCTTGCAGGAATTTCAACCCTATTGCAACAAGTGTAAAGATGTCTTTTACTATAAAAGAAAAAAGCTAAAGTAAAAAATGTCATGGTGGCTGCGGAAATATACTAATATCTATGAAATATCATTTTCAGGCATATGCATCTTACATGAGGGGTACCTTGCTGTTTGAACAAGATCAGAATTGGGACACTGCATTAAGGAAGTTTAAGAGTGCAAGGTTTAAACCTTCTTTTCATCAGTTTGTTTTTGAAATATTCTTTTTGTTGAACCTTCTCATAGATTATTGAGCACTGGTCAGACTTTCGATTAAAAACACAAACAACAAATATATTTTGTTTAGTGGTGGAATTTAGAGTACTTTTGTACTGCAGAGCTGTGTATGAGAAACTTGGGAAATATGGAGACCTGAAAAATCAACTATTATGCCGTGAACGTGTCGAGGAGCTAGAACCAAGTATTAGATACTGCTTACACAAAGTTGGGAAATCAAACCTACAAACGTCAGAACTACTACAAATTGGGGAAAGGTAAAGGGCCAGCACTTGAACTTTTTAGATCTAAGTTGGAGGTGGGTTTGATTTTATGGCAATTTTATTTTTCATATCTTTTTGTGATCTTACATATATACATCACAATCTCTTTGTTTGGACTATTGTGCTTGAAAAAAACAAATTTTATGCTCTCAAAATTACAATGTTAAATTAATGATACAAAATGTTCCTTACGTAATTAGAGATGTTTCACTACATGCACACATTGCATGCTTCTTTTGTAAATTTGCTTTCATCTCTCTTACATAACAGTCTATCAGGTTTGTATATGCAGGCTGTCATGACGGAAGCAAGGTCTCAACAAGCTGCTTCATTGACAGAGTTCAATTGGCTTGGTCATAAATTTCTCGTTTCCAATGCCAAAACAAGGGTTTCTATCCCTAAAGGTTTGTCTTTGGAGGAAATATGACAATCACAGGTGACATATATTGTTTCATTACAATTAAAATCAGATCCCCTTAATCACCACAGATCTAAACCTTGAGTTAGAGATTCTCATTGTGAAGAACTTGCTATGTAATTGATGATTCTGGCTAATATCTTTTCTCATAACTTTCTAATCCTTACTTCACGACAAAGATACTTTTTTACTTCAAAGTGAATTCATGGTGTTTTTGAGTGGGAGTTTCCTTTTTCCAATGTAGTGTATGTACTTTGTACTTTTTCGTGTCTGAAGTCTTATCTTTGATGTTCAATGTTTCAGCTCAGGAATTGGAGAAGAATCTACAGAGTTCCACTGTGGGATCAGTACCTGCTGAGAAAAGACTTGCAATATTTGACATTACATCAAACTTTAATTATAATTCTTACCAAATTATATAAAAAAACCATTCATAACCCCAATAAAAACATTTTATACCTAACATACTTACATATAACATTTAAATAAATAGCAAATAGTATGTATACATCACATTAAAAACAGAACAACGAACCAGATATTACAAACTCTTTTCTATATCGTGACCCTATATACACGCAAACCAAATCCTTATAGCTGAAGATGGCTCTCTTGCCCTCATTAATGCTTCACTTCAATTTTCTACAATTGTGTTGTTATATAAAAGTTGAGTTTTTTTACCCTCATTAATGTTATACTTCAATATCTACAGTTATTCTGCTTCACAATAGAGCTGAATAATATGTTTTACCCTCACATATTGGGTCAACAAATGATTTGAGAAGACAAAAAAATTATAATCAGATATTGGGCCATACATGCATGTGCGGACTCCTATTGCACGTGCGAATGTGTTTGCTGAAAGAAATTGAACCCAATTTTAGGTCTATAAAAACAGCAACCATTAATTGAACCCAATTTTGCTGAAAGAAATTGAACCCAATTTTAAACAGCGACACTACATATACACAAAATTCAACTTTTATATAACAACACAATTGTAGAAAATTGATATTCTATTCGTCACAAGACCAAATTCAGAAGCCAAGGCCAAATTTAATCAAATCCGTGATAGAGCTAGCTATCTGCAGCAAAAAATATCTACACGAGAAAAGTTATAGAAAAATAAATTGAAAAAGGAAGTCGCGTGTTTGACGGGGCCTGAGAAGTTCAGAATTGGGCAGGGTTACATCGGAAATTTCGCAGCTGCAGCTAGGCACCTGGCCAAAACGCCACACACTCTCGTCTTGTTCATCAAAACGCTGCGTTCTTTAGTAGCTTGCAAATATGCAACCTTTTTTATCAGTACATTTTAATCTTACTATAGGTTGGGAGAAATAAAGACGTGTAGGGAGGCAGTTTTGTTGCATGCAAATGTTGCAATTAATAGCAATAAAAAAATGATGTTCAGCTGGGTCTTCATCTCTCTGACTCTCTCCAATGATGATTGATGAATAATACTCACCACTAATTTCCGATTTTTGCCTTTCTTGGTGAATAAATATGTACATACCATGCATGCAAATTACTACAAGATGGAATATAGTTAATATATAGGCATGCATGCATGCATGGTTAATTAATTTGTCAAATTATACTCATAAATATTGAAGAAAGTGATCTAGCTAGCTAGAGTAGTTCTTTTTTCTTTCTAATCCTATATTTTAAATTAAGCTCAATTATCTTGAGTGCATCAATGACATTATTTGGAATAGAGAATTAATTAGAATGAACCAATTTAAGTTGTTGTAGCTTGTAACCTGTAAGAGATGGATGGGATGAATAACGTGTGTGTTGGAAAATTAAGGGGATAATAAGGGTGTTCATAGACTAGTACACTTACTGTTTGCCTGTGCCTGTATATATGGTTTGGTGGCCAATGACAACGACCTTCGCTTCACTTTGATGCGCGCAGTTTCATCATGTCTTGCCAATCCATATCTCAAGTCAACAATAACAACAAACCTAACCATCCCCTGATGGTTGAGCGGTGAAGGCCTCCTGGGTAATACCAAAGGTCCTGAATCGAAACTGGGGGATGGCCATTGCGCGTTTTACCTGTGGGGTGCAGCACCCGAGGGATTTAACCATCGATTAACAAAACAAACAAACCTATACATCAATACAAGGTGACATTCCTCTAATTAAGTTAGTTAATTACTTTTTTACATTTTAATTGGCAATCTTACAAGTTTTACAAATCAATCAATTGTCATAATATCTGAGTTTTTTTTATATAAATCCACCAAACTAATAAACCTATATAGATGGAGGGGAGACTACATGACTTGTACTTTATAACAGAGCTTGATTTTTTTTTAATCTAGTTAACGAGTATTCATTAAAAATATATTAGGCTATATTCGGTAAATCCATATGAAATGGAAGTTGGAATTGAATAAGTAGCTAAAGCTGGAGCTAAAGCTGAATGACTAGCTGGAGCTGGATTTATTAGCTTAATTATTTAAAAATTATAGTTGATGTTCGGTATTACAAGCTAGTTGAAATGAGATAAATGTAAAATTCATCTGGTTACTTTTCAACAATCTAGGTGTCACATTAAAAAAATGGAAAAATTAAACTACATTAATCTACTATAAGCTCCCTAAGCTAGATTGACATTATTTTACTGAACATTCATCAACTAGATTAAAAAGAAAATCAAGTTCCGTTAATCTCAAAAAAGCTTTGCCGAACGAAGCCTTAATCTAACTAAAAAAAAATAGATGGATACAATGTGATTTCCAAACTTTTAATCTGAATTTTGCCAATTTAACTTTTGTATGATTTTGGCTTTAACACCGAATATTTAACAAATCCTCTAACTAATATTTCAAGTGGACCTATCAATCAGAACCATAATACTCTAAAAATATATATATGTGAAATCTACTATATATCTACTAAAGTATAATTTAATTATGCCACATTGCACTTCATTATTAAAACGCCATATAACATTCCCTTATTAAAATCGCCATATGTCTTTTTTTCATCACTTTTTTAAAATAAATTAAATTGTGATTCAAACGTTTTTATCCTAAACCTATCACTAATATCTTCATAATTTAAATACAAATCAAAGACAAAGATTACAAGTTAATCACAAATATTATAAATTCAAAAATTTCTAATTATATATAAATCCAAAATTTCTCAAATTTGAGATACAAAATTATGATCCGAATATGACTTGGATAATAATATTATCTAAATTTATTTTTTTAATATATATATTAATTTAATAATTATTAATATATTTTATTTAATATATATGTAAAAATTCCGGAATTACACTAGTTGCCACTAAATTGATAAAAATTGAACATTCATCTAATTCCAAATTTGTAATTCTCTCTTGTATAAATAAGCTCCACCAATAGCAGCACCTGCGCGCAAAGCAGAGTAAGTGAGTAACCTACCAAACTCCCCTGTTCACGCCCTTCACTATCACCATTTTCGCAGAAGGCAGTTCCCTGCAGTTATTTTCTCTCTTCCCATCTTTTCCCGAGAAAGAATCAAGGCGATGAGCCTCCGCGAAGTCGACACCGTCAAGATCGAGAAGGAGAAAGCGATGCTGCGCTACCAGCGCTTCAAGAAGATGGCTAACATTGCGAGGACTCTCGAGCTCTGCTTCGCCTTCATCTTTCTATCCTGGTCGATTTCCCGTTCCTCTGCTTATTTTCCGGCGATCGCTGAACTCTACGGCTTCCTTATGTTCCGGTTGTGCTCGATTGTGGTGAGCCAGCACTTTATCTTTCTACTCGGAAACCTAATCATCATCACTCTCTTCGTCAAATCAGGCCGCTCCGGCGCCTGTATCAGCCGGAACGCCTCCTCCGCCGATGACGGAGATTCTCTGATTCGCGAATTCCTACCTCCGCAGGAGAGTGTCAACTGTGACATTTTAGAGGAGGAGGAGGTCTCCGGCGAGACGAATGTTCGACGAAGCCGGAGGACGCGATCGGAGGAATTTGAACTCGAGGTGACGGAGAAAGTTGAGCTCAGGCGGTCAGAAACAGAGCCTCGCCGGAAAACCGAGTGTTCAGAAGAGGAATCGACGGGGAGAAGGAAGAGGATGACGGTGGAAGATCTGAGCAACGAGGAGTTTCAGAGGAAGGTGGAGGCGTTCATAGAGCGACAGCAAAGGTTTCTGAGAGAGGAGTCCTTGTCCATGGTAATCCACGATCGTTCCTCTGGCTTGAGAAACACGAAATCTTAAAATGAAAAAGATTATGTTCCTGCAAATTAACTGAAATGCCGATTATGAGACCGCCAATATATACCCTAATTAATAGAGCTTAACTTATATGTCTTCCCGATCTCCTATTTTTTGGAGTTTTTCTTCCAAAAATTGGAGGTTGTACAGCCATGGAATAGTTGTTTGTTTGCAAGTAAGACAGAAGACATAATTTTTAAAAAGTACTACTTTTAAATTAAAGAGACTATGTTATCGTGTCCTTGCCTTCCAACTTTGAATCTGAATTGGGCTTCTGTGTTTTCTGCAAGTAAAGTGAGCTATAAATAATGATTCAGTTCTTTCGGGATTATTAATTACAGCAAAATAAAGACTATCACCATGTTCAATGTAGAATAAGTTGGAAAAATCATATGCAACTCACTTGAAGATTTTTCATTTAAACTTGAATATTGATGTTTGCTCTCTATAGAGAAACGAATATGCTTGATCGAGACTCGAGAGGTACGCTGAGTGATTAAAGTTTATAAATATCTATATGGTCCTTTCATGTAATAACACCAACTTGTTTGCATTAACAAAAAGCATCATTCAATTATAATTTATCTGAACCTCATCGGTGTATGGTTGTTCTTTTCTTTCCATTCTGTTTATATAAAATAAAACATTTGACATAAATGTGTATTTACTCTATATAAAAAGGTTAATTATCTGGTTTTGGATAAGGACATAATTGGGAATATGTTCCACATCCCCAGCCCAAAAAATCCCAAGTTAAACCAATGTCCAATGCTTGTTATTCTCCACAAGAACAGATTCTATGTAACTTTATATTCTCATTCATTCAATGGTCCTAAGGAATCCCCCGCCATTTTACGTATCCTTAGAATTCGATATTACATAAAGGTGTTTTTCTTAGATTTATCGAGAACCACGTTACTTCTTTGCTCTATATATGTACGTAGAGCACAAGGAATATCCGAATATGTATGCCTACAGAACAGGAACAATTGTAATTTTTTTTTATAAAGTAAGAATTTAAGAATCCAGAACAACAACCTGAAAACTCGAGAGGCCTAACAACCGGCGTCGGAACACCCGACAAGAACAAGTAATCAAACAGAACAACAAACAAGAAAACAAAAACAAAGACAAAACAAACTAAAAAACAACCGACACAACAAAAAAACACAAGAGCACAGACACAACTGAGCAAGCAAATCAACAAGGCAAAATTTACGAGAAAGGCTTCAAACATGGGTTGGATAACACCAACAAGACGTTGAAGTAGCCAGAACGCAGAAACAAGACACACTCTAGAGGTATTTCGTCAATAGAATCAGGAACAATAGTATTAAATACGGAGTAGTTATATTCTTAAGGCAGGGACTATTTTCGTAACAGTAGATGTAAGTAAGTGGAGAATCTTCCGACCAAATTGTATGCCTTGATGTTATAATATTCACTCAGAAATTAAACTTGTGTTTACCGTCGACCCCATACACCAAAACATGTTTTTATGTATACATAGATGTTAAACTTAAGTTCACAGTCGTGGAACCGCCGGTTCCGGTTCCAAAAACTCATAAACCGAAATCGACCAAGTTCGGTTCCGTTTCAAACCGAATAAACTATTTTTTATATATAAGAAAAGATAAATATAAAAAAATATTAACATTACTCATTTAATCCTTACATTTTTATTTTTTATTATACAATAAGTTCATAAACTTCGACTTTATACAAAATTATAAGAAAAAAATTTAAAAAATAAAGGGTTTGAACTTGCTGACATATTCTCTCTGGTCTGAAACCGCGCATTCCACGATATTTCATAAATTAGAACCGGCTTTGAACAGTTTTAGTCGGTTCCGATTCCGGTTCAAGACGATTCTAGAACCGCTGAACACCTCCCCATATTTGTTATTATAATAATGTCCTATTATCTTTTGCATTACCATAAACAATGCATATTCTTGGGTTCATTACATAACGAAGGTGCAAATCAGAACATTAGGTGTCTTCACCAACACCCGTCCAGAACATCCAGCTCCACAGGACCCCATCATCCACCTCACTACTAGCCTTCTTCACCAACACCCGTCCAACAACAGCAGCATTCAGCAGCTCCACAGAGAAAGTATTCACAAAAAGATAATCCTTCTGTTTATCATCTTGTGGTAGGAATCCGCTGACAACGGAGCACATTGTCGGGGCGGGCCCCTCAACATGAATCATGGTACCTGCACGCACGCCAGACGGCCGCAGAGGTCCAGTGAAGAAATCAGGCAAGTTCTGATAGCAAACAACCTCCCCTGTCAAGCTCACAAGGTAGGCCATGGCGTTCATAGCATGTCTATGAGTGCTACTGCAATAGTCCGTCTCTAATGCAACGATCGCGTAGAGCGGTTCTCCTCCGTGTGGGTGTTGAGATTCTACAGCGCACCTCGCGAATCCGATCTCGATTACATCGCACACGCTTTTCGTCTTGGAATCAAAGGGTTTACGTGAATAACATCCTTCCCATTTCCCCGTCTTCGAGTCGAACATGAGATGTCCATATGGCCCACTTATGCTACGAGTTACGGCATAGATGCGGTCCCCAACCACCACGTGTGAATGTATGTGCCAATTCTCCTCAATTGTTGGGATTTCTTTCCAGCCGCCAGGGTTGTACACCTCATGTGTAAAAGTCCAATCACGATCGCCTACGAGTGTTCAGGAACGGAGTCCATCACATGTAGCTTTCCACCAATGTTCTCGACTATAGGCCATACTTTGGGTTTGTTCAGTTCTGGTACAGTGTCAGCCTTGGGGTGAGAGAGACCGAGAGTACCGTCCTCCATGTCAGCAGCCAGTGACAAGTGATAGGTAACACGGGATGAGCCCTGCATACCCAATGATTCACAGAGGCATGAGTAAAGATTGATACCCTGGGGAATCTTACCATAGCGACCTTTCTTCGTGGGACTGAGAGGATCCTCCAACGAGGCTGGAAGCTTCTTCCCGCCAATCAAGTACGCATTTGACTGCGACTTGAACAAACCCACTGAGGCGGGAAGTTGGTCCCCCAGCAGACTCAGAGTAGTGATTTTTGGAAGGACAGGAGGATAGCTTAAGGACTTGCTGAGATCCAAGCACCAGATCTCATACCCATTCGATACACAAAGATATCTTTCCTTGTCATTCATTACACTTGACCACCTGAATTCCTCCTGAAATATTTATATATACATAATCAAAATTAAAATCAACACCCCCGGTATAATCCAGAAAAGAAACCCTTGAACAAGCGTCCTGGTTAGAATCTCCAACTCAAAATATCAAAAATTAAGACTGGAGTTGAAAACATTCTAGTTACCTTGTAGAACTGTGAATCAAATCAAGCATCCAAGTCTGCAAGGAGATTTTAGTTACCTTGTAGAACGGCCGATGTTTTGTTTTAAATCCCGCAGGGTCTGGAACAAAGAATGACTTCTGCCCAACTGTAAATGAGGCAACATCATCCTCATAGTCAGAACTTTCATAACCGTCCACATCCATAGCCACCTCCTCGGTTTCCTTGAAAACCATTTGAAGCCGACGCACAACACTTGACTTAATGCGAAGAATCGCATGTTGCACCATGTCTATTGTATCACGTTCGGAATCAGAAATCGACATCTGGAGGATACCAAATTGCATCTTGAATAGTTCTTGGACGCATTCCGAAATGGGGATGTATGCGGTACTGGTGGTTGGGAAATAGGAGCTTGAAATTCCCACCATTGCTGAAGGTGGTGAATGGCTTTCCTTGAAAACCTCTTCAAGCCAACACACAACACTATACTTGATGTCAAGTACCTTCCTTTGCACCTCTTCTACTGGTTCACTTTGGAGAAGAGTGAAAAACATATGTTGCATTTTCAAGAGTTCTTGGATGCATTTTCCGATGGTGCCGAGTGCAGTCTTTGTGGTTGGGAAGTAGGAGCTTGGAGGGTTTTGGCCGTCTTCCTATGGAGAATTGTCAAAACACCAAAACATTTATTTAAAAAATGTATGAGAATCTACAAGTATAGCTCGTCTTACATGTAAAATGAGAAAGGTAATAGCCATAATAAACGGCAATCATCCAAAATTGAAAAAATTCTCACATTTTTTCTGCTATTCATCTCTCTGTTCTCCGTTCAGTCCCTCTAGTATGTTGTCAAACACCCTGAACAACCACACGAACAAGATTAGGTCAGTTGGAAGCCCCAATCAAGTCAATCAATCGGCTGCTGGCGCAAGAATTCCTTTTACAACGACAAAGATGTAAGATTGAGCATTAGTATCCTCTCAACACAACTTCATCACAACATTGATCTTCTCTAGGTATCCAATTGCACTCCAAGCAACACAAAAGCGAAAGTGACTTTCCATCCTAACCCTAATCGAATCCTAAGTAGGGTAAAACTCGATTGAAATCTAGACATTGCACAAATTCATAGAAAGATTGAGCAGGAGAGAGAGTACCGTGAGTGGTAATCGGCGGGATGTGGCAGGACAGTTCGAGTGCGGAACGGCGGCCGCCTGCACGAATACTCGGCGATCGACAGAGGGAGGGAAGAGAAAATGTTCTGCGTAAAACCGCGCAGGCGATTTTTTTTAGCCGCGCACTTCTTTCTGGGCGGCTCTACATGTCGCCCAGAATACCCTTTCAAAAACCCGGTTTGCACATAGGCGACACCTAATGCCGCTCATATAAACCGGTTTTTTATGAACCCGATTTGGACCTGGGCGGCATTATGGGCCGTCCAGTTTTATTGATTTTTGTAGAATCCGGTTTTATAATTTAATTTATTTATTTATTAAAAAAAATATGATTTTCTGGAAACCGGGTTAAACCTCGGCGGGACTGTAAGCCGCCAAGTGTAAACCCTAAATTGTGGGCGGCTCAACAGGCCGCCGAAAGTGGAATTTGAAATTAAAATGTGGGCGGCTTAGTAGGCCGCCCAGACCCTAAACCGCCAAAAAATTCGAAACGTCGCCGTTATATAAGGCCGCCTAGGGTCGTCTTCTCCGATGCGATTTCCAGCGTTCGAACAAAAATAGAGCCGGGCGACGAATATTCATTGGACGACCTATTTGCGATATTGGACGAGCAAGAGGCGTTGGAGGCGGCGGCGGGAGTGCTAGGCGGAGACGGCGGCGATTCGACGGCCGATTCGACGTTGGCGGCGGCGGCGGGAGTGCTAGGCGGAGACGGCGGCGATTCGACGACCGATTCGACGTTGGCGGCGGCGGCGGCCAATCTCTGTGTGACGGGGGGAAGCAGCGACGATTCTGGGCCGCTTGCGGAGCCGCCCACTATGGGGGAATCTGGGCTGCCTGCGGAGCCGCCCACTACGGTGGAATCTGGGCCGCCCAGGACCGAGGGCGAGGAGGGCGATATCGCGGCGGAGAATGCCTTCGACGTCGCGTGCGCGGTTGGTCAGGAGGCCATTTCAGACTTGGGTGAAATTCCAGTTCGCGAAAAGCGAAAATATGAACGGAGGACAACTGAAAAGGTATAGTGTTTTTTAAATTTGTAATCGTTAAATCTAATTTATTTAATTAAATTGTTTCTACACTTGTAGATTTATATACTTGGATTTTAGATTATTAAATCATTATCTTATAAAAAATAGTATAGGTAATATGCTCAATTATACCGTTAAATAATATTTAATATATCATTGTAATGAAAATTGTAATATATTATTTTGTTTGTGTGAAAATAATATTTGGACATATGTAAATAGGTTATAGTGGGTATAATGAATATAGTTATATTTGTAAATTTGGTTTTTATTGTATTTAATCATTATAAAAAATAGTATAGGTAAATTGCGACAATTATACTGTAATATTAAATATGTTATTGTAATGAAAATTTTAATATATTGATTTTGTTTGTAAGAAAACAATTTTCTATATTTTTAATGCAAAAATAGGAAGTGTTGTGTAAGATCGCACGGTCCGATCGAGATAGTCGCCCTACTATTGCATCTGCTCGCAAGAGGAGGGTTGACGGTGTATCGCAGGGCCATAGTGAGGCCGATAGTGAGGGTGCTAGTGAGGACGATGTTGGTCCCGTCCGCTCAGATGAGGACGTGGTTATGGAGGACCCACCTCAGCAGTCACATCAGAAGGACCCACCTCTTGAGGACTCGCCTCAGCAGCAGCTACACATGGATGAGTCACCTGAGCCATCTCAGCAGGCCCCGTCTCAGCCTAAGTCAGCCACACAGGCCCCATCTCCCACTGAGCCACATCAGGAGACTCCATCTCAGCAGGCCCCGTCTCAGCCTGAGCCAGCCACGCAGGACCCACCTCCTCCTGAGCCAGCTGAGCAGTTTCCTTCTTTGTTGAGGAACTTTGACACGCACATTACAGAGCTGATATGGACGAAGGCGTCGTTGGACCCACCCGAGGACGTTGTTAGGAATTTGAGGGTCCAGACACGCCCTTCGCAGTTTGCATTTTGGAGGGATCGTATTCCCAGAGGGGTCCCTGCGGAGGGGTCCTGGTTTTGGATTGCGCAGCATACGGGGTTGACCGGTTTACTTGATTTACAGTTCGGCCATGTTGATCACAACCTCATTTCAGCGTTCGTTGAGAGATGGCATCCAGAGACGAACACCTTCCACTTTCCCTGGGACGAGATAGGTCCTACGCTACATGACGTGCTGATGATTCTAGGGCTGCCGATCGAGGGATTTGAGGTGACATCGCCATGGACCGGTCAGGATATCGAGCTGGCGGAGTGTGAGGCTTTGTTCGGCTATTTGTTTGGGATAGATTCGGACTACAACTTTGATGAGGATGATGCTGACATGGTCTGCGACCTTAGGAAGGGTTGGGTCAAGCAATTCTAGCTTGGGAGGCATGTGATGAGGATGATTGAGGAGGGTGCCCACCCAGAGGATATAGCAGCCGGTTTCTTATGGCACGCCATGTCGGCTAGCATCTTCGTTGACAAGTCAACGAACGAGCTGAAGACCACACTGCTACCTCTTTTTGTGGACTGGGAGCGTGTCGTTCATACTGCTTGGGGTACCGGGGTTCTGGCTCTCCTTTATAGGAACCTCGGAGAGGGTTCTCGGGCTAGAGCTGCACAGTTCGCCGGCTGCGCACGTCTTTTGGAGGTAGGCCTCTAATATAGTTAACTTATAATTTAGATTATTAATATACATTATTGAATTGTTTATAGCTAGTGGTTGTCTTTCTCTGTACGCAGGTTTGGATTTGGACGTACTTTGTATACTTCCCGGGCAACCCTAACCTCAAGGAAGGTGCGGACGACGACATACGACGCGCTGGACGATACTGCATTGGCCGGACACCTCTCCGATCGCTCCGTGACCAGTCACGCTACAGACGAATTCTGGACGAGTATAGGCCAGAGGATGTACGTATTCTTTTTCAATTTTAATTTACAGTAAGAAAGCGCAATGAATTAATTTATGGTCCATCGTGTTTTGTTAATTACAGATACGGTGGATGCCGTACGAGGGTCTTGATTTTCGAGGTCGTCACAGGTCCTCCACTTATCGAGGGACTATTCGTTTTCTCGGTGTAGAGGAGGCCTACATGCCAGATCGGCTTACACGCCAGTTCGGTTATCGATAGAGCAGGCCGATGGATATCATAGAGCCTCTGGTTGCAGTGCGTCCTCTTAATTTCAGGGGGACGAGACGATACCAGTTGTACTTTGACCCGCGTTGGCACATGTGGGACCAGCGTGAGCATCATCTTTGCCCCCACATCTTGACGAGTCCTCCTGCGACGATGGCTTGGGATGTCCATGACACGTACCTGGATTGGTATCTACAGGTGTCGCATCCTTACGTGAGTCCGCATGCGCCAGTCCAGCCTCGTATCAGTAGAGGACCATCTCCGGCTATCAACTTGCAAAGGGTATGTTTTTTTCCCATTTTATTCTTTTAAATTATTTTATGAAAGTCTATGTTTTTAAAATGTTTGTTTTCATTTGCAGCGTCATGCGATGAGCCAGACCTATCTTCAGAAGCTTATGTCTGGAGGAGGTTGTTTAGGGTGTAGGGAGTACTTTCAGCATTTGCATGACATCCTTTTCAGTGACGTCATTCCTGTAGCTCCACCGCTTGTACGGGCTTCACAGATGCCTTCCCATGCATATAGTGCAGACGCTACTATATTTGAGAGAGCCGAATCATCTAGGATGGCGGAAGAGCGTGCAACAGCTCAGCAGGCATCATCTCAGCCGACCTCTTCTGTTCCTCCAGTATGGGCACCGGGCGTGGGTTTGGGTGTAGGTGTGTCCTTAGCTACTGCTTCCACTCCACATCTAGATGACTCATCTGATAGTGAGACGGAGAGTTCGTTGTATGACTTTTGACTTTTGTGTTTGTACGTTTTTGGGGATTGAAATTCCAGTAAATTAAGTATGACTTTTGGCTTTATTGGTTTCGTATTTAGATATTTGTTCCGTCGTTTCTAATTTGTTCCGTCGTTTCTAGTTTTAGTTCTTTGCTTATTGGTTTGTTGGATTTTCGTGCGTTATTTCTAAAAAACACATGTATATTGTTAAATTACATACACATACTAAAAACACGTACAAATTCTAAAAACACATATACATTCACTGATGGCTTACACACTTAAAAAAAAAATACATACACACTGGAACAAATGACATACACAACTCTTGCACTATACATATATATTCACTCAAGAGCCCAGGATGAACCTCCTAGGACCACGACGTTCATGCTGATATGCTCCTTCTCCTAGCTGCATCACAGAAAAACTTGAAATCCTACAAATACTGAAATATGGAGATCCCATGTTTTTCTGTGCTGCAGCTAGGAAAAAAGAACAGATCAGCATGTACGCCATGGCCCAAGGAGGTTCGTCCTAGGACTCTTGACTTGGTCAAGAGGAACACAAACAACCGCCTTTTCCACCTTCACTAGTGAGCTTAAACCGAACTGTCTTGTATTCATTGTAGACTCACATCATGTTGTGGTCATTTCCAACAGTGCGTTAAGATGGATGCGATTGCCTTGTGGACATTATCCTCTTGACCGAGTCAAGAGTCCTAGGACGAACCTCCTTGGGCCATGTCGTTCATGCTGATCTGCTCTTTTTTTCTTGCTGCATCACAGAAAAACTTAAAATCCTACAAATACCGAAATTTGAAGATCCCATGTTTTTCTGTGCTGTTGCGAGGAAAAAAGAGCAGATTAGCATGCACGACATGGCCGAAGGAGGTTCGTCCTAGGACTCTTGACTCGGTCAAGAGGATAATGACCACAAGGCAATCGCATCCATCTTAACGCACTGTTGGAAATGACCACAACATGACGTGAGTCTACAATGAATACAAGACAGTTCGGTTTAAGCTCACTAGTGAAGGTGGAAAAGGCGGTTGACTGTGTTCCTCCGGGACCAAAGTTCTGAAAATGCTAGACGACGAAACCCACGATATTGAATTCTTGTATCTGAAATAAAACATTATTTAATTAGATTCCAACGAATACTACAACCTAATAGCGTAAATAATCAATAAAATACATATATTTATTTTTCTTACCGCGATCAAACACATCCCTTCCTCTTGGATGTGGAAGCTTGCCTCTTTGGGTGAGACAAGCTTGGTAGAAAGGGGACCCCGTATGGCCTATTTATAGGCATCTTGGGCGGCACGCTGTACAGCCCATGGGCTGCACACTGTGCCGCCCATGGGCTGTACAGCGTGCCGCCCAGAGTTGTGGTGATGAAATGATATGGGCGGCGTGTCACGCCGCCCATGCTAATACAATATTTTTTGTGTTATAATAGTGATATTCAACATATGACAAAATTATTGGTTGTTTTTAGTATTAATTAATGACCCAAAACAATACAGAACGTTATATAACCGTACATTCATATTCTTCGCTGGATGAATACCATCAGAGTTCTTGCTTTCGCAACTAGCCATTTTATCGGCTAGTTGCGTTTGAAGAAATTAGGATAGTCTCTGGTAAAAGTTCGCGGCATATCGTATCTCTGCTTTGATAAAATGGCTTGCTCCCTACAAAGATTGATAGTACGTAAAGAACATTATACAAAAGATACGACATCAAGGCAGTATACGATGTACATCATTATATAGTTTGCGGTTATACCTACGCATCTTACCCAGATCTTGTAAAAGTTTTTGATTTTGCTTAACAAGATCTTGTTTCTCCTTAACAAGATCTTGTTTTTCCCGCCACTGTTGTCGAATAACCGCGTGTGCCCTATCCTCGTACATAGGATCAATATACTTCCTGTATAAACACTGCTTCCTCGGGCATCCCCAATACCTCCTTCCGTAGTTCCACTGCAAATTCCAAGTACAGACAACGAGTTTCAAATTACACTCGCATAGTTGATGTGGGGGGTTTGTTGATGATTCAGAAGAAGATGCCATTATTTGTTGTAGTGTTTGGTTTCCTACGAATGTAATGAATCTATCAACAAAAGTTCTCCTTATATAGTAAACAAGCTATCTAGGCGGCTCATAGTGCCGCCCAAAGGGTCCAGAATTTCACAAGTACCCTACTGGGCGGCACACAGTGCTGCCCAGTACCCTCATGGGCTGCTCTGTGTGCCGCCCAGTGAACCCTCATGGGCTGCTCTGTGGGCCGCCCACAACGGTCCTATTTTAGCCTATAAATACGGCCCCAAAACCCCTCGAAATACACACAATTTCCACTCCTCACAAACTTTTCTTCGGTTCTATTTAAGGTAATGGCGCCTTTGGTTCTCGAAGTTTACGAAAATGGGCGAATCACCTACAATCGAATGATATGCCAACGAAGTGGGATGGACATGTTTTTCCATGGCTACGAAGGTGGCGAGGTCCGCATGTTGCGGATGGGGGATCTCGAGCCTGGAGAGGGGGGATTGTCATTAGGTTTCTTGTACTTGGCGTTATTTTACCATCTCGTGCCTGGAGACGGGGTTTCCCCTGGTCGGATTTTTTACTTTCCAGCAGGCGTGGATCCTCCACGACTTTGTGAGGTGGTACACGAGGATCAGATAGCTAAAATTATGGCTCTTTACAGACCTGGTGTTCCAGTTCCCATTTACACAGAGTCTGCACACCCGAGACGCCATATCCTCAGTCTTTTAGAAGATCCGGAATCTGTGGTGGACAACGGCAGCTATGATGATGGCGGGGAGGCCGATTCGGACGAGGATTAGATAGATTTTTTATGTTTCATGTTAAACTAGTGTACGCTTTAATGTTTTCGTGAACGTGTTTTTGTTAATGATTAGTAATATTGTTGTCTCGTATAGCATTTTTCCGATTTTTTTCAATTCTCAAAAACAAATGATTAAAAAACAATATACGATCAATCTCAATCAAACTTTCACACAAAAGGAAATACAATATCATATATAAAGTCGATTACAATCCAAAAAACCTAGGTAAGTATGTCAGGTCGCCCATGATATGCTCGCTCCTCTACATAATTCTTGAACCTATCCTTGAAGCGCTCATGACTATCCCATCCATCAACACTTGGATCATTGTAAATGCGCCACTGTCTTAGAGGCGGTGGAATGGGACAATGGTCTTTAACAAGCCAAATCTGTACACGTAAACAATACAGTTACTAAAAAAATTATGAAAGAATAAGTAAATACGAGAGAGTAGGACTCCACGTACCGGTACGTAATGGTCTCTCCTGCCTACATGTGCTATCGCATAAACCTTTGTCGGAGGCTCGGCACCCGGGGGGGCCCACAATGGAAGACATGTGTGCGGTCCGAACCATGATAAGACAACAACAGCCACTTGGTGTTCCGTTGCAAACACCAACCCAGTAATAGACATTATACACCAGGAGTTTGCCGTGCACGGTGAAGGAATATAATTCAATTTCCTAACAAATTCTTCCAACGTCAACGCTTCCTCCGCAAGCATCGCTACGTAGTTCGCTCCATGTGCCTGGACGTGCTTCGAAAGCCCTAACCGGACATCAATGTACTCGTCTTCTTGGCGACACAACAAAACGGCAAGAGAACGGAACCCACAATGACCATCACCTTTGACATTTTGAACTCCAGAAATGTAGGCGAGCATGAAATGATCAATATTCTCGTGCCCCCAGTTGAAGCTGAGATACTTGACCGGCTTGTTTGAACCCGACTTGGACTTGGTTGAAGCAGATTTTGTCTTTGCAGGTTTAGTGACACTCCCCTTTGCTGTTGAAACTCCACTGTGAGGTCGTCCGCTAGAAGGGCATCCTTTCGATCCCGGGGATCCAACGGACGATTTCACATTGGTCGTCTCTTTCTCTGCAGGCTCATCCTCCTCATCCACTCCCAGCTCCTCATCCTCCATCTTCATCTTCTGCTTCTCCTTCTTCATGTTTGCATCCACATGCTCGTCCCAATACATTTTCCTCTTCGTACCGGTCTTTCTCGCATTCATCCTAGGCCTCCCCTTCTTGGTCTCACCACGTGGCGGGTCTTGAATATCGCACGATGTAGGGTCCTTTGACTCACGCCACTTTTCCGCCATCTTCTTCAAATCAAATCCCTCAACTGTCCCACAAAAGTACTCTTCAACGAAGTCATCCTCCGTGACATTGTCCGCTGTCAGTGAAACACCATCATCGACATCAAGATCCTTAGCATCCACCCCTTCCCATCGGATCTGCTTCCAGAAAATATCAACCTCTTCAGGCACTAACGGATAATCCGTCTCCACGTAGACCTTAATTGTGTGTGGGCAAGGCAGCCCCAGTGTGGACCTCCACCAAAAATCAGCACATTTGTTCCCAATTTCCCCCTCCTTTGCTAACACAGCTTGGGCATACAACATCCTCAGGCATTTTTCAGAGCACTTTTCAAGGATGCGCTTGAAGAACACCTTAACCCACTCAAGGCCTTTCACTATCTCCATGGGAAAGGCAGTGCAGTTCTTGGTCATCTCATATCGGATCTTCCGATGCTGATCAACAAACATGTTGTCGATGTGCTGCACAAGTGTGTCGAACCCTCCGACGGATGTCTCAATCATGTCCTTAAGCATAGAGTGCTGACCCTCAACCCTGAAAATAATATATTCGTATACAATTAACTAAATAATTTTTATAACCCAATTTGATTGCAAATGTTTGTATGAAAGTTACCTGTTTGATGTTCTTGTGGCAAAATGGAGAACATCATCACACCATGCCGCAACCAGCTTCTTCTTATGCTCATTAAACCAAGTTTGCTCCATATATCGCACCAAGCCTTCACTCCATATCCCCTTAAAGTGAGCAAGCCGCTCTCTGTACTCCTCCTTTGTGTGAGACCTCATCACCCGATGAACACTTCTCGATAATTTCTTCTCGTCAATCTTCATCGTCTTAGCATATGCCTTCACATTACGGTCTACATGGACCTGGCACAAGTGATGACGAACCTTCGGAAACACCAGTTTGGCAGCCTTGATCAGTCCTAGCTCTCGATCAGACATGATGCATACGGGATTTTTCTCCCCGTACAACCACTTCAATCGTCTCAGCGCCCATGCATAGTGGTTTGTCGTCTCCCTTTCCATGAACACAAGAGCAATGCAATATGTGTAGTTGGTGCAAGTAAACCCAACAATCTGGAACAGAGGCATACCGTACCTATAAATGCAACAACAACAAAAATTAAAAGCCGCAGAAAATACCATTATCTACACATAATACAAAAAAGACTAAGGTTTACCTGTTGGTTTTGTAGGTCGAATCCATAATGACGACATTAGGAAACATGCACAACAAATGTCGAGCGTCTGGATGAGAAATAAACAAGCACGCCAAAACCTTCTTCCCATCTTCCCTCGTCTTAGTAGCAGTGTCCAACAAATAGCCTTTCTCATTCAAAAATCCCAATGACCATTGTGTCACATTCAGATTGCCCAGGGATTTCAACCTCTCCTTAGCCCTAACAGTGTACACCTGATTCCTCAAACTCGTTGCACTCGAATATTCATTCCTAAGTTGTGTAGAAATAACCTTAGGTCTTGCACCCGCCGCAGTATCAATCATTACTTTCCTACGCTGCTCCTTCGTAAGTCGGGTAGCAAATGCATGGCCGGTCAAGGTGGTAGAAAGCATATGGTTATGGGATCCACTAACAACCGATAAGGTCCACCCAGGATCTCTAATAACATTTCCTTCCCTAAAAGTACCATGCAGCAAAAAGGGACAACCCTTCTTTTTTGACCTAGTTTTATTCACTCGTATCGGGCTGACCTTTATACCATCGACTAACACCTTCTTCTTGCCGGACCTAGGTAACCCGGATCTCTCACAGTGAAGTATAATCTTTTTAGGATTTGATGATTTAGTAGTGATCACCATAAAAAGACTAAAACCTACCCTTTGTATCCAATCTCTCAATCCTTCCTTACTAGGAAATATCTCAGTAGTAGTAAAATGGGATGAGAAGTCGATAGCTATAAATCCATCATCACTAGAATCACCCTATTTATATACAAAAATTACCACATTAGAGACTAATTAATAATTAAATTTCTAAAAACTAATATCAATAAATTAAATATTATTTCAAAACAGTTTAACATTTCAAAGACTAAGTACATTTAAGATCTAATTATTTTATACAGTAAAAATTATAATATTACATACCTTGAAGTACTCGTGAGAAATTGGCACCTGCAAATCACCCTCATCATCTACAGATGTGTTAGCGCTCGAAGAGGACTCCGACAATCCCCTCCAACCAGAACCGCTTGACGACGACATTTATTATGAAAATGAGTTTCTAGATTTGGATACAATACAATACCACCATCCCTAATTTATATAGCCGGCTACACCTGTACTGGGCGGCCCTACGTGCAGCCCACATCGACCGTTGGAGTGAAACGTATACTCACTGGGCGGCACCACGTGCCGTCCATGAACCCTGGGCGGCAGGAAGTGCCGCCTATGAACCATGTCCCCCCAAAAAACCCGGTCCACTGACCCAGTTTCTTGGGCGGCATTTCGTGCCGCCCACAACCACGGTTTCAATGAACCGGTTTTTAAAAACACATTTTTATTTATTTCAAAAAAAAATCCCTAAACTAAACCCATCATGGGCGGCTCCTCGAGCCGCCCATGGAACTCGGGTTTTCTCGGCGGCATGTCGAGCCGCCCATGAAAAAATGCGCGGCTAAAAAAAAGCGACTGCGCGGTTTATCGGCCAAAATGTTCTGATTGATCGAGAAAGAGTTTTGGGGAGATTTTGAATTTTTTTGGGAAAACCTCCCTCTATTATGCCTTTTTAACCGTGGCTATTCATGTGCCATTTTAGTGTTACTCCTTGCTCATGTCACTCCAAATAGGGTTTAGTTTCATTATGGAAAAATAACTTAGTGTTGAAGAAATCTTGACACTTAAATAAAATTTTATAGTCAAGACATACATTGAGATAAATAAGGCATGTACAACATGGTTGTCTATACAATATTGTCTATGAATATGTTCATCTTTCATATATTTATGAGTTTGGATCGTGAGGAGGGAGATTGGGATGTAAAGTGAGAAGTTAAGAAAACCATTCGATTAAGTTGATTGAATGATTGAGGTTTTAATTGCATCTTATACATGTGCGGTGCAATTTTGTAATTTCTTCTATTTTTTATTTCATTTTCCATTTTACCCCTTCTTGTTATATCTTCTCCTTTGCATTGCTTGAGGGCGAAATCTCCCGTTTTTCGCCACCATATCCTCAAAGCTATCTTCCTGCATTCATTATTTTTAAAAATATTCGGTTTTGACCGAACCGAACTGAAAATTAATTTTTTTTAATGAAACCGAATCGAATATAATCGATTTCGGTCCGATCTGTTTAGTTCGATTCGATTCAAAACCGAATATTGAATCGACAAATGAACAACCCTATTCATACCACATAAAATGTAGTGATAAAGTCATTACAACTTCTTAAATTGTATAAAGCAAAACAAAGTCAAAATATACCTAAGATTCGTTCCTAGTTATCCCACATTGGGATCCTTGAATATTTTGTTGAGACAATTAGGGAAAGGGTTTTCCATCAAATCACCCAAACACATTTTGGGGTCTAACATCAGCGGAGATGCTTTATATATTTATATATGTTATTAGATATTTTTCTAAGTCTTCATGAACATCTTAATTTAAGTCAATTGAACGTTTAATGTGGTTGGGAAATTGCTTGGGCTGAAGCTAAGGCTGTGTTTTTTGACTTGGGTGTTGCTGCTGAAGTGGGTTTTCCCTCTCTTCATATTGAATCAGATGATCAGGCTATGATTATGCGTTTACAAGATCGTGATTTCAAACTTTCATATGTTGATGCTCTTTATGAAGATATTGTATCTCTTTTTGCTTTATTTTCTCATGTTTTTCTTTCTCATGTAAATCGTAAAGCTAATTCTGTAGCTCATCTTACTGCTAGGTTGGCTTCTAAAACTAATCCCTATGTTGTGTTGTTTGACAATTTTCCACAAGCTATTGTTCAGCTTGCTGGAACTGATCTTGTTTAATATATTAGTTCTTCTCCTTAAAAAAAAGTCAATTGAACGTTCATTAATTATTCAGAATATCTGATTAGTATGTTTATAGATCTTTTAAAATATACAAAATTGATGTAAATGAGATTAAAAACAAAAAAATGAGACTTTATATTAATTAAGATGAGAGACATTGATTGTTTATATATATATATATATATATTGATATAGATGAGTTAAAAAAAAAGAGCTAATACAAATGTATTAAAAACTAAGCCCTTGTTTGGTTCGGGGTTTATTTCCCAGGAAGTACAACTTTCTCAGTAAGTAGATTTAATTCTTGTGTTTGGTTCATAAAATAAATATAGGAATTTACTTGCCAGAAATTTGCAATTCCTCCAAATCATAGGAATTCCATTTATCTTGATAGGGTAGGTAAGATCTACTTCTTGCGTTTTTAAATGGAAAATTTCTTAATTCCTTCATTTATAGAAAATCACATAATTTTGAACCAAACATGATTCTCTACTTTTCATGATCTTTAATTCCCAGAAAATTAATTCCTAGAAACTACAACTTCCCGGGAATTAAGTTCCCATATTAACCAAACGAGGGGTAACTGTTATATATATTAGGATTAGAATTAGGATAGGATTAAGATATAGATTTTCGGTTATTTTCAAATAACCGAGCATAGACATATTTTCTTAAGGTAATCATGATTTTATCCGCTAATGTACATACAAGAATACAATAGAATATTGAGTGTTGCTTGCAATCTTGTATACATAATATATCTATAAATCCCAACTAGCATCAATATAAGATATGCTTGAGATTTTAGGTTGGTTTTTTTACTACAGAAGCTCGCTTAGTGAGTTTGTATTGGACCATTCTTACAATCTTATAGAACCAAAATGCGCATACAAGCTGCAAACCTAATGCCATTGCCTGTATCACAAACACAAAACAAACACACAATTGACCAGTGCTTCGGCAAAACAAGGGCGCAGTTTTTGATTAGATCAACTGAAAATTGTGTTATTTACCTTTATAAGAAAAGGATTGTCAGCAGTTAGTGTGACGTATGTGAGATATGGTCCAGCCACCATCCTCGCCATAGAGAAGGTGACTGCAAATGCTACCTAAAAACAATTTGTACCTTGCTGTTGGATTCTTTAAAATGCATCAATATATATGCTATGGATAAATACTTGAATGATCAACTTATAGGTAGAACCATTTGTAAGGATTTATAAATATATTGTTAAGATTCAAACGCAGTAATGAGAGAAAACGAAAACAAAAAACACGAGAATTGTAAACTCAATTCGCCACAAAGTGTGACTAGGTCCGGAGATACTATCAAGTCAGGGTTTTTCTACTATTTGTGATAACAATTACAATAATTAAATGATTATTTTTACTAAGGAGTGAAACCCTAATCAGGCCCAAAAGATCTGTTGTATGGACATGCCCAAAATTTTTCCTAGGCTCGCACTCGTACTCCAGCCAACACAGCAGCGAGTTGGATCGTTGAAGTTGGCTTCGATGTACAGTCCATCAGACTTTATAACCCAATATATATGAATATGATCAACTTATATGATGGATGTTTATTCTTGAGATTAAATATATAGATTAATTAGATAAAATACTTACATCAGCTGCCAAATTGAGGTCAGTGTCTCTGTAACCAAGCTCCTTGAGAAGCTCCCTCAAATGCAAGAAAGGTGTTGATAGCTCTGTTATGCAAAGCGTAGCCACCATCTCAGTACCACACTGCAACATTCCAAACAACAACAAAAAGTCAAAAACTTCTATAAAATAGTCTGGGCCAACTCAAAAAGTCAAACTTACACATAAAACCCAGAAATGCTATGTATGTGGGTATAGAAAATTGATAACATTCATAAAATAAAAGGGTAAAAGATGTTGGATTATGGAGTCTGATGGACCATACGAAAATATTTTGGGTCAGACTAGGGTTTTGATCCTTATTATTTATATCCACTTGATTATTATAATTGTTATCACAAAATAGTAGAAAAAACTTAACTTGACAACGCTTATACACCTAATCATACTTTGTGGTGAATTAGATTAACAATTATTTTTTTTCAATTTCATTTTCTCTCATAAGTACGTTTGAATCCTAACAAAATTGATAACATTCATAACACAAGGGTAAAAGAAAAAGTGAGACCTTTTGATAGGAAAGGCCAGCGACACCCCCAATTATGCATACTAAATGGTGGATGAAATTGTCAAGAGTGGAGGATTTCTCATCAAATTGGGAACACACCAAATCATATATGAAATATCCCATTGTTACTGCAAGTATCTTCATCTGCACATTCACATACAAAATTAAAAACAACCTTAAATTTTGAATCCTCTACAATCTAGACTAAAAGTTGAATTCACCTGAGAAGGAGAAGATGGAGAAGCGAGGGGGCAAATTGGACATTTCCAATCTTGAATAGACAAAGAAGCCAAAGTGATACCCAAAACGGCATGGCACGTGGAAACTATGCGACTGCAGAAATCAAAGGATCGGTTTGGGAGAAGCTTCTTTATCACAAGAAACACAAAACTCCATGAAATCACTGCCACTATAATTATGTTTACAACGTAATCTTCCATATTATTTTTCTCTCCTCTGTTCTTGAGACCAACTGATGAAGGAGACTATATCTACCGAACCCACAATAATTGGTGGAGCAGAGCGGGTGATTATATTTTTTAATTTTTATTTCGTTTTGAAAATCAGAAACGTGAATTAATGTGGATAGCTATTTTTTTCTACAGTGATGATCCGAGGTGGTCCACGATCTTGGGCAATAATTTATCACGGTAATTGGAGTGTTGACTTATGGTAGAATTACATGAAATAAAGGATGTCTTGGAAGTTTTACTCTGTCATGTATAAATATGCTTGTGTTCAAGATTATCACGATCGAGATTCTAGGATCGGATCGATGAGAGTTCTTCGAAATCATAGTGTAAGATCGGACCGTAAATCGTAAGATTCTACGTATGTAGTAAGAACGTGATATGTTATATGGTTTTTATGTATTAAGCTGAAAAACATTATAAATATTTGATATTTGGTAAGTAGTAATGTTATCAAAATAATTAACATAATAATTAACTATTTTCATATATAAATCTTGATCGTATATATAAGTGATATAATATAGTGTCATTTTTACGTGTGTATAGCTTATATCAAATTCATATTTGAATAGTATAATATTATAGTCATATGTGAATATTCGATTGTAAGAATGGTAGAATCGTATCTAGAATCGGAATCGTATACAAAATTCTACCCATTTTATTTTGTAAATTAAGATTATACCTCTAATAAGATTTCAACTAAAATCGATGATTGTTTTGTCTAACTTGAATCGTATATCTAAATCAGGTTGTGTTGAACAATATTTGTGAGCAAATTAAATGTAGCCGTTGGACCCTTTATTAAATGAATGATGAGCAAACATTACAGTTGGAAGTAGGTTGTATATCTACACCATTTCATTTATTGATACGGTTTGTAGTTGTGGCATTACTTGCCGACTGTGTATTAATTATTTCCAATAATATCCTTAATCATGAAGTTACGAGTTTACGAGTTTGATTTTTACCTTATAATTATGTAAGTGTGACTGTGTGCATGCAACACCTTATAAACAACATGAATCATGCAAGTACAAACAATGAATCAAGGAATTCAATCTCGCAATTTAAATCTCAAAGGCAACTATATATACAACCACATTTTATGTCTCATATGATGCAGATTTTAAACACGAATAATTAATTAACCATTTTACATGCAGCTACTTATTTTTAAGAAGAAAAAAATGAAATAAAATCGAGGTGTGTTTAAATACTGTTCTTTTGTCAACACAATTCATTTGATGTAACTAACGTATATAGTCCTTGATCTCTAAGGAATTAGATTTGTGATAGTGTAAGAAATCACACGTGTAAACATAATTAATAATAGTGGGAGTGATATGGGGCTTTGATAGGGAAGTTGAGAGTTCCTCCTAAATTTGCACAATTCTCTTGACGTTTCTGCTCTTAGTGTTAAATCAAATCAAATCTTAATTTTAATTCCATTTATGATCGTTGTAATGTGGACATAGCTAGAATCAGCCCGCCACGCACTAATTGATTGTATTGTAAACAGCCGTAATTTCTTTTGCAGGCGCCTTCATCAATGACCAATTAGAACGGAATTGCTGCATTTTGTATGGGCGGCGGTGGAGTTCCTGCAGAACTGTTGGGTTGGATTTCTTGGGCAATCCACAACAAATCCTTATTTTCTGACGATGGGGTCAATGCTTCGGTCGGGTCTCTTACACTTGGTGGCTGATTACCTCTTACGTGGGTCTTGGATCGAGCTGTACGTTTTCGGGATTTTACTTGTCGCAATAGCTTCTAGTCGTGTACCGATACCGTCAGATACAATTTAATTTAATGTCCTACGTTTCCCTTTAAAAAAATAATAGTGGGAGTGATTTCATTGGTGATCTCTAAGGAAGAACTTTATATCAACCAATAACTTGAAATTTATTCTTGACTGCCCATTTAACTTGCAGTCCTTGCTCTAGATTTTTGGCCATTGACGTGGCCAAAACTTGGAATAATGTTGCTTGAAGACCCTAATTAAATTTAATACTATGAAGATTATGGGCTAATTATGTAGCCTGAAATCTATAAATATATAAAGTAGAGAGAAAGACAAATTAATACCTAAGCATTTACTCTCTATGCAGTAAAACTGAGCATTAAGAATATCATTTGATAGAGTACATGTGCCCAATCCACTAGGCTTGACCCATGTATTACAATTTGTAGGAAAATGCCCAATAACAAACAATAAAAATATTTGAGTAGCTGGAACAATGTCTAACGAGGCCCCCAATTTCAAACAACTACAAGGCAATAAGAGTCCCTAATTTTGTCACATTTAGGAAGCATTACCAGCGAGCAATTACTCCAAAATAAAAGTCATAAACAACCTCTAATTTAGACGTAGCAACAGTATTTTAAAAAAATTGGCCCAGCAAAATTAATGCCCCCAATTTGAAACAGCTGCAAGGCAGTAACAACCTCTAATTATGTCCCATTTAGGAGGCATTAACAGCCTGCAATCACTCCATAAAAAAAGTCATAAATAGATTTAAACGTTTTACCTCTACTGGAAGATGTCAGGGCTCAATTTCAAACATCTGCAAGGCAGTAACAGTCCATAATTAGGTCCCATTTAGGAGGCATGAATAGTCAGCAATTACGCCAAAAATAAAGGCATAAACAGGCTGTAATATGGTTTTCATATTTCATGTTTCAAACAGCCTCAACCAGTCCAGTCATCTGCACCTATTAACAGCCACAAATAAATTTTACCCCAGCCAAATATTGTTACTTTTTACCTTAATTACAGCCAATAAGTACTCCTTTAGAGTCAACACAATAAAAGGCATTTACAGCCAGTTATCTGCACGTATTAAGAGGCCATCCAATTTTTGAAACGTCTTACCTCAGTAATCTGCTATAAAACCTGCTCATTCAGGCATAGAACCATATCCAGCCTCCATCTTAGAGTATCATACATTGATCAACACCTATTACCTTCGCTAGACGCAACCAAAATTTGCAGCGTATTACCTCTTTGATCTGCACGGTAAGCCAAAAATAAAGCATGAGTTTTGCACTTCTAAATCAGTTGGGGGAAGGTGTCGCTGCCAACATTCAAGTAATGGTCTGTCATAAATGAGATGTTTTCACTAGGATGGGCACCTACATCAGCACCAATTTCATTCTATCTGATGAAATGGTATGTACGCACTTCGTCTAAGTTGTGTAGTCATTTATGCTCATTCCTTAATTCTTTTATTGGAAATTTTAACCTCTTTCCCCCCATGTCTTATAGGGAAATGTCATTCACTGCACTACAAAAAGCAACGTAGCCCATTGTTTCATAAACAAGCTAGAAGAGGGATTTGTCTATAATGTAAAAGACTTCAATGTGCTGCCTAATAAGAAGGAATTTTGTATTGTTAGAAATAAAAAAAAACATGATTGAACTTCATGGAGGCTCTATGGTTAAAAAAATCCAACATAGCACTCATGGTTTTCCCCTATATCCTTTTGAGTTTACTGAAATCGAAGACATCCGCCTTTTTGAAGCTAATAACCTGATTGGTAAATACCTACTAATTCCTACACCTTTGCTGAAAATTGCCTAATGCAAATGACTAATTTTCTTTGGGTTTTGCAGAGGTGATTGGCTATGTGACTGGTGTGGGCCTGCAGAAAACAGTTGGGACACCAACTAGACAAAGAGGTGTCGCAAAGACTCTTGATTTTCATCTACAATCCAATACGTAAGCTTAATTGTTGCCATCTATAGTAGTTTATTCTCTGCCATTCATCTCATTATCCAATTGCTACTGAATTTGTACTGCATGCTGATTGCAGTGGTGAAAGTATCAAAGTAACACTCTGGGACAAGCTAGAGGATGAACTACTGGAAAGGAAAGCAAATCAGGATGAGCTTTATGCTGTTATATTGGTTGCAATGCACGTGAAGGAATTCAAACGTGTGAGGGATTTTTTCTTCACATGTTAATGTAGTATGCTTGATTGCTAAACGTTGCTATGATTTGCATGCAGATGAAGTCTACATATCAAGCACTCCCTCTCCACTAATTTATGATTCTACAGACATCCCTCAGCTGATTGAATTTAGAAACCGCAGCATGTAATTGTACATACTAATAAATATATAAAGATTCATCATTAGAAATAGGTAAAGTAAGGAGCTAAGGAGCGAAATGGATAAATACTCACCATTATTTCATGCTTGCGTGCGTGTGCAGAAATGGTTTAGTCGTGGATGGACTCCCTGCAGACCAAGGCCCGCCAACAATGAGCATGACAGTTTTACAGATGTTGGAGTGGTATAGAGATAAAAAAAAGGGTATTCAATTCTAGGTCCAGCCTATTATCTCCATATGTCTCTACTCTAACCTAATTTCACTACATATACACATTGTCTGTAGGATACTGTTTTCAACTGTCGAGTTAGGATTTCAGATATCATAACCCAAACACCTTGGTACTACTTTGCATGTACAAGCGGAAAATGCAAAAAAGAGGTGACTCGACGGGCTGGGAATTTTTCCTGCACTTCATGTGAAGTGCCTGTGAGCTTCCCAAAAGCCAGATATTGATTGTCATTTATATTGGATTGTGAAACAGTACCTAAACCTTTAGCCACGTTTTCTAGCCTTTTCCACATGATTACAGATTTAAGCTTCACCTAACCGTTGAAGATCCTACTGGGGCTACTATAGTAACCCTTTTACAAGTATTCATACCAGAATTTTCCTTTTGGGCGGAAAAGATCATACCGGAGTCCCATGGCAAAGGCATATTAGTCACCATTATAGCTTAGTAGCTTAGGTTATAGGATGAAAATAAAGCGGAAAGAGATGTCTTACTCACCATTTTAGCTTAGTAGCTTGGATCACAAATGGACTTACAATAGCCTCAATTAGCGTTCCTACACCATGGCATTAGTTTGTTTTACGACAATAGAAAGCCCTGCACAAGACAAATGTACACTCTTAGAATGAGGCTTTTAGTTTGTTTATATAGATATTACCTACAGGATGAAAATAAAGTACACGACCATTTCCATATCGATCAAAATAGATAAAGATAGAATAGGAGATCAGAAGAAGAAAATTACCCCTACTTGAGTATTTACCACTAGAAGTAATGAAAATAACTCATTCACATAGTCAACAAACTCACCTTATTGTCCTTACTTGACCATGCAGACCGTAGAAGTGGAAATACACCACATAGACCCTGCAGAGCAACAAGTCAATGAGCCTAAACATATTGCAGAGCAAGAAATAGACTATCTAAGCATCCAAGAGGAAGAAACTACATGTGTAAAAGACTTCGAATGACAATTTTGTCACTAAGGTCGCATATTTACTTTGTAACAGTCCATAATTTTTTTTTACTTTCACAAATTTGAGACAGAATGAACCATAGATGTCTTAGATTAATGTTCACATGAGCAGATACTTGACCATTTGTTTATGAAACAAATAAGTAAGATGCATAGTGCATTCCCTGTAAACAGCATTTCAAAATCTCATTCTGCTTATTCAATACGCAGCGCATGAGTATATTCAATTAATTAACTTGGTCAATTAATTAACTTGGTTTCCTGATTTTCTCTTTTATTCCACAATTAGAAACCATGTTCGTACTACACATGAAAAAAGAATTAGTTTAATCACAAGCAAGGGTGAATTAAGGGGAGTAGTGCTGAAATGACACTTACTTGACTCTCAATTACTAGAACTATGACTAACAGAGGGATTACCGCCATATCATGCACATATAACAACACTCCTTGAGAAAGATTATAAGGAAAGGTTTAATCAAACCACTAGGACCATGGCGTTATACAGGAAAAAGGGCCGCGAACTAAAATAATGTGAAATGTAATAAAAACAACAAGCTTCAACCTAAATAATGTGTATACTAATGGTGCTATGAGATTTAACATACAGAATCATACTACTACAAATTTTCTTTAGTTTAAAGGCAATCATACCAGATTTCTTTTTTAGGAGGAAAAGATCATACCGGAGTCCCATGCCAAAGGCATATTAGTCACCATTATAGCTTAGTAGCTTAGGTTACATGATGAAAATAAAGAGGAAATAGATAGCTTAGTCACCATTTTAGCTTAGTAGCCTGGATCACAAATGGACTTACAATATCCTCAATTAGCGTTCCTACACCATGGCATTAGTTTGTTTTACGACAATAGAAAGCACTGCACAAGACAAATGTACAGTCTTAGAATGAGGATTTTAGTTTGTTTATAAAGATATTACCTACAGGATGAAAATAAAGTACAAGCCCATTTCCAAATCGATCAAAATAGATAAAGATAATATAGGAGATCAGAAGAAGAAAATCACCCCTGCTAAAGTATTTACCACTAGAAGTAATGAAAATAACTCATTCACATAGTCAACAAACTCACCTTACTGTCCTTACTAGACCTCCAGACCGTAGAAGTGGAAATACACCACATAGCCCCTGCAGAGCAACAAGTCAATGAGCCTAAACATTCTGCAGAGCAAGAAGTAGACTATCTAAGCATCCAAGAGGAAGAAACTGCATGTGTAAAAGACTTCTAATGTCAATTTCGTCACTAAGGTCACATATCTACTTTTTAACAGTCCACAAAATATTTTTACTTTCACATATTTGAGACAGAATGAACCATAGTTGGCTTAGATTAATGTTCTCCTGAGCATATACTTGACCATTTGTTTATGAAACAGATAAATAAGATGCATAGTGCATTCCCTGTAAACAACATTTCATCTACATATTCATTTGATCAGGTTTTCTGTGATTCCAACTCAATATAGCAAGTTTGACGCATTCGCAAATACCAAAAGATTGAGACTCAAGGACTTGATAATGCATCAGGATACAACAAGATCAGTTCCATAGGGATAGCTAACTACACATTCTATCCTACTGGGCAGTTTTTGCATATGAATGAGGTCTGACTATACTTCACTAAATTTGCAGCTAATCACTATGTTCCTTTGATCCTAGGACATCACAAATGCTGGACAACTAAGGAGTTTCTTCGCATCTCCCATAAGTATCTTCTCATCACCTATAAGTTTCTGCGCATCACCAATTCCCTACAATATTACTGATCTAGATGCAACATTTTGCAGCTTAAAAGTTACAAATATATGCAATCCAGCCTGACCAATTTAGTCATAATATATAAGTCCGAAACAAGAGTGCGGGTATAAGCTATGTCACATATCCTTCGAGACTTAAAATCGGCTACCGTTTTACACTTTTAGCCCTTTCCTTGATTGCCAAACGCTGCATTTATTATTGTTAGGCCGCAGAATGTCATAAAAAGAGATAGGAAGTAGACATTAACATGTGGATCTTTGACATCATGGTAAAAGAGAGAAGCAGTATGGAAAACATCATCACACCCAGCAATGCCAGAATCGAAGGACATATCTTCTAATACATTGGCCTTGAATAAATGGAGCCTCTCTTCAGCTCCATCAAGTGCAAGCAAGAGCCCACATTTCTTAGGATCATCTTCAAAGGAAAATAGATAATCGATAAATTACATATTTCTAAAATAAGGAGCATTCAAATCTCGAATTTCACAAGGGAGAAAAGAAAATGGAAAAAACCTAAACAAATACATCTCGCCGATAAATCTGCAATGAAACCCTAGAAACAAAAAATGGGCAAATTTACCACAAGCAGCGACGGTAACCAGAAATCGTGCGTAAAAGGAGCTGTAAATCATGGACATATGTAAAGTCGAGAAACTAACCGGAATCGCGAACGGGGGCCTTGACGGTGTAGCCACGTTGAAGAAGAGTCTTGACGAGCCACGACGCAATGAAGCCCAAATCGCCGGTAATGCACACGACTTCTCCCGTTCCACTCATTCTCTCTCGCTGTCGTGCTCTGCCTGGGGTGACCGCCAATCTGCTCCATGTCCGGCATGTGGAGGTGGTGGAGTAAGGTGGAGACTGTGAAGTTTTTGAGGTTGTGGAATATCGGAGAAGGGTAGGGTTGTGGGTAAACAGACAGCCTCACATGGGTTAGGGAACTCTTTTTTTTTCCTCTTTTTTTTTTGAAAAGCAGATGGGTTAGGGAACTTCAGTTGTCTTAATGTAACTCATTCACTTTCCTCCACTTTAATATCATTGACTATTTTGAGATAGGTGAATGGGAAACGGAATCTTGCTAATCTAACTCCTCCACGTTATTACATCATTTTAAAATATAGATACAAACAAATCATTGTAATTACTTTGTATTTTATACTCACACTTATGTTAAATTTAATATAGATACAAACAAATCATTGTAAATACTTTGTATTTTATACTCACACTTATGTTAAGAAATATAGACTATCTTCAATTATAAAATACATTCGCTTATAAAAATCATGAAGTCTCTACAAACTAAAATAAATTAAACAAAAAAAAAATTACTTACGAAATCAAATGTGGTACACCGTACACGCAACTTAAAACGTCACTATTTACATTATTGTCGTAACAGGTCATCAAACACACACAAAACATTACAAGCTGCATCTTAAATACTAAAAACACTTGAAAAAACTAATGAAAATATAATTTTAAAAATAACAAATACATTGTCCAACCAAAATAAATTATATATAATATAAAAAAAACTTGCTCTAATTCATGATGTCTTAATACAGGCTTACAAACTTATATATAACATAAAATTAGACCGTACAAGTTCTTTCTAATCTACTTTAGTACTACAAACGCTTAAGCAAAACTCAAATTAAAATAACACCATTTAACCTATGCGCAAATTGATAAACCAATATTAATGGTTCACAAATATACATATATATATATATATGAGACTAATTAGTATACAGTTCATCTTAACAAACAAACAAAACATCTCATTTTATAAATCTATCTATTTATATAAAACAGACTAAGGGTGGAATTAATGGCTAATAAGTATGAGAAATAATCACTTATTTTTTTCTTAATCTTTCATTACAATCTATATCTTCTAATATAGCTCAATGGTTAAAAACACTCTCATAATACAAAAGGCCTAAGGTTCAACCCCCCTTCTTAACAACTTCGCTTTATTATTTCTTTCATCATGTTTTATTAGATAAAGATCAATTAAATACAAAATTTAAAATTAGTAAACATAAACCAAACAGCAAAAACAATTAAAAATTGAATAAAGCCCAGATTCATATTAATAATTTTTATTTTTTGAATATAAAAATAACATTGCAAAAGAAATGTCAAATAGGATCTTGTTTTTTGGTGTGTATTATCATTCACTTTGTCCGACATATTTTGTCATTCCACGTCATTTATGTATTGAGTTTCTTTGTCACTTAAAAAAAACATAAAAAATAATAACACATGTGAATATCAAAATAGATTTAATAGCCCATCATTCAATTTAAAAAAAAAACATGATACAAAACTAATAAAGACATACGAAGTTTACAAGATCACAATGGAATAAGTTTAACATTTATGGAGAAGTTACATCGGTCAATTATCTAAATTGCACAATTAATATCCACGCTTATAAACCGGATTTTGTTATTCATATGTTTTGCATGATTATGTTATGTAATGTACGAAAGTGCAAACTTACTATTTGTGGTGCATTGTGAATTTTGGTCATTTATAGAATCAAAACAAAAATTATTATGAACGAGAATAATGATATAGTGTTCAAGAACAATTGTTAATTAGTGTAGCTCCTAAAGACTAATTTACTTTCTTTATAAGGACTCAAGAAACTCTATTACGCCAAAAATGGAAACAAAAACATATTATAATTTTTAGTATTGTTAAAATATACACGAGATAATTGCTACTAAATATTTGTGACGACGTCTTTCGTAAAAAAAAACTCACTGCTTCCATCTGACCATCCTTGAAGCTATAAAATTTTGTATTACTTTTAAAGAAAAAAATAATATTAAATAAAAAACTCTATTTCAGAATTTCCATTTTTAATTCATATATATCAAAACTAAACATTCTTTAATATAGAACTTCAAATTTCAATGTTCTTCCCTTGATCTATTTTGGATAAATTTAATTTCAAAGATTATTTTTATACTACGTTAACATTTAGTAATTCTTAAACTAATATTAAATTATTATTTTTAAATTATATCAATGTAAAAAAGTCGATCCCGTGCATAGCACGGGCATGAATGTCTAGTTATATTATAAGTTCACATTAAATTACACATTTATTGACAGAAATATTAATAGAGGGTACGCGTGTTCCATGCCAAAGGAAGTTTGAGATACAATTTAAAATTTTAGAAATACGAGGTGTAAGAATATAGTAGGTCATTTTGAATAATATTGATGTTTAATATATAAGATTAATGAGCTATTCTTACTATTATCAATTAATTTTAAAATGAAATTATATTGGACTTATATATTGATCATATTACGCATGTGTACTCGTACATTTATCACATGAAGTAAATGTTAAAAATAATTATAAAGTTATTTTTATTTATAAATGAAAAAGAAGAAGAATAACATTCATCATTTCAAGGGAAATAAATGAGAGATTGATATCAAACAGTTTCTAAGCGCAACAAGTCATTTTAGGTGTTTTGCTACTATATATATATATATATATATATATATATATATATATATATTTGAGTTTTTCATTTGTTTGATCCAATCCCAAAAATACAGAGAGAAAAAAAGATTAGTTTAAGATTAAACAGAGAAGCTTTTCAAGAAGTTTTGTAGATATTAATTCTAAGTGTAATTGGGTGTGAGTTATGAGTTATATGTTTTGTAAGCATTTGTATATTTATATTTTTTTAGTAAAAGTTTTACGATATTTTTAAAGATAAATTATTTCTCATTTTTACATTTTTGTCAACAGTAAACTTGTAAATATATAGTATTATATATGATCAAATGCAAAACACCATGATATTAGTACACTAACACCATACATGAATTGAAGTTGGTAACCAAATTCATCATAAATGCTCGTTGGTTGTTTTAACGCGGGAGCGGGGACCTTATGTTCAAGAGAAGAAGTAAAAAACGAAAGTTGTTGGCATTTGTGGGTCCATTCCCACCAACCCGACCCGGCCCATATCAGACTCAGTGCCGATAGCCGATCCATCAAAAACCAGCTTGCCATTGGGCTTTGGGCCGTGGTTGTCAGGACAGTGAACACAACAGGATCGAATGGCCCAACTCTGTGCCCAAATTTTTGTTAGGATTATGTTTCGAGTATTTGCCCACCTCTCTCTTTTATTAACTAAAATATTTGTGATAAAAAAAAATGAATACGGAGTATGACACAAGGAATACCCTTTTACCACAAGTCATACAAAATACTTATGCATAAAAAAAAACTTAGTTCTTGTTAAATGCTAATCCAGTCTGGTATAGGAGTTAATGACTATGATATTACTCTCTAGAAATATGATATACGTAGTATTAATTTGACATTATGACATATGGAATACGTGATAGTACAAATCTATATCACAATAAATTAATTGTTGACGATGAGAACCCACAACTCCGACGAGCATATTTAATCTCTTTTTCAGTGTCCTGCAAATAATGAAAAAGTCAAAGGTCGAACTTTGTCCCTTGTTTCAGCTCGGATATTTGAGTTGTGCGAGAATGGGATTAGGGTTTGTTAGATAGAATTCAATTAAATAATCAATCCTAAAAGAACTTTAAATAACCTATCTTTTAAAAAAAAAAAATTGAGTATCTTTAATACTCCGTAGTCCTTAATCAATCAATCAATATCTAATATAAACTTGTCCTATTGAAAAAGATTGGGAGCAATTTATTGCAAACCAAAGCAATCAATTGAATCCTAATACGTTTCAGGCAGAGTTTTGAATTCTGATTGAATTGCAATACGTTTCAGGCATTAACAAATTGAGAATTACAAGCCAAAAAAAAAACAGCAATAGTTTAAATAACGGAAATATTCTGTAAACTCCATTTTTTTTCTGAGTACACTACAGTTTGAAACGCAGAAATCTTGCTTAAGCAGGATTTCTGCGTTTCAAGGCAAAATGTACCCAAAAAAAACGTTTCTGTATAAATTTGAAACGCAGGTATTTTGCTTAAGCAAAATACATGCGTTTCAATTTTTTATTTTTATTTTTAACTGAAACGCATGAATCTTGCTTAAGCAGGATTCCTGCGTTTCAAAGATCTGAATTTTGAAAATATTACAGTTTTGAAACGCAAAAATCTTGCGTTTCACAAAAAAAAAAAAAAACCCAAAATTGCAATTTTTTCCATAATCATGTAGAGAATTTCAATACGAGTCCGTACATATAAAATTCGTCCAAAACGGACATCGTTTGCCCCTCCAAAAGCCCAAAAAACGAAGTCTTCCTACACTTTTTTTTACAATTTGGTGCCCAGCATATAAGGCATTGTAGTGATTTTTTTTTGGTATTTTCGGCATTTTTCTACTATAATTTTGTATAAGATTTTAATACGAGTATATAACTATACGTTAGAACCATAATATATAATTATAATATATAACTATACAATATAACAATAGTATATAACTATACGATATAACAATAACATATAGCTATAGTATAAAACAGTACGATATAACAATAGTATATAACTATAGTATGAAACTATACGATATAACCATAGTATATATAACTATTCGTTAGAACCATAATATATAATTATAGTATATAACTATACGATATAAAATTTGTATATAACCATAGTACGTTAGAACCATAATATATAATTATAGTATATAACTATACGATATAACCATGGTATATAACTATAGTATATAAATGAACGATATAGAAATAGTATAAATATAACTATACGATATAACTATAGTATATAACCATAGTATATAGTTATATATTATGATTATATCTTATAGTTATATCCAATTTGGTTATATCTTATGGTTATATCCTATAGTTATATACTATGGTTATATCTTATAATTATATCCAATTTGGTTATATCTTATGGTTATATCCTATAGTTATATACTATGGTTATATCTTATAATTATATCCAATTTGGTTATATCATAACGTTATATCCTATAGTTATATACTATGGTTATATATTATAGTTATATCCTATAGTTATATACTATGGTTATATATTATAGTTATATCCTTTAGTTATATACTATGGTTATATCATATAGTTATATAATATGGTTATATCTTTTAGGTATATCCAATTTGGTTATATCATATCGTTATATCCTATAGTTATATACTATGATTATATCTTATAGTTATATCCAATTTGGTTATATCTTATGGTTATATCCTATAGTTATATCCTATGGTTATATCCTTTAGTTATATACTATGGTTATATCCTATAGTTATATACTATGGTTATATATTATAGTTATATCCTTTAGTTATATACTATGGTTATATCCTATAGTTATATACTATGGTTATATCTTATAGGTATATCCAATTTGGTTATATCTTATGGTTATATCCTATAGTTATATCCTATGGTTATATCCTTTAGTTATATACTATGGTTATATCCTATAGTTATATACTATGGTTATATATTATAGTTATATCCTTTAGTTATATACTATGGTTATATCCTATAGTTATATACTATGGTTATATCTTATAGGTATATCAAATTTGATTATATCATATCGTTATATCCTATAATTATATAATATGGTTATATCTTATAGTTATATCCAATTTGATTATATCATATCGTTATATCATATAATTATATATTATGATTATATCTTATAGTTATATCCAATTTGGTTATATCTTATGGTTATATCCTATAGTTATATACTATGGTTATATATTATAGTTATGGTTATATTGTATAGTTATATCCAGTTTGGTTATATCTTATGGGTATATCCTATAATTATATACTATGGTATATAACGATATGATATAATCAAATTGGATATAACTATAAGATATAACCATAGTATATAACTATAGGATATAACGATATGATATAACCAAATTTGATATAACTATAGGATATAACCATAAGATATAACCAATTTGGATATAACTATAAGATATAATCATAATATATAATTATATGATATAATGATATGATATAATCAAATTGGATATAACTATAAGATATAACCATAACATATAATTATAGGATATAACGATACGATATAACCAAATTGGATATAACTATAAGATATAACCACAGTATATAACTATAGGATACAACCATGAGATATAACCAAATTGGATATAACTGTGATACCACGTATTTTTGTAAGGTTATTTTGGGAATTTTTGGAATTTTCCCGAGTGCCCGTTTAGCACGTCGGATTTAATTCAGGTAGCTTGAGACATTCTGTAATGTGCTATGTATCTGTAATATTTTTCTCAGTGAAATAAAATACAGACAACGTGCTTCGGATGTTTTTACGCGTTCGCGAACGGTGATAGTTATATACTGTGGTTATATCTTATAGTTATATCAAATTTGATTATATCGTATCGTTATATCCTATAACTATATACTATGGTTATATCGTATAGTTATATATATACTATTGCTATATCGTTCATTTATATACTATAGTTATATACCATGATTATATCGTATAGTTATATACTATAATTATATATTATGGTTCTAACGTACTATGGTTATATTCAAATTTTATATCGTATAGTTATATAATATGGTTATATATTATAATTATATATTATGGTTCTAACGAATAGTTATATAATATGGTTATATCGTATAGTTTCATACTATAGTTATATACTATTGTTATATCGTATTGTTATATACTATAACTATATGTTATTGTTATATCGTATAGTTATATATTATTGTTATATCGTATAGTTATATACTATTGTTATATCGTATAATTATATACTATGGTTCTAACGAATAGTTATATATTATGGTTATATCGTATAATTTCATACTATTGTTATATACTATAGCTATATGTTATTGTTATATCGTATAGTTATATACTATTGTTATATTGTATAGTTATATACTATAATTATATATTATGGTTCTAACGTATAGTTATATACTCGTATTAAAATCTTATACAAAATTATAGTAGAAAAATGCCGAAAATACCAAAAAAAATCACTACAATGCCCTATATGCTGGGCACCAAATTGTAAAAAAAAGTGTAGGAAGACTTTGTTTTTTGGGCTTTTGGAGGGGCAAACGATGTCCGTTTTGGACGAATTTTATATGTACGGACTCGTATTGAAATTCTCTACATGATTATGGAAAAAAAGTGCAATTTTGGGGGAAAAACATTTAGTGAAATGCAAGATTTTTGCGTTTCAAAACTGTAATATTTTCAAAATTCAGATATTTGAAACGCAGGAATCCTGCTTAAGCAAGATTCCTGCGTTTCAGTTTTAAAAAAAAAGTAAAAAATTGAAACGCAGGTATTTTGCTTAAGCAAGATTTCTGCGTTTCAAACTGTAGTGTACCCAGAAAAAAATTGTAGTGTACAGAACCTTTGCCTTAAATAACCGTTTAAGTATTGTCGTTAATGTTAAACAAAGGCATTCATGCTCCCCTTAAATATACGTTCTGGGCAAGCTAGACTTTCATGTAACCTACACCATCTTCCTACCTCCCAAGATCTGGTTTTCTTGCCAACATTTGTGCAGCAAGCTCTTCACAGAACTCAAGTATTAAGGCTAGCAGATATTCTTTTTACAACAAAATCTATTACCTCTACAGTCAGCGCTTTCTCAAGGTTGTGATTACACTTCCTACTTTGTCCAGGTTTGCGGTCCTGTAGAGATGGCCCAGGAAACGCGCACCGACAATGGGGGTAAGATTATCTCAACTTTGATAATGAACATGGAAACTTATATATTTAATTGATATAAAAAAATCTATTTAATTGACTCCATGGAATTGAAAAAAAAAAGAGGAATATGGATGAATGAGTTGAAGTGACCTGATTTCACAGTCACCGAATACCTTTTGCTGGTTTGGGTTGTGAGTTTTGGGGGACATCCAATTCCATACGGCAGCGGCATCTGGACTTGAAGGCGGACCACGGCGAACCGGCGGGATCCGACGAATCCAGTACGGGCGGGAGGCTGGTCGCTTCTGTTCCGGTACGGCACCACGGGCCGGAGCCTGTACGGGGGATGCGAAAGGAAAAAGCCCAAAACGCTTATGGGAGGTGGGGAAGGGCTTTCCGGGAATTGGGCGCCTGAGAGGGTTAGACCGGGGGAAGGGATTGGCCACTGACTCTGCCGGAATCGGCCATCACCCCGTGGAGATGGTGACGGTGATCGGTGGCGGGCCCAGGGGGATTGGGCGGCCGCCCCCGCTGAACCGTTTGGAACCGCATATATTATCGAGCGAGCCGGAGATGACCCTTTGACAGCCCCCACTTCCGGTTGAAGGTTCAAGCTCTTAGATCTACATTAATGGAGGCTACGGAGCCATGAAGGGGGAGGACAACAAGGTTCAGGTCTTAGATCTACATTAAAGGAGTTAAGGGTTGGAGAAGAGGACTGATAAATCCCCTTTTTCTTTTCTTTCAATAAAATTTAACCCCTTCTTTCTTTACTTTGAAAAAGCACAGCAAACGACGTGAATTTTTTTAACCCCGAACACTATTTTCAAATTAGCTTTAAAAACAAATAAAAAAATAAATCATTTTGTCTTTGGGTTTGGGCCTGCATAATAGAGAGCAGTACCAGCGACCACATCAGACTTTGAGGGTCTTTATTGAGCATTTAGTATTTTAGGCTCGAATTGAATATTATTTTATTTGATACTTGGTTATTTTGCTTATTTTAAATTGGCTTTGTTTATAATTACTGGTTAAATTAAGTTGATAATTGGTTAAAATATGTACGTGATTGATTTTGGTCGAGATATTACATACTTCACATACTTTTCAAATAGTATCTAAAACTTCATTAATACATACTATACGTAGACATTGACTTATTCCATGCCTTCTGAATGTAATGTCATTAGGTTCAGTAATGTCATTATTCCATGCCCTATTAATATTGGGACCGTGAGAACCACTCCTACAGGTGCTCAACTACTGGAGTTCCACCTCATGAACGAAAGGTACAATTTACATGCCCCTCTTCATGCCATCCGTCGTATACGTCGCGCATATGTTTCACTTACCCTGCGTTTGGCCTCTTGTGATACACACAGGGGAAACACGATCAAGGTGTCCATGTGTCCATGTGGGGCAGCATAGGCGAAGACAATATAAATGATAAAGGTGTTATAATATTGTTTGACAAACATGAATTTCCTTCGAAAAAGTTGTTTGCTATAAAAAAAATTGCAGACACACCCTTCTGAGAATTGTATGATAATATTACTTTATACAAAAGAGCCAAATAGTTGTAAAAAAGCCTAACTTATAATATATAACAACATTTGAGGGAAATAATCATTGTCTGTGCAAGAAGATACGATATTCTTCATCGGCCGATGCACTACGTGACAATACGTGTTTGTGTAGTAATGAGATAAAAAAAACATGCGAGTTTCTCAAAGTTTATAGCTCGAAATTGATCTATGCTTTACACATTTTGCTAGCACACTGCTTACCCGCGTTTGGAGGAATTGACATCCCGTTACAGCTAATCACAAGAAATATCACACGACCGGACGGGAGGGTTGAGGTTTTTTGCGGCCTGAATGTCATGCACACGGGTATCTGACAGGGCTAAAGTCGTGATGCCTATCAAATAAATCCCAAAATACCTACTAAGTAGTATAGCAAGCAAGTCAGGGTCGATCCCACAGAGAGTCAGGTTATCAACTTATGCAATTTGTTATCACCAACTAGGAACTAGGGGGGGGGGGGTTGTTTGTGTTTCTCGTAACAAGCAATAAGAAAGCAAATAAACAGTCCACAAATAATGGTTGTAAATAATATGGGAAAAAGCGCCACACTTAACAAAGATCCACACAACAATAGAAAGGTCGATCACGGAATTCTATCAATCTCAAGTTCTTAATATTCCTATAGTTGTTCTTATCCCGATCTTAGATAACTATTAGTTCTACCAGCCCTAATAGTACTTATTACTAAATCAAATCCGAAAACCTTCAGAACTCAATAAAGCAATAGCATTCAACCAAGGATTAACAAGACACATGCAATAGAAACAACCCGTTACTATAAGCATGCAATTAACTCTCTCTCACAATTATGCGCTCGGATCCCCTATACGCACAATCGTGTTCGCTACTAGATATGCAACCCGAACCCGGAATCACAAGTCCTAGCAATTAGGAAGATATCAATAAACCTAGGTAGCTACTCTAGATAAATCAACATAAACCAATAAACATTTAAGCACAAGAGAATTAATCCAACTAGATAGGAAAACGAACAAGAGTAGAAAACTCACAACCAATCAATTGATGGCTTCAAACTGTCAAGTGCAACAATGGAGGTTTAGTTCTCCATTAGGGTTTGTGAGAAAAACGATGAAAGGTGGCAACTAGGGTTAGAGAATTGGATCCCTCTAAAAGAGTCTTAAACTTAACTTAAATACTAAGGAAATAATTCAGAAATAAAGAAAAGAAATAAACAAACTTGGAAACAAAGTCTCGAAAATAAAATAAAACGGGAATAAGAAATCTCGGAAATAATCCTTCAGCGCTTCGCCACCGCGGGTGCGGTGGCTCCACCGCCGGGTGCGTCCATTTAACAGAAACTCCAGTTCTCTGACGACCTCGCCGCGGGTGCGGCAGTGCCCACCGCTGGGTGCGGTGGGATTCCAGTACTTCAGCTTCTGCGACACTTCAGTAAAAACGCCATAACTTTTGATTCCCAACTCGGATTGCACTCATATTTTGAGGACTTGTAGTAGACTTCAAGATCTAACTCCTAGAATTGGAATCACTCCATTTGGACATCTGAGTAGAGAGAACGAACCATTTGAATTCAGCCCACTGTTCTTCTACTCTTCTCTTCACTTCCTTGGCGTCTTCTCCTTGTGGCTTCCTATGATCTCCAAAACAGCTCAAATACCTCCAAAAACACCAAACTTCGCCCCCAAACGCCATACACATGAATGTGTCTAAATCTACCCGAATGGAACCAATAAACCCTCTAAAGACTCTTACTTAAGCCCTACAAAGTAGTGCTTATCAAACTCCCCCATGCTTAGACCTTTGCTCGTCCTCGAGTAAACTAATAAAGAGTCTACTCCTCCAATGCAGCACCCAAGGTCTCAGGAAGCATATCCTCCAACTAAGAGTCACCTAACCCATGCCAAAGCTCCTGACACCAATCTCATCTACAACACATCCATACTCAACAAGCTTAAGGGGCAAGCAGAGTACTTCCCCCAAGCTTAACCCGGACATCCAATAGTGTGAGTAACCTCTAATCCTAGCCTCCATCTATTGCTCCTTATGCCTCCCAGAGTGACCTACCCGACAATCCTTCTTTGACTCCTCTTCTTATGAGGCCTCGCCAAGAATAAAGAGAAATCCTAAAATCACTCTTCTTCTTTTTCGCTCATTTTGTCAAGGCGTCCTTTCGGGTTTTCACCAAGCCACTCATATTTTTTTCATAGATGTGCTCACATAAGCTCACGTCACTCTTGACCTCATATTACCCCATCCTAATGCTGGTCCAAGCCACCTGCTTATTGCCTAGGCCGCCCTTTCGGGTTTTCGACCTATCCCAGGATTTCAATTTTTGCCTTTTTTCAAATTTTTGGCTTTTTCTCTTTTTTATTCATTTTTCTCCTCAACGACGTAGCAAGTATAGAACTCTCCCCCATGCTTAAACATTGCATTGTCCTCAATGTAATGAAAGACAAGAGAATAAAGCATAGGGAAAAGCAAAAAATAACTCACAACGTCGCCGAGCTGGCTTGGACACTTCATTTGTTGCTGGCGGTCTTCAATATACACACAGGTCTCGGGTGTTGAGCGTGCGTCTTCATTACTCCATGATATTCATCTACCGTGCAACCATACGAAGCCACTTTGGTGAATAGTGGTAATCAAAGAATTCGGGGCTGCACGGCCTTCAGCGAACACAAAAAATGGGCAAAGATGTCATCGTGGTGTGGGCTCTAGTGTTCCTCCTCCTCAGCTGTCAATTGTAGGGCCATCATTGTTGTCAAATAATGTGTAGGGTAAGTGTATCCTCCTTGACAACATGATGTGCACCGTCTCCATGAGAAACTCTGGACAGCTGGCCTTGGTATAACTTTTTTTTTTTTTTAAATTCCGATTATTCTTCTTTTTTTTCGGATTTTTTTTTTTTGCTCCCCGTTTAAGGTTTTTTCGGGGAGTTTATTAGTGCAGGGAAGGAAGAGACTTACATTGGTGTGGAAACACCTTCTTCAATAGGCATGGGTCTCTTCCCTGCAGGTTAGTCGGAAACAAAAACAAAGCAAAAACACACTAAAGAAAATGCAAAAACAAAGAAAGAAAAGCAAAGAAAGAAAAACATACCTCGGGTTGCCTCCCGGACAGCGCCTTAGTTATTGTCATGGCTTGACATACTACTCGAACAACCTTAATCCACAGCATCGGGTTCCTTAGGAACCCTCTCATTCAGCACCTCCTTCCTGAACCAATCATGGAAATGTTTGAACCTTAGACCATTCTTCTTCTTCTTCAGTGGCTCCTCCACCTTGACCTTCGTAGTCGCCTTCCCCCTATACTTAGATCGATCAGGGGGGTGTTTCACCTCAACTTCAGGGGCCTGCACAATAAAAGGGAACAGCTTCTTGCCCTGTGGAGTTAGTAAGGTGGGGCCACTGCCCAAAAGAGAAGCAGGAGACTCACCCTTCTCATCCAATAAAGACGTGACTTCCTGCAGATTAGAAAATAAAGGAATACTGACAAGCAAGTCAACTATGGGATCCTCTATTATAGGTTGCAATTCATCCAAAGGGTTAGGACTCATTACATCAACAAAGTTCAAAGAGGTGTAAATGAGGGGTTTCATATCATATATGTTGTATTCAACTCCGTCCCCATCAAATTCCATAGTTAATTTCCCACTTCTGACATCAATTGTGGTGTTAGCAGTTTTCATGAAAGGTCTACCTAACAGCATATGTGCACCTGTACCACCACCCATATCAAGAACATAAAAATCAGTGGGAAAAATCAGCTTATCTACCATAACAAGGACATCCTCAACAACCCCTTTCGGGTAGACATTGGTTCCGTCAGCTAATTGAATAACTAGCCTAGTGTCCTGTAATGGTGACATGCCAAGAGACTCACAAAATGACAATGGTAAGACATTAATAGATGCACCAAGATCTAGCATAGCTTTATCAATTTTTGTCTCACCAATGACGCAGGGGATAGAGAACATACCTGGATCACAGCACTTCTTGGGCATACGCCTTTGAAATACAGCGGATACTTGCTCGCTCACCTGGACCTGCTTCTTTTGCTTCTTCTTCTGGTTCCTCTTGATCGTACAAAGCTCCTTCAAGAACCGAGCGTACTTGGGAATAATCTTAACAAGCTTGAGCAAATGGATGTTAACCTCACACTTGCTAAACGTCTCAAAGAGATCCTTGTCATCAACTACCCTTCTCTCCTTGAGCGCCTCTGGAAAAGGGGCGGGTGGCTTCTCGGAACCGAGATGAGGGAAGTATGGACGAACGTAATCGTCGACGTAAGGCTCATTAGCAGTCCCAGAAGACTCACCGCGGGTGCGGTGAGACGTCACCGCCGGGTGCGGCAGACTCCCAGAAATTTCTCGAGAAAAATCACCGCTTGCCGCGGGTGCGGCAGGTGCCAGCGCCGGGTGCGGCCGATTTACAGAAGCTTTCTGCTGTTCCAGTTCGTGCTCGCCGCGGGTGCGGTCACCATGCCGTTGGGTGCGGCCATCCTCCAGAACACCCTCTTTTTCTGCGTCGTCCTCTTCAACACTAGGATCGACGGGTAATTGCCTTCCACTTCTAAGGGCTATAGCACTAACATTTGCTCGTGGGTTAACTACCGTTTGAGATGGTAGATTTCCCGACATCTTGGCATCAATTCTCGTAATCGCCTCAGCCATTTGGCTCACTTGTGTCTCCAAATTCTTTATGCTTGACGTTGTGGCCTGAACATGAGTAGTGAAATATTTCGTCAAGGTTTGGAGCATATCTTCAGTTGAAGGAGACGCCTCAGGTTGAGGATTTTGCGTCCTTTGTAGAAATTGAGGTCTTGGCTGTTGTTGTTGTTGATACTGGGGTTGTTGTTGTTGATTCGGTTGATCCCTCCATCTGAAATTAGGGTGATCTCTCCACCCCGGATTATAAGTATTGGAGTAGGGATCATGATGAGGTCTTGGGTTTCCATAACCTCCTACAGCGTTTACCTCAGCAGTCGAATCATCTTGTAGTTGAGGACATGCGTCAGTGGGGTGAAATTGATCGGCACAGACCCCACACGCTTTCAGTTGTTGAGGAGTTCCTTACAGTGTAAGTCTCCTCACCATGTCCTTCAACTCAGCAATATCATTGGCATACGAAGAGCGACTAGAGTCAGCAGCATTGACTCCTCTTTTGGTAGAAGATCTACCGAAATTTCTCGTGCCCTCTGCCATCTCCTGAATCTTCTCCATAGCAGCTGCCGGTGTTGTGTTGAGAATATTGCCATCACATGCAGCGTCAACCATCCTCCTCTCATTGTCGAGCAGCCCATTGTAGAGATGAAGCACCAGATCTTGGTTGGAATACCCGTGGAATGGACAGCTTGAGCAAAGTCTCTTGAACCGCTCATAATAATCATACAGGCTCTCGTCAGCTTCCTGCTCAATGTTGCTAATAGCTTTCTTCAAACTGTTTGCCCTCTTTGCAGGAAAATACTTCTCAAGAAAAGCCTTGTGTAGCTTGGTCCACGTGATGCCTATCAAATTTGACAGGGCTAAAGTCGTGATGCCTATCAAATAATTCCCAAAATACCTACTAAGTAGTATAGCAAGCAAGTCAGGGTTGATCCCACAGAGAGTCAGGTTATCAACTTATGCAATTTGTTATCACCAACTAGGAACTAGGGGGGGGGGGGTTGTTTGTGTTTCTCGTAACAAGCAATAAGAAAGCAAATAAACAGTCCACAAATAATGGTTGTAAATAATATGGGAAAAAGCGCCACACTTAACAAAGATCCACACAACAATAGAAAGGTCGATCACGGAATTCTATCAATCTCAAGTTCTTAATATTCCTATAGTTGTTCTTATCCCGATCTTAGATAACTATTAGTTCTACCAGCCCTAATAGTACTTATTACTAAATCAAATCCGAAAACCTTCAGAACTCAATAAAGCAATAGCATTCAACCAAGGATTAACAAGACACATGCAATAGAAATAACCCGTTACTATAAGCATGCAATTAACTCTCTCTCACAATTATGCGCTCGGATCCCCTATACGCACAATCGTGTTCGCTACTAGATATGCAACCCGAACCCAGAATCACAAGTCCTAGCAATTAGGAAGATATCAATAAACCTAGGTAGCTACTCTAGATAAATCAACATAAACCAATAAACATTTAAGCACAAGAGAATTAATCCAACTAGATAGGAAAACGAACAAGAGTAGAAAACTCACAACCAATCAATTGCTGGCTTCAAACTGTCAAGTGCAACAATGGAGGTTTAGTTCTCCATTAGGGTTTGTGAGAAAAACGATGAAAGGTGGCAACTAGGGTTAGAGAATTGGATCCCTCTAAAAGAGTCTTAAACTTAACTTAAATACTAAGGAAATAATTCAGAAATAAAGAAAAGAAATAAACAAACTTGGAAACAAAGTCTCGGAAATAAAATAAAACGGGAATAAGAAATCTCGGAAATAATCCTTCAGCGCTTCGCCACCGCGGGTGCGGTGGCTCCACCGCCGGGTGCGGCCATTTAACAGAAACTCCAGTTCTCTGACGACCTCGCCGCGGGTGCGGCAGTGCCCACCGCTGGGTGCGGTGGGATTCCAGTACTTCAGCTTCTGCGACACTTCAGTAAAAATGCCATAACTTTTGATTCCCAACTCGAATTGCGCTCATATTTTGAGGACTTGTAGTAGACTTCAAGATCTAACTCCTAGAATTGTAATCACTCCATTTGGACATCTGAGTAGAGAGAACGAACCATTTGAATTCAGCCCACTGTTCTTCTACTCTTCTCTTCACTTCCTTGGCGTCTTCTCCTTGTGGCTTCCTATGATCTCCAAAACAGCTCAAATACCTCCAAAAATACCAAACTTCGCCCCCAAATGCCATACACATGAATGTGTCTAAATCTACCCGAATGGCACCAATAAACCCTCTAAAGACTCTTACTTAAGCCCTACAAAGTAGTGCTTATCAGTATCACATAAAGCTCATTACTTGTGCATTTTGAACACCTCATAATGCCAAATTTCATGCGTGCATACCTGCCATGAATTGTAAACACAAGTATCTTTTGCCATTGCCAAATGAAACCGCGTTCCCAAATAACATTATTAACAACAACACCCCTCATTCGCACCTCTGCATACGTCCACACCACGCCCTCTAAACACAAGCGTCGTTCACTTTTGTGATTTTACCAGGTGAGCATGGGCGGCCATCCACGATGCATAACCCAGGCGAAAGTGTGGCCGATACTGTTGAACTTGCTGGCCGACATGCATCACTTGATACCCCGAGTAAGATTTGTATGACGAAATTATGTTTATGTATGCATGTCATCAGCTCTGAACACGCATGTCTTTGCTGTTGTTTACTGCATCAGGAAGGCATGCCCGGCCCCCAAGCCGAAGCACCTAGGGGACAGTGTGGCCGATACTTCCCTACTTGCTGGCCAGCCCGCATAAGTGGAAACCCCAAGTAAGAATTGCACAATAGGAAAACTATGTCCAATGCACTATTGCCACCCCCTATTGAACGAAAACACATTTCTTATTGTTTCTTGGAACAGAGCCACGTGGGCGACCCCCTAAGGCGAGAGGGCCAAGTGTAGCCGTTGCACGCCACTCAATCAGTAAGTATCTTCAAAATATAGCTGAGTACGCCAATATTTGATTTCCAATATCGTATATTATCTATAATCGCAGACGTACAAGTGAGCTATGCAAAACTAAAGGCGCCTACAACCAGATGTTGTTTCCGTAGCGCAAGGATGTGGCCAGAGGAAAAGGCTGAAAAGGCAACTTTTGCCAATTTCACTACGTCAATCTGCTGCCAAGAGGGCAAGGTCATCTTACCCAAGCTGAAGGAACCACCTGAGCCGCTGAAGCACCTCTTGTGCAGTTCCGCCGCCGATGCTACTTTGTTCCGGCGGAATATTAGTCTATAACAGCCTATTTTCCTTTACATCCTTTGGTGCCATGATAGATGAACACATCAATCGCACCAAGGACTCGTACACCTTCAAGATTTCTGGACAGAACTACCACCGCTTGGGCGCACTGATGCCTGGTGAAGGGACCCCGCCAAAATTTGCACAACTATACTTCTACGACACAACGAACGAACTGCAAAACAGACTTGGATGCATGAACGTTGGCAACGACATAGATGCAAACACAGTTCAGAGTTTAGTGGACATGTTGGATGCCTCGAGTGTGGTAGCCCAGGCGTTCAGAAAGGTAGGAGATTGGTCCCATGCTCATGAATCTTTGGAATTCATGATCAAACTAATAGGAGAGAGGAAGCCCGATAAAAGACAGTATAATTTACCCACTGTGCAAGAAGTAGCAGCACTCATTATAGGGGACTTTGGGCAGAGCAGCGCACCCAGAGATGTGTACGTCCAAACAAAAGCAGGTTGGCCTAGAAGAATATTCGAGTTGCACCCGTTGTACATGGCTCTTCGGTACCCTTTATTGTTCCCTCACGACGAGGACGGTTATCACTTACAAATCCCATATAAGACAAACTCAGGGCGAAGAGAAACAAAAAGGGATAATGTAATAATTAAGGAATACTATTCATACAAGCTCCAACAAAGGGCAGACGAGGCTACCACACTAATACACGGAGGCCTACTATATCATCAGTACATAGTAGATGCCTACACCGCTATTGAAGAGGACAAGTTATGTTGGATTAGGGACAACCAGGAGCATCTACGGGCAGACCTATACAACAATATTTGTGATGCTATTACCAAGGGTGATACAGATGCCAGAATGGTCGGTAAACGAATAGTGCTCCCAGCTACCTACACAGGAAGCCCCCGATATATGATTCAGAATTACCAAGACGCAATGGCGCTATGTAGAGCATTCGGGAACCCTTCACTGTTCATAACATTCACTGTTCATAACATTCACTGTTCATAACATTCACTATTCATAACATTCATTGTTCATAACATTCATTGCTAACCCTAAATGGTTTGAGTCAGCTGAAATGCTTGAAGAATTAGAGGTCCAACACTCGAATGACAGGCCTGAAGTCATGAGCAGACTTTTTAGGCGCAAGGTGTGTCAGTTGATAAAAGATCTTAAAACACACGAGATATTTGAGCCCATAGCGGCAGGTATGTCACCGCTAATGTGAAATGGTAGAAATCTTGCTTTTGGTTCATACCCGCAATTACTTGCATACGGATGATATTGAAAGCATATATCCCCTTATATTGACTTCCCTCTCTTTCTACATGTGCAGCTATATACACTATTGAATTTCAGAAACGCGGCATTCCCCATGCACATATAATCTTATGGTTGCACGAAGGAGGCAAGGCCAAAACAGGAACGGATGTAGATGATTTCATTTCAGCTGAAATTCCATGCAAAGACACAGATCTGGAGGCGCATAAACTTGTGACTGAGCATATGTTGCATGGCCCATGCGGGGACACAAACCCTAATGCACCGTGCATGCACAATGGGAAATGTAACAAACACTTTTCTAAGCCCTACTATGCAGAAACAACGCTTGACGAGGATGGATTTCCAGTTTACCGGCGCAGAAACAATGGAACTACAGTGAAGAAAGGGCGAGCCACATTCACCAACAACCATGTCATACCATATAACTGGTACTTACTACTGAAATATGGTGCGCACATCAATGTCGAGTGGTGCAATAGAACAAGAGCCATCAAGTACATGTTCAAGTACATAACCAAGGGTCCAGACAAGGCGACTGCCGTCTTCCTGCAGAAATATTCACAAGCACACGGAAGTGACGCTACCAAAATCCCCGGCGTAAATGAGATCAAACAATACTTAGATTGCCGCTACTTATCTGCCTGTGAGGCAGCTTGGCGTATTTATGGGTTCGACATTCATTACAGTTGGCCTGTTGTAATACGACTGACATTCCATCTCCCAGAGCAAAACTCAGTAACAATGTCGGATGCTCAGAACCTGCCAGTTGTGATACACCGAGAAGGAGTGCAATCTATGATGTTTACTGAGTGGTTTACCCTCAACTGTAGAGATGATGATGCACGGAAATTGAAGTATGCAGAAATACCCATACATTACACATGGGATGCATCACAGAAGGTGTGGAGGGCAAGGCGAAATCTCAAACTGATTGGGAGAATTGTGTATGCCCATCCCGCCTCCGGCGAAAGGTATTACCAACGCATGCTGCTGAATGTTGTTGCAGGACCTCGAACCTTTGAAGAAATTTGGACAGTGAATGGAAAACAATATGACACATTCAGGCAAACATGCTATGCCCGTGGAATGCTCAAGGAAGACAATGAGTGGACCGACGCAATCAAAGAAGCACAAGTGTGGGCAACAAGGGTACAACTGCGAGATTTGTTTGTCACGATCCTGACTTTTTGTGAAGTGACCGATCCGGGGAAACTGTGGGACAATAATTGGGTTGCGTTATCAGAAGACATACTATACCGGAAAAGAAGAGACTTCAAATTCCCGACCTTAGAGATCAATGAAAACCAGCTAAGAAACTACTGCTTGCTTGACATTGAAAAGCTCCTTGCAAAAAATGAGAAAACATTGGTTGACTACCCGGGAATACCGATGCCAGATAAACAACTTCTCACAGCAATGGACAATCGCCTTATAAGAGAGGAACTCTCCTACAATGCAAAGAAAATGGGAGAGTTGAACGCGGCCATGTTCGATTCACTGAATGCGAACCAACGAGCAGTCTACGACAAGGTAATGAATGCAGTGAATAAGCAAACTAGAGAGTTCTTCTTCATTTATGAGACATGCGGAACATGTAAAACTTATCTCTACAAGACAATAATGGCCCGCATAAGATCACAAGGGAACATCGTTCTTGCCGTAGCATCGTCAGGTACATACTCAACTACTGCCTTCATACACACAAAAAAGATACATCGCACATTCCATTACGCTCACATCTAACAATTTTGTTTCGTACAGGTATTGCTTCCCTTCTATTACCAGGTGGCCGGACATCCCACAACAGGTTTCTAATCCCAATCGAGTTTCTTGATAATAACACATGTGGTATTAAACAAAACACTCAATTAGCACACCTGATACATGAAGTCAAGCTGATTATTTGGGATGAGGCTTCAATGACTCATAGAAATGCATTCGAGGCATTGAACAGAACATTACAAGACATCCAAAACATCAAACATGGCAACAACAAAAACAAGCTGTTTGGCGGTATAACAGTACTACTGGGGGGAGATTTCAGGCAAATATTACCAGTAATTACCAAAGGGAAACGACAAGACATCGTTCAGGCTTGCATCAGCAACTCACCTATTTGGAGCCATTGTCAGGTTCTCACGTTAACAAAGAGCATGAGGGTGAATGACCAGCATGCCAATGGGGAGATTGACATCCATAAACAACAATTCAACAAATGGATTCAAAAGATCGGGGATGGAAATGTTGAAGCAAAACACTCAATTAGCACACCTGATGCATGAAGTCAAGCTGATTATTTGGGATGAGGCTTCAATGACTCATAGAAATGCATTCGAGGCATTGAACAGAACATTGCAAGACATCCAAAACATCAAACATGGCAACAACAAACACACGTTGTTTGGCGGTATAACAATACTACTGGGGGGAGATTTCAGGCAAATATTACCAGTAATTACCAAAGGGAAACGACAAGACATCATTCAGGCTTGCATCAGCAACTCACCTATTTGGAGCCATTGTCAGGTTCTCACGTTAACAAAGAGCATGAGGGTGAATGACCAACAGGCCAATGGGGAGATTGACATCCATAAACAATAATTCAACAAATGGATTCAAAAGATCGGGGATGGAAATGCTGAAGCAATCGCGCTAGACAACGAAGAGAAAGAAACATGGACTGAGATCCCACAAGAGTTCATAATCGGACCAGGGACAAATCTGATTGAGCAGCTAATTGCCAGAGTCTTTCCAGATTTCATGGCAAACGAAACCAACCCGCCATACCTCCAAGACAGATCTATCCTAACCCCTTTAAATGAAGATGCAGATCAGATAAACCGCTACATGTTCAACCGTCTGCACGGCCAAATGAGGACATACAAAAGCGCTGATGAAATTTGCATGGCATCTACCGATGTGGCTGAACAAGAGCATTTGTACCCACCCGAATTCTTGAACAACCAAGATTTCCCTGGTACAGTTCGCTTACATTTCCATACACTATGCCTAATAAGTTGTAAACTCATCAACTAATGAAAATAACATGGAAATTAAATTACAGGAATCCCACCACACGCACTTGAATTGAAGGAAGGGTTGCCGGTGATGCTTCTAAGAAATGTAAACCCTTCACAAGGATTGTGCAACGGCACCCGTCTCATCATTACACATTTGGGGGAGTGGGTGGTTGAGGCTGAGATTATTACTGGCACGTGCGTAGGAAATAAAGTCTTAATTCCTAGGATAACAATAAACGCCACCCAATCTAAATGGCCATTCGTCATGAAACGTCGTCAATTCCCACTAAAAGCTTGCTATGTTATGACTATCAACAAAAGTCAAGGGCAATCACTCAAGCATGTGAGGTTGTATTTACCAAGGCCAGTTTTCTGTCACGACCAACTCTATGTGGCAGTTTCTCAAGTTACACACCCACAAGGACTTAGTGTCCTGTTACTACCAATGGGGAAAGAGCTAGCTAACTACACACGAAATATAGTTTTCAAAGAGGCATTCAATCACTTGGCCACCGAAATGAATGTAAGTACTACAACCCACTACGTAAAATATGTCCGGACCCACTAAAATCTATAAACCTGTCGAAAATGATCAACACATAGGATTATAATGTTACACAACACATACTTGGTGCGCACTATATCCATCATAATATAACGCTTTCACCATAGCTGGCTCAGATATATTTACTCATGTCCCAGGTCTAGCACCGTATGATACAACACATTTGTCACCATTGGATAGCATGACACGCATATCAACCAATTCGGCAAACATAAGGTACGTGAATGCAATGTTTTATTCAAACATGCGCTTTGAGAATCCTTTTGTGCTCAACCATTTAAATAGTGTTAGAAGAATAAATCCATTGGCTTAACCAGACGAGCTTCTATTGTCGCAGGTTTGGGGCATCGTAGACTCCTCAGTTGCTTCATTTGCAAGCTTTCACGCTGAGCGACGTGCTCATTCAACTGAGTGCATTGTTGCATAGCATTCCAATATTAGGTATCAGGCATATAACTTCTCCCGTTGCCCCCAACATGGAACTTTTAATACAAGCAAAGTTAGACACAGGCTAGGACAACACCTTTTAGGCTCTCAAACCAAATACATATAATCAAGCATCATACTATTACGCGTACAACCAAACTTTAAACATTCGGATGCAAAACCAGGCAAATCCCCACCATAAACTCAACAACACATTAGTTTAGGTCATTCTACATACCCCCTAACGACAATGCTTCACCGCACACCCAAGCACCGACTCAATACTCCCTCAACAAAAGTAACAAATTCGCACGGGGCTCTGATTTCTAGTGTATTTTAAATTATTATAGCAATTTAAACGTACACTATTAATTAATAATGATATTTAATATAACAAATACACCTTATCAATTTACATGTTGCAATAGAATCTCATATATATGCATGCATGCATGGAAAATGCTAGAGTTGAAATATGTTCACAGAAAAAATAAAATAAAAAAATTGTAACTTTTTACGTATGCTATTTGCAGTCAGGTTTCTGGGGGACCAAATGACGTTTTAGGGAAGCCATGGTCTGTTTTTATATAACGTAACGCCACTAATATCAAAAGTTCCCACCAACTTATTAATGTATACAAGCATACTTTTCCATATCTTTTGCCTGCTATTGACACTAATTTCGGTCATCTTAACAATTATCAATATTTTTCCACTTGTGTTTCATGGATGTCAACAGAAATTACAACGGTAAGAAATAAATAATGAGGTGTCGTTGCTGTCCTGTTACAAATTTCTAATTTCTACAACACATATATGTAGCATTGTTTACCATTTATATGTGTAGAGGAAAACAATTATAGGTGTAGAAGTAGAATATATTTTTCTTTAAAAAAGTAGTAATTAAATTTTTTATCTTCAATTCTAACTTCTAAGGAATTAATATGAATACCCAAATTTCAGAGTTGCTTAATGCATATGTATTTCCTTTTTAAGGATAATTGGACAAAAAAGCACCAAAAGTGCATGCAGTAAATTAATCCTACGTGAGAAATAACCTACAAATAATTCAACTTTGCAATTAATCGAAACTAATTAATTAGCTCATAGCCGCAGTAGCAGAAATGCTTAATTGAAAGATTTATTAGCTCATATAACTCGGTATATAGACCATCAATGCATGCCTAGCTACGCGATGAAAAACTGGTATTTATATTCCACCAAAATTCGATAAATCTCAATTCTCAAATAAATAAATAAATAAATAAACCCTGATTTAATTTTTTTACTCATAGTTTTCAAAACTTGTTTTGATCCATGACCATGCCCTTTGCCTTTGGGGTAAATATGTGTAACATTCGACCGAATTCTGCCAATCAATGATCACATATAGGGTTTGTTTGGCCATATATTTAATATTTATAAAGATATTATAAATACCTATCTATTTTGTTTATATTTTTTCATACCATTCAAATTTTAATATTACATTATATATAAGTAAAAAATTCTTTATATATAAGTACTTTTGTTAAACAAGGTTGTAATGTATACCCTTTTTGTATATAATTTAGGCTTTTTGGTGGATGATCAAATTAAACAAACTTGTGACTAATAGAGTATATTCTCTCTTCTATACTTGTTACTTAGTTGAAGAATCAAAATCATATAGAGCCTTAAATCACGTAGGCATATGATTCCAAATTAAGTAGAAATTAACCATTGGAGCTAAAAAAGAAAAGTGGGAGTGCTCCTTGTTAATAATTGATTGAGAATCGGATGCCTTTCGATTGTTGGGAGTGCCATTTTACATATATAGGGCGCGTGCATCTTTATTATTCCATGCTTTGTATTAATTTGTTATGTTTTGGGAATTAGGATAAGTGGAGATCGATACATTATATATGCAAGTGGTTGGTTGTAAAACTTACATGCCGTGTCAAAATAGTAAAACGCACAAGTGTATATCATCGTGATAGATGCTCCCATCCAAAGTATAATTCTATCTTTACTAAAACCGCTCTTTTAATACCGTGTACGTAAAAATTATTTTTTTCATATTTTTCAATGACGAGGAAATCATTTTAGGGCGAAAAATCTCGGGCTCGTGATCCATTTGAGAAGAGTTGGTGAGACTTAATTTTGTTACCCAAATAAAGACTGAACGCAATAATTAAACACAAGATCTCTCAACACCTCCAACTTTTGTTTGATTCAATTCAATGAATTGAAAGAACAAGTTTATTATAAAAGATTGCAAGGACACTTTTTACAATAATCCATGTCTTAGGATCCGTTTGACGGAGTATTTTTTTCAGCATTACACAAATTCCCGTATCTCGTAAATTTCAAGAACCACTCTTTACAAAAAATAACTTATAAACAATAAACATCAATTATCAAACAAATCCTTATATGATCAAAAAATAAAACATATATAAGCGGAGAACGAGCAAAGAAAAAACGATCAACCTATAAAACACCTCTAACAAAAGTGCAAGCTAAGTGACAATGACATGAACATCTCAAATAGCTTTCTAATAACACATATATTAGGATTTAGGACCCATCCCTGCAACCAAACGTGCCCCACTATATTATTGACCCACAAAAAAAACATTTGATTACTTCAAATTTCACTTCCAAGTTACCTAAATTCGATCATAAATAGTTATTTTTTAGCCTATTCAAATCTGTTACCTAAATTCGATCATAAATAGTTATTTTTTAGCCTATTCAAATCTATATGATAAAAACCAAAGAAGAAGAAAAATATAGCATGGTCAATTTTAGGTACTCAAGTCTCCAGCTATTACTTACATAACCTCTGAACTAAAAAAAGCGCCAAAAAAGGTGACTTTTTTATATATTAAAATAGATAATAAAGTATAGTTATTAAATAGCATTGAGCATTCATTTAGAGTGACCATTTACAATTACAAGCCCATCTAGCCCAATTCGGAGACCCCATTTACATATTAAGAAATAAAAAACAAACTCTCAACTCACAACTTTCATCAACCATAATTGCAAAATAGAAATTAAAAAAGGGCTCCAAAATATCCTTAGAAAAAGACACCAAACTAATTTCCCCTGATATTCCCCACCATTGATCTGAAATAATTTCAGTACCCAAAATCAGGGTAATCAACGGAAGCCATGATTGGAAGCTGGTTAACACAACCACCCAAGCTCCAATCCGGCGGCGGGATGGCGGCGCCGGAGCCGGCGTGGATGAAGCCGAGTATATCGTTGAGAGAATCGAGGCGGTGGGAGAGCTCTGCCATCTGAGCTCTCAAAACAGAGTTGTCTGCTTCAACGTTGAGGAATTGCTGCGTTGTGAAACTGATTGTGTTGAGGATTTGGGTGTTCTTCATCCTGAGATCTGAAACCTGAGCCGTCAGATCATCCAGATGCTTCTGCTTCCTCATCCGAGACCTCCTCGCCGATTCGCGGTTCGATTCCATCCGCTTCCTCTTGCGCTCGTCGATCGGGGTAATCTGAGCCGTCAGATCCTCCTCCGAGCTCGAGTTTTTCATTCTTGTTGTTCCCGAAGAGTTTCCGCTGGAAGAAGCCATAGCCAAAAAAAGAAAACAGAGCAGAAACAGAGACGGGAGTAGAATTTGCTCGATCTAGCTTCTTGTTTAGATTAGTTGTTCTTGGAGGATACTTTTATGGGCGAATTTCAGAAAGCTACATATAATTAATTGCTAATTAGATGGAATAAGAGAGGGGATTAGATTTAATTAGGGGGAGGTGATTAAGGAGAAAACATAGAACCAGTAGAGGAAGACGACGGAGAAGGATTGAACGAGGTGGGTCCTGCGCCTGAAGGAAGAACCGATCATAAACCCAGAACGGAGGATTTCACTCAAAACTGGAGACATGAAATCTGGAACATTAATAAAAATCTATAATTTATCATTCAAAAATCAACAGACAACAAGCAAAGCTCATATCTCTCAAGAGAAAACGGAGTTCCTGGGCATTTTATCAAATGAGCAACACCCACAAATTTTGAGTTTGTGCTAGTAGAAGAAGCTAGAACAAGTGAATTGAGAAGGCAATTAAAGCAGTGACTGTATGAGCAGACCAAAATTAGAACCTCAGATCCACATCTGAAGTTGTAGAGAAAGAAAATGGAGAAGAAGGGAGGAAGAGGTTTTTCTTCTTGTTGGAGGAGGATTATATAGCCAAAAATGGGTGACCGGAAACGGGAAGAAATATTGTTTTAGAAATACTTTAAGAGAAAATTACAAAAAGTCACCCTTTAAATTATATTTGTATAGAAAAGCACCATTATAATTTAATTTTTTACATTTTGAGTGAAAACACAAAGTCATAATAGTAAATAAGTTGCACATTAGAGCAAATTTAATGGAGTCCCATAGGATGAGTCTTTTAGGTGAGTTTTGGGAGATTTAATTGTTATAAGATCCTAGGTGAAATATTGTATTTTATTGGAGGCTTTTAGGATGAGCTTTTATATGCAAAATACAATATATATATATATATATATCAAATATATCTAAAATGGATGTCTATAGATATAGATAGAGAAAAATGTAACTAGAATTATGAGTTTTTTTTATAAAAAAAATTAACATGTAATTTTTATCAAAAATGAATTTTAAAAAACAAATATTGGACGCCGAATGAGCACCAATCGTTGAGTGACACGTGGCACTGTCTTCTCTCAAAAGCTGAGGGGACGTGTTTGGCTTTTATGCTAAACGACGTCGTTTTGTAAGGAATTCAAGGTAAAAAAAAATTGCTGGCCAAACAGGCCCTTATCTTTATTCTTATGAGACGGTCCCAAATTTGTGCCAAATTTTGGGACTTTTCGTGGGTCTTTTAGCTCCCTTCAAATATTTTATTACATTTTAATTAAAAATCTCATGTTAAAAGCCCCGGATAAAAATGTCCTTAGATGTCATTCATTAACCAAATGCTTACTGTACTCTTATTGAAGTATATTATATTTGAATTTTATCAAGAATAAAAAGGTTAGACATGACTAATACATTGACCAAATTTAATGAATATTAAGAGTCGGGTAACTTTTAGTTGGAGTATATAATACTACCTTCCTTTTAATAAAATTTCTCATTTTATCTTTTAATACGATTATTAGTAAATTTTAATTTTACAACTATTCACCTTTTTTTAATTAATGAATAAAAAAAACTTGCATAGAAAGTATCAATATGTATCAATATGTTAATTTTCAATATATAGCATACATCTAATTCACCAATAAATCATTATCTAAAAACGTAGACAAAATATTTCTTAACAAAGGTAGGAGCTAGGCTAAAGTGCACTTATTATTGAACAGGGGAGTGGGTATTTTCTTATAATGATGTGTTAATACGGAAAGGAGAGAATCGAACTCATAGTCTCGTAATTACGGTGCATTACACTTACCAGTTAAGTTAGAAAGACTTGACTACAACTACTAATCTTCACTCCCTATGTCCCTTATTATAGTTCTTGTTTCTTTTTACACACTTGTCGATGCGTGTTTTGTATCGTTAATATCTCTAATTATATGTTAATAAAAATTATACATTTTTTGATATTGTCAAAGTACTCATTGCGACGAATTAAACAAGATCTCACATGACTATGTTTTTTCTTATATATTAGAAGAAATCTTAAAGATTTCTTCAACAATAAATAATATCAAAAACAGAATCAAAAACTATAATAAGAAACGAGGTATTTTAATTGGTAAGATGTTGAAAATATCACTTCAAAGGGATGGAGGTTTTGTAATTCAGCCAATATATGCTTTTTCTGTTGAGATATTGAATAAAAATGTAGAAAGAAAAGGAGAATGGGGGAATAGGCATCTTTTATCTCCATCCCACACTAGACTACACTACACTAGACTACACTAGACTACACTAGAGAAGAAGGGAAGGGAGAGATTGCGAGAGTTGTTGGGTGTGGGGAGGTGATTGAGTGCATGTGAGAGTGTGAAGAAAGTTCCAACCGCCTCCCTCCAGCTGTTCTCCAAATTATATAATTTCACGAATAAAATATATCAGATCTGACTGATTGTGATTGAATTTTAGACATTTGAGTTACCAAGATTCTTTTTCGTACCATTTTTTTCCCCACCCCCACTCACTCGTGACTCGGGACAACATTACTTCACACAATTTTATACCCTTATTAATTTAAGTATCGTTTTAAGCTTTTATTTTTCAATAACATAATTATTATTTTAGAGTTTCAGACAATAAATTATCGATAAGTTACAAAATATGTTATTGTAAATGAGTTAGAAATATGGTCAATAGTTATTAAGTTATAAATTTTAAAACATGTTTATAAAAACTTTACTAATTATGATATTTATTAATAATTGTATCAAATGCTAAAACGACAAACATTATTAAACAAAGAGAATGCATTTTAACCGTCAGAAAATGTTTTACTCATCTGAGCCAAACTTTTACGAATATGTGATAATTACGATTTTGAACATAGATAATAATTTTGGCAAATTGTGATTGACCGATTTTCTATTGATTGAAATTTGAACATCTCTACTCGTAAGGGTTAAAATGTAATTATGTAAGCATATATAGAAATACCATGGACAAATGAAAAGGAAAAGTAACAATAATATATATGAGTATGGAATTAGGCCTTGATTGGCCTAATATTTATAATGTCTTTATTTATAAAAAATATTTATTTCTCTCCTTATACATTTTCTCATATCACCCAAATTTCAAAAACTATTTTTTAACAAAAAAAAAGTCTTTATAAATACTCTCACCAAATAAACCATTACTTGTCATTCAGTAACAGTGGTTGAAAGAGTCATTGATTGTGTATTGGTATAAGAATAGACTATCTTGATGATCAGATAGCGTGGTTCAATGAGTTTAGCTGTAAGAAGTTTATTATTTTTGAATCTTGACTTCTTGTTTTTTCTTATCTTGTTTGTATCAGTTGGCAAGTCCATAATGATGCTATTTTTCATAGCATTAACCCTTATATTGATTCATGTATTGCTAGGGTAATTTAAAAGTGTCACTAGTGGAAAAAATCCTTATAGAGGCGGACTTTTGGACACTTATTGAGGCGAACATCGTTCGCTTCAACTAAAGGGGCTGCAACAAGTAGGGACACTTTTTGAGGCGAACATTTTACGCCTCTAAAAGGACATTATTGAGGCGAGCCTCATAAGTCCGCCTCAACAAGTCCCTCACTTTGGCGCCAAAATGAGGGACTTGTTGAGGCGGGCTTAGGAGGCCCGCCTCAACAAGTCGCGCGTATATACTTATAGAGGCGGGCGTATACAAGCCCGTCTCAACAAGTAGACGCTGACTCGGTCCAGAACTCGCCCGAGTTCTCGGCCGAGTCAGTCAGGTTCCTGATTTTATTCACAGAATAATATACAACAAACAACAGATTTCATTTGACCAAAAAAAAAACAACAACAGATTTCATCAGAATAAAGTCAGGTTCTCAACAACAGTTTACATGACAAGTAAAAACAAGTTCAATCCGATAATAAATACTTCGATGTAAAATACTGTGCACATTGCTCTAAGCCTAAGGGACACATCAATTTCCTGGCATAATAAGCATAATAAGTAGAGATAGGCATCTCATTGCCTTTTGGTAAAAATTCACCTAACCATTCCAATAAGGTGTTGAAACTTCCATCAGTCCAACCAGAAGCACATTTCAAGTTGTAAAGTATTGACACACCCTCTAACTTGCTAAATTTTGTACACCCGGGATACAAGGGAGTCTCTACAGCCTTTGATACCTGTTCGAACATCTGAGGTCGTTCGTTCAAGTGATCTCTCACCCCATCCATCATCCCATTCATTTCATCATCTTCTTGGTCATCATCATCATCCATCTCATTATTCTCAGCAATATCATCATTACTATCATCAGTGTCTACCCGAACATCAAACTCATTGACACTAGAACTTGGACGATCAGGTATTTTCTCACCATGCCAAAACCAAACATGGTAATCTTCTTTGAAACCACGATGAAATAAATGATCCTCAATCTCATCAATATCAGCAAACCGCCTTATATTCTTACAATCACGGCATGGACAATAGATTTTTTCGGCTTTCGTACTACGTTGGTGTGCTAAAGCATATCTAATGAACTCCTCAACCCCACTCAAGTATTGTGTCGTAGTATGGTCACCGTACATCCAAGGACGACTCATTTCTAGTAATAAATGCAAAATAACATGCAAGGAATTAAGATTAAATACTCATTTCTAGTAACTATCCCGCCAAGGGCCTAAATAGATAATAATGCGCAACCAAGCAAGAAAAAATATAAACTCAACTATCCCACCAAGGGCCTAAATTATGAATTTTATCCCGCCATGGGCCTAAATTATGAATTCTATCCCGCCAAGGGCCTAAGGAATTAGGGTAGAAGTATTACATTGACCCAATATCGATCCTTCAAGACAATGCCCTTATCAGCCTGCAAAATGTCATTTCACCAATTAAATAAAGAATGTGACTCTTTTCACTTTTTGCTTTATTTATATAGCTTTTCTAAGACTAGTAAGAAGCTCCAATCATCAAAACTGCTATGTATTTGTAGGAGCTAAAAAATATTAATCCATGTCACCCAAACTGGATATTATTATAGCCTTATTCATTTACTTTTATTGCCTACCCGACTATCATAAATATCCAAAACCACAAGAGCATGTCCAAATACAAGCAGTCTTCCCAAAACTCTACCATCATTGAAACTACTTCACATGCAAAATTAGCAAGATCGCCAGAACAATCATACTCGTTTGCATCAGTTCAAAGCAAAAGAAGCATGCATCCATCATTTCAAATACTGAAGTAAGAACCTAAAACTGAAAAACTAAAGCATTGAGAAGCGAATGGACAAGGAAAGGGGATGTGAACGTCGAGGGCGCAAAGGATGTTGACACATGACTTGGCTTCGAGTGCGTTGAAGTATTAGAGGGAGCTCGGCGAAGGGAGGGAGCTCGGCGAAGGGAGATGAAGTCGGAGCTCGGGAAGACGAAGCTCGGCGAAGACGAAGGAGATCGATGAAGTTGGGAAGACGGAGGAGATCGATGAAGTAGGGAAGACGGAGGAGATCGATGAAGTCGGAGATCGTCATCGGAGCTCGGGACGAGAAGAGGAGGATACGAAGAGGAAAATGAAGGAAAGCAGCATCTGTTTTTTTTTTAATTAGGGTTGAGCTTATAGAGGCGGGCCTAATATGCCCGCCTCTATAAGTATTACGACTAATGGTCTAATAGAGGCGGGCCTTACATGCCCGCCTCTACTGGACATACTTGTTGAGGCGGGCTTTAAGAGGCCTGCCTCAATAAGCTTTAATTGAGGCAGGCTACTTGGTCCGCCTCAATTAGTTAGAATTAGAGACGGGCCTTACCCTGACCCGCCTCTAATACTTTAGCGAGAAATGTTTTTTCGGATACTTGTTGAGGCGTATATTAATTTGCCCGCCTCAAAAACCAAAAAAAGTGATTGCCTAAGTCGTTATTGAGGCGTTTTATATTATGTACGCCTTTAAAATGGAGCCTCAAAAAATGTTTTTTCCACTAGTGTGTAAGTTTCGTCCATCTGCTAAGTTTGACCTTAGACATAAAAATGGTAGGATTTGGAGAGCGTTGAAAAACAACTTTCTAAACGCTAGTTCCCATGAAAGTTCATTTTCTACGTTTCTTCTATTTCAACGAGGACAAATACATATACTCCTAATGTTTTCACGAGTTTAAAATTACAGTACCATGAGATTGATGAATCAAGTAAAGTATACCATGAAACTGAAGTCAGGTTATGGAGAAGCAGAGTCAAAAGAATACAAAACAAGAAACTAGAATAAGACCGGTGCTATTAAAGAGTGATTAGTACGCCAATCATTTTGAACAAGATTTTAAGTCTAAAAAACAAATAAAATTAAACGGATGGAGTATCAATCAACAATTAGTCGATTTTTTTAATGAGTAATAAATAATAATAAATACAATGTTTTAAAATTTTATCTAATGTAGACGAATCGAATTAAAGCTAAATTGCACTGAGCTTAACAATTAAATATATTTAGTTATGAGTATGGGTGCATTAAAACTACATTAGATTTTGAATTAAAATGTGCACCGCGAGTAAACTAGCTAGGACGTCATTAGATTATAGTTTCACGAACACGAGTTTTTGTCCATTATTCGAGCCTACCAAGTTTAATATTAGTAAATTGTACTCTTCTTAGTCTTGTGATACCTCAGATCCTAGACCGTCAAATTTTGATTGATTCACTTATTAAAAAAATATTGCCATACTGTTTTACAATAAAGTATGATTTTACTTTGTCAAAAGAAATGTTTTACGTGGTTAAATATATCAAATCAAAGTGTAATAAAATATTCAGGTTTTTCTCTTAATACTCTTTGATAGAAGACAAAATTCGCTAAATGCCCTAAAATTTTATCGTGCGATATGCTCGAGTTTTTTTTGGCCAAATATCCATTTTTAATTAAAAAATCTATAAAAAAAAAACCATCTTATAATTCTCCCTCTTGATCTCCTCCTCCGATCTCTCTCTTCCAAATCTCGCTGTCGCTCGGATCTACTCTCCCATGAATCCAAGCCGCCGACAATGACAACTACGGCGTCTCTCCTCCGACCCCGCCGCCCTATCCTCCTCCGATCGACGTTGCCTTTCTCGTCCGACTGTCAACCCTCTCCCGAGTCTTCTCCAATCGCCGCCCCTCTCCCGTCTCCTCCTCCTCCGACCACCCTCTATCGAGTCTCCTCTTTAATTTCTCTCCGTCACCAGTTCATCACTCGCACAACTCGTCAATGACGACTTTGACTTGCTCGCTCTCTCTCCTCCACTTCCCTATCAAATCCGCCGCCGCAAGCCAATTGCGAGTCTCGACATCGCCGAAATCAAGCCAATTGCAAGTCTCGCCATCTGCTAACCTTCTGTTTGGTGTTTTATGTGGATTTCTCTTTGGTACTGGATGTAAATGTTGATAATGAATTCCTATTTTGGTACCCACTTCTTTCCACCCTCTTTTCTGCCTGCTATTATGCGCTCTCTAGTGTAGGAAGCTGCAAAAGTGTACTGTATATATGCTGCAGCAGGCAAGAATGTGAGGCTTATAATCACCACCTTATCCATTTACAATATTCTTCAGTTGTGTGGTTTTGATACCAATAGTTTCACTTCCTTCCCAATTGAAACAAAAAATGGCTTAGTCTCCTGAAAACCCAGATCCACCCCATCAAAATTCCTTCACTTTTTGCTCCTTTTCAACACCTCCATCATTATTTCTCCATTGCATGCAAACCCTTTCAATAAATAAAAACAGGGGAGGAGTTTAGAAAGAAGGAAAATTAAAAGATGTTTTTTGTTGTTTTTTTTTAAAAAAAAGTTTTTTTGGATTTTTTATTTAAAAAATTAAAAGATGGACATTTGACGGAAAAAAAAACTCAAAAATACCATACGAAATAGGTAAAACTTTAGTACATCTCACGAATTTCGTATTACCTTAGGGATATCAGGTGAAAAAATCGTAAAATATTTCTTTGTCAAAAGAAAGTGCAATCTTTTAAAAAAATTATCTTGTCCTACACATCTTCCAAAGTATTACAGAGTATATTTTTTTAAACAAAACACCATTTAAAATATATATGTGAACAAAGCTTAAATGAAATTTGTTGATAATTGATATGAACGCGCGACAGATAACGTAAATTATCTCACGTTAAACACTTCCAAGTTCATCTTTGTGTTATGTTATGGAAAATCAAAATATAATACGCCTACACTACAAGAAATTAGAAGTCCAAAATTAAGAAATATGTGGATCCATTGTCACGTCGCACGTGTAGGTGGTATTTATTTAGTCCAAGGAGCTCTGCTCTTTCTGACATTCTTGTTCCAAAATTTTGAGTTATAATTATAATATTTCAGAACAACCATTAGAATATACAACATAATTAATTGTACTATCAATCTTAATTTGCAAAGCATTATTACAATGTTCTCAGTCAAAGTGTCAAACTAAAAGGTACATGTACACAAGAATAAAGAATAACCCAATGGGAACCACCGCTAAGACAGTATCACGGTAAGTTTAAATATGTAATAAGATAAGTGTTATTTAAGAAAGATTAATATGGTATAAAATAAGAATGAATATAGAGAATTAAGCTCTAGTGAAACAGAGAGTTATGGTAAAACGAAATTATTAATCTAGAGCGTTGGATGAGAATAAAATTAATGGTCATGATTTAATCCAAAAGGTTGCAAAATAGGCTGGTGGATTCACCCACCCACAATTTTTTCATTAGTATAATTTGGGGATTTGTTTTAATCCCAAATCGTTTCCTGATTTGCTTCTCCCTTCATAACCTCTCTCGCCTCCCCAAATTGGCATCGTCATCCGAAGAAGGAGAGATCTACGAGATCGGTCTCGTCGGCCCGGATCTACGAGATCGGTCGCATGATGTGGATCAGACGGTGGAGGAAGAGCGCGAGGTCGCCACCGGCGACGATCTTTCAATCAGACATGGGACGAATTTCAGAGCATGGAAATCAGACAGGGGAGCAAACTTGAAAAATAGGCACATCAATGTGATATCAAAATTCAACCCAAAAACAGAGAAAGGTACTGGAGTCGGAGCGGTGGACAAGGCTGGTGGCTCACGGGGTTGAGCAACGTCAGGTACTGGGCGTGAAAGGCTGGGGATGGCTCGGAGCGGTGCAGTGAAGTGGTCGCCGGTGGATATGGGCGGCGCGGGTGATGGTGAAGCGCGGCTCGATAGTCGTTCGCTAGTCTGGGCTCGGGGCAGGGTTCGTCGGCGCGGGTCTGGTGTGGTCGCGGGTGGCGGCGAGGGGGATCGTCGACAGCAGAGGTGCCCGAGGCAAGGCGCGGTAGAGGAGCGAACACCAGCAGGGGCGGCTCCGTGTGGGTGTGCGACGGTGGTTCACGAGTCGGGGTTGATGAAGGGCAGCATGTGTGTGTAACACCCCCAAATATTCCCTTGGAAAGGCATTACCGCTAGTGACCTTAGACGTTCTGTCCGATGTCACCCAAGGCTTTACCAGTTGATATAAATCATTAAACCACAATTATAATACAACATATCATAACTTTCATTAAAACCAAGTCTCGGAATTTCAGCATAATTCCAAATACATCAAAATACATAATCAGAATCATTACATCGGAAGTCTTTGAAATAACAACAAAAGGGGTCTTGATTGCTATGATCACCCACCAAGGATCTTAACCTGGATAAACTTGTCAAAACACCGTTCGCCTCTATAGTCGTTCTAGCCTTCACGGGATGACAACTTATCTGATGTGCCGAATCGAACGGATGACACCAGTCAACCATGCAGAGAACAATTACGGTTGGTTAGTCTAATGAAAGACTACGCAAGGGTACAAAGCAAAGTGGTTCGAGTAGTCGTATTAGGTTAGACTCATCGTCTCTCGAATAAAAGTCGATCACGATAGCCAACCACCATACTTCTACTGAATATATGAAAAGACATGATCAAGAGAAGATTTTGGAAGACCGAGTCTTACAGCAATCAATCCCAAAAGAAGACTCCAACGAGTTGAGTCTTATCGAAAATATGACAAATGTTGGGAAACTTAAATAAATCACACAAGCGTTCAAAAACGACTTGATGTTTCGGTTCACGACCAACCTCACCGCTCACGGCGAATCCAGATTGGAAAGAGAACGTTACTCTGATCAAAGTCAAGATGAGATTTCCTAGCTGCACTACTCGCCTGAGGGTATATTTAATTATGTGCGACAACGGCACTTATCTCATTAAATTCCAAAACAATCATCACGTTATAAGCTTTTAAATCTCCTCACAAGAGATATCGGATCTCCTCACAAGAGATATCAGATCTCCTCACAAGAGATACCAGAGGGAATAAATCCCGAAAGATTTGGCACTAGCGAAGTGCACCCACCCTGAGTAAGGGCATGGTCATGACCAGAGAGAGTACTGGGGAAAAATCCACCAAGCACCAGTTATAAAGAAACAGCTAAACCCCCACAAGGTACATAGCGTTCCTACGAATACTCGTTCTAACTAAACAGTTACGAACGCAGTAATAATTCACATCAACGCCATCGCGGCCAATAACAGATATAATAGCGTTATTCTAACAGATATACAACCTATCATAATATCTGTATTTAATCACATATATTTATATATAATGGCGTTGTTCTAATAGAATATACAACCTATTATAATATCATCTTTTAATCAATTATTAACAAAGTTGTTCCCAACGAACAATAAATCAGTAAATCATCCCAAATTAATTAACAACTAAATAATTGATAATTAATTGAAATATGGAATGATGAGCAAGAATGAACCGCCATTTGCCTTAGATTACACGAAAGCTTGAACAAGCTTAGAAACGTCGGGTTCCTGGTAGGGGTGTTCATGGGTGGACCGGACCGGATTTTCGGACCGGACCGGACCGGTAAAATTCCGGTCCGATCTCCGGTCCACCATTTCCCCAAAATCGGTTTCCGGTCCGGTCCGGTCCAAACCCGGAAAAAATCCGGTCCGGACCGGAAGACCGGAATTTAAAAAAAAATATTTTTTTGTAATTTATATGTTTTATATTTTTTTTAGAGATTTATATGTATTTTTTTGTATATATTTTTTTAAATTTAATAAGTTAGGAGTATATATGTTTTATAAATATTTTTTTAGATATTTTTTTATAGATTTTAAATAAGAATTTAATTTTTTAATTTTTTAAAATTAAATCCGGTCCAAGACCGGACCGGACCGGTCCGGTCTTCGGTCCGCATATGCCCAAAAATCCGGTCCGGACCGGATGAACACCCCTAGTTCCTGGATCTGAAACTGGAGCAGATCTTGGATAATAAATCCCTAAGAAACGACCCATAACGAGACCCTAAGTTAGATTCAATATCCTCATATATGAATCTAAAAGAACATGGAAAGAATCGAAGGAACCGAGCCTCGCTCAAGACCACAACTCCCAAGAACACACACACACACGGACAGCTCGCCGCAGGTGCGGTGGAGCTCTTACCGCGGGTGCGGTGGGGTCACAGGGGCAAGAAGCTTGACAGCTTTAATGGCGAAAACTCACCACCACGATTCGATCGGCCCCGATTTGATTACGGCTCAATCTCCAAACACCTTAAACCTTCCAACACCACTTGGGAGTACCTTCTCCACTCAAGGGAAACTCCGGTGAAAGCTTGGAAGCTCATGCGGCAATGGAGAAAACAGAGGAGAAAGAAGACAGAGGAGGAAGAAGACGTTCAACTGCTAATCCTCCTCTCCAGCTCCTTCCTTTTATAGCCCCAACCCACCTCCACTTGCAAGGGAACAGATGGGACGGCTAGGGGCGAATTCAGGCGGCCTAGGCCTGACAACCAGCGCCACTTGCAGGGGAAAAGGATAACGCTGAAGAAGAAAAATAACCCACCGCGGGGTGCGGCAGGGGTGCGGTGGCTTCCACAGACCGCCTCATAGATCGGCCTTCGCCGCGGGTGCGGCCACTTGACCGCGGGGTGCGGTTAAGGCCATTTTTCACCATTTTTGTCCGTTTTAATCTTGGGTTAATTATCTTAACCCCGGGTTAAATATATTCGTACACGAACGACTATTTAACCCCGAAAATACATCAACTGTATTTTATATTACTCAGAAAAAATATTACAGAGATCAAACATTTTATAAAATGTCTGAACTTCTCTGAATTTAATGTGACTTGTAATACGGGAGTTGGAAAATTTCCAAAATACCCTTACTAAAATTAAGGGATATTACAGTGTGTTGGTGGATCTGGCTGGGCATGGGTGTGGTGGTTCGACACGACGAGCACGGTGGTGGACCGGTTTACTCTTTTCCATTCCCTTTTCTTTTTTGTTGCTTTTACAGTGAGCTATTTACCTCTAATAACTTGAAATTTTCTATTTTGTAGGTCATTGCCAATCTCATAGTTAAAATTGTGAAACCTGACTTTCCTATTTTTATTACAGAATCTTTGTGGACTGACGGGCTTTTGCCCAGATCCATAAAGACAGATGAAAAAGATAAAGAGGAAAAGCATGAAACTGAGGGAGCTAAAGAAAAGAAGGAGAAGTATTGGAAATCAATTCAAGATCTAGACACCGAGAAAAGTAGATAAGACTGTGATATTTAAATTGTTTGTTGTGATATTCATACACATTCTTTTAATATTCATGTTGGATTTAAGTTTCATACGTTGAGTAGTTGATATTCAAATTTTATGATGTGATATTCACTATAATGTTGTTGATGTTCATGTTGGATGTAGGTTTCATGCGTTGAGTAATCGATATTTTAAATTTATAATGTGATATTCACTATAATGTTGTTGATATTCATGTTGGATCAGTTTTGGTGTTTTGGGGTGTTGTTTGTATTGTTTGCAATTGATATTCAAATTGTTTAATGTGATATTCATACAAATGCTTTTGATATTTATATTGGATATAGATTTCATGCGTTGAGTATTTGATATTTATGATGTGATATTCACCTAAACTCTGAATAATCATCATGTGCGAATTAAACTCTGAATATCGACACTGTTTTTATGAATATCGACTACTTACTTGTATGATTATACATACAAAATACGTGAATATCATCACATATGGAATGAATATCGCTATTATGGTATTCAAATTGCTTGTTGATGGTGTTGTTTGTACTGTTTGTAATTAATATTCAAATTGTTTGATGTGATATTCATACAAATGCTTTTGATATTCATGTTGTATGTATGTTTCATGATCTGAGTAGTTGATATTCAAATTTTATGATGCGATATTCACTATCATGTTGTTGATATTCAACGTTGTTTCCAGACCTAACTGTTGCACTGACGAAGAGACGTTTGAAGCTTCCTGCTCGTCTAAAAAAGCACAAGTCATTGTGTAATAGCGATATTCATGTTTGGCATTCCTAATATTCATGTAATCAATAATGATATTTATGTACATTTGTATAACTATATGTGTTAGTGTGAAGTGATTATTATTTGAACAACAACCCATCCGTAAGCTTTTATAAGCTTCAATGGAGGATTTGGCAAATTTCTTGGATCCGATTGAAGCCATTAACTATTGGGCATTTAAGAGGACCTTATCATACACATAATTCCATATTTAATCGGATTGAATGTCGATTAAAATCGTATAATTTTATCCCCAAAGCCACCGTGTTGTCCAAGGGGCCGATTTGAACAAATCCAAAATTGGATCAAATCGTCTTCAATGGGAGGGCATGAACCATAGGGCCTTGTTGAAGGTATCCTAAGATTCAAAATGCCTATAAAATCCCCTTCAATCGTTGCCCCAATGCATCCAATTCCGAAGTCAAAACTCATGAACCATAAATCCCGTTACAGGTTATTCTTGACCGAAATTCGAGTACATGAAAGCTTTATTCTTGCAATTGTTGATACTAATAGCCTTGAAAATTGGTACTCTTTCAAAGCCCTCTCTTTACATCACCGGAAAAAGACCACTTCCATTCAATTTGGAGTTTTTCCGACGAGGTGTCAAAAAGGTATTCCGGCGGGATTGAATTTGTGCCCATTTTGCGATTTTTGGGGTATTTTTGATTTGTTTTGTCTTAATCTTGGTTAAATTAATTAATCTAGATTAGTGAAAAATATTTTAGGATCAATTTGGTGCCCGGCATATAATATGTAAGTAATAAGTTTATAATATTTAACCATAATGTGTAACTATAGTATGTAAGTAATAAGTTCATAATATTTAACTATAATACATAGTATATAAGTAATAAATTCATAAATATTTAACCATAATGTTTAACTATAGTATATAAGTAATAAGTACGTAATACTTAATTATAATGCATAAGTATACTTTATAACTAATATACTTTGTAATACTTAACTATAATACATAACTATAGTATATAAGTAATAAGTTCATAATACTTAACCATAATGTGTAACTATAGTATATAAGTAATAAGTTCGTAATACTTAATTATAATGAAATACTATAGTAAATAAGTGTAACTATATGAAATTTCATGAAATACTATAATATATAAGTCTAAGTATACTAGATTTAATGAAATACTATAGTACATAAGTGTAACTATATGAAATTTAATGAAATACTATAGTATATAAGTCTAAGTATACTAGATTTAATGAAATACTATATTATATAAGTGTAACTATATGAAATATAATAAAATACTATAATATATACGTGTAACTATATGAGATTTAATGAATTACAATAGTATATAAGTGTAACTATATGAAATATAATGAAATACTATAGTATATAAGTGTAACTATATGAATTATAATAAAATACCATAGTATATAAGTCTAAGTATACTAGATTTAATGAAATATTATAGTACATAAGTGTAACTATATGAAATTTAATGAAATACTATAGTATATAAGTCTAAGTATACTAGATTTAATGAAATACTATAGTATATAAGTGTAACTATATGAAATATAATAAAATATTATAATATATAAGTCTAAGTATACTAGATTTAATGAAATACTATAGTACATAAGTGTAACTATATGAAATTTAATGAAATACTATAGTATATAAGTCTAAGTATACTAGATTTAATGAAATACTATAGTATATAAGTATAACTATATGAAATATAATAAAATACTATAATATATAAGTTTAAGTATACTAGATTTAATGAAATATTATACTATATAAGTGTAACTATATGAAATATAATAAAATACTATAATATATAAGTTTAAGTATACTAGATTTAATGAAATACTATACTATATAAGTGTAACTATATGAAATATAATGAAATACTATAATATATAAGTATAACTATACGAAATTTAATGAAATACTATAGTACATAAGTGTAACTATATGAAATTTAATGAATTACAATAGTATATAAGTGTAACTATATGAAATATAATGAATTACAATAGTACATAAGTGTAACTATATGAAATATAATGAAATACTACAGTATATACGTGTAACTATATAAAATATAATAAAATACTATAGTATATAAGTCTAAGTATACTAGATTTAATGAAATAATATAGTACATAAGTGTAACTATATGAAATTTAATGAAATACTATAGTATATACGTGTAACTATATGAAATATAATAAAATATTATAGTATATAAGTCTAAGTATACTAGATTTAATGAAATACTATAGTACATAAGTGTAACTGTATGAATTTTAATGAAATACTATAATATATAAGTCTAAGTATACTAGATTTAATGAAATACTATAGTATATAAGTGTAACTATAGTATTTCATTAAATTTCGTATAGTTATACTTATGTACTATTGTAATTCATTATATTTCATATAGTTACACTTATGTACTATTGTAATTCATTAAATCTCATATAGTTACACTTATGTACTATAGTATTTCATTAAATTTTGTATAGTTACACTTATATACTATAGTATTTCATTATATTTCATATAGTTACACTTATGTATCATTGTATTTCATTATATTTCATATAGTTACACTTATGTACTGTAGTATTTCATTACATTTCATATAGTTACACTTATATAATATAGTATTTCATTAAATCTAGTATACTTAAACTTATATATTATAGTATTTTATTATATTTCATATAGTTACACTTATATAGTATAATATTTCATTAAATCTAGTATACTTAAACTTATATATTATAGTATTTTATTATATTTCATATAATTACACTTATATACTATAGTATTTCATCAAATCTAGTATACTTAGACTTATATACTATAGTATTTCATTAAATTTCATATAGTTACACTTATGTACTATAGTACTTCATTAAATTTCATATAGTTACACTTATGTACTATAGTATTTCATTAAATCTAGTATACTTAGACTTATATACTATAGTATTTTATTATATTTCATATAGTTACACGTATATACTATAGTATTTCATTATATTTCATATAGTTACACTTATGTACTATTGTAATTCATTATATTTCATATAGTTATACTTATGTATTATTGTAATTCATTAAATTTCATATAGTTACACTTATGTACTATAGTATTTCATTAAATTTTGTATAGTTATACTTATATACTATAGTATTTCATTATATTTCATATAGTTACACTTACATAGTATAGTATTTAGATAAAATTATATAAAACCCATCGAGTTATTCTAATACTAGAATATCCATACAATTCCAAAAGTCGGACAAGATGGTGAAACCAACCACAAAATAAATGTTTGAGTGTCGAAGGTATTAGTACTGTGGTCTATGGAGGGGTGAGGAAGCAAGCTTGCAAACCCATATATAGGGAGAGGCCATCCATGTCTATATTACATACGTACCAGTTCTTGGGGGCGAAGCGCACGAAGTCTAGCTCCACTGGATCACTCGCTTTCTGCACCAACAGCTGCTCAACCGCATCAGAATGCACCACCTCCACACTGAATGTGTTGATGAACAGATATTGCTTCGACGAATTCATTGGTCGCCGGCGTATGGTTGAGGTGATGACGGAGCACATGGTCCGCACGGGCCCCACCTCCTCCTCAACATCAATCATGACACCTGTCTGCATCCTATACGGCTGCAAAGGCCCTGCCTTGGAGAAGTACTCCGGCAGCCGCTGATAGCACACAACCTCCCCTGTCAACCTCACAAGGTACGCTACCGCCACCATGCAGTCGTCCTTGAAGTCCTGCGCCAATGCAATCAGCACGTACAGCGGCTCCAGACCCCGCACTCGAAACTCTCCAGCACACCTCGCGATTCCGAGGGTGAGAATGTCCCGCACGCGCTTCATCTCCAACGGAGGGAAATACTCGTTAGCTGTACGTCCTTTCCATTCCTCGTTGCGGGAATCGAACACGAGGTAACGACATCCCTCTCTTTCGTCTGGGATCACGCGGGAGCCTAAGTCCTCATCTGTCAGTGCATAGATGAGGGGCCCCACAACCACGTGAGTGATTATGTGCTCCGTCCCCTGAATTGTTGGGATTTCTTTCCAGCCGCCATCACCGCCGCCAATGTTGTGAACCTCATGGCTAAAGCTACGGTCTCGATTGAGATTAAAAATGTAGGTAGGATCAGAGTCAATCACATGTCGCTTTTCACCAATCTTCTCCACTATAGGCCAGAATTTGGGCTTGTTAAGTTCCTTGAAGCTGGCCTTTGTGTGAGAGAGGCTGAGAGTACCGTCCTCCTTGTCAGCGACCAAAGACAAGAGATAGGTGACTCGGGATGAGGCCTGGAGACCCTTTGAAGAAAGCAGGGCATTGTAAAGATCAAGACCCTGGGGATTCTGGCCCCAGTGGCTATTATAAATGGAGGGATCCTGAACCGAGGTTGGAAGCTCCTGCCCACCAATCATGTATGCATCTGACCCCAACTTGAACAAGCCCACTGAAGACGGGAGTTGCTCCCCGAGCAGACTCAGAGGACTTGTTGAGATCCAAGCACCAGATCTCATGCCCAATCGACACACAAATGTACCTTTCCTTCTCATTAGTCTCCTCCTTTTCATCCACACTTGACCACCTCAAATCCTTCTGAAATGTTATTACATAACACATTGAATCAAAATCGGAAATCAGAAAACCATGAACAAGCAATCAATCACAAGTCTCATTATCCTTAAGTCCTGATTAAGATTTCCAACTCGGCATATCAAAATTGAGAATCTCATATTTGAAAAAGAAGACTGGAGTCAAATCATCATGCATTAAGCAATCAAACCTTGGAATTTAAATCATTCAAGTTTTCAAGGAGATTTTACCAGGTTCAACAACGCGACGGGTTCTTCCGGTTGCACAGGGAATGAGAAAACCTCAGCCTCAGCCTCATAAGCAGACCAATCAAAAGACTGCACATCCGTATCCTCATCACTAGTATCCTCCTCAATTTCCTTGAAAAGCAGTTTGAGCTGATGCACAACCCTTGACTTGAGGTGAAGGACCTTTTCATGTTTCCACTCGTTTACTGATTCGCCTTTAGAAAGAGAGACCGCCATTTCGTAAATGTAACGTTGCATCGTGAATAGGTCTTGGATGCATAAGTAAATGACACTGAATGCAGTCCTGGTGGCTGGGAAATAGGAGCTTGAACTTCCCACCATTGCAGAAGCTGGTAAATGCCCGGTTTCCTTGAAAAGCCCTTCAAGCCAACACACAACGCCAGACTTTATGTCAAGAACCTCTTCTTCTTGCCCCTTCTCTACTGATTCAACTTGGGAGAGACCCAAAAACTTCTCTTGCATAAGCGAGAGTGCCACCACGCATTCATTGATGGTTTTGTGTGCAGACTCCATTGCTAAATGGCTTGTAGAGCCAGGGATTTGGAAGCCAGATTAGGTTAGCCAAACAGTTGAATCAAATTTAGGTTTCAAACTCCACATTTTAGTCAATCAATAGGGAACTGGCTCAATTTAAAATGCCTTGACGACTACATAGATGTGCAATTGTGCATTAGCGATGTGTATACTGAACTCGATTTCTTGTGCAATTGCATTAGGGTTCCAATTCCAAGCAACGAAGATGGTACGAGTACGATCACAAGAACCGGAGTTTCAATTCTAAACCTAACCCTAGATGACGTAAGATCAAACTCCATTAAAACCTGGTGATGGAAAAATCAAGTAAGAGAGAGTACGCACCCTTGAGTGGAAGGTTCAGCGACGGTTCGATTGCGGAACGGCGGCCGCTTGCATTGCACGATCACTCTAGATAATGACGCATCAAAAAAACGAACAGAGTTGATTTTGTCTATATGTTATTTTTAGAAGTGTAGAAATCAGTAATTGGGAAAATATGTTATTTACCAGTACCTTAGCCTTTCTTACGAAATTGCCAATTTGGTTATGATTGTTTATTTCAGCTATGGATAATCTTGATAGTGTCAAATGATCAATGTCACTGGTTCTGTGACATCGATGCTCTGCCAGCGGTTGTTCGGTAAATTGACAATTGAATATATTGGTGTTTTTTGTAATTTGTCTCTTTTTTTTTTGCATTATGTAACTTTATAAAGTTTAGAATTTGATTATAGTGAAATAATTTTTTAGGGTAAAACAGAAATATAAATAAAGGTCTTTAGATTAGAATTAAATCAATGGTCCAAATTAGATGTAGAAGGGTGTACATATTGTACAATAGGATGCACACATATGATTTTCTCACATTAACGTGATTTTTGGGATTTGATTTACCTAAATAAATCACAGAGGTCGTTCACTTTCCAAAAATCACATTCACATGATCTTCCGTTACGATCTTACTTCGTCTTCAACCTCTTGCATGCGTCTCCCTGCATTCGTCTTCAACCTCTGCATTCGTCTCCCTGGGTTCTTCTTCAACCTCTGCATTCGGTCAACAACGACCGATCACCGGCGGTGTTGTGGTAGGTATTCGATCCAGTATTTCTCAAATTTAGGGTTTTGAGATTGTGAATCCGGTGTTTCTCACCGGCGCGGCCGTGTTGAACTCGAGCGTGGAGGATCTACGAGAATCGCGGTCCACCAAGCAGTACGAGAACGAAGTCGCTTTGATCTGAGAAGTGAGTGACAGCGGGCCGCCTCCGAGGCCTAACAGATCGGTGGCGCTGACGAAGAGACCCTCGTTGTCATGTATGCACCCGATCGCGACTCGATTAACCGCGCCAGAGCTTCCGAGCGACAACGTTTCCGTGGCGAATTCGCCGACGATGTAGGATCTATCCCCGTAGGAGACCTGGTACATGCACCTAATCTGCTGGCAAACACTAACGTCGAGGGAGGAGCAGATCGGCGAGGAGAAGGCGACATGGTGGAGGAGGAGGAAGGGCGGTAGATGGGGTCAGATTGCTGGTAGCAGTCGGAGCAGGGCTGGCACTGAAGCCAGCTGACGTCACTACCGATGTCGATGACCATGGAGTAAGCGCGGGGAGGGCTTCCGATGTGTGATTTTCTTAAACCTTAAGACAAACAATTTTAATCTGAAACCTTGTTAACAAATTTGTGATTCGCCGCAGGAGACGAAGCCACGACCGTCGAAGATGGAGATGTGGACGCTTGATCCGTCGGCGATAGAGCTAGCCTCGGCAAGGTTGTGAGATTCCGCACCCTATGGTTTTCGACGGAGAACGAGGCGGCGGTGGCGAGCTCGTATATATGACATTCAATTTCGTTTATCCGATATTCATCATGTGCAAACTAAAGTTTGTATATATGATATTCAATTTCTCTGTGGTGTTATTCATTATAATAATGTCGATATTCACGTGGATTCAGATTTTGCTTGTTGATGGTGTTGTATGAGTTATTGATCATTTATATTCACGCTTTTATATGAGATATTCAAACTGCTTGTTGATGGTGTTGTTTGTACTATTTGCAATTGATATTCAAATTGTTTGATGTGATATTCATACAAATACTTTTGATATTCATGTTGTATGTACATTTCATGATCTGAGTAGTTGATATTCAAATTTTATGATGTGATATTCACTATGATGTTGTTGATATTCAACATTGTTTTCAGGCCTAACTGTTGCACCGACGAAGAGACGTTTGAAGCTTTCTGCTCGTCTAAAAAAGCACAAGTCATTGCGTAATAGCGATATTCATGTTTGTCATTCCTAATATTCATGTAATCAATACTGATGTCCATGTACATTTTTCCGTGTATAACTATATGTGTTAGTGTGAAGTGGTTATTTTTTGTTTGAGTTATGATATTCATGGTGAAACGTAGTGATATTCATACCAATATAGAATGATATTCATGGTATAATTGATTATGTTATTTATATATTATTAAGTGGTGATATTCATATTTTAAGTTGTGTTATTCATGTCTTTAATTTGTGATATCCACATATTAAACAAAGATATTCATACAAACATGAACGATCGATATTCAAGAAACAATGACAAAAACAACAAGAACAAATTTATAAATCTACGAATTTGCAAAGCATTAGGACGCTGAAAAAAATCAAGTGGTGATATTCATGTTTTAAGTGGAGATATTCACATCTATCGATATTCATAAACGCATGAACGATATTCATAAGAACATGATCAATATTCATGAACGTTGAAAAATCGTTAAAGAATAAGAAAATGTATCAACAGAATGAGACTGTTTTAGGAAAGAGAAAATATTGTGTTTCTCTCTCATCTAACAACCTGATTTATTATCTTTTCCTAATTAAAAATTAAATAATTATCTTATTAGAGTAGATTTGGTGGTTACACCCCTACCATATCTATTGTAATACACAATCATCCAACTATCCATCATCATCAATCCAACGCTCCAAATTAATACTTTCGTTTTACCATAACTCCTGTTTTACCGAACGTCATCAGAAAGTTTATGTCTTGCTTGTTTTTGCTATACAGTAACTAAGGCTTGTCCATTTTTTTATAAAGATTCTACTAATAGAAAAATACTTATTTATCTTCTTATACAATTTTTTATACATTTATAATTTAAAATTTAAAAACTACGGAGTATTTTTTAGAAGTACATTATAATTTATTTTTTTGATAAAGACAATGACCAAATAAGAATGGTTAAAAGCGTGTAATTATAACATTAGTAGTTGAACTGATAAATCGTGGTTTCGTTCCCATTGTTTTTTACTATTGGGGAGGGTATTAAGCCCATCTGAGCTCATAATTAATGATGATTGTCTTCCTAATGTTGGCAATTATGGAAAGGGAAAAAGTGTGAGGTTTACCGTAATGATTTGGGGAAAGGGTGTATAAGACCTAAAAGTTAGGCAAATTTTGTGAGTATCATAATTAAGTTGCATTTCTTCACCTAAAAAAAAGATTAAGTTGCATTTGTGGACCTGCCAATGCAAATTGGTTTAAACAAACATGGGGTTTGAAATTAGACTGGCAACTTTACTAGAGTAACTTTATCAATGGATTTTTAGTAGGGTTTTTAAATTTTTTTGATTAAAATAATATAAGAAGAGTTAAAAGCCCTTCCTTGAGTTCCTTAAAATGGACACTGTAAGGGACCCGCTCTTAAGGGCTTTTAGCTTTCAAAAAAACGGCTCATAAGGACGCGTTTGAATGGGTTAGAAAAATTTGCCCCCAGTCCATGTAAAACGACGTCGTTTCACTGGGGTGCCAAACGCTGGTTTGTTTTTATACAGCGCCACGCGTCGTGCTGCGATTGGCACGCGCGGGCGCGCCCGATGCGCGACGCTTTAACCAACGGCCAAGAATAAATCCTGGTCGTTCGTTTTTTTTTATAAAATTTCATTTATGAAAAAAATACAAGTTAAAAAATAAATAAAAAATATCATAATTCTAATTACATTTTTCTCTATCTATAAACATCCATTTTGAATATATTTGATTTTTTTTAATGTATTTTGGATATCATTAAGTGAAAATAAATTATTTTATTATTACTTTTGATGGTTTAAACTAAAATAGTACCAATTAAATTTCTTCATATAAAAATGACTTCGTAAAGAAATTTTATATATGAATTTTGATTTTTTATATATAATTAAGTCTAAATAAACCATATTATCATTATTTAGAATAATTTAAATTATAAATATGTAAGGCTAAATTACTGATATTAAACTTTGGTGGGAGAGTCAAGGCTAAATTACTGATATTAAATTTTGATTTCTTTTTATTATTAAGTCATATATCGTCTGATGTTTGTCATTAAATTCGATCATTTGCTTAAGTTTATGTTGTTTTATCGTGTGTATTTTCTTAAATTTATGCATTGCTTGTTTGTTGTTTTTAATATATATGTATGATTCTCATTAATTTTCTTTAATTTTTAATATTCGTTCTTAATTCTAGATTAATAATATGACAATTAAAGTAAAATATCTTTAATCAATTTTATATAAAATGGTGTATACTTGTAATTTAATAAGATATAATATAAAAAGAATATATTGGTAATTAAATAAAAATGAAGGGGTATAATTGTAAATCAAAATTAAATTAAAAATCCTTCTAAAAGTCTATAGATAAAATTCAATATTTATATAGGGGCTTTTAGCCATTAAATTTGACTAAAACCCCCTTCAAAAGCCCCAATAAGAATCCATTGTTAAAGATGCCCTTATTGGCTTCATCAAATAATTGAAAATGCATGTCACAACGCGTTACTCGTACGGCCTAAAGAGAGTGATTTCGTTCCCATGTTTTTTTGCCATTTGGCGAAATGGGGAGAGATTGAGTGGGCAAATCTCCAATTGAAATTCTACTGACTTTGAAGAAGAATTTCGGAATATGATCTAGCATCTTATTCTTGTCTGTTTAATTCAACTATTTTGACCATTTGCAAAAATCTCATGTGTATATAATATAGAGAATAGAGTATTTGTTCTTCTTTCCGATTATTCTGAAATTCGCTCACTTGGGTTGGTGATTCACTGTGCACATCACGAGTTATTGGGTTTCTTAAATAATGTCATGAATAACATGCCTTTCATTTTTAATGTTCGAATCAAACCGAGTGACCTTTATGATATTTTCAATGTTTCATACTGTATAACGTCTATGTTATTTTCAGTTGGCAAAAATCTTAATAGTAATTTTATTTACTGATGAAACTACATCTATTATTATTTTGTAATGTAATTGAAAAATAAAGTATAAGTTTGATGAATTACTTCTTTTATTATTAATTGTTTTTATAGTAGAATTTCATTAAACTTGCGGAATTTTATATAATATGAGTTGATTCCATTTATCTAATACATATCTCGAAGAAAATGAGTGAATATCAATTATTCAATATACAACCCCAATTTACCTAAATATTTATGGCTAAAATCACATTTACAAATTACAACCGTTTAGATGTAAATTAAGATTTGTACACACAAAACACCAATATATTCAAATACTCTACAAGCAATATTTCGGTTAATTCTGTTTGTCACCGCTGGCGGGAGGCGTGTTGCTACTTCACCACGTATCAATCGAAGAGGTGGAGCCCACAGTACGTGGCGCATTCAAAGAAACGAACCTGGCAATTTGCTTTTGCTTTTCGTGTTAAATCCTTCCCCGATTTTGTTGTTTTTCTTTAATAAGAAAAGCTTCTTTCAGATATTTTTAATTTCGTACACAGTAATATTTTGTTTTATAAAATCACTTTTTTCGCCTATTAATCGTCTGCCACACAATCTCTCTCCTCTTCCTACCTATCTCCCCTGTTTCTCACGTCGTTTCTCGTATCTGCTCATGTCGATTTGAACCCCCGTTCTTCGCTCTCCCACCGGTCCCTTCTCTTCCTTTCTTTTCTCTCCCAACTTCCTCCATTTTTGCACTCCTCTTCTCTCTCTTGCTTCTTTGCAGAGGCGGAGTTTTGTTTTTCTTGAACTTGAAAATTGGATTAAAAATGGCAACTTTTTTGTTAAATTGATCGTTTTGGTGTTATCGGAACTGGTTTTGATTGAATTCTGAAGCTGAATCATCGTCTTCAGCATCTCCACCTTCGCTATGTCGGGCTCGCTCGATCGTGTTGATCGGCCAAGTGAGTTTCTCCTCGCCTTTCACATCTTCAAATTAGTGATTGTTTGTTGCTCTGGCGTATTGACACCAAATATTCGATTGTAGCTAGATGTTATTTGTAAATTAATTGCAATTTACGAATTTTTACCTGGTTAGGGTAGCTTAATTTAGTACAAATTGTAAGGGTTTGTTCCCAATTTACAATGGAATGCTTGTTTTTGTTATCTTCTTCCTCTCTCAATACGAGTAGGGGGTTGACCTAAGTATTGGGCGTGCACTTAGTGAGTTTAATTAGGCACAATTTTGCAACGAAGTGGAGAAATTGTTGTTCGAATATCTTATTCAATGATTGCTCTGGATGAGTTGGACTACATAATTTAAGATTTTTGCTCTGGTTTTATAATCAACTAGACAGATCTACTTAGTAGTCAATGCTCTTTCTCTTTTAATTCCTGTCTCAATCAATTTTCTTCATGTCAGATAGTTTTTTTTATTATTATTACTCAGCAAAAGTATAATTTACAGGCAACAATTCAGTTCATGATGTGCCAATTCCAATTGATAAGCCTGCAAAAGAAATTGATCAAGCCTCAGTTTTTTCACTATCAATTGAATTATTGGCTAATGTATGTTGTAAAGCAACTGAAGTTTGATGCAAATATTATGCAACATTTTGTAGGCTTTGAGCGTAGCTACACTCGGAATGAAAGAAGAGAAAGGAAGTCGTTAGATTCTGAAATATCAGAGGAGGAAAAGAAGACTAGAATGGGGAGTCTCAAGAAGAGAGCACTCAGTGCATCTAGTAAATTTAGACATTCACTGAGGAAAAAAGGCAAGAAGAAAGATCCCGATCGACTTTCGATTAGGGATGTACGAGACGCGAAGGAATTGCAAGATGTGGAGGCTTTTAGACAAGCTTTGCTCTTAGATGACTTGTTACCTGCACGGCACGACGACTACTACACATTGTTGAGGTAGACATCAATATTAGGCATTACTTTATGTTCCAACATTAACCAATGATTGAGTCATTGCATGTCCTATGTTTTCGGTGAGATTCGCGAGTGTTCTTGCTCTTTTGCAGATTCTTGAAAGCTAGGAAGTTTGATGTGGATAGAGCGAAGCAAATGTGGGCCGGGATGCTTCAATGGAGAAAGGAGTTTGGTGCAGATACAATAATTCAGGTAGATTAAGATTAGTTGGAATGTAACTGAAGCCGGTGTCGTTCTTCCATCTTGTTCATACATGCAATGTTTAGTGATTTTTGTTAGGATTCAAACGCAGTAATGAGAGAAATTGAGAACAAAGAACACAATAATTGTTAACCCAGTTCGTCAAGAAATTGACTACGTCTGGGGGCGCTGATAAGCCAGGGTTTTTTCCACTATTTATGTGATAACGATTACAATAATCAAGCGGGATATTTAACCTAATTAGCGAAACCCTAAGATGGGCTTTTGGTGTACAGTCCATCAGGCTCCATAATCCAACAATTTTTATGTATTTGCAGGACTTTGAATATCATGAGTTGGATGAAGTGTTGAAGTACTACCCTCAGTGTTTCCATGGTGTGGACAAGGAGGGAAGGCCTATTTACATTTATTTGTTGGGGAAAGTTGATACCGAGAAGCTTATGCGAGTGACGACCATGGACCGCTACTTGAAATACCATGTACAAGATTTTGAAAAGTGTTTTGCATACAAGTTTCCAGCTTGTTCTATTGCTTCAAAGAGGCACATAGATTCCTCTACAACAATTGTGGATGTTCAAGGCGTGGTACGCAACGCATTTATCTGCCTTGTCTTTTGAACATTCATGTATGTTGAGTTATACAATTCCATGATAATTTCCACTTTTAGGGTCTCAAGAACCTAACCAAACCTGCACGGGAACTTATAGCACGCCTACAGAAGATTGATAATGACAACTATCCAGAGGTAAAAACTCTCATAAGTTTCATATGATGGACAAATGATAAATATGCCTTAAAGAGAATTGATGAAGTTTTTTTTTTCTTGGCAGACTCTTTGCCGGATGTATATTATTAATGCTGGCAGTGGTTTCAAATTGATGTGGAACACAGTGAAATCTTTTCTGGATCCCCAAACAAGTGCCAAAATTAGTGTATGTGGGCTAGCTTAATACTGGATTGGAATGTGTTGATCTTTAGAAGAACTGACGTAATAATTACTCCTTGTTCTGGGATGTCTAGGTTCTTGGATCCAAATATCACAGCAAATTGTTGGAGATAATAGATGAAAGGTGACTCTATAGAAACGGTACATTTTTTGTAAGTTCTTTCATTTACTTGCAAAGCGGTATCATTCATATCTTGTATTCTTCATCTCAATATGAATGCAGTCAATTGCCAGAATTCTTGGGTGGGAAGTGCACTTGTGCTGATCAAGGAGGTTGTTTGAGATCCGATACGGGTCCGTGGAAGGATCAAAACATTTTAAAGGCCATTCAAAGTGGCGGAGCAGAGGTCACTACTATATCAAGCACCGATTCTGGGACAGTAATCAATCATAAGAACCGCCATATTCGAATGGTAATTTCAAAATAGATAAGATTGTCTTCTGTCATATGCAACTCCAATGATACACAACTTAGTGTTACATCTTTGATTTCATTTGGTCAGACTAGAAGTGATGTATCCACTGCAGAGTCCGGATCTGAGGCTGAAGAATTTGCTCTGCCTAAAGCATCTCTTGATAAAGTAAGTTTCTCCTCCATGAACTTAATAACACTAAAACCGATGATTTTCAAATGTCTCTTGCTGTAGTTTGCAGTAACTGTATATGATGACTACCACTTGTATAGGAGAAAGTTGCAAGAAACGGGCCTGCTGAGCGTGACACGTGTGTTCCAGTTGTTGACAAGGTTGTCACTAGATGCAAAGGTGAAAACCGCGCAATGACTATGATATATTTTGCTACTATCATATAACAATTAACATCTCTACTTTGCTTTATTTCAGAGGTTTCATCTCAACACGCACTAGAAACGCTAAGAGGAATCCCTGCTCGTGCTCTGGCCGTGATCATGGCAATCTTCTTGACTCTATTCACCGTGTGTCGTTGTGTAGCAAACAAGGCTGCTACAAAAGTTCCCAGTTTAGTGTTTGACGTGGCATGCAGCATTCCAAATTTGACACTTGATTCCCAGTTCAAAGAAGAGTTCCACTCTTCTCCAGCTACACATGTAGACTCCATTCCCACTGTCTTGAGACGGGTAGGCGACCTTGAAGACAAGGTCAACGTCTTGTACACGAAGCCTGTCCAGATGCCGGTGGACAAGGAGGAGTTGTTGCACGTTGCTGTGTCGCGCGTTGATGCACTTGAATCTGAGCTAATCAGTATGAAAAAGGTAAATCACCCCCTCCTTTCTGCACTTCAATTGGTCTTTTAAACTATGTTACCCGCGGGAAACGCAAACGGGTTTCGGAAACGGAGATGTTCCGAAACCGGGAAACGTCAACACAAATTATACCTTACTTTAAAGGTAAGGAGTAAAATAAATTTGTCACCAAAGATGAAAGGATGCATAAAATGGACTATTATCAAGCTATTAAATCACTTATAAAAGGAGTACGATAAATTAACATCATGAGAAATGAGCAATTCAATAGCGTCCTGCAAACTAACAAAATAAGGAAATTACAATTCCAAACAAACAACATAATCAAGTTCAAAGTAAAGTAATGATAGTTAAAATAATCCATAGTTATTAGTTAAATCTTAAAACAACCAAAAGTCCTCCCGATGATGAAGAGACGATCGGCAATGGTCGCCTAGAGTGCTAAAGGATTTAGGAGAGAGCTGAGAAGGAGAAGTGAGAAAGAAAAGTGTACGTAAATGAATATTTTATAGTTTAAGGTTTAAATTAGTTTAAATATAAGATTTAAACACTAGGAAACGCTCTTGAAATCGAGAAGTTTCCCCTCTTTATGATCAACGGAAACGTTGACCGTTTCCCCCTCCTGGGAAACGTCTTTATGTGACATGATTCATTGTACTGTAAACAGGCGTTGCACGAGTCTTTAATGAAGCAAGAAGAGCTTCTGGCTTATATAGATGCCCAGGAAACAGCTATATTCAGGGTAAGTTCAAAGACTATTATGATGTTGGTCATATTTCAATACTCTTATACAAGTCTTGAAATGCAATGTCTCTTATCTTGAAATTGCACTAATCCGTTGCAGAGAAGGAAGTTTTGCTGCTAGAAATTAGAAGCAAATTCCCAAGCGTTGCAATTTGTTCGCTGAAGAGTAAAGACAATGAATACAAGGGACGATCGCCGACATAAGTTGTTGTATATAGAATGATTGATGTGTAATAAACATAAACATAAACATCCTTGAATGTGGATTTGTTTTTTCTTCAGCATCTACTTCCACAAGCGGTGTTGTCAATACTGGGCACAGGTTAAAGATTAGAGTTTTGAATGTTGTCTAAATGTTTTGCTTGTAGAAGTTGTTCTAGTAGCTGAAGTTGAGAAAACTGAATAATAAAGACAGCTGCTTTTGAATTTTGTATAACCATATTTTGTTTTGCACCTTCTATAAGAACTAAGGGTCTCTTTAAATGCCCTTATAAAAGGCTCATGCTATATGCCCGACGAAATTTCGATGTACACACGACATTGTGTACGCCAGAATCTGGCGTACACAATGTCCTGGCGTACAACATATTTTATCATATTTTTGTGGGATTTTGAATGTTTATGAATTTCTTTTATTTTACTTGTACGTCAGAAAATTGCGTACGTCAGCCCATGGCGTATAGAAGTAGCCGTTATTTTTGTGGGATTTTGAATGTTTATGAATTTCTTTTATTTTGCTTGTATGCCAGACAATTGCGTACGCCAGCCCATGGCGTACAGAAGTAGCCATTATTCCAACGGCTATTCCAACGGCTTAATTTGTGCCTATAAATACATGTTTGTAGGTGGACGATCCAAAACAACAATCTTACAAAATCTTACAAAAAATGACATATAATGAAAACACATATTGGAGTAGTGGAGAAGATGATGAAGATTATGACGATCAAGATTTCGACGATGGCAATTTCGAGGTTAGTATGTATGCAATTTCGAGATTAGTTATAATTAATATAGCTTAAGTACATAGAGGCCTATATTTATTATGTTAAAAGATAGATTAGTATTTAGTTGTAGTGGACAAGTTTAGTAATTAATAGTAGTGGAGAAGTTGATAATTGTTGTGAATTTGATATATGTTAAAAGTCTTATGTTTAGTGAGATAAGCTATCAATTTGTTTTTCTGTAGTTTAATTTAGCTGTAGTGGACAAGATGATGACGGTGTTGCGGTAGATGCCTATATTTATTATGTTAAAAGATAGATTAGTATTTAGTTGTAGTGGACAAGATGATGATGATTTAGCGGTAGAGGCCTATATTTGTTTTGATATATGTTAAAAGATTAGTAAGTAATAGTAATGGAGAAGTTGATAATTGTTGTGAATTTGATATATGTTAAAAGTCTTTAGTTTAGTGAGATAAGCTATCAATTTGTTTTTCTGTAGTTTAGTTTTGTATTACAATTATAGTTTTATTTTACAATTACAGTTTAGTTATGTATTACAATTGCAATCCATATATTGTAACATTATTGATTATGTAAACATGTATAGGGGAAATATTATGGAGATGAATTTCATAACAATCTGAACTGGGATAGCCGAGAGGAATTGAGTGAGTGGGTTAGGAATAGGGGCAAAGATTTGATGATGGTTTTAGTCATTCATAAGTCAAATGTCAGAAGTGTTAGTTTGACGTGCGAGCATTTTGGTGAATATAGATCGGGGAGAAAGAAAGGTAGTGACTCAGAAGAGGAAGTTGAGGTAATTCGTAAATCCCATTCGAAGAAGTCCGGATGCACATTTGAGTTGTGTGGTGTTAGATTGAAGAAGAAGCCAGGGGAAGTGACTCATAAATGGATCATAAATGTGATAGATGGATGCCACAACCATAAGCTTCCGACTAGCTTTCTTGGGCATGCATACATGGGCAGAATGACCCCGGATGAGGAGCGCATTGCCAAAGCTTTGGGCGAAGCGTTCGTGACGCCTAGGACTATTGTTGGGAAGTTGAGGAACTTCTTCCCCGGAAATGTTACATCCATGAAACAAGTTTCCAACTTTCTGCAGAAGGTGCATTATGAAGATCGTGGGGAATTGACGGTTACGCAATGGACTCTGAACTTTTTGAAAGAAAATAGTTACCGGGTATTTCCTCTTACAAAGTTGTCTACGAAAGAGACTGATATCCTATTTTTTGCTCACCCGGACTCGCTCCACTTATTGAAGATGTTTCCGTACGTGGTAATTATTGATGTCACATACAAGACAAATAGGTACGTGGTGGATTTGTGTTACATTTTCAACACAATATAATAGTAGTGATTTATATCATTGATTTGAATTATATCTAATATTCTATGACTTCTTACATTCATTTGTTTTCTTACATTCATCCACAAGTATAACATGCCATTGGTGGAGATTGTCGATTTCACTTGCACGCACAAGACCTTCAACATTGCGTATGCATTTACACGGCAAGAAGAAGTGGTGCATTACAAGTTCATAATGGAGAAACTTTTGTGCTTGTTTAAAGATGCGGGTGTTATGCCGGCCGCCATCATGACTGATCGAGAGAAGGCCCTCATTAATGCAATTCGGATAGTTTTCAAAGATGAAGTAAAACACCTTTTGTGTTGGGTGCATATTAAGCACAACATAGAAGCATATGCTTCCCCAATATTAAAGGATAAAAAACAAGTGAAAAGGTTTTGCGGCCAATGTTGGGCACTTTGGTGTTCAACCACGGAGGAAATCTACGAAGAGAGGCTTGTGCAATTGAGGACATCGTGGAAGAGTGGCCTCGTTCGATACATTGAGAAGACGTGGACTAATCCTCACAAGGAAAGCATAGTGAGAGCGTGGACTGATCATCATCTTCACTTCTTCACGAGGACTTCAAACAGGTAACCCTTGTACAATGTTCAGTAGTTTGCTTGTTCATGGCTCAATGTGGGAGTAACGCAATGCTTTTCATGTGTTTTGATAGGGTTGAGGGTATGCATCACGTGTTGAAGAAAATTCTAAATTCTAGCGTTGGTGGTTTTAATAGAATGGTAGTGAGGATACACCATGCGATCGAGGGTCAAATTGGGCAAGTGCGTGTGACCATGGAGATGTCACGGACCAAAACACCAACGATGTTTGATGGTGTGCCGCCAGAAATAAGAGTGTTGTTTTCAAGGCTATTCTTCAAAGTGTCGGATAGGTGCTTGAGAATGTTGTTTGATCTGTATAAGCAGATAGAGGGGGAGGATTTCCCTGATGATTGTGATGATGATTGGATGAGAGACTGCTTCGGCATGCCATGTGTCCACAGAATCGCAAATGCCGTCATTAATAAGACGCCGATCATGCCGAGTGAGATACACCGCTTCTGGAAGCAATTGTAATGGGATAGGGTTTACACTCAAGAAGATACAGTTGAGGACACAACACAGATGTCTGTTCAAGAGTTGAGATGGAAGCAAATGGATGAAATGTGGCACGCTAAAATATTGAGCAAGGACCAAATAGACCAAATTACCGACTTGTTCTGGGACACGCAGCACCCGCATGAAACTTTGATGCAGGAGCCCACGAGAATCATTTCAAAAGGAAGGCCAAAGGGTTCGACAAAGTACGACACCAAGAGGGACCCGAGCTTGTTTGAGCATCGGAGGGCTGAGTTAGATGAGATTGAGAAGAACAAGGCAAGTGGAAGCCAAGGTAGAGGTCGGGGTCGTGGCAAGAAGGGACCAAGTGGAGCTTCACCGGGCATTGGGACCCAAGGGAGCCAATCCGAAGGGACGGGATCACAACAACTCCCTGAACAACCCGTGCTTTATATGGGGGTGAACTTTGGGGTTAAGAATGTGGATTAATTTTGGTTTCCGTACATTAACGGGGCCAGAGATGTATGTCCAAACGGGCATTGTGGATATCGGACATTGGCTGTATTGTTGGGATCAGAAGAGACTGCATACCCTATGGTTCGAATGCAGATGGCGGGCGAGTTGTTTGACAACAGAGATGTGTACATGCCCATCTTGCCCGTACTACACCCGGGGATCACTTATGAGGACCTTATATTTCGGGCCAACTATGTCATCAGTCCTTGCAGCGAGGAGTACTGGCTCGACATGCCGATGATTGGTTTAGTGTTTGCCACACTATACCAAGTTGATCTTGTCCTATTATCCTGGGATGGCCCGTGCTTGTGCTTACCAATGATGGCCTCTTACGAAAGCCTCGGCCCTCCAACACAGATATTGACGATGGCCCTCGTCGGAAACCGAAACCACTTTGTATCGGTCTAGTTATTGTTTTTAAATAACTAGTAATATTTGTGCTTACCCTAAAAGACATAACTCGATCATAATTTGTGTTTTCTATGTAGGTGTCGTTGAAGGATGGTTGTCCACTACCTCCCCCTCCGTACGCTTGACGTCGATTCAAACACCCAAGTGTCGATGGTTGGGACTCTCAATTTCAGGAGAGGATTCAACAATTTCGGGATTATCGCATTAGATATAGCCGTCCTCCAGATCCTCCGGTGTAGTTTAAGATGTAGATTAGTTTAAGATGTAGATTTATTGAAAAATGAGAAATTAGGCCCAATGGGATTGATTGTAGAAGAAACGAGTGAGAAACTAAAGAAATGAGAAATTGGGCCCAATTATATAGGAAGGATTGTAGAAGAAACAGGGAAAAAACTAAAAAATGAGAAATTGGGCCCAAATAGGCCCAATAGGAAAGATTGTAGAAGAAATGGGTGAAAAAACTGAAAAATGAGAAATTGGGTCCATTTGGGCCCAATAGGAAGGATTGTAGAAGAAACGGGTGAAAAACTGAAAAATGAGAAATTGAGCCCAAATAGACCCAATAGAAAGGATTGTATAAGAAACGGGTGAAAAAATGAGAAATTGGGCCCAATAGGAAGGATTGTGGAAGAAACGGGTAAAAAATGAGAAATTGGGCCCATCTGGGCCCAATAGGAAGGATTGTAGAAGAAACGGGTGAAAAAACTGAAAAATGAGAAATTTGGCCCAAATAGGAAGGATTGTATAAGAAACGGGTGAAAAATTAGAAATTGGGCCAATTTGGGCCCAATAGGAAGGATTGTAGAAGAAACGGATGAAAAATTGAAAAATGAGAAATTAGGTCCATTTGGGCCCAATAGGAAGGATTGTAGAAGAAACGGGTGAAAAACTAAAAAATGATAAATTGGGCCCATCTGGGCCCAATAAGAAGGATTGTAAAAGAAACGGGTAAAAGAACTGAAAAATGAGAAATTGGGCCCAAATAGGCCCAATAGGAAGGATTGTAGAAGAAAACGGATGAAAAAACTGAAAAATGAGAAATTGGGCCCAAATAAGCCCAATAGGAAGGATTGTATAAGAAACGGGTGAAAAAATGAAAAATGATAAATTGGGCCCATCTAGGCCCAATAGGAAGAATTGTAGAAGAAACGGGTGAAAAAACTAAAAAATGAGAAATTTGGCCCAAATAGGCCCAATAGGAAGGATTGTAGAAGAAAACGGGTGAAAAAACTGAAAAATGAGAAATTGGGCCCAAATAGGCCCAATATGAAGGATTGTATAAGAAACGAGTGAAAAAATGAGAAATTGGGTCCATTTGGACCCAATAGGAAGGATTGTAGAAGAAATGGGTGAAAAACTGAAAAATGGGAAATTGGGCCCATTTGGGCTCAATAGGAAGGATTGTATAAGTATATTTCATGTAGTTATACTTATATACTATAGTATTTCGTTATATTTCATGTAGTTATACTTATATACTATAGTATTTCGTTATATTGCATGTAGTTATACTTATATACTATAGTATTTCGTTATATTGCATGTAGTTATACTTATATACTATAGTATTTCTCATTATTTCATGTAGTTATACTTGTATACTATAATATTTCTCATTATTTCATGTAGTTATACTTATATACTATAGTATTTCGTTATATTTCATGTAGTTACACTTATATACTATAGTATTTTTTCATTATTTCATGTAGTTATACTTATATACTATAGTATTTCGTTATATTTCATATAGTTATACTTATATACTATAGTATTTCGTTATATTGCATGTAGTTATACTTATATACTATAGTATTTCTCATTATTTCATGTAGTTATACTTGTATACTATAGTATTTCATTATATTTCATATAGTTACAATTATATACTATAGTATTTTGTTATATTTCATGTAGTTACACTTATATACTATAGTATTTCTCATTATTTCATGTAGTTATACTTATATACTATAGTATTTCGTTATATTTCATATAGTTACAATTATATACTATAGTATTTCGTTATATTTCATGTAGTTATACTTATATATACTATAGTATTATTTCATGTAGTTATACTTATATACTATAGTATTTCATTATATTTCATTTTGTTATACTTGTATACTATAGTATTTCGTTATATTTCATGTAGTTATACTTGTATACTATAGTATTTCGTTATATTTCATATAGTTATACTTATATACTATAGTATTTCGTTATATTTCATATAGTTACACTTATATACTATAGTATTTCTCATTATTTCATGTAATTATACTTGTATATTATAGTATTTCGTTATATTTAATATAGTTACAATTATATATTATAGTATTTCGTTATATTTCATATAGTTACAATTATATATTATAGTATTTCGTTATATTTCATGTAGTTACACTTATATCCAAAACACAACTGTCTAATCCACATAAATACATGATCCTACAATCTAGTCATCATCGGGGACTCTACCGGTACCCTCTCCTCTCTCGTGCTGTGAATAAGTAAATCTCTGGGAAGCACATGGTAAGGGATCAGCTATGGGCGCCTCGTGACCTATCAAATCATGAATCCACGACAAAATCGTAGCGGTAACATCTGGTGGAAGCTCGTCCCTCTCTTCTAAAAAACGCCGCATTCGACCGTCGATAATATGGGTCCGCTGAATACACGACAAAGATTTCCATTACAACTAAACCGATTTTAAGCACGTAAAAAATGATAAGCGATAAATAAAATGTATCATACCATGAGAGTAGACACCGGTGGAGCTGGAGGGACGACAGGAGCCAGACCTGGACGATCCTGTCTAGGGGACCGTGCGTCCACATACGGATGTGACATCTGCTCCAGCCAGTCCATGTACGCATTGTCAGTGTCCCAGGCGAAGGTAGTATGGATCAGGTCCTGAAGCTCGATCGTCGGTCTAGGGTCGGCATTCCATGTGCACTGCTCGTCGTCGTACTTCAGAGCGTACGACCTCAAGTCGACCCGCATCTTCACCTCGCGTGGCGTTGGTGGATCCTCAGGAACCCCCTGCCTATAACCGAACTGACGGAGGACTCGGTCCGGCATGTACGGCTCCTGTATCTCGAGGCACTCAATAATGCCTCGGTACAAAGAAGGAGCGTACTAGGGGGTCGTAAAGTCTAACGGACCCCACAGTGTCCAGACAACCTAAACCGTATATTTATAATTTTAATTTCCTAAATTCAAAACGTATATTCAAAATTTAAATTTCCTAAACGAAACGCAATAAAACAGTAAAGTATTACCTCGTCAAATCTCACGGCGTCTAAAATGCGGCGAATAGCAATCAGCCGCTCCGGATTCCGTCCCTGAGGAGCCTCCCTCTCGTCTCTCCGAACAGCCCTCGTATCCGCCATGGCCTCCAGGTCAAGGACAACGTGACCTCGGAAAGTAGGAAAGTACGCCCAAATCCAGGCCTACATATATATAAAAACCCGTTAGCATATAATATCATATATTATAAAAATAAAATAAAATAAAATAATAAATACCCTAAGAAGAAGTGTACACCCTGCAATGCCCTTCGCCCTGGCCCGTGACGCCTCACCCAAATTCCGATACAGGACAGCCAATACGCCGACTCCTCAGGCATAACAACCGCTGCGGTCGTAGTCAAAGACTAGCGCCATGTACTTGTACTTGACGGCGTTCGTCGACTTGTCCGGGAAAACGGTACAACCGAGGAGCATCATCAAGTACATGGACGCTATGCGTCGGTCATCCCTCTCTGGACTGGATAGCTGCTCAGTCGACCTCAGCAAGAGGGACTCTATCGGGATACCGCCACCACCGAACCACTGGGCCACCAACTCCAGGTTCGCCCCAGTAATAGCGCAAACGTGATCTCTGACGACGGGGTCCGCCATATCAGTGGTGACGCTCAAGCCGTCGATGAGAATCTCCAGGATGCACGCGACATCGTGGAGCGTGATAGTGATCTCGCCCCACGGGAAATGGAACGAGCTCGTCTCCGGATGCCAGCGCTCGACGAACGCAGAAATAAGCACGTCGTCGATCCTCCTGAAGTCCACCTCCCTCATAGAGGTGATACGGCTCCGCTGCGCAAAATCCCACCAGGTGTCCGGAGCCGCTGTAATGTGATGGTTCATCTTCCAATGCCATGGCTTCCTGGTGTACGTCTTCAGAACCTTCCTCATCTGAAAAATAAATAACAAAATTAGTATTACAGTTATAAATTAATATCTCACATTTTCATATTTTTATTTACAAATCTTAAACTAAATCAAAGACGTACCGTATCATCCACGTGCGCAACGGGTGGTGGGGGGTCCGGAAGTGTCAACGCCAATGTAATGTCCCATAGGACCCTGGCGACGTGGGTCGTATATGTACCGAGGAGGTGAGGAACGAGAGGCCCTCCCGGCATCCAAGGCTCTGCGGGGCCCGCCTGCTCGGGAACCGGATCCGCCTGCTCTTGAGCCGGATCCGCCTGTTGCGGAGCCGGATCCTCCTGATGGGGAGCCGGATCTGCCTGCTGGGGAGACTCGTCCATCCCCAAGTCCTCTGCGGGTCCATCATAATAGTCGCACTGGAAGGCCGCGTCGGCAACGACAACTGCCTCCTCCTCCAGATCCATGGACGAGGTCGATGACGAAGACGGAGACAGCGACGGATCAGACCTGGTCACTCCCACCTGCACTCCCGTCGCGACGTCCTGTGTCGCGTCTAGGACGAGAAGCAGATCCACTGAAGCGGCCCGACGAGCCGATGTTGTGACCGGATTCCTCCGCGCGAGCTGACGGGACCCACGCCGAGGCCGTCTCACAGACAACATCGAGGCTTGCAAAGCCTTTTAATAACATATTACGTCGTCAATTCAAAATTTAATACTTATTATTTCTAAATTCAATAATTATTTTATTCCAAATTTTCTTAAATTAAAATAAATTTCTAAAATTCATAACTATAAATTTCTAAAATATAACTATTAATTTTTAGAAACAAATCTATAATTAAATACAGATAAACAATTTTTAAATGCAATACCTATTTCTAAATTTAATACTTATTACATTCTATATTTTCTTAAATTCAAATAAATTTCTATAATTCATAACTATAAATTTCTAAAATATAACTATAAATTTTTAGAAACAAATCTATAATTAAATACAGATAAACAATTTCTAAATACAATACCTATTTCTAAATTTAATACTTATTACATTCTAAATTTTCTTAAATGCAAATAAATTTCTAAAATTCATAACTATAAATTTCTAAAATTTAACTATTAATTTTTAGAAACAAATATATAATTAAATACAGATAAATAATTTCTAAATGCAATACCTATTTCTAAATTTAATACTTATTACATTCTAAATTTTCATAAATTCAAATAAATTTCTATTCCGTTCATACCTCTCGACTACCCCAGGTAGAAGTCTGACCAGATGTCGCAGGAACGTCTCCGCGTTCGCGTCCGCCTCCTCGTCTGCCCCGCCCTCGGATAAATCGGGTCCGACAAGTACCTCGTCCTGCATCGCCATCCGGACCACCGCCGGCCATATCTCCGTCGCCGGCCACCTCTCCGCCGCCACCGCCACCGGCCACCTCTGCAGCAACAGGAGCACCGCCGCCAGCCGCCAAGCTCTCCACGCCGCCTGGAACGCCATCGCCGCCTCCTCTTCCGCCAATCGCGCCGCCACGAGCCTCGCCGGAGGGGTCACCACCACCGCCACTGTTCGCCATCGTCGGAGATAAGAGGAGGAGGAGCATTATAAGAAGAAGAAGAAGAAGAAGAAGAAGAAGGAGAGAAATGGAGGAGGAGGAGAAGGAAGGAGTGAATCGGAGGAGACACCGCCGGAAATTATACGCCAGGAGACGGCGCAGGGAAGAAGAGAAGGAAGAAGAAGAGGCCGTGCTCGGCCTCTTAACCTAAGTTGTACGCCAGAATATGGCGTACGCCATATTCTGGCGTACAGGTTTGGGCCGAGTTGGGCCGGCCCAAGTTGGGCCATCCCAGTTATGATCTGTACGCCAGGATATGGCGTAAGCCATATTCTGGCGTACACCTTTTTAAAAAAAATAAAATACAAATACGTATTGTTTTTTATTTTTTTGGCTCCTTTTGGCTTATTTTTGATTATTTTTAATAGGTACGCCACGACATTACGTACGCCAGATTCTGGCGTACGCAATGTGGATGACTACAACCACATTTAGTGGTTGAGTTAAATTTATTTTTTTTATTTTTTTTATACTAAATGTGGTTGACTAATGCCTCTTATATAGTGGTTGACTACAACCACTAAATGTGGTTGTAGTCATCCACATTTATGCAGTGTTCAGACACACTCGAAAGCATCAGGACACGTCGAGACACAATTGAATCTTCAAGCGTCGCTTGTGTTGGACTTGTTGTAGAGAACAAACAACCCTAATGCCTCTTATATAGTGAAAAACAATGTGTTTGACAACTAATATACAACTTTATATAACTGTAGTATATAATGACCTCAACCACTAGCATTAATGAACTCAACCACTAGCATTAATAACTTCTCAACAATCATTTACCACCCTAAACCCTAATTAAAAGTTCCTCTCCTCAATCTCACAAACAAGGTAACTAAAATATCCGATTCACCCTTATTAATTAAAGATAAATAGTTAACCCTAACCTTAATCCTAACCCTAACCATAAACCCTAATCTCTAAACCTAAACCATATTACCGTAAACCCTACCCTAATACCATATCCCTAAACCCCAAACCCTAACCCTACCCCAAGCCCTACCCCTAATCCTAACAAAAAGCATCATACGCCTAAACCCTAAACCAAACGTAACGTGTGGAATCAGAACACACGTTACGTGTCATGCTATCCCACACGTAACGTGTGGATGGGGCTCACACGTAACGTGTAGTTTAGTCTGTGGCAAAACACATTGAATTAACCGTCTTGTCCCCACCTAACTGTAATAATGACCCGTCTTCTTCCTCGGCTAACGATCCATTTCGAGCCTAAACCCTCATTTGAAACACTCACAAATTCCTGTTTTGCACTCTAATTTTTTGTTAAAAAAATGGACAATCCGAACAACAACGAGTATTAGAGCAGCAGTGGGGAAAATATTCCACTTTCGAACGAGGTAATTTCTATTATGTAACCCTAAAGTTATCTTTTTTTGTTGTTTTGAACTTGTTTAAAGTTTGTATCTTGATGGTTAGGGTTTTAAAAGGTATGATATTTGTTATTTAGGGTTTAACCAAGCTAGACATGATATTTGTTGTTTAATATTAAAGATCTCATTTTATTGTTTAGGGGATTAGAAACAAAGATTGAGCATTGTTTAGGGTTTATGGCTGCGAAATGGCTGTTACATTGAAGAACAGTTCCACACGTTATGTGGCAAGATAGTGAACACGTAACGTGTGGAACGCTTTCATACGTAACGTGTGGAATCACCACCAGAAACCGGTTGTAGGTTCATTCTGTAAAATGGCACGATTTGTCACTAACCGTGCCATTTTACATAATCTGCTCTTTCAAAGAAAAATTTGAATTTAGGTTTATAATTTGTGCACTACTTGATGAGATGATTTCATGTGTATGTAGACGAACTATTATTTATACGAGGGGTTAAACAATATCTCCCTCAATGACTGGAGCACCCCACAGAAGACATTTGCGGTTTGGGAAACGTCTCAACAGTTGCAGGATTGGAACACACCTCAACCAGCTATTGAGATACCATCCTTCTCACTTGGGATACCGTTTCCTCCAGAAGCATCTTCATCTCATGCTACCCCACAATTTTGCTTTCCATCCCTACACACATAGCCTCAGTTTAGTGTACCACCGGAGGAGGATGTTTACGTCTCTGTTGATTACTCAAGGTTCATACAAATCCATCAAAATTTCATACAAATGTCCAAATTCCTAAATATCTAAAATCCATTAACTAAATATCCAAATTAAACATACATGCAAATTCCAGGGCCAGAGTGATGCGGGAGCATCCAAGAGTTCATACAAATGCAGCCAAGTGCAAGCCAAGAGCATCCCCGGCGCCCATGATGACCGGCGCGCGGCTAGGCCTCCCGACGCCATGTCTTGTCCATCATTGGAGGATTCCTTAGCCATCTTTGGCTCGCCTTAGGCTGACCTATCCTAGTCCTTAGTTTGCTTATTAGATTGTTATTTCATGAATTATTAGACATTATTTGGACGCCTATGCTTAGGCTTGATTTTATGTAATTTCCTTTCTAAGCTTTAGGTGAACACTTAGTCATTTTTTAGCATGTTTTGGGCCGGCCTCTTAGACACTATTTAAGGCTTGGCCACTCCTTGTTTTAGACAGTTTTTGGATGATTAAGAAATCAGAAATTGCGAGAAGCATTTCTCTCCCAAAACTCAAAAACCGAGAGCTTGTGAGAAGGGTTCTCATCAAGGTTGTGTTGATCTCGCTTAGTTGTTCTTGCGTGTGTCAATCTCCTTCGAGATTGGTGTTCGTAGGCTTCATAAGCCTCCTCTTCGTGCTCCTAGGATCCGTCCTTTGTTGTGTGAAGTTGTACAAGGCAGGGTCGTCTTCATTAGATTGGTTGAGGTTCTTGTTCGTTCGAGTTCAAGGGTTGCTCCATTCGTGATTGCGGTTCTATCTATCTATCCTTCCACCGATTTCCATTGTTTCCATTCAGTTTGTAAGTCCTAACCATTGTTGTCTTATTGTTTGGAGTTGTCAAGGTCTCTTCGTCTAGATCCAAATCATTGCGGTTACCCCCGCATCAAAGTGAGCCAAACGACGTCGAGACGCCACCACCAACGCAGCCAAGACACATCTCTCGGTTTGTCTTGTCTTCCCTTGAGTCCTTTTGAGTTTCCGAGTCATTTCTTGTTGTTGGAGTCATTTCCGAGTTGTGTTGTGTCTTGCTTGGTTTTGTGCTTGTGTTTTTGGAGGTCCGATCATCACCACCACCACAAAACACCTTACCCCCCCCCCTTCGAACCACCAGCCACCACCACTGTCTCTACCTTCCGCAAACTACCTCTCCCACCACTCCATTTCTGCCTTCCCACTACCCAAACATGAGGAGCAAGTGGAGACCCAACAAATCCCTACATTCCAGGCGTGTGTAACCACCAATTCCCAGCCACTCTCTCCATTTCAAATCAGCCGTGAAGAAGTCAAAGCAAATCTCAGCAAACTCCTATATTCTAGCAACAAGGAAGACCACTTCAAATCAGATTGTTAGTGGGTATTTTCTAATTTTTTGTAATTTGTAATTAGTTGTTATTTCTTATTTCCAAAGTCAGGAAAATAAAAGAAAGAAAAGTCAAAAAAAAAAAAACAGAAGTAAATCGTTAAAAAAAAGAAGAGACGATTCAGAATTTCATTTTTTTTGTTTCTTTCCTTTTACTTCTTTATTGTATTAGAGTTATTCTATAGTTAGTTCATATCATTAGGAATTTTGGTTATCACTTAGCCAATTTTTTGAAGTTCAAGAGGTCTTCAAGAATACTTCAAGGAAGAACAAGGCCAGAGCCTCACCTTGTGCCGCGCCCTAGCCTTTGCCTTACCTTGCACCTTGCCGCCATTCTCCACCCTAACCGAGCACACAAGCCTAAGCCTCAAACACTTGGCCTTCGGCTCCATCTCCATTGCACAAGCAAGTCAAGTAAGGCACTTCTTATTCCTCTTTGAGTTCGAAATTGTTGAGTCTTTCATCTTTGCATTGCATTACATTCTTGCTTTGTAAGTCCATTCTAGAGTCTTCATTTTATTTCTTTTATTGAGTCCTTCTTTTGTTTGTTTTTCGTTGAGTAATCCTGCCGAGCTATTATCATCATATTTAGCTCTTGTTTAGTGCATAATTCAGAGGGTAAATGTTGTCTAAGTGCATTGATCTCACGTGAGGTTTTTGATCCACCCAAGGCACTCATCAAAGAAGCTTGCAATCAACACAACTAGAGAGTGCGAGATCAAAACACAAGAGTGTAAACACTTGTGAGGCGATTTCAGTTTTCACTAACTTACAAGTTTGTTTGTTTGGAAAAGTTGTGATGTCTCCCACAGGAACCCCCACAAGGAGCTCAAGGAGTTCATCCCCGGTTTCACCCGAGGTGTTCAATCTCCTCAAAGCTATGTCGGACAACATAGCGGCCTTAACCGAGCGCATGGCTGGCCTAGAGGTCGCATACCGTAGCCCACTACCAGTGAAGGCACCTATGGAGACCTCCAACATCCTTGGGAATCCATCCGGAGCCAACGCCGTGCCACTTGGGACTAATGTGGAGCAAGGTGACCCCTCCAATGTAGCCCACACACCACCTCGACAACCCACACCTCCACAGCAACCACCAGCCCGTGAAGCATTACATGGAGCCACACCATTTTATGCTCACCAAGAGCCGAGAGTAAATACTTTTCCTCCTAGACGTCAAGTTCCCTTTGCTCCTAATGTGTTTAATGAATTTCAGGAACTCCCATGGGAGCGAAGACATGGTGACTATGGTGATGCCGACGAGGAAGAAGACATGTGGAGGAATGGACAACGAAGAGGCTACTATGAACCTAGAGGTTACCAAGGAAGAAGAGAGCTAGAGCAAGATGGAATTGGCAAGATTAAGATCAAAATCCCTCCATTTGAAGGCATGTGTGATCCAGACGTGTATATGGATTGGGAGACTAAGATCGAACAAATATGGAGTTGTCATAACTTCATAAAAGCCAAGAAGGTACAATTAGCTGCTCTTGAATTTAAAGGTTTTGCATTAATTTGGTGGGACAACCTTGGGAAAGATAGGAGAAGAGCTCTAGATCCACCGGTCGCCACATGGGACCAAATGAGAGCTCTCATGAGAGCTAGGTTTGTTCCACCACATTTCTCAAGGGAGCTGAAGCAACGACTTGAAAAACTCAAGCAAGGAAGTATGAGTGTTGAGGAGGCCTACCAAGCCATGCAAATGGCAATGGTGCGTGCTAATGTGGTAGAGGATGAAGAATCAACTATGGCAAGGTATCTCCGAATTCTCAATCCTTCTATTGCTAACGAGGTGGATATGTATCCCTATGAGAACACAACTAGGTTGCTCCATATCGCCATCAAAGTGGAGAAGAATCAAAAGTTTAAGGCGGGAATTCAAGGAGCAAGAGCTAGTAACCAACCGAGTGCATGGAGGAGTCCTAATCAAGTCCACGGCCAGCAATCAAGTCCTAAGGGGAGTGTTCAGCCGAGCCCTTCCACACCTAGCAAGAGCCAGCCAGCCGTGACCCCTAATGCCCCCAAAGGGAGTACTTCTAACCCCTCTCCTAGATTTAGAGATATCATATGTTTTAAATGTCAAGGAAGAGGTCATTTAATGAAAGATTGCCCTAATATGAGAACACTCATAATTAATCACTTAGGTCAATTTGAATCTGATTCTGAGCATGATGAAAATGATGTGTGATGATGTTATGCATGAGCCTAAAACTGATTTTGATGATATGAATGGAATTGAATATGAGCATGGTGAATCATTAGTAATTAGGAGAACTTTGCATGTTAAACCTGCTCCTTGTAATGATAATCAACGTGAAAATCTATTCCATACTCATTGTGTAGTTAAAGGCAAAGTGTGTAATATGATAATAGATAGAGGAAGTTGTTGTAATATAGCTAGCACCGAGCTAGTTAATAAACTTCAACTTTCTACATTTCATCACCCTAGACCCTATAAATTGTTATGGATGAATGAATGTGGTGAATTGAAAGTGAGTAGGCAAGTTAAGGTCACCATAAAGCTAGGACACTATGAGGATAGTATCCTATGTGATGTGGTGCCTATGCAAGCCTGCCACATTTTATTAGGACGTCCATGGCAATTTGATAGGAAGGTCAAGCATGATGGGCATGCTAATATCTATTCCTTCTCTTTTCATGATAAAAATGTGGTCCTTAAACCTATGACTCCCTTGCAGGTTGCGGAGGAGTTTGATAGGAGGTGGGACAAAGCTAAAGAAGGGGAGGACATGAAGAAAGGAAAGACATTGCTAGCACTCAAGGAGAAGCTGCACATTACGGAGAAAGATGCCTATGAAGATAGTCCCTTCCATGATGCTATTGGAGATTCGAGGTTGAATCTTTTTAAAGAAAGGGAGAATGATGCGGGAGCATCCAAGAGTTCATACAAATGCAGCCAAGAGCATCCCCGGCGCCCATGATGACCGACGCGCGGCTAGGCCTCCCGATGCCATGTCTTGTCCATCATTGGAGGATTCCTTAGCCATCTTTGGCTCGCCTTAGGCTGACCTATCCTAGTCCTTAGTTTGCTTATTAGATTGTTATTTCATGAATTATTAGACATTATTTGGACGCCTATGCTTAGGCTTGATTTTATGTAATTTCCTTTCTAAGCTTTAGGTGAACACTTAGTCATTTTTTAGCATGTTTTGGGCCGGCCTCTTAGACACTATTTAAGGCTTGGCCACTCCTTGTTTTAGACAGGTTTTGGATGATTAAGAAATCAGAAATTGCGAGAAGCATTTCTCTCCCAAAACTCAAAAACCGAGAGCTTGTGAGAAGGGTTCTCATCAAGGTTGTGTTGATCTCGCTTAGTTGTTCTTGCGTGTGTCAATCTCCTTCGAGATTGGTGTTCGTAGGCTTCATAAGCCTCCTCTTCGTGCTCCTAGGATCCGTCCTTTGTTGTGTGAAGTTGTACAAGGCAGGGTCGTCTTCATTAGATTGGTTGAGGTTCTTGTTCGTTCGAGTTCAAGGGTTGCTCCATTCGTGATTGCGGTTCTATCTATCTATCCTTCCACCGATTTCCATTGTTTCCATTCAGTTTTTAAGTCCTAACCATTGTTGTCTTATTGTTTGGAGTTGTCAAGGTCTCTTCGTCTAGATCCGAATCATTGCGGTTACCCCTGCATCACGGAGACTCGTCGCCGGAGAGTCGTCGCCGGCGGAAAATGGCTAGGGCACAGCACGTAACGCGTGGTCGCTGACCACTCGTTACGTGCAGAGGCCCATCTCGCGTAACGTGGGAAAGCGTTGGGGACGTTACGCGCAGTGCCCTTGTCAGTTCGTCGGCGACGACTGCACATTCCGACGACTACAGAATCCGATTATCCTTTAAAAAAATCTTACAAATGCAAATCTAACTACAAATTTCAAATCTAACTACAAAAAAATCCTAAAACACCACTATTTCATACAAATCTAACTACAAAACCTTGTGGATCTAATATACAAAAAAAAACTTCATAATTTTTAAAAACAAACGATGGAATACTAACCTTCTTGATTCGTGGATCTACGTAACGCGCAAAGCTTTTTGATTCATAACGGGGCATCGTCGGAGGTGCGTAACACGCGAGGTTTGAGGGTTTAGAATGTGTGCAGCGGCGGAATGAGGAAGGAAGGAGGAGATGAATGTATTTATACCTGGTCGGCTCAGTATGTTACGGGTGAAGACAATGCCCGCGTTACGTGTAGAGGTTGAATCCGCATTACATGTGGAGCAACGCCCGACGTAATGTGGAATGTCTATGCGCTTAATGACAATTTTGGATATGCTTCGAATAGTATGACCCTTCTTTTATTAAGCAACCGTGGCCTCTTTCTCTCTCACTCCGTCCATCTCTTCCTTCCCTCTGTTCTTTCGCCGTATCGCGCAGGTGGCCGTCGTTCGGCACCTCAACCGTACCACCGCGTCGCGGCTAATTTCCCTTACGGTAATCTCGTGCTTGATGTATTTACAAATATGTGCAATATCATCTAGGTTTGAATTGAATTTGGTGCTATACAGGATTAGGGTTAGGGTTAGGCCTAGGATGGAATTCATGGTTGTAGACCAATGTTGTGATTAAAATGAGTTTTCTGATTGCTTGTTCATGGTTTTCTGATTTTTGATTTTTGATTTTGACATTTCAGAAGGACTTGAGGTGGTCAAGTGTGGATGAAAAGGAGGAGACTAATGAGAAGGAAAGGTACATTTGTGTGTCGAATGGGCATGAGATCTGGTGCTTGGATCTCAACAAGTCCTCTGAGTCTGCTCGGGGAGCAACTCCCGTCTTCAGTGGGCTTGTTCAAGTTGGGTTCCAATGCATACATCATTGGTGGGCTGGAGCTGGAGCTTCCAGCCTCGGTTAAGAATCCCCGGGGTTTTGATCTTTACAAAGCCCTGCTTTCTTCAAAGGGTCTCCAGGCCTCATCCCGTGTCACCTATCTCTTGTCTTTGGCCGCTGACAAGGAGGAGGGAACAGTCATGCTCTCTCACAGTAAGGCCTCTGTTGAGGATCTGCTCAAGCCCAAATTCTGGCCTATAGTGGAGAGGATTGGTGAAAAGCTACATGTGATGGACTCTAATCCTACCTACCCTATTAGGCTCAATCGAGACCGTAGCTTTAGCCATGAGGTTCACAACATCGGCGGCAGTGATGGCGGCTGGAAAGAAACCCCAACAATTCAGGAGACGGAGCACATAATCACTCACGTGGTTGTGGGGCCCCTCATCTATGCGCGGACCGATGAGAACATGGATTGCTCCATGGACGTCGACGAAATAGAGGGATGTCATTACCTCGTGTTTGATTCCCGCAAGGAGGAATGGAAAGGATGTACAGCCGACGAGTTTTTCCTTCCGTTGGAGGTGAGGCGCGTGCGGGATATTCTCACCCTCGGAATCGCGAGGTGTGCTGCAGAGTTTCGAGTGCGGGGTCTGGAGCCGCTGTACGTGCTGATTGCGTTGGCGCGGGACTTCACGGACGAATGCACGGTGGCGGTAGCGTACCTTGTGAGGTTGACAGGGGAGGTTGTGTGTTATCAGCGGCTGCCGGAGTACTTCTCCAAGGCAGGACCTTTGCAGCCGTTTCGGATGGAGACAGGTGTCATGATTGATGTTGATGAGGAGGAGGTGGGGCCCGTGCGGACCATGTGCTCCGTCATCACCGCCACCATACCGCGACCAAACTTTTTAGTTGAATATCTGTTCATCAACACATTCTGTGTGGAGGTGGTGCGTTCTGATGCCCTGTGCTCAGCTGTTGGTGCAGAAAGCGAGTGATCCAGTGGAGCTAGAGTTCGTGCGCTTTGCCCCCAAGAACTGGTACATATATAATACAGACCCTGGCAGCATCTCTTACCGGAAGTTTACGGGTTGGCGAGCTTGCTTCTTGACCCCCTCATCCCCATAGTATTGAATTATTAATACCCTCTCACTTGTTGCTGCACAAGCAGAAGCGAAGTTGCCTTGTCTTTTGGAATTGTAAGGATCTTCTAGTATTGGAATAACTCGATTGGTTTTATACCGTCCCTTATTGAAGTTTCCGTTTTGTTTTTATACACTATTCATGGTTGATGAGAATTTTTAAAATTTCTCCTAATATATAAGTAAAATCATAGTCATGTGGGGTCTTATTTGATTCGTCTTAACAAGTACTTTGATAATATCAAAAAATTATAATTTTTATTAATATCTAATTAGAGATATTAACGATATAAAATTCGTCTCGATAAATGTGTCATGTTAAATCGGAAAAATCAATAAGGGACGGAGGGAGTATAATTTTCCTTTTGTGAAATCTATCCTGACATGGATTAGTATTTCCTTACAATGCAATGAATCTTGATCGATCTGGGTTTACTTCTGCCCATGAGTGCATCATGAAGTGAAAAGTCAAAAGTCATAAGGAAAAAGTGTGGAAAATTGTGATGAATTCAGTAAAGTGAGGTAATAGTTTTATTATTTCTAAATCTTTATAAATTGTTGAATGATGCTAATGATGCTAGTGTTGAGGGGAAACAATGATGTAACTTGAAGGTATGATTTGTTTTTATTCATTTGATATCAAATTTTGCTTAATATTTGATCTTAGAAATATTATGACTTATGATTGCACAATTTCTAAATCTTTTTATTTTTTTACTCTTTGTTATGATTGCACAATTTTGAATGGATTTGTCAACACCAAAAATGGGAAAATTGTTGGAACCATGACGTTTCCTCTGGTTTTAATGATGATAAACACCATTGGATTTTATGGTTTACATTGTTTCTAGGAGTTTTAGGAATTGAGAATGATTTAGGAAACAATGGAAAACATATAATATAAGAGAAATCAGAGGATGATAAGGAACGTGGTAAAAACATGAAACAATTACGCGAAAGCAAGATTGAAAATGAAGCGCGCGTATTGTTCATACAAGGAAACTTTTATATTTGGAAACAACGGATAAGGAACAATGAAGAATTCAGACGTTGCCAGTTGTTATCAGTGGAGACCGCTACTTATGGAAATCAAGTTTTGAAGATCTACTTGGAGAGAGAAGAGCTTAGATAGTGTGTGTAAGGTTCCGGTGCAGACGGTTCTTACGGTACGGACGTGGGGACATGCACTTTAGGGTGTTAAATGTGCACTTTAACGTCTTAAATGTGCACTTTTACAAAAAAAAATTAAGAAAACAAAAATTTTTGATTTTTTTCCCAAGTATTTTTTTTTTTTTTTTTTTGCAAAAGTGCACATTTAAAACGTTAAAGTGCACATTTAAGACCCTAAAATGCATGTCCCCACGTCCGCACCGTAAGAACCGTCCGCACCTGATCTCATTTCTAGTGTGTCTTAGGAAAGTTTACTTATGGAAACCTTGTGTTTGTAAGCCAAATTGTTTAGAAGGAAAACAAATCTCAAAATGTTACCATGTATAGGATTCGATAGATATCTGAATTGTTTGGTAACAAGGTCTTGGCTGCCACTATAGTTGAAGATATTTTAGAATAAGGTATCTCGATCATCACTAAGAAAGCATACTGAAGAGCTATTGCGATTGAGATCAAGGTTCAAGGCAAGGTACAAACTTGTGTTGTGAGTACTTGCTTAGAGTCTTTTGTTGTGTTCTTGTTATTACTAGTTGATTGCACTCAAAGTCTAGAAACCTAGGACTATGTGTGATTAGATGGAGATAAGACTTGTGAGATTATACAACTTGATTAATAATACAAGTACATGTGTTTGAAATCCTCCTGGGGTAACACCTAGAGGTAGATGTTTTCTTTTTTCAACTAGTTGACTGATAGAGTTTCCTCTCTAAGGAACTGTCTTATTGTTACTACTGAATCTCTGTTATTTTCGCTGCCCAGGGAACTGTCTTCACCGTTCCGTGTCTAACACACTACGATTCAACAATTGGTATAAAAGCAGGTTCACTCTAGATTGTGTGCTCTTTTCAGATTCACACGTAACGATGTCTTCAACTCATGAAGTTGGTATTGGGAACAACAAACCACCGTTCCTACCCATCGGTGATAAGTTTCAACACTGGAAGGATTTCTTCACTGAATGGATGAAGAGTAACGACTACCAATGCTGGAGAGTTATTGAGGTTGGTGATGAGAAAGTCGCTGAAGCAGTGATCAAAGTGTAATATCCCTTAATTTTTAATAAGGATATTTGGGTAATTTTCCCAACCTTCGTTTAAATTAATTATTTCGCTTTCAGTGGAGTTTGGATTTTCCGTAACATCCATGATCTCCGAAATAATTCCTTGAGTGGTATAAAATACATTCAATGTATTTTCGGGACTTAGAATATTTGTTTGGATACAAACATATAATTTTCGGGGTTTAAAACCCATACCAAATTTTCCACTTTGTACAAATATCTCATCCCAGCTTGCGTGTTGTCGGAGTGTTGTCCGGGCACACCATTCAAGAATGGCACACCTCCCTAGACATCTTCCCCGTGTGCAAATCTCGACTGATTGCTTGATGTGTGGCCAGGGAAAGTTACACGCCTCTCTCGATTGTGTGGTCGGGGAGCTACTTACGCCTTTCATCTCTTCACGTGGCGCCGTTCCACTGGAATCATGTGGCGTCGTTCCACTGGAATCATGTGGCGTCGTTCCACTGGAGTACGTAGCTTCATTTCTGGCCACTGTAAGGGCTTCTCCTTGGACTTTAAAAAGGAGGACGGGATGGAGGTTTTGGGAGCACCCATCCCCTTCCCGGTGTCGTCTGCCATTGTTGGAGCCATTGTTCGCTGTTGTTGTTTCAGTGTTGTGGGAGGTTGTACATGATATAGTGGTAGGCCCCCACTTAAATTGTTGCGTAATGTGTTGTTGTTGAAGATTGAAGGAAGATAGAAAGAGGTGGGGGCCCCCTTAGCTTAATTAGCTTCTTGTTGGGCCGAGAAGCCCAATTCAATTCCAGTCCAAATTTAACCCGAAATTATTCGAGCGGTATCTCTTTCCAATCTGGATTCGCTTTATGCGGTGAGGTTGGTCGTGAACCGAAACATCTAGTCAGTTTTTAAACGCTTGTATGTGAAATTATAATGTTCAAGACATTTGTCATGCTTCCCGATAAGACTCAATTCATTGGAGTCTTCTTTTGGGTTGATTGCTATAAGACTCGGTCTTTCAGAATCTTCTCTTGATCATGCTGCTTGATATATTCCAGTAGGAGTATGGTGGTTGACTATCGTCATCGGTTTTAATTCGAGAAACGATGAGTCTAACCTAATACGACTACTCGAACCATCTGCTTTGTACCCTTGCATAGTCTTTCATTAGACTAACCAACCGTAATTGTTCTCTGCATGGTTGGCTGGTGTCATCCGTTTGATTCGGCACATCAGATGAGTCGAGGATCCATGAGGGCTAGATCGACTATGAACATGAACGGTATTTGAAAATGTTTTAATCATGCTACGATCTTTGGGCGTTGACTACTGAGGTCAATACTCTTGTAAATTATTTTAAGTCTTCCGTTGTATTGTAATAACTCTGTATTTTGTCGCATTTGGAATTGTGTTGAAATTCTGCGACTATGTTTTAAATGAAAATTATGGTAATTTTGTATCATAATTGTTCTTTATGAATTGTGTTTCAATGGTAAAGCCTGAGGTGGCTTTGGTGTGGAAACCGAGGTTACTGGCGGTAATACCTTTCCAAATGGGTAAAGATTTGGGGGTGTTATACAAAGGAACAACACCTTGGAGTCAAGATGATTTCAGACTCATGGAGAAAAACTCTAAGGCTTGCATGTTCATCAACAACACCCTTAGTGCTGAAGATGCTTCAAAGCTACAATCTTGTGCAACCGCCAAAGACATTTGAGCTGCCTTGGAACATATGTACATGGAAAGTTTCGATCTTAGAGAGATCGATCGCTTTTAAGCTAAAAAAGATTTATATAACTTCTCTATGGTTGATGGTGGGTCTATTTCCTCCTACCAATCTAGGTTTGAGGAAATTATGGCTAGATTTGTTTCTCATGATGTCGATGATAAGGAAATTCTTTCTAAAAAGAAAGTTATCATCATCATTGGTGGACTTCCTCCAAGGCACAAGATGACCAAAACTATTCTCAAGGAAAATCCCAAAACTCTGGAACTCACTCTTCATAAAGTGTTTGGAAAAATCAAAAAATATGATGAAGAAGACAATTATGTTAAACCTAAAGGCATCGCCTTGATGGTTGAAAAAGCTGTCAAGATGATAGAAGACAACAAAGATGAAAACTTGCATGATATAAATCCGGAAACTGCCATTCTCACCAAGGCCATGCGATCTCTCTATCGCAAAGGTAGATAATTCAGAAATGATGGGAACAATGGTGAGAAACGAGATCTCAAAGACGTTACATGCTATAACTGCAAGGACAAGGGTCATTATGCTAACAAGTGCCCCAAAGGAAACAACTCAGACAACACCAACGGTGACAATACTGGGAACAACAAGAAGAAAGCTTTTGTTGCTGTCTGGGGTGATGAGTGTGCCAACTCTGATGATGACGAGCCAAAGGCATGGGGGAACAACAGAATGTCTGCAATGACTTTGAAGTCATCAAGTGAAGAACAAGAGGTAGATTGATGCGACCCAACCCTGACTCAAGCCGGGCTCCGACGAGCCCGAGGCGACCAAGACCATGGCGTCCTCCTTGGTTCAAGACTTAGTCGTATTTATTTCCAGTTTTAGTATGTTTCATGTTTAAGCATTTCCATTTCAATCATTTCTATTTCGGGCGCGTGCCCACTATTGCATAGTGGGCTAGCCCATTAGCTTGTTACTCGGCCCAAGCCCATTAGGGTTCTTGGTCGAGCCATGTGCCTTTAAATAGGCCTCCATTGTAATCGTTTCAATCACGTTCAATTTTACCCAAGTAAAGTACGAGTAGAGTTTTCCTCCTTCTCGGGTTCGAGCGTCAAACACTTCTATCTTCGCATTCCCCTTCTTCCGTAGTTCGTCGCTTCGAGCGTCTCGCCCTCGCCCCAACGCGAGCACTAGAGACCCGCGAACCATCTCCTAGGTGGTTCGTATTTATCCAGGTTACCCAACAGAGAAGGATCCACGATCGCTCCTGCCTAGATCGGGCACCCTTGCGCTCCGAGCCACCTTAGAATGCATCAATTGGTATCAGAGCCCAGACGGTTTGCAGCGAGCCTTTCTTCTCTGGCAACACTAGCTCGTAGCCTCACCCACTCGCGCACTGCAGATCTAGTCCACCACGCTCACAGATTTTGCGCCCAGTACAACACCCGCTGCATCGGCCACGACCGCACCCACGAGCGACTCAGCGGGTTCCATTCGCCCTCACTCATGCGCGCGCCCGGAGACTAGCCCAGCACCCGCTGCTGCGACCTCACTGGACCCACGACCGCACCCGCTTCAGCGCGTTCCAGCGTCCCTACCGCGCCCGCGATCACACCCGCTCCAGTGGCCTCACCGCACCCACCGACGTGCCCACCTGCTCCGGCGCCACCGTACCCACATCCGAGCCTAGTTCCTCTGCCGCGGCCTCGCCCACATCCGAACCCACATATCCGCTGCCCTTGCCTTCATTTTCCAAATCCCCCAATATCCAGACTTTCCATAACCAAAGCCAATCAAATCCCACCAGATCCGCCTTTCCTTATCCAAGAAAATCAAATCCCCCAAAATCTGATTTCCATATCTTTCAAGATCTTGAATTTGAATTTCAAATTTCAAATTCAAAATCTATTCCCTCATTGCCTTAACCAACCCACACCTGGACTCGCTCTTTTGGGCCTAGTTGTACCTAAACCTGGACCCGTGTTTAAGCCCAGCCGCACCCACACATGAACCCGCACCTGAGCCAGCCACAACCAAACCTATACCCATGCCCGAGCCCTAGTCAAACCCGCTCCATGGCCTAATTCTTCTGTAACACCCCCAAATTTAACCCCATTTGAAAGCGTTACTGCCGATGACCCCGGACGTAAACCCCGAAGTCACCCCAGGCTTTTCCGACGTCATAACTGACTTAAAACACAGTTACAATACTAAAATCATAATTTTTATTAAACCACATGGTCGCGAAATTACACGATTCCAAAAACGACCCAATAATCAGAAATACAACAGCGAAAGTCTTTAACAAAATACAAAATAGCACAGCGGAAATCTTTTAAATACAAAGCGACAAAACAACTTGTCGAAAACAAAACACCATCCATCCTCATAGTCGCTCTAGCCTTCTTAGATCTGCAACATACCTGATGTGCCGAATCGGACGGATGACACCAGCCAACCATGCAAGGAAATAACGGTTGGTCAGTCTAATGAAAGACTACGCAAGGGTACAAAGCAGAGTGGTTCGAAGCAGTCGTATTAGGTTAGACTTATCGTCCCTCGAATAATAACTGAGTACGCTAGTCAACCACCATACTCCTACTAGAATAACAAAAGGTATGCACAAGAGAAGATTCTGGAGATCGAGTCTCACAGCAATCAATCCCAAAAGAAGACTCCAAATGAAATGAGCCTTATAGGAAGCATGACAAATGTTGGGGAACATTAATTAATAATATACACACAAGCGTTTAAAAGCTGACTTTAGATGTTTCGGCTCACGACCAACCTCACCGCCCCAGGGCGAATCCAGATTGGAAAGAAAACTTTACTCTGATCAAAGTCAAGACGAGTTTTCCTGGATGCACTATTACCTAGCTGCACTACTCACCGAAGGTATATTAATTATGTGCACTAAAGGCACTTATCTGATTTAATTCCAAAACCAAACCACATCACGTTATAAGCTTTTATCATGATCAACTCGTCCCGAGATGAGAGATCTCTTGGGAGCATCTCCCGAGATTTGCTCCCGAGATATGTGTGACACTAGCTAAGTGCACCACCTCTATACCCGAGTATAGAGGCTAGTCATGACTCACCAATGGTATTAGGGTCTCAATGCTCTTTTCTCCATTTAATTATCAAGAAACGACTGGACCTCTTGGGCCCCAGTAAACGTTCCTACGAATACTCGTGCTAACTAAACAGTTTAACACAGTCATATATCACATCAAAACAAAGCCATCAAGGCCAACATCATAGATCTAACAATCTATATATATATATATATCAAAATAGCGTTGCCACTAACAGTATATGCAACCTAATATAATCTTTCATATGAAATTCACCTTTAAAATCCACAACAAAACCAATATGAACATAATAGCGCTGTATCTAGCAATATACAACCTATTATAACAGCACTTCTTTTTATCAAATTATTTATCAAAACTGTTCCCAACTTAAGCAGATGAATCATCCCAAATTAATTAACAACAAACAATTGATAATTAATGAAAGTATGGAATGATGAGCAAGAGCGAACCACCACTTGCCTTAGAATAGACGAATACTAAGACAACTTCTCAAGAACGAGTCCTGAATCATGAATCTGGAACGAAACCTGGATAAAATCCCATTGGAACGATCCAAAACGAGACCCTAAGTTAGATTCCATACACTTATATATATGAATCTAAAAGAATAGGAAAAGAAATCAAAGGAATCGAGCCAAGCCCAAAGCCAAACCACAAGACACACAACTCGGACGCCCTCACCGCGATCGCGGCAAGTCGCGGCCAGTCGCGGTTCATCAACAGTGGCAAAGCTTCGACAACTTCCATGGCGGGGAGGGGAAATTACCCGATTCGTGGAGGCCTTGTTTTGCATCCAAATCGATCACAAAACACCTGTAAGCCTTCCCTAACACTTGGGCAAGCTTCACCAATCCTTGGGATCACTCGAATCGAGCTCGAAAGGCACGAAAATGGCGAATTTCAGTGGGTAAAAACCAGAGAAAAGAGAGAGCTCAAGGAGGAAGACGAAGGCAACTCTCGGATTGGTTCGACCCCCCTTTTATACTGAAAATTTGAGCCACACCAAGGGAAACACGCAGGGGACAAGGGGACACAAGCCAAGCCAGCTAGAGAGCCACTTGCCTGCCCAGAAAATCAAAGGAACAGAGCTACAGTAACCGCCTTCGAGGAAGACGACACTGCTCAGCAAAAGGTGTTACCGCGAGCGCGGCCGGTCGCGGTGAATCGCGGTTGATCGCGGTCAATCGCGGTGAGTCGCGGTTTTAAGGCCGATTCCATACCGCGAGCGCGGCAGATCGCGGTGAATCGTTAATCCTTATCCGGACTCGGCTTGGTTTAAATTTCTTAACTCCGGGTTAAATATATTCGTACATAAACGTCAAATTAACCCCAAATACACTTCAACTGTGTTTTATAATACTCGGAAATATTTACAGAGTTCAAACCTCTTACAGAAAGTCCAAAACTCTTCAGAAATTAATTCGTCTAGTAATTCAGGAGTTAGAAAAATTCCAAAATATTCTTATAAATTGAGGGGTGTTACATCTTCGAACCCGACGAGTGGGACATCGACGACCCTTGGTTCGATAGCGTGAGCCCATACGACGCGGACCCAGATTGGATTCCTCCGCCTCGCCTACAGGGACCCTGCCACCGTGTCTACGCTCCTATCCGTCTCAGCCGCGACGCTGCACCCGCTACAACGCCCGCTCCTACGACCCGGACTGGATCCCGCTGCCTCGGCGTCGCGCCCATGTCCGCACCCATGACAGCAGCCAAGACCGGACCCGGTACCGCGCCCACAACATCGACACGCGCCAAGATTCCCCCGTCTTTTAGCTCTCGGTTGAGCAACGAGAGATCCGGTCCCTAAGACGACAGGTGGCTCGACTCTTAGCCAAGTCGGTCGCATCACCAGGTCCAAGCGAGCCCACTATTGTGCCCGCTCCAGTGCCCGCTCCTGCAAGTCCGGGTCCCGCGTGCCCAGCAGCTATAATACCCCTCATTTTTAGTAAGGATATTTGGGTAATTTTCCCAACTCTCGTTCGGTAATTGTGTCATTTTCGGAGAAGTTCAGAATTTCTGTAACGCGTATAATCTCTGTAATAATTTCCTGAGCATTATAATATACATTTGATGTATTTTCGAGGCTTAAAATATTTGTTTGGATACAAATATTAATTATTGCAAGGTTTATCACGTGTGCAAATCGTTTCCCGGGCAAAAGGACGCGAATAGGCCTTTTCCGCGACCGCGGAGGAATTCTGCGACCGTGGAAAATGATGCGTCGTCAAACTCGCGAGCAGGCGCTTTTCCACGACCGTGGAAAACGCTTTGAGCTTCGTCTTCAATGGCTCGCCGGTTGGTTGGCCGTCGATTCGCCGGGGGATTCGGAGCGGTTCGTCTGGCCGGGAGTTGAGGGTCGTCGGGGTTATAAAAGGAGGGCTCAAATGGAGGATTGGAGCATCCGAAATCCAACCTCTCCCTCGCTCTCGTGTCGCCGGAGTTTTAGTGTCGTCGGAGCTCTTGTCAGTGGTTGTGGTGGTCGAGTGGTGGTGCTTTAGGGGCGTCGTGGTGCTAGGAGTGGAAGCCCTCTCGATCGGAGCCTTGTCGTGTCGTCGCCGGTGAGGAATTGTCTGATTAGGGTTGTCGGGTTCATGGCCGCGACCGCGGACATGAACAGCCACGACCGCGGACGATGTCCAGACGTCCGCGACCGTGGAATCCAAGCCGCGACCGCGGTTTGCCTTAGCAAACGCGATCGTGGCCTTGGACGATCCGGTCACGGATGGGACCCTCGTTCTTTCGTTTCCGTTCATTTTCCTTAGATTCGTATTATTGTTATCGAATCTAACCTATGGTTTCGTTGTGGATTCGTTGTCGTAGGAATATGTAATTCCATTTCTGTTCCCGTTTCCAGACCCAGGAACCCGTCGTCAATCGTTCGTTCGTCTCGATTAAGGCAAGTGACGGTTCACTCTTGCTTATCATTCCATGTTTCCATTAATTATCAATTGCTTTTAATTGTTAATTAAATTGGGATGAATGTTGTTTTCGTTTGGAAACAGTTTTGATAAACGTATTTGATTTTAAAATGTGAGATTATAATAGGTTGTATATACTGCTAGAAACAATTCTATTATATATGTTATTACCATGATGGTATTGATTGTGGACTATTGTGTGGTTTTAACTGTTTAGTTAGAACGAGTATTCGTAGGAACGTTATGTACCTTGCGAGGTCTAGTCGTTTCTTTATAACTGGTATTAGGAGGATTTTGCCCTAGTACTCTCTCTGGTCATGACTATACCCTTACTCAGGGTAGGTGCACAACAGCTGGTACCGACACTCAGGATTTATTCCCTTCGATATCTCTCGCGATGAGATGATATATCTTAAAAGCTTATAACATAAAATGTGTGTTTTGTCACTAAATAAGATAAGTGCGGGTAGGCACGTAATTAATGAACCTTCAGGCGAGAAGTACAACTTGGAAACTCGTCTGGACTTCGGTTAGAGTAAGTCCTCTTTCCAATCTGAATTCGCATTGTGCGGTGAGGTTGATCGTGGACCCAAATGATCAAGTCGTTTTAAACGCTTGTGTGAAACTGTAACGTTCCCAAACACTTGTCATACTTCCGATAAGACTCAATCTTTTGGAGTCTTCTCTTCATACGTTTCCCATAAGACTCGATCTTTTAGAGTCTTCTCTTGATCATTCTGTTTTGAATCATTCCTGTAGAAGTATCGAGGTTTACTATAGTCATCGGCTTTCATTCGAGAAGCGATGGGTCTAACCTAATACGACTACTTAGAATCTTTCTGTTTTATCCTTGCATAGTCTTTTATTAGACTAACCAACCGGTTATTTTCTCTTGTATGGTTGGCTGGTGTCATCCGTCTCATACGACACATCAGGTAAACTTCCGTTCCGTGAAGACTAGAATCCGACGATGAAGGGAGATGAAGTTTTTAAGAGTTTTATCAACTTATTATAAGAGGTACGCGCATTTGATCCTTCTCCATATAATTAGATAGTTGAATATAATACATACATGTTGATGATAATTGAATATATTGATTATAACAAAAGAAAACATACTCGACCGTTCATGTTCCAACTTCCAAGTGATGATGGAAACACAGAGGAAATAGGAAGCCGAGAATCCGCATGCAGTCGCCACGGCTGGCGTCAACGGTGTTTATCCCCTGAATGTCAGCAGCGGCAGCGGCATTCATTATAATGTCTTCCATCGCTACTCCAATTTTAGTACTTCTTGATCTGCTAACAAGCTAATTCAGCTTCAGAATTTCGCTTATAATTTTTTTAATTAAATTGAAGGATAATAATTGTGATCAAACTGACCTCTTGCGGTTGCGAGGCCTGAGGATGCCACAGATCGCCATTGGTAAATTAAGAGATTAATTATGATGAATTGATGTGGGTGAGAAATGAAAATTAGGAAGAAGGGAGAATATTGGGGTACGTGGGTAGTTGTATGATTGTGTATCTTAGTTGATAGGATGGATGGATTTCAAATATTGGTGAAATGCAAGAAAATTGCGTGACCTTGTTTATGAGTTAGGTTTGTGTGTAATTTTGACGTTTCTTTACTTTGTTTGTTTGCAGATTATGTCAAACTTCGATCCCCTAATTCATGATTTTATATACTTTTTCACAGCCACCACCACATTAAATTCATTTACATATATAGCCTAAATAATAAATATTGTTAACTTTTGCCAAAAGAATAAAACGATGAAAATAAACATCAAGGTTGTTATATACTATCTCCGTTAAGTTTTAATTGACGTTATAGGCTTAAGTCCTAATTAAATTTTATTGTCATTTTATAATTTTTCACCTATTTTTTTTAGATTTATCCTCATATTTAGTTAAATAAATAATAATTTAAAAGGATTTTTAATTTTTTATTCATTGCTTTCCCATTTTTTAGGAAAAATGTAACAATAAGAGATTTTTTTTTGATTTTTTTTTTATTTTTTTTGTGAGATTTTATTAACAGTAATAAAAAAGTAATTAATTACAAATCATAATGATATGAAAAAATAATTAATTTTTTATTTTATCTGAAATTTGTTAGAATGTCAATTAAAACTTAACGGAAGAGTATTCTGTTATTAAATGAGTCTTATTATTTACCTTATATCAAAATAAAAAATATGGCTTTACAGTGATATTGTTATCTTTTGCCAAAGAATAAATCCCATTGAATAAATTTTATTAGCTATCAACTAAGATTGTTGGAAATTTAGACAATAAGATTATCTTTTGAAGTGTGAACTGAAAAATTGCGCCGGCGGAAGAAATTCAAATATGGCGAAGATGATGATTGCTTAGATATTTGGGTTTATCTTAAATTTTAGTTTGAGTTTGCGTTTGGTTGTCATGAGCAAATGAAAATAGAAAGATAATGTTTAAGAAGAGGGAAATAATAGGATAGAGTAAAACATTCAATGTGTTTGTTTGTTAATAGTGAACGAATTGACCTGATTTATTTTTTTCGAACCCGACTTAATTAACCAATTGATAGATTTAGTGTTATACATGGGCGGAGCTAGGGGGGCTCAGGGAGGCTATAGCCCCCTCTAAAAAAAAAAAAACTCAAAACAAATATAAAATTTTAAGTTTTTTTTATCCTTATTGAATCTGAAAATATAATTTTAGTCAATTCTAATAAATTTAAGCCAATAAAATAAAATTATCTTAAATTTTCCCCATTTATCTCATCTGAAAATGCAATATCAGTCAATTTTAACAGATTTAAATCAAAAAGATTATTTAAGTTTTTTTTCCCTCATCTCATGTGAAAATTACCTTAAGTTTCATAAAAAAACTAAAATTGATTTTTACAAAATAGGATATAAATCACGTTGGATTTAAGTCACAAAAAATAAATTACACAGAATTTTAGCCCTCCGAGACAAAATCCTGACTCCGCCCCTGGTGCTATACGTAAGAAAAATCAGTATATGCTTTAAAATGAAACAGTGTAATATTGGCCGAGAGTTCGGACCAAAAGCAAAGTAGATTACACTGGTTAATAGTTAATCTAGATAAAATTTTCATTAATATGAAGTTTGAGAGCTTATATTTATGGAAAAAGATCACGTGAGGATAGGATATTAGGGTAGGAATGAGAATGCTTCTCAGCCGTTCGTTCTTTTCCATCACAATCTAATCGCAGTCGTTCGTGATTTTTTCTTTTTCCTTCTAATTTTCACTGTTCTCTGCCTTCCTTCTCTTCGCTCGCTCCAAAAAACCAGATTCTTTCTCTTCGCTCGCTCCAAAAAACCAGATTCCAGGTTGCTTGCTGTTTCGTTTTTACTTGTAATCCATCCTTCTTTGTGGTAATGCATCCTTCTTCGTGATAAAACTAATCCGTTCGCTCGTTTCATCGCCCGATCGTTTCCGTCTTGCCGCCGGTGTGCCTTATCTTTTTCTTGCTGTTTTCGTTTTAGTCTCGTCGTTCTTAGTCGATATGGTTACTCCTTCTACTGATTCAGGTACAGATCTATAATTTGTTGTTGATTTATTTGTTTTTTAGGTATTTAGGCATTTATGTATGTGTGTTTCAGCAGAATTTCTCTGTTTATTGGGATTTAGGTATGTGCTTGGTTGAATTTGTCAGTTTTGAATTTTAGGTATTGCAAATAAGATCTGTGTATTGCATTTTTAGGTATGTGCTTGGTGCATGCACCTTTATCCTTGTTGATTGTGTGAATATTGCATAGAAATAAATACTTCATGCACCTTACTTTATTTGTTTATGCACCTATATTCATTGGGTCATGCACTTTCTTTGAGTCAACAGTCCCCCTTATAAGCTCATGCACTTATTCCATTGGTTTATGCAGCTCATGCACTTTGTTTCCATAAGTCATGCACCTTTATTCACTCTTTCATGCACCTTTATGTATAAGGCCATGCACTTATTAGCTCATACTCTATTATTAATTTCACTCTTTCTTTCGTCAGGAGATGAGCATAAAATGAAGCATAATGTTATATCTGTTTCCCCAAGCATTATCGCTGAATATATTATTCCGGAGTGCAATGATTCATTGAAGCCTTATCTTGGGCAGCTTTTCCCGACTCTTAACGATGCTATTGCCTTTTACGAAGCTTATGCAGCGGCATGTGGTTTTACTGTTCGTGTTTGTTCTACCAAGAAAAACAAGGATGTACCGCCGACTGTTATTTGGAAGCACCTTTGTTGTAACAGAGAAGGATACAAAGTTGTCTCTCCATATTCCGAGTTCAACCAGGCTGTCCCGACAGATGGAGATGTTGTGAAAAGGAGGAGAATATCTAATAGATGTGGTTGTGAAGCTAAGTATTGGCTCAAGTACGAAGGTAATGATGGTTACCGTGTTACAAAATTGGAGTATGGTCATACACATGCTATGTTGGAGCTGTCTCATATGGTTTTCTCAAAAGGGAACAGGCAAGTGACTCCATTTCATCAAGAAATTATGATGAACTGTATTAAATCCAACATTGGTGTCACTAAGAGTTACAAAGTGTACAAGAATCTAGTGGGTTCATATTCTAACGTAGGCGCCACTGTTGTTGACTTCAAGAACTTTATGAGGGGTTTGAACTCATACATGGAAGGCAGTGATGCTCAAATGGTCATCAATGACTTTTTGAAGAAGAAAGAATGCTGCAATGCATATTATTTTGATTATGATGTAAACAAGGAGGGCCAGCTATGCCGTTTGTTTTGGTGTGATCCTATTAATCGGAAGAGTTTCTCTTATTTCGGTGATGTAGTGTCGGCTGATGCTACATACCAGTTGATTAGGTAATTTTATTTTCATTCATTTTACTTATGTAATCTGATTTATGTATGATCAAATGATTTCCCCATGTGCCCTGAGTAACTCATGCACCTGCAATGAGTAACTCATGCACCTATGCTCATCAGCTCATGCATTTATAATGGGTAACTCATGCACCTACGCTCATCAGCTCATGCACCTATACCTGGTGCTTCATGCACCTTTACTGAATCATTCATGCACTAACATGCTCAAACTCTTGCACCCCATATTGCAGATATAATATGGTGTTCATACCATTTACTGGAGTGGACAATCATAAGAGGTCTATTACATTTGCTGCTGCTTTGCTTTTGCATGAAGACATTGACTCTTATGTGTGGTTATTTGAGAATTTCAAGAAGGCGATGGGCCATGAACCTCATGTCATTATAACTGATCAAGCTGCATCTGTCAAGGCTGCTGTTGAACGAGTGTTTACTCATTCTGTCCACCGTTTGTGCATGTGGCATATAATGATGAAGGTTGCTAACAAGGTTAAGTTCCCTCCAAATACAAATCCTTCTATCATTGATTCGTTTCAAAAGAAGTTCAAGAAGATTGTTTGGAGTGACGAACTCACTCCAATTGAGTTTGAAAATGAGTGGTTCTCGGTTCTTGAAGAATTTGGTTTCCAAGGGCATGAGTGGCTAGGAGTAATGTTTGAGCTACGGCGTTATTGGATCCCTGCATTTTTTCATGATGTGAGAATGTCATCCTTATTGAGGACGACATCAAGGTCCGAGAGTCAAAACAGTTTTTTTGGAAATTTCATAGGGTCTCAATCAAGCCTAGTGGTGTTCATGATGCAGTATAGCAGTGCAATTGAATCGCAGCGGCATAATCAGAAAAAGTCTGATATGGATTCCGCTACCTGCACTCCACGGATGAAGACACCTTACCAGTTTGAAAAGAACCTAGCAGCTATTTACACTATCAATGCATTTTATGATGTCCAGGAGGCGTTTGTTAGTGGCACGTATCATTGCAGCCTTGATGAACTGAAAAAAGATGCCGATATCCATCACTTTAGGGTTGAAGACGAATTTGGCAGAATCTGTGCTGTTCAGAAAGTTGTTGTAAGCAATGAGTATCACTGTTCTTGCAATAATTTCCTCACTATGGGCTTTCCCTGCCGACATATTTTCTTTGCTTTGAAGAATACTCATGCAACTGTCTTACCTCCTACCCTCATCAACACTCGTTGGACAAAGCAAGCGATTCTACAACCAATTTTTGAAGTGGATGGTGCAGTGTATGATGCGAGTGTTCAAATCGATGAAAAGAAGACGTTGCTGGCTGAAGTGATGACAGAAATGTACGCTTGTGTCGACATTGTTGGTGACGATATGGACAAATTGAAAGAGTTTTTAGTTATTTTAAAGGAACAAAAGGCTGCACTCACAACGTCACAAGTAGTTGATCCTTCTGCCTCAACATCAGCTAGCAACTATAAGTTTGAGAAATTTGTAGGCCCGTTACCGGATCAAGTGAATGTCCATCCTCCGGAAATGGCAAAGAACAAGTTCAGGAAGATGCGCATTAGAAGCGGTCAAGAGGTTGGAATCGAAAATTCCAAAAAGAAGACAAGATTATGTACTCTTTGTAAAAGGTCGGGACACAACATCACGACTTGTGCTCAATATGTTAATTAGGTGTTTCAAATTTTATATGTATTCAGATAGTAGGAAATGCACTTATGCATAATTACTCATGCACCAAAATACAGTGACTCATGCACTGTTATTTCTCTTTTCTGTTAATTAGGTATTCAAATATTAAGAAATGCACTTATGTATACTCACTCATGCACCAAAATACAGTGACTCATGCACTTTTATTTCTCTTTTCTGTAAATTAGGTATTCAGATATTGTCGTCAATATTAAGAAACACTTATGTATACTCACTCATGCACCAAAATGCAGTGACTCATGCACTTTTACATATCAACTAGTGCACCAACAAACAATGACTCTTGAACTGTCGGAGATAATAACTCGTGCATTTTTAAATATTAACTCATGCACTTTGTTGCAACGCTTGAATGAGCATTGAACTTTCAATGAGAAACATTCATAAACTGTTCAAATGCCTACTGTCCGATGGATTACCTGATACTTACAAATACACCTACTGTTTCTTGAAAACATCTGCTATATTACCTAAATTCGTAGAACCATTACCTAAACTGTTCACTAGATTAGCCAACATTACATTCAAACATTCTTTTTCGCACGCCCACGACCACGCACAGCTGCTACATTTCCAGCTTTCTTCTCTTGAATAATTTCTTCAACTCTGGCCTTCCTTTCATTAAACTCGCTGGTTAGGAGGGCGTAGCAATACTTGATCCTAAGCTTTGCCAAATGGCGTTTGTCTCTCGTATTCAGTTTAGGATTCCAGCTTGAGAGTCCATTGCCCATATATGTCTCCATATGTCTTAGTAGAAAGACCCCACAGTCAACTTTGTTTTTAGCATCCCTCCATTTCATTTACAGCCTTTCACATGGGACATTTGCAATGTCTTCAATTGCTTTAGCTTTGGCTTCCATATCATTATTCATTAAGAAACTGACCATCAAATGTCTCTGCACAAATAAAACGGTTAAATTCTATTAACATTTCTGTATATCAAAAGCTATAATTGTTATAAAATCATTATACTGAATGTTTACTCACCAGAATAGATGGTACTTTTCCATACTTGTTATCGTCCCCACTTGATGAATTGTCTATGATATGGAAACTTGGGTTCTTGACATTTATTGCCATCAAATAGTAATGCCCGTGGCTAATAACTGGGAAAAAGAACTGTACAAATAAAAGAAAAACAGATTGTAAGTTATCTAATATCAATATTGACTTACTCATGCACATTAATGCAGTTATCATGCACATATATCCACCCCCTCATGCACTCACAACTATTCCTTCAAATTAACTCACTGATTCACCCAGAAAGAATAGTTCATGCACTGTACAAACAATATTTCATGCACCTGCAAGCATTGGTTCATGCACTTTTGAGCACTGCCTCATGCACCAATATACAAAACACTGTCTCATGCACCAACATACAATCACACAATCACTCATGAACATTGACCTACTAACTCATGCACCAATAATAAAAAGTCTCATGCACCACCATACAAAACATTGTCTCATGGACCAACATAATATCACACAATCACTCATGAACTTTAACATACTAACTCATGCACCAATAATAAAAACCTCGTGCAGTGTGATGAACATACTAATGCACCAGTAAAAGCTGAGTTTAAGATAATTACCACATCAACATTTTTAATTGTGTAGTTTTTGTTCTTAAAACCCTTGACACCATTAAATGTTTCTAGCATTGTATCTGTGAATAGGCTAGATTTCTCATCCATGCTGTATGATGTGTCATCACAAGCAAAAGTCTGTGAACACAAAAAATGGAAATTGATAAATTAGAGCACAAATTAACATAATATTGTTGCAAAGCTGTGTCTTACCATAGTCAATGACGGTAGAAAGAATCTCAACGGTGACATACGACCCCTATATGTTTCATTTTTATTTAACATGACTGTAAATGCATCAATGCACAGACTGTCTACTAGAGCATTTACAGCCAATGAAATCAAGTCCTTTTTCTTGAGAGTGGTATCTACCATTTGGAAAACCTTTTCACTACAACAAAAAAAAATCAATTTGTAAACTAGGTACATGTTATTAAATGTTATAAACAAATTCATATGATTAAATATGTACTTACTCTTCCCCTCCTTCTTCAACAGTTATCCAATTGTAAATGATCTTCTCATCGGTTGTTGTTCTTTCACAAATATTTACCTCTCTCTCCTTAAATGGTGAAATTGTATTTTCAGAAGGAAAAATGTTCCTTTTCTCTGCTGGTGTAGCATCAGATATACCTTTTGGCTCAGAACTGCACACAAATTTCACCTGACAAACCCCACATTCACAAGTTTTTTAATTAGGAAATTGTTTGAAATGGATAACACTTAGTTAGACAATGTATAATTCAGAGATAAACATGTTGTTTTATATACCTTTTTTGGTTGCTTATCTACATTATCATCCTGCACTTTTTCCTTGGTGATGTTCTCCTACAACACATACACACAGAATTTAGTTATTCACAGATGCACCAAAAAGCATTCATTCATGCACTGACAGTTATTAACAAATATTCACTAACAAGCATTCATTGATGCACCAATAATTATTCATTCATGCACTAATAATCATTAACTCATACAATATCTTCAATGCTTGTACTCTTTTGTTCTTGAGTTACAATCCCTTCTTTGCCAGCAACTTCCTTATTGCTCTCTTGATGTCCTTGTCCGGCTTGATCCACCTCTTGTTGTTGTACACTCTCTTCCACCTCATTGTCCTTGTTCTTTTTGTCAGCAATTTGCTTGTCCTTCTTCTCCTTGTCCTCTTTGTCATCAACTTCTTTGTTAAGTTCCTCTACAACAACAGCCTCCAATTGTCCTTCTAATTCCACCTTCAAAAAATAGTATTTTTTTGTTAATTATATAACATATTTACTCATGCACTTAGTGGGTTCTAATATTGCCTCATGCACACAGATACATTCATGCATATAGGACCAAATTTACTTATGCACCAACGTTCTTTAGCTTATGCACTTATAAACACTTACTCATGCACCAATCAGCTTCCAGTCATGCACCTATATAAATAGGCTCATGCATCTAAACCACCCTCAACAGTAGTTTTAAAGTAGATTTTACCTGTATTGGTGACAGACCCAAGTCAAAACTAGGAATTTCTGGACCCATCTGCAATAATTAAGAAAAAGCATCAGTATCATACACTAAATGTTAATGTTATTCATGGAGAATCATGTACAAAATATTTTTGTAGAGTCACTTACCCTCCTATTTTCTGCCTGCTTATCTTTGTCCTTGTCCTTGTCCTTACCCTCATTACCCTTATCAACAATATCCTCCACATCCACTCCTCTACAAACGTCATTCTCAACGTCTTCCCCAGCTACAGCCTTGTCAGAAATGACAACTTCTTCATCAATATCCATGTTGTCAACTTCCTCATATTGCACACCATTATCATCATGCTCTTTTGTGATTGTATGGATGAGATCTGAAAACCCGGGAATAAACATGTTCCCGCTGTGTTCTTTTTGTTCAGTAAGTGTTTTCTCAACCTCCTCCATACATTTCACAGCTATATCCCAGAACTCAGTGTCTTGTGTTGGTTGCTCCTCAGACACCTCATCATGAATCGTTGAGGTAAGCTTGACATTGATAATTTTTTCGGCCTGGTTGTTGACAGTCTGCAAGACACTATTTTTCTTCAGTTGTGCCGGGATTTGCTTTTTTTTCATCAAAACAGCTCGAACACTACGAGCCATGTCTTCAATCTCTTTTAGGTATTCCTCCATAAAAGATTTCACCTGCTCATCCGTTTGAACGACATTTGCTTGTTCAGTTGGAACATCAAGCTCTGCCTCTTCTGGCTCATTAACCTCCCTGGTCGCGCTTGCCTCTGCAGGTTCTTTGAAGGTTGGTCTACTGAGGAGAAATCCATTCCCGAACCCACCATGCAGTATTTCCTCATCCTCCCTATCTTTTAACATTTTGGTGGTCCAGTTCTTGATAATGGGGAATTTTCTGTGGACATTTAGACCTTTCCACTTCAACCTATCCACATAAATCAACTGGAAAACATAATTCAAAAAGAAATTAGTCATAGAATTCTTGTATAGCCGACACATATATTACTAGATAATGATTGACTCATGCACTCAGCGGCCCTTACCAATGCACTCATATTCTCTGACTCATGCACACATATATATTCATGCATCTAGAAACAAATTTACTTATGCACTCATTAAATTATGCACCTATAAACACTTACTCATACACCAATACATTTTCTGTCATGCACCTGTACAAGTAGGCTCATGCATCTACACAATGCTAACTCTAGCACCTACATACACAGAGCAAGGCACATAGACATGTAGTTACTCATGCACCATCACAAACTAAATCATGCTCCTAGATGCACACAGATATATTATATGATGCACACAGTCATATAACATTATGCACCTATAAATATTGGCTCAGGCACCTACACATAATTACTCATGCACTATATACTCTTAATCCTTGCACCTACACACATAATTACTCATGCACTATGACACAACAAGTGATGCACCAACACTATTTTCAGTCATGCATATACACACATTAACTCATGCAGTTATGAAAACACCAAAATGGGAATGTTTACCTGCAGTAGAAGCAAGCTGCCATTAAAAGTCTTTTGTTTCTTATTTGCCCATGCAACAGAGCAATTGATGAGGGCCTTGTAGAGGAATGAGCTCCAGTTAAAGTTCCTTATTTGATCTACATTCTCCAGCAATTGAAGAATCTTCAGATTTATTTTCCCACTCGAATAAGACTCAACAATCGTGTTGACAAACAACAGAATGAAATATCTTTTGAACCAAATCCCTCCATCATATGTTTTCATCTTCTTCAAGATGTCGGTTGCAGTCAAATTTCTGATTTCCTTTCCCTCAAAATCAGCCTTCAACTGCTGCAGAACCTCCTCATTGGTGAGTGCCTTAGGCAAATCAATCTCAACCTGTCCCTTGGGAATGCCAAGATAATCATAGGCATCAGTATCTGTGACGGGTATCTTCCTCCCATCGCTGAGTTTTATTGTAGAGTTTAGAGGGTGAAACCTACTGCAGACATAATGCCCTAGCCTCATAGGCATGTCCTTTATGTCCCAGTGTACAATACTCTCAAAGCCCATTTCCATCAGAGCATTTCTCTGATTGGCTGTGAAATCAGTCTGGGAAAGCACGTAGGATGAAATGACAGAGGGGGATGTTCTACAAACTAGCATGGGGTAGTCCTTCCTCAGTTCTTTAATACCCGTTTTGTTGCCCAACTTTGGGATCTTGGACTCTACAACAAACACACTGTCCACACTCTCTTTATCCCCTCTCACCTTTTTCTGTGTTTTTTTTGTATTGTTCTGCTCACCCTCCTCCAATCTGGCCTTGCCCTTTGTGTCTGCAGCAACCTTTTTACGAGCATACTCCCTCTCTTCTGCTGCTTTGCTTTCCATCTTCAGCAGTATCTCAGCAATGGGTATATCGTCATTATCGCTCTGATCTTGGTCCAAGACCCTTGGCCTCTTTGAATAGTGAGGGCGCTTTGCCATGCTCTTTTTTCTCTTCCCTGCATTCAAAACTCAAAATGCATTAGATATTGACTAACAAATCCATGGCGATGAAAATTTTAAGAGATATAACGAGCAATAGCTTACCAAACATAGGAGTGGGAGGGGGTGCATCTCCATGAACTGTGGCTGGGTGCACAATTGGTTGGTCTTCAATGTCTGTTAATTCACAGTGCACAAGAATATGTTCATGCACACATTTTTAAACACACAAGCACAACCAGTTATTCATGCACCTTTTGCAAACATACTTATGCATGAGTGCTTTTTCATTGGTGCATAAGTATGTTTGAAATGTTGCAGATACAAGTGCTTGTGCTTGTGACTATATTGTTAAAGTGCATGAGTGGTTGTTCATTGGTGCACAAACATACTGATGCACCAAGAAGTAATTTACTCATGCTATATCAGATAGTGAGTCATGAACTAACATACCAACTCATGCACCAACAAGAAATTACAAAGAAATAACTCATGCACCAATAAGAAATAACTCATGCAGTTTAGTTATTTTTTACTCATGCATTTGTATTTCTAGTTGACTCATGCATTTATATTTCTATTTGACTTACCAGTGTCTATATATTTTTGTGATCTTGTTACTCTTTTTGTTATTGATGGTGATGGCAAAGTTGTGTTTGTAGTAACTGGATCTAGTTGTTTTGTTTTAGCTTGAGACCTGGATTTGTTTTGAGTTTCGCTTGGTGATTGTGTTTGAGTAATGATTAATGTACCATATCTTAACTCCTTGACTATGTCGGGTGGATTTTTGTCATCACAATGCTTTCCTTTTCCTACATATTATACACATATATATATATATATATATATATATATATATATATATATCATTCATAATAGACAGTACTATTCACAAAACCACATGTTAGGCTCATGCATCTACACACTCTTAACTCAAGCACTTGCATAGAAAGAGGAAAGCACATACACATATAGTTACTCATACACCATCACAAACTAAGTCATGCACCTAGAAACAAATTTACTCATGCATTCATATTCTATAACTCATGCACACAGATATATTCATGCATCTTCATTAGCTGATGCACATACAAATAACAAGTCATGCACCTATAAACACTGTCTCATGCACCTACACATAATTACTCATGCACTTTCCACATAACAAGGCATGCACCTATAAAACACTATCTCATGCACCTTCACATAATTACTCATGCACATATAAACACTGCATAGAAAGAGGAAGGCACATAGACATATAGTTACTTATACACCATCACAAACTAAGTCATGCATATAGAAACACTTACTCATGCACTCACATTGTCTGACTCATGCACACAGATATATTCATGCATCTTCATTAGCTGATGCACCTATAAACACTTACGTATGCACCAATTCGTTTTCAGTCATGCACCTATATAAATAGGCTCATGAAGTCTTGCATATACACACATAGGTACTCAAACACCATCACACACTAAGTCATGAGCCTAGAAACACTTACTCATGCACTAACACTCTTCAGTGATGCATCTACACACACATGTTAGAGCAAAAGCAGCGAGTAAGATATTTTTACTGATCTATTATGCACAGACTTACATTCAGTCTAATATATAGAAGATATTTCAAATCAGAGCATGTATCTAGTGAGAAATATCTACATCGACCTTTTGCGATTATGTATTTAGTGAGAAATATACTTTGTGTTCCACTTGCTATCTTTGACCTCATTTTGTTCTTCTTTTGTTGTTGAATCTTCGTATTTCTGAGTTCTAGTTTGTTGCGACGATTCTTCTTCTCTTCTGTTGATTCGGTGAAAATCGCCTTTTCTAGGGTTTATGTTTCGAATCGCTAGAAATCACTCGGGAAATGCTTGATTGTGCAGCGGATGGTCGACTTGTGAAAGTGAGAGAGAGAACCGAGAAGAGAGCGAGAGCAAGAGAGCAAGAGAGCGAAGAAGAACGAGAGAGAGAACGGTTTGATTTCAGGGAACGAAGAAGACAATCGAAAAGCGAGAGTGAACAGTGTTTTAGGAGCCCGCTAACTTTCAATCGAAAAGCGAGAGTGGTCCGGCCCACTTAGCTTCTTAGTTTCTGGCCCTTGGATGGACTCCATTCTACAGATGGAGTCCATCCTTATTCCTTCTCTAAGAGGCCTTTCTCACCGGAATTTCACCCTATATTTATGTGTCTTATTTATAAAAAGCAAAGTAGATTACACTGGTTAATAGTTAATTGACCTAATATGAAGTTTAAGAGTTTGAGGGTTGAGGGCTTGTTTGGATTTACACTTATAAATTATTTATAAGTGTAAATAGTTAATTGACCTAATATGAAGTTTAAGAGTTTGAGGGTTGAGGGCTTCTTTGGATTTACACTTATAAATTATTTATTTTTTGAAAAATAATATCTTTATATTTAAAAAAAAAGTGTACAAAAATAATCTATAAATATGATAAATGTCATATGAGAATATATATTAGGGTGAGAAATGAGAATAAATCATACTCTTTGGATTATAAATAAATCAGACTAGGATTAAACTTTCATTAAAAGGTCATGTGTATGGCACATTATATGACTTCATTTTTGAAAGTTTGACCGGTCAACATGACTGGTCAAACCAGTCACCGGCGGTCAACGCCGGAGCTCCGGTGTTGACCGCCAGTGTTGATCGGTCAAATATATTTTTATTTATTTATTTATTTTCGGCCAATTTTTTTTTTAGGCACAATTTTTGGCTTGCGACTGTATGTGCATTGATTTTTGCTTGTATGTGCATTGATTTTTACCATATTTGTGACTTTGTGTATATAAAACCTAATGCACTTCTCAGCATGTGCATATGTTTTAGCTTGTGTGTGCATAGATTTTGACATATATTTGCATCTAAATTCTACTTGTGTGTATTGTTTTCTTGGGTTGAAATATTGTGCATTAGTTTTGGCTTGTATGTGCACCTAAATTACATAAATTTTGCATAGGATTTTGATTATATGTGTGACTTTGTGTATGTAAAAACTCATGCACATACATGCAAAAACTTATGCATGCATTTCAGAGAATGTGCATATGTTTTGGCATGTGTGTGCATAAATTTTGACCTGTATGTGCATTTAAATTCTACTTGTGTGCGTTGTTTTATTGGGTTAAAATGTGCATGAGTTTTTGGCTTGTATGTGCATACACATTGAAGTGTATGTCTTTTTGCTTGTATGTGCATGTAAATTGAACTAGATGTGCATAGGGTTTGACTATATGTGTGACTTTTTGTAAGTAAAAACTTATGCACATACATGTAAAATCTTAAATACTTTACAGAATGTGTATATGTTTTGTCTTGTAAGTGCATGAATTTTAAATTGTATGTGCATCTAAATTTTACTTGTATGTATCGTTTTTTTGGCTTGATATGTGCATGAGTTTTTGACTTGTATGTGCATACCATCTGAAACACACGTCTTTTTGCTTGAATGTGCATATGTCAAAACTTATGTACATACAGTGTACAACTCATGCACATTTCCCATGCACATTTTCTCTAAAAAACAATGCATATTTTTTACAATCTTTAGATGCACATACATGTCAATATTGATGCACATACAAGCCAAATTTATGCACATACAAGCCAAAATGTATGCATATGCCATCTCAAGCAAAAAATTAGTTTTGGAAAAAAGTTAGGCTGCGAAAAATTCAATGGAAAAAATGGTCGGACAACACCTTATAAAATTTTAATGCACATATAAGTCAATTATGATGCACACACAAGTAACAAATGGTGCACATGCCAGCGCAAGCAAACAGTGGACCCGAGAAAAAATGGGTCGGAAAGAGAAAAAAAACTTAGGTCAGACAACGGCTTATAAAATTTTGATGCACATATAGGACAATATAGATGCACACACAAGTCAAAATATATGCACATGTCATCTTTAGTAAAAAAATTGACCCAAAAAAAAATAAAAATTGACCGGTTAACGCCGGAGCTCCGGTGTTGACCGACTAATAACCGATTTGACCGATTAATTATCCACTTAAGTGATTATATATCATGCACATGACCACTTAAATGATAGTCTAATTCTAACTTTTGAATTTTAAGACAATGAGTTATTCTCATTTCTCACCATAATGTTCATTCTCATCGAATACGTATCCTTATAAATAAACATTCAAACAGACCCTAAATTCATCCGAGTGATTAGAATTTTAAGGACAAAGGGATAGTTTAAAAAAAAAAGAAAAAAAGAACAAGGGGTATTTCCGTATTTAGCCCTTTTCCCAAAATCTCCCAAACTCTTTTATTGAGCGGCCTTGTATTGGCCTTTAGCTCGATTTCAGTCCGACCGTCTCCTCTCTCTAGCGATCGCAGAGTATTGGTGCAGGCGGCCGCCGTTCCGCACTCGAACCATCCGGCCAATCCCTGCTAATACCACTCACGGTAAGCTCTCTCTCCTGCTCAATTTTTTGTAATGGATTTGTAGCATGTTGAATATCTAGGTTTTAATCTAAGATTCGATTAGGGTTAGGATGGAAAGTCACTTTCGCTTTACCTACAGCAGATCAGTGTTGTGATGAAAATTTGTGGAAAGGATTAGCACATACTAATGTTCAATTTTACATCTTTGTAGTTGTAAAAGGAATTTTTGAGCCAGCGGCCGATTGATTTACTTGGTTGGAGCTTTCTCCCAACCTAAACCTGAACAAACTGCCAAGTGCCAACTGACCTAATCTTGTTTTTGTGGCAGTTATTTGAAACTTCTACCGGCTGTTTACACGAGGGACGGAACAGAATGATGAAAAGGAGAACAACTGTGAGATTTTTTCAATTTTGGATGATACTTTTTTTATTATGGCTATTGTCTATGTCAGACGAGCTATACTTGTAGATTCTCATTTACATTTTTTTATGTTTGGTGATTTGACAATCCTCCACAGGAAGTCGGCCAAAACTCTCTCCCTACAAGCCATTCACCAACGAAGGAAACTTCAAGCTCTTTTTCTCATACCACCGTGTCTACACTCGGGATCATCAGCAAATGCATCCAAGAACTCTTGAAAATGCAACATATGTTCGTAACTCTTCCCCAAAGTGAATCAGTAGAAGAGGTGCAAGGGAAGGTACTTAACATCAAGTATAGTGTTGTGTGTTGGCTTGAAGAGGTTTTCAAGGTAACCGAGGAAGGTGGACAAACCCCTCTCCCTACAAGCCGTTCACCACCTTCAGTAATGGTGGAAGGTTCATGCTCCTATTTCCCAACCACTAGTACCGCATGCAGCAGCATCTCAGATTGCATTAAAAAACTCCTTAAGATGCGAAGGGGAATTTTCCAAATGTCTATTTCTGATTCCCAAGGTGATACAATAGACATGGTGCAACATGAGATCCTTCGCCTTAAGTCAAGTGTTGTGAGTCGGCTTCAAATGGTTTTCAAGGAATCCGAGGAGGAGGCTATGGATGTGGACGATTATGAAAGTTCTGATGAATATGAGGATGATGTTGCCCCATTCTTTGTTCGAGACCCTGCGGAACTTAGAAAAAAACATCGGCAATTCTACAAGGTAACTAAATCTCCTTGCAAACTTGGATGCTTGATTTGACTCACAGTTGGGCAGGAGTCATAAGTGGTTTTCCGTTTTGAATATAGAATGTTTTCAACTCCAGTCTTCTTTAAAAAAAAAAGGAAGTCTTAATTTTGATATTTTGAGTTAGAAATTCTAACCAGGACTTGAATATAGAATGTCCAAGGGTTTCTTATATGGATTATACCGGGGGTGTTGATTCTGATTTTGATTAAGTATACATAAATATTTCAGGAGGTATTCAGGTGGTCAAGTGTAATGAATGACAAGGAAATCAATGAAAAGGAAAGATATCTTTGTGTATCAAATGGGTATGAGATCTGGTGCTTGGATCTCAGCAAGTCCTTAAGCTATCCTCCGGTCCTTCCAAAAATCACTACCCTGAGTCTGCTGGGAGACCAACTTCCCGCCTCAGTGGGTTTGTTCAAGTTGCAGTCAAATGCGTACTTGATTGGCGGGAAGAAGCTTCCAGCCTCGTTGGAGGGTCCTCTCAGTCGCAGTCAGAAATCTCGCTATGGTAAGATTCCCCAGGGTATGAAACTTTACTCATGCCTCTGTGAATCATTGGGTGTGCAGGGCTCATCCCGTGTCACCTATCGCTTGTCTCTGGCTGCTGACATGGAGGACGGTACTCTCGGTCTCTCTCACCCCAAGGCTGACACTGTTCCAGAACTGAACAAGCCCAAAGTATGGCCTATAGTTGAGAACATTGATGGAAAGCTACATGTGATGGACTCCCTTCCTGCACGGCTCGTAGGCGATCGTGATTGGACTTTTACCCATGAGGTGTACAACCCTGGGGACGGTGGCGGCTGGAAAGAAATCCCAACAATTGAGGAGGATTGGCACATAGATTCACACGTGGTGGTTGGGGACCGCATCTATGCCATAACTTGTAGTGCAGATGGGCTTTATACACTTTTTGTGTTCGACTCGAAGACGGCGAAATGGGAAGGGTGTTACCCACCGAGAGCCCTCCGTTCCAAGACGAAAAGTGTGTGGGATATAATCAAGCTCGGATTCGCGAGGTGCGCCGTAGAATCTCAACACCCACACGGGGGAGAACCGCTGTACGTGATCATTGCATTAGAGATGGACATTTCCAGTAGCGGTTTTAGTCTTCCTACGATCGCCATGGCCTACCTTGTGCGCTTGACAGGGGAGGTTGTTTGCTATCAGCACTTGCCTGATTTCTTCACTGGACCTCTGCGGCCATGTGGCGTGCTTGCAGCTACCATGATTCATGTTGATGCCCGGACAATGTGCTCCGTTCTAACAGGAACCCTGCGACAAGATGATAAAAACAGGGATTATCTTTTTGTGAATACTTTCTCTGTGGAGCTGCTGAATGCTGCTGTTGTTGGACGGGTGTTGGTGAAGAAGGCTAGTAGTGAGGTGGATGATGGGGTTCCTGTGGAGCTGGATTTCGTGCGCGTTGTTCCAAAGGACTGGTATATATTCAAAACAGATGGTAAGAGTGATTATGGTTATCACTTGGGGCGATTTCTGGGTTGGCGAGCTTGTTTCCTCACACCCCCGTAGTTCCAAACATTCCTTTTGACAGGTTTAGGAAAAAGAATATCCATAGGAAGTATAAATACCTTGAATATTTTCATGTTAGGTTATTTTGAAATGCAGCTTGAACTAATGAAATTAGGGTTAGTTTGGTTTTAACTTTTAAAAATAGTAACGGAAAGTAAATAAATCTAGTCCATTTTCTATATTATGATATATTAATCAAAATTTATTTTTATCTTGGTTTGAGGCTTTAAAACTTGTGTCAAGAGAAAGTTCAAAGGAATTTTACAACTTATTATTGTATTGGGGATATAAATACCCTTGTATTGGGGATATTACAAGTAAATTCGTTTCCTTTTTATTAAAGCATCGTTCATACGCTAATAAAATAATACTCAGTAGTTTTTTTTCTGCCAACTCCTAAGACACTTCAATATCCATAATCAAGAGCCACATACGGCTTTTAAACGTAAGAACCAACTAAATTAGAAAAACCCAAATCCAAACTTCAATTATTCTCTAATAATAATCATTCCCATTGATAATTAACACAAACCCAAATTCTCTTAAGCATTAACATGACGGCAATGCTTCCTAACCTCACCACTGAACCCCAACAGAGGGCTCATGCTACCCATCTTCACCATGGACCGAGCGAAGTGGTTAAAGAACAACCCCTCATCTGCAGCATAAGCCTTCACCAAGTTTGCAACATTGTCCACATTTCCAGTCAAGAGCGCTTCATCAGAGCTTAGAAGGCCTCTCCCTCCTAAAATGAGCTTGAAATAGGCATTGTCGAACGCTCTAGGGGACGCGTAATCCAGTGGGGAGATGTTGTTGTCACCTCCACTTTGAGGGCAAACAGATTTCAGCTCATTGGAGTAGGTTCTCTCCAAGGTGAGATCCGGTTTCCCGGTTTGGCTGTATAGCCTTTTCTTGAAGCTCACACATCTCGCCATCCCAATGGTGTGTCCTCCTGATTGGTGTATTCACAATTTTGTTATAACTCAGTTTGAGTTGATAAAGGATTTATCAGCAGAGGTATACCTGAGAGGGCGACAAGATCTGATTCATCAAGTCCATGCTTTTGGAAATTCTTGATCAGTTGTTGGACCGTTGAGGTAGGAGCTGGAATTGTTGTGTTAGCAGCCTTAATGTTTGCTGTCTTTGAGTCTCTTCTTCCCAATGCAAGCTCCCAATTCGGTCCCCCGCTCTGTCAAAGAGGAAATGGGTTATATGGTTCTTGATAACATGGTTGAATTTGAAGCTTTTTTGTAGGAAATGAGAACAGCATACCAGAACTATGGAGCCACGAGCGGCAAGAGCAAGGATATCAGCACAAGAGACGGTTTCAGGGCAAACTCGTTCTAGTTTGGCTTTGATCTCATCAATCACTTCGAACCCTCTTAGGGAATTGGCATTTGGTAAGGCGCGTTTCTCGCTGGCTATTGTTGAACTATCGTCCAACAACACTGATGCGTCGCAGCCCTGTGAAATAGATGGATAGTATTGTTTAATCTGAATGGACTAGAATACAAGAAGCTGGGTTGGTTGAGTTTGACCACAATTTTACCTGAACAAAGCAGTCATGGAAATGGAGTCTGAGCAAGGAAGCAGCCATCCTGGGGTCGTTAGTGATCGCCTTCTCCAGAACAGACATGATAATGTCGTTAGCCTGAGGGCAAGAGAAGTCGTAGAAACCGGGAAAAAGACCATAATAACCTCCTCCAACTGGGCCAAAGTTGTAACCCGGGTGAGCGAGGCAGAGTGTTGAAGAGAGAAGAAAAACCAAAGAGACAAGACAAGGGAAACCCATCTTGAGAAAAGCCATGCCCATTACTACTGATGTGTGTATGGCTAAAGTTGGAACTCAGGATGATTTGATCTTTACAATCTTGGGTTACTTATAGAGCCTAGGTGAACCATTACCCAGCCACCAAATCTTGCCATAAAAAGGCCAATCCAGATCAGCTATGACCTTGTCAAGTGAATTGGTTTACTCATTTTGGAGAGGAGACTTTTGAAGTGTATCAGGCATACCTGCTCTGGTGTGAAGCCAAATGTTCTCTATCAGCTGTCAACAAATCATTGTCTTAGACAATTGATAACCATTTTTACTTGCTTCATTTGTTCATTTCCTGCAGGTTTTAGTTTGTGAGACGGCAATATTGCAGAGAATATTGGGACAATAGCAATACAAGGGAATGCAAATAGGAAGTAGTTACTCTCAGAGTAGGTGTCACATGGCTTACGTTCAAGATGCCTAGTACTTTCAACTAATGTGAATAGTAGGAAAAAATTACATTGGAAAGAAGTGATGCCATACCCGTGTTGAGTGTTGACTGATCTGAGGCAAAGACAAGCCTCTCTCTATAGTCTGAGGTAAGAACCAAGGTACATCAACTCTGATATCAACCAAAAAATAAGTGAATAAGAACAAGGTGGAATCTGTTGGGCCCAAACTTATCCCAAGAAAACGGATCAAATGAATTGGGCCAAGATCCAAGCGGAATCGGAAGCTAAGAGAAACCAGGAAGAAGTGTCGGACTCCCTGCAGTCGAGTGCCTCCCGACCAACTGCGAAGATCACGCTGGAGCATTGAATGCTTGATTGAGGCAACGACAACAGCATTCAAACACTCAGATAATGACGGTAATAAAGAGCAAATCCTAGCAATCACTCCCAACATTAAGTACGAGATAATATCATCAATGGGCAACGGCCACAACATTCAACACAAAGATTATGGTGGCAATCAAGAGTAAATCCCAAAGATCTCGCTTGAAATTAATAGAAGATATTGCAACAATAAATGACGGACACAAGATAAAGCTACCATAAATAGACCACGAAGAAGAAAATAAGGACACACTCATCTACACCTGGCATCTACCGACTTACTCTTCGGAAGTCTTACAAGTACACCCACTCCAGCTTACTCTCCTCGAAACCTCGCTCATTGCTATTTCGCATTTCTTCTTCATTGGTTGATTGTCTGTTTCAATTGGTTTGATATCTATAATCCGATCGACTAGTTATCCCGTCTAAGGCGATTTAGGTCGTCTGATCTTTTCGCCCCAAAACACAAGTCATTAAGAAGATACAATTGAACCTGGTATATCAGAGAGCATGAAACATTTGGAAGCTTAAATACTGGGGGTGCTTGAAAGCTAAGTTAAAGATGTTATAAAGACTGCAAGTATCCCGTCACAATCAAATGAAATAAACGAAATAAATATTTTTCCAAATTAGTGTTGCTGTGTTTAATATTTACAGAAAAGATACAAAGTTAACATTTTACATCTAGATTCTAGACCATAAAATGAGGATATAAAGATATACATTGCTCATCATCAAAATTAAACAAAGTTGGTGTTGATGCATTAGTTTGAGCAGGTTCATCCTGTGCGGCTGTGCCTATCTTGTTCTGTGGTGAGGAGCAAAGTGTAGAGTAATTGATGACGGGAGAACCCCTGCGCTCCTTCTGGAGGCCAGGCTCAACGGAGCCGTCGAACCATGTGGCCTGACCCACATGACCCGTAGGGACCCACCGCGACCAGGTCTGCAGACCGTGAACCCCAACCCGGCCCATGAGGCCCAGGCCCAGCTGATCAGGCTAGGCCCATCTCCCAGGTTGGCCCAAAGCCAACCCAGACAGGTTGTTGTCAGGGGGGATCGAACCCCTGACCTTTGATATGAGGGCAAGTGGAATGCACCTCATATCACCAATTGAGCTGCAGACCTGGTCACGGGTGGGTCCCTACGGGTCATGTGGGTCAGGCCACATGGTTCGACGGCTCCGTTGAGCCTGGCCTCCGGAAGGAGCGCAGGGGTTCTCCCGTCATCAGTAATTCATGATCATCAATGATAAGATCATTTGGAGCTTAAGGTGATATACACATTTGTCTCATTGGCGTGAGAATTCTTGCAAGGCGAAGAGGAACATAAGCCTCAATCAACGTCCCACTCTCGGTATAATCCTAAGTAGCAAAAAGAGAGATTATGAGAGATCTGCTACTATAAGGACAATGAACTTTGGACAAAATCAGTAATATACTTACTGCTTTTTCAACAACTCCCAGCTGATGAATGCTACTTAGAAGCTCTCCTTTGTCAAATGGGACCAGAGCCTCAACCCACACCATAGAGTCCTGTCACATACTTACATTTAATATGCCATTGTTTAGATAGACATAGCAAATGTACAAGAAAAAAAGGGTACACATAAAAAGATAATGTAATCATGATAATGACCAAGAATGAACATAATTATTTTTTATATCTGTAAGAGGCACACACCTTCAATCTTTCCTGAACAGCATCGTAGAAATCATCTACTCCATCACCCGTTAGAGCAGATAAGCAAACAACATCTCCCCGCTTCTTTGCTTCTGCCTTAACTTTCAGGGGATCACTTGCCTTGTCAACCTAGCACAATAAGCGACTTGATACAATCATCAATGTCCTTTAAACAAACGTGGGACATAATATTGGTTAAAACTGTACTCACTAGTGCACCATACCTTGTTCCACACGATCAATTTGGGAATTGATGAAACATCCAATTCTGACAGAACCTTCTTAACAGCATCAATCTGTTGCTGAGCCAAGGGATGGCTGAACACCAAAAGCAAAATAAGGAAATGCTGATCAATGAAAATCAATAAAAAAAGAAGTCGACTATACCTGATGTCCACCACGTGTACAAGAAGTGATGACTCTGATATTTCTTCTAGCGTGGCTCTGAAAGCAGCAACCTGTATACAGAAGCATTGTTTAGCATTCTTTTCAGTTTCATCCTTGGGATTATTTATAACATTATTTGGTACAAATCACCTATTCTCATATAGGCACTTACAAAACTAAGCATGTAATTGATGGAACAGCCAATGCTCGAGTCATTGAGTTTTTAAGGGAGCTCACCAGCATAGTTGGCAACTTTTGAATGAACCCAACAGTATCAGTAAGAAGAAACTCCTTCCCATTCTTAACCTAAAGAGCATACAAGACAATTAGCATTACCACACAAGAAACTTAGGAACAATATGGACTGCTTACTGATAGATATTAATTCATATTAGACCCATAAAGTAGGAAATACAAGTTAACCTTTCCAATAAAAAATATGCTCTTTACCCTTCCGAATGAAAGATTAAATATTATGCACTTTAAATAGGAAACTTCTTATTCTGCTCACATGCACTCTTCTTGTTGTTGGATCCAAGGTAGCAAACAATCTATCCTCAGCAAGGACTCCAGCTCCAGTTAGTTGATTTAACAGTGTACTTTTTCCTGCATTAGTGTAGCCTACCTAGTATAAAGCAACAGAAATCCACTGTTAGATGTTATATAACTCAAAATTCAAAATTGATATGTATTCTCTTTTACCAAAGAAACTACAGGGATGGGCACAGAACAACGACGGCTCATATACAGCTTCCGGTGTCGTCTAACAGATTCTAACTCCTTTTTGAGAGCAGCAATCTACAAAATAAGAAATATATAATATATGCACATTAATGATTGTCCAGAGGCAGATTTTTAACCATAGAAAGCTAGAAACAGCAAAGAAACTGAACTTACTTGGTCACATAATATACGCTTATCAACCTCGATCTGTTTCTCACCCATACCTTTCACTTTACCTCCTGCTTGACGCTCCAAGTGACTCCACATTCTTGTCAGCCTAGGTAATTGATAGTCCATTTGTGCCAATGCTACCTAAGAACAGAATGAACCAATACTTACAACAAAACAAGGGATATTAAAGGCATTATTGACTTGAGATCTTTGAGGACAAAATAAAAACTACCTGTAGAGCAGCTTCATGTGTAGCTGCACGCTGATTAAATATATCCAGAATAAGGGCTGTTCGATCACAAACTCTAACATCTCCCCCAAAAGCCTTCTCCAAATTTCGCAATTGCCTGAAATAATTGACATGTTGGAGGCCAAAAGAAGCTAATGTTTCATGGAGTTGGCATAAGAAATTGGCCAAAACAAGCTAAGATCATAAACTCTACACAACAGCAATGAACTTTTCAAGTCTTACCCAGGTGAAAGCTCATCATCAAAGATGACAGTTTCAACACCCAATGCATGAATTGCACTCTTAATCTCCGCAACCTTACCGGATCCAATGTATGTCCTTGGATTTGGTGTGGTAAGCCTGTATAAGAAATTGAGAGCAGAAAAAAAGACAACAACACTCAGTCATGGCTGAAGAAGAGATTGCTCAATACAAAATCCTATTCATGTTCACACACTTTTGATATGTAGAACCAACAACTAGAAGCCCAGCTGTATCAGCTAGTTGAGTTAATTCATCGAGAGATTCCTCTATTCCAAAAGATTAACTCGAACCCCTTTTTGCTCGACACCAACAACATAAGCTTTCTCTGCGTATATCTGAAACATTGATGCAAGTCAGACGAACTAATTTCTTCCCCATACGAAAAGAAAATCCAAAACAAGAACACAAACCTCTCGCCCATTCCGTAGCCTAAACCGATCGTCGTAATTCTCCTCTTTCTTCTTTCTCAGCCTTCCACTCGTCGGCGTGTTGGATGGAGAAACAATTCCATCGTCCACCCAGCCGTCGACGACTGTGGTGGCTTCAATTTCTCCAACCTTCTCCTCCGTCAATGGCCGCGCGTGGTGGTTACTCTCAGGAGATACGATTGGTTCGCGAGGAATCGCTTCAACTCCTCCACCGACATCGCCACCTTGTAAAACCCTAACAAGCGATGAATTACGGGAGCTCGGAAATAATTTGAGGGAAGAAGAAACGAGAGATAGTTGATTCTGATGCGGAAACCATAAATTGTGTTGAAGAAGAGATGGCGACCGAACTGGAGAGTAGAAGCACGAACACATTTCTAAATTCGAAATCAACAATGGAGTTTCGTGATGGCTACTATCGAAGTTACTCAGTTTGCGGTTCAAGTTTTGCAGTTATGCGCTGCTTTCTCATCCACATTTCACAATCAATGGATTTTTGTTCGGTTTTAATGGATCCCCAAATCGGGGTGATTTTGTGTAATTTCGAATTTAGGAATTGGTTAACTGAAAAGTCACCTAATTATGGGCGATTTGAGCAATTTACCCAATATGGTATTGGTAACCACCTATAGCTTAAAGTAATGGCAATTATAATTTCATGTAATTTAAGTGAGGATAAAAAACATCGTTTACATTTTGTGCCATGTTCAATAGGATGATACACACGTAACACACTACAACATATTTAACTTTTTTTTATGAAATATACATTATTTAACTTTATTATATATATAGGATAGGTAATAAAATATCGATTGATATTATTAATTATAGAAGAAAAATGTAAAAAATAATCTAAATTTTTAATTCAACTAGAGTAATTCCAACTACATGTATGAAAAAAATACGTAGATAAATTTTTCGGTTGAATTAATTTCGATTGATTTGATGACATAAACTTCATACATAAGAAAATTATGCTATGTTTAAATACGAGGAGACTTCGAACACATCTTACCGACTCAGTGAGAATTTCAATTGAAATATCCATCTATATAATTTTTTATTCTTTGACATAAAATTGGGATTATCTTTGATGGATTTAAAGATTAAGGTTTTTTTTAGTATACTAATAAAAGCAAAATATTTTTTTAATGATTTTTTCTAAAATATTAACATTCCATTACAAATATGATTATCTTGTTTAAAAATATTGTACCTCATGCACGTACAAGATTTTAAGTACATTAGCTAGTTTGATCTTAGTTATCTTTCGAGCCGGCAACAGAAATATATACAAGGTAACAATTTATTCCTATCTGATTCAATATATGTTTCTCGCAATTAGTTCATGATTGTACTGTGGTAATGTTTCAATGACAAATTATTTTATAACGGAATTATTAGAGGAGATTCTAATTAGGATTCCAATGGCAAGACATAATTACTAGAGGAGATTCTGATTAAGGTTTCAATCATAATAATAATAATAAAAATAACTCTTTTGACCTGACAATGACTCCGCTGTTCAATTTCGTATATATGCCTCTATCAGCATTAGATTAATGGCCACTCGATAATAATCCTCCCGCCAACGCTGACACAAGGGAGGATGACGTCGACTTATCGTACACCACTATCCTTGGGTTGGGTCGTTGACCAATACTAACGACATCTATTGCATAATCGACAACGATCGTCAAAGGCCAAATCGCATCTCTGTTGCCAATAGCAAAATTACACTGCTCAACTTCGCCACAAGGGAGTACAAGTTTACAAACAGATTTCCCTTTATGGAGGCTGCTATACTATCTTACCAAATAGCTTGATTGCCTTCTCTAGTGCACTACGACTTTGGTAGCGTTCGAAGTAAATCTTGGATTTTACTCGACGACAAAGTGATTGTCATCGTCTTATCGGGTCACAATCATAGTCATTTCCTGAGCTTGTATACAGCCTACGATGTGGTAGTTGAAAAAAGATTGTTGATGTCACGTATGGCGTGCGTCAAGCTAGTGATTTCAAGGCAGTAGTTGTGTTGGTTAATAAGACAGGTGGAGTAGAAACTCTGCGGTTTATGGATCATGACATTGTAGGGTGTGTATAACTTTTCTTGAATGGATACTGGCACTGGCTATATGTGTTACCAACTGCGTCTAGTAAGAGTACTATCGACAAGTATGAAGATCGCGTGTTGTCGTTTGATGGGGCGAATGAGACGTTTGGGTTGATTGGAGGACCTCCCCTTGATTACCCTAGTACTTCTAGTCATCGCTATGTACATGGCAAAGTGTTGCTACTCAATGATCACATTGCCACCATTTACTTGTCATATGGCGTACACAACGATGGATTGTGTTGTGTCGGGCTTGACGTGTGGATGAGGACGGAATATGGAGTCGAGGAGTCTTGGACAAAAGATTATTCGTATGAGACCGCGTTAGACACGCTATTCTTGAATGTTACAAGACTCTCATACTCCGTCAACACAACAGAAGATCATGGTGACAACAATATGGATATTATTAATGTTGTTATAAGCATCAATAAGATTTTCCTCCAAGATTTTGATACTGGAAAGTTTGTTTGTTAAGGAGCACATTTTCTACCTACAAACCGATGATGCATTGTGGAACACTTTTGGAATATCGACTTATGTTGAGACGCTAGATTCTCTTACACTCATACCATAATAATTTATTGTTTACCTTTGTTGGATATTTTGATTATAATTTATTGTTTAGCAATTCTTAGCACCCTTTTATTTTTATTTTCCCCTCATTTGTTGATTTACTAGTATGGTCATTGTCTTGATTTCATATGAACTGTTTTGATTATACTAGTGATTTTGCGATATACACAAACATTACCAAACAAAATTGCACCACACTTTTGGAATTTGGATGCATTGTTAAACAACTCATTCTATAGAAGATTATGTTCGACTATATTAAGATATAGTATTATTTTCTTGTATTATCTTGTAGATAGATATGTCTTGCACATTAAGATATGTAAATATCTCTTATGAGATCTTATCTTGTAAAGTATTTATATTGAGCCATGTAGAAGCATAACAGAGAAAACGAAATCTCTCCAAATCACATTTGTTTTATGGTATCAGAACAAGGATACTAGCCCAAAAATTATCGGCCTAACCTCCCATTTCGCCTCTTCTTTTTCCGGAGTAGCATTCCGCATCTCTTTTTCCGAAGCAACATTCTGAGTGTGGCTGTGCATTCTCAATGCCACGATAGGATCTAATCGGCAGGTTCAACCTTAAGAATCGACCACCAAGGTAACTGAAATTGTGGCTCTAACACAACAACAATATACTAAAGTTTACCGGCGAAGTAAATTCCATGTAGAAGGCACCAGAAATGCCACGATAGGATCTAATCGACAACCTCAACCTCAAGAATCGGCCGCCACGGCAACTGAAACTATGGGCCCAGCTACACAACATTGCATTTAAGTTTACCAGCGAACGAGATTCAGTGTGGTAGACGCAGAAAATGCCATGATAGGATCTGATTGGCATCCTCAACCTCAAGAATCGACCGCCGCTGGCACCCAGATTGTGGCTTCACCCATGATATTCGATAAAGTTTACCAGTAGAGGAAATTTTATGGGACAAGGTCGGCGACGGCTCTAATCAGACCCCTCAACCTCAAGCATTGGCCGCTGCGGAAACCGAGATTACGGCTTCACCCAAATGTTCGATAAAGTTTACTAGCGGAGGAAATTTTGTGGGACAGAGGCCAGTGACGGATCTGATCAGGCCCTCAACCTCAAACATTGCCATTGCGGAAACCAAAAATATGGCTCCAGCATGACAACAAAGTATCAATGTATATCGACGAAGAAAATTACATGGGGCAAGCGCCGGAAATTCCTCTGATCAGCACCCTTTACATGAAGAATCAGCCACCGCGTGCACCCAAATTGTAGCCGCGCAGCACGAAGGTATCGAAAGGTTTACCAATGAAGGAAATTCCATTGGACCTGCGTTGGAAATTGCTCCAATCAGCAGTCTCTACATGAATCGGCCGCCGCACGCACCCAAATTGTAGTCGCGCCAACACGAAGGTTTGAAAAGGCTTACCAATGAAGAAAATTCCATGGGGCAGGCGCCGAAAATTCCTTTGATCAGCAACCTCTACACGAAGAATCGATCGTCGCGCACACCCAATTTGTAGTCGCGTCAACACGAAGGTTTGGAAATGTTTACCAGCGAAGGAGGAACTTGGGTGGAGCAGGCTCTGGAAATGCAACCCCTCAAGAATAGATGTTCCAAGACCATGGCATCTACCGCACCTGCAAGCAAATTTATAATAATTAATGAGTAACCATTATATCATAATCACAAAATATAATAAAATCGGATACTTACATCCTCAAGCTTATGCTCATCTAGGACATGGTGGTAGCTCCTAATCCGAGACGCATCCCATGGAGGGGGCGCATGACCCATTACCATGCCCCACGTCGTTGATCGTCGGCTCTCTTTGATGCGATCGATCCCTATGGAGCAAAACCGATCTAGATTCGGATCGTTTGTTCTTCCCAAGCAAGCACTCGTTCTTCGCATTCTTCGTGTTCTTGGCCTTCTTCAAGAACTCCTTCAAGGGAAACAACGTTATGTTCCCCTTTCTTGAGTTTGGCGGATCAACCCCTGGCGGCGGATGAGTGGAGGGGTTCAACGTGATGAACACCTGAGATTAGGGTTGTTCAAAATCGGCCCGGGTCGGAAAACCGGACCGGACCGGTGAAATTACGGTCTGGTCTCCGGTCCAAGGTTTTCCCTCATCCGGTTCCGGTCCGGTCCAAACCCGAAAAAAAACCGGTCCGGACCGGTTGGACCGTTTTTTTTTTTTTTTAAATAATAATTTAGGAGTTTAAATGTTATTTTTTATAGATAGTTTCCTTAAGTTAATAAGTTAGGAGTATAAATATTTTTTAAATATTTTTTAGATATTAAATAAGAATTTAAATTATTTTTTTTTAAATAATACCCGGTCTAAACCGATTTTGGACCGGACCGAAACCAGACCGAATAGGTCCGGTCTCCGGTCCAAACTTTTGAAAAAATCTAGTCTGGTCTGGTCTGGGCCGAATGAACATCATTACCCGAGGTGGTGGAAGGAGGCCAACGTTATGGCTCCTTAGAGAAAAGGCTAGAAAACCTTCAAAGAGAGAGATCGAGAGAGAGATGAAGCCAAGGGACAAGTATGAGTGACTCTCAACTATGTTGTCTTAACTTAACTTGAAGATTACAATGAGAGTCCAAGCCTATTTATAGAAAAATAAGAGAAAATTAGGGTTGAAGAGAAACCCTAATGGGCTTGGGCCTAAGACATCAAGGCCCAACCCATTACATCATTCTAAAATGAAAATGCAAAACATAACTAGCAAAGCTATAAATAGTAAGTGGGCCCGGGGCGAAATCGTCAGATAACCCCCTAGAAACCAAGGGTCGAAAGAGAGACCCACGAACAACTTGGCTCGGACCCGAAGCTCGCAAACATGCGGGTGACTAGAGATTGAGTAGCTCTAGCAATGCTTCTAGCACGGGCTTTAGTCATCGGCCCATCGGAACGCACCCTAAGAAGGTCCTCTTCGTCTCGCCGTAAGGGGGGTATGCATGGAGTCATCACTCTTCACAACGGGATGGGGGTTTCCCAAAAACCTCGGGAAGTACGCTCATATCCACATCTGCAATTGATCGCAAAAGACAAACTTACTCTATCTTAATTGGAAAATTCAAAATTTTCTTTTTTCAAAAATTATAGTATTAAGGACATTTTACCTAGAATAGGAAGGTACAACCGGCTATCCCCACAGCCCCGCCCACGCCCACGTGAAGCCTCGCCTAGGTTCCTGCACAGGAAGACGAGAACACCGGCTCCCCAAGGTGTCCGCTGGATATGCTCATGATCCACGCACAACGGTAACAGATGACATATCAGCTTGGTGGTGTACTTGTTCACGAACAAGTTGGACCTCATGACGTGGAATAGATACCCTAATGCACAAGTTATGGGATCATTGTCAGCCAAAATCAATTGTCGTAAGTCCCTCAAAAAATTCAAAAGTATAAACCCTGACACTCCTAACCCACTTCCTCACCTCCTCTGTCGGGTAGTCAAACACTTGCCCCTCCGCCGCGTCTCCTTCCGCCCTCCCCTCCCCCTCCAAGGCCTCCACCTCCTCAGATCTAGACGGTCGTACCTCCAATTGAGCCACCGCCAGGGCCTCCTTAGATTTGTCGTCGTCGGACTTCCCTCCGCTCGCCATCTGCCATGCACTGCCGCCGCTTTGAATTATTTTTTAATATTGGGGTGTTAAGGTTGAAGACGATGGAGAGGGGGAAAGAGTGTTCGCTTTTTGATAGCGCTTTTGTATGCCATTTTAATGTGGCGTTCGTATAAAATCCGCCATTTTGTAGCGTTTATAAATTTTTTTATGGAAAAATATAGTTCAAACTAAAAATGAATCAATTCATCTTAAGTTAAACCATATTTTTAGGGTCTATTTGGATTATCTGAGATGATAAATCATCAATTTAATATAAGATAATGTATTTTAATACATTATTATAGGAATTAAAACGGACCCTTAAACGTTGTGACGTTTAAAATTGAAACGGTTCAATTTTGTGAGCCGCCAACTTGTACGCCACTTCATGACACACATTTTTATATGTTTTTTAAACCGCCGCTTAATGATGTACACAAGCGATGCAAAAACTAAATTTCCTCGGTGCAAACACAAACCCCAAACAATAATAAAAGGTGCACAAGTGATCCATTGATCATAGTTTAATTCTGAAAATTCACTTTCCATCTTTCTTTCCCCTTTCTGCTTCACATTCATTATTTTTGTTTAGGCATAAAATAAGTTCCATTACTTGGTTCCTGGACAGCTTGTTTGTGATGTCAATGTTAGTGGGATTTAAAATCTTAGATGAACATTGTGAGCTTCTATATATTCAGTTATGCAACAGGGAAAACAGATTTCTTATTATCATGCTGAAACAATTTGGATGGTACACACTTGATGGTGACTATGTTTCTTTTTTATCCAATCGCCACACACAAGAAAGAAGAAGAAGAAGAAGAAGAAAAAGAAAAAATCATGTTTTACAAAATAGGCTAACCCTTTCAACCTAGTATATGTCTACTACTATATTACAGCTAGGAATCATATACATATCCCAATCCCAACTTTATACAGCTAATGCCCTTTTGCACAATCCCTGCAACTGCTCAAAATACCTCCATCTTGTTAATGTAACGTCCACCGGTTCGTTCATAGCGCGTATCAGGCTACAAAATCATTTAACAAGTGAGAGTTGTCAAACCTATGTTGCTGGTTTACTGGTTCAAGGTAGGAATACTCTGCTGTACCACTTCCAATGGCATTCTCTGTAGAGGCACCAGGAACTTGTCCAGCATCTCCTTCAATACGTCTCAAGCCCAAAGCGAGCGACACTTGGTTGTCTACACCATAGCTGCCTATTTCAGGGACTTGATAAGCCATAAGACTGTTCTGCTCATGTGGGTAAAATCCATGGCTGTCCAAACAAGGTTGGTAGTTAACATTGGTGTTGGACTTGTCATGGGTTGGACCCGGATGACCACTTTCAGCCATGGATGCCAAGCTTTCTTGCAGCTCTTCTCTCCTATCCTCAGATGCCCATGACTTCTCTCCTCCTGCTTTTGATGCATTTTCAGGTGAAGATTTGGAGTTGAGATCCGCCTCCCCGAATTCTTCTTTGTACATCTCCTCAACCATTGGCTTCCAAAGGCGCACTCGTGCATTAATGAACCAGTTTGCAACCTGTCAAGAAATCATTTCAGATAGGGGAAAAGCTGGAGCTGAAAAATCTATGCCTACATTTGTTTCTTTTTCATATTACCTGGCCTCTAGTTAAACCAGTCTGCCTTGCCAACATGATCTTTTCAGAATCCTTAGGGTAGCTGAAGTGGGCCAACAAGAAACAAGGCGAAAACGATTAGTTAGCAGACGCTCCTATAGATAAAGATCAACAGAAGGTATTCATATTGATGTTGAGACGACATACGGATGAAGGAAGTGCTCGAACAGCCAAGCACGAAGAACTGTGACGGCGTTCTCTGGAAGCCCTCTTTGTGGCCTCCAAGCATGCCTCATCATGCCAAACTGCTGCAGGGCCCTTTGTTGTCTGAGTTGCTGGTCAACATAGCGCAGACGGGGTATGACTCCTCCTGGGCCAGAGTCTTGCTCCCCAAGGCCTTTCCGGGTTGCTTGAATCTGACCGTTTATGGCGTCTCTCAAGCTGCGGAAATGGCGGGAAATTGTTTTTAGGGCTAAAGTAGTGTAAGGTTTAGCAGCACCGCAACCAGCAACCATGTCAAAAGATGACACCAGAATTTGCATCTGGTGATAGTATTGCTTGTATCTTCTGTCTACCTGTAAGAACAACAAATATAGAATAAACATAGATCGCGACATACAAACAGAAAAAAAACATAGGTAAAAAATGATTACACTGGAGCTTTTAAGGTAAGGAATGACTACTGTACACTGGCATCATCTTGAAATACAAGTTGTCTATATTCAGATGTTTAGCGATTAAACCATACATCAGTAACCACCATCTGTGAATACTATGAGTTTATTAAGAAGGCACAACTACTCCAAAATTCAGCACAAATAGTCTTAAGTGATAATCATCATTTTCTTATACTTATTAAACAAATAGATGATCATCACTTAGAAGTTAGAACTCAAATGACTAGCAGATGTATCCCAGATTTGACATTCAGTCCAAAGTACTAGACGATTATCAGAAGACTCCCGAACTACATATAATTGATAAATAAGAAAGTAATATCAACTCTAACTAACTTCTCTCGAGTAAACTTATATCTTTTGTCTGCTATCTGCAACGGTCTCTTAGAATATTCTAAGAGCAGTTGAAAAGAAAGCAAAGCACAAAGCTAAAAATGTGTATCCAAGCAACATTTAGAACAAGGAGCAGAACAAAAGAGCTCACCTCATCCAGCATAGCTAAAAGCTTATCCAATTTACTCTGCAACTCCTGACGCTCGGTAGCTGAAATCTCCTGAGTGGCAGTAGTTGATCCATCAGCATCCGAAGCAGGCAAGTTTTTCTCTTTCGAATCTGTAGACTCTTCATCAGCCTTATTCATGATCTGATCCTTCCCAGATTCATTCTGTTTAATGGCCTCCCCAACATTGACTACTTCATCAAGCAACTGTTGTGCTGGCTTTAGGTACTTGGACTTCAAAACAATGTTTGCAAAACCAGCCTGATCATACTGATAAGCATTGTAGCCTACGGTTTTGGGGTTCCCCGAGTACTGCAAATTGTTAGGAGCTCCAAATCCTACAGAATCCTGAGCTCCTCCATGTAAATCAAACTGCCCATAACCAGAATTTCTCAAGTCCTTGTCCTGAGAGGCCTCGTCAATCTTACCCGGTAAAGGCATATGAGTGCTCAACACAGGCGCGAGACCCACGTTAGAGAATTGGTGCTGAAAAGAGGGTGGTGGAAGTGCAGCTGACATCTGTGTGCTGAGACTCAACGACAAACCGTGCAAATTCTGTTCACCTTCTATAATGTTAAGTTGGCTTCTTGATGACAATTGGAGCTCCTCAGCAACAGAATGTGTCATTGTATCACCAGTAGGTGGGATGAACATCATCTCATTCCTCCCTGTTATGTTGTGGATCTCAGAGAAGGAGCCAGCAGAAGAAGTTGGGTTCATATACATCATCATGTTGCCATGAATGATGGGAGATTCGGAGTATGAAACAAACTTCTGGTCCTGAATATATGGGGTTGATAATCCATCTACTTGAGCAGTTGAAGTTGGGTAAAAAGCCGCCATTTCAGTCCTCTGATAATCTTACAAAGTTATGATTGCAGTACAAAACCAAGACTTGCACATAACCCAATCTTAATCCAATACTGTTGTTTATCCTATGATCACTTCAGGGAACACAAGACCTAGTGAAAACATGGGCCAAGGTTAGTTCAAGCAAAGAAGCACTTGTGCAATTAAGATACCTTGAAACCCTCAAATTTATGATAGCTAGACACAAATCTTTCCTAAAGGTCTAAACAAAGTAAGCATATGTATCATCTAAAGGCACACAAAGAGATTGTGTATGCCTAAAAATTGGAACAATAGAATGAGTCTCAAGTATGCAATAACAGTATCCATGAAAACCCAGAGAATGTAAGAAGCAAAAATACAATTCAGCCAATAAACTATAACAAAACATCATATGTTCTTCTTTCCTTGAAAGACTTTGAAGATCCAATAAAGCTGCATCAAGTCAAACCCAGACAATAACAACAGTATCAAGTACAAAATCCACCATTATAGCAGGCCATGTGACTCTAATCATCATCTCAACAGTACACATGACAAGGGAGAGAAGAAGATGAAACAAAAATTACAAAGAAAAAGGGCAAAGAGAATTTCAAGCACCTCTCCAGAACCCACTAATAAAGATGGATGTGCCTCAATCTGGGAGCAGAGAGGGTAAGCATAGAAACAAAAAGGCCTGCACAGGAAAGGGACAAACTGATCCCAAAGAGATTTTGTATAATCAGCAATGACAATGCAATTTACAATATCATATTCATATATATAGACCCAGTAAAGCAATCAATTAAAATAACACAATATATAAATTGAACAGTTAACCCCAAACAGACCATTCAATATGTCACTTTGGTTATTTAAAAAAACCCCAATTTCATATCATCATCGTCAATGAATCCCCTCCCCCACCCCCTTCCTCTCTCACGTGGAAACAATTTAAAAAAGGGCCTTGTTGTGGGTACAAATCTTGCAAGAATGTTCCCAGAAACTCTCCAAAAAAGACATAAAAATCACAAAGATTTAAGATAAAGAACTCCAACCAAAAGGGTTGTTGTTGCTGTTGCTGGTGCTGCTTCCGCTGCTGTGGGTGTCCCTTTGTCGTTTGCTTCAATGGGGTTTAAGAAGCTAACAACCAGTTGGTAGACCTAAACCGCTGTCTTAAACCTCATTCTAACGCATACCCAATTTCCCCAATTGCTCTCTCCTTCTTCTTCTTCTCTCTGTTGTTGTATGTGTGTGGAGAGAAGAGTCTGAATGTGTTGACAAGCTCTTTTTCTTTTCTCTTTTTTTTTTCTTAGATAAGGGGGGAATAAAATAATGGAGGATAGGGGTAATAGCTTGTAGACCAAAAGAAGCTGTATTCGTAGCAGTAGGTGAGAGGGACAATGGCACACGTTTAAGCCTATTTATTGATAAAAATGATTACCATTTATATACGTTACCACCATTAAAATTACTTAATCATCTCCTTTTTTCTTAATTGTGATCCAGTACTTTGACGGATTGAATTTCAAATGATCATCCATTGAAAATCAATAATTTATTTTTAATGAAAATTTCCTCTCATTAGGGATTAGGAATTTGAGTATAGTAAAACAAAACAAAAGAAATTTGACTTGAAGATTTGTGGATGAGGTAGAAGCAGAGCAAGAACCGTGATGATGATGATTGGGACCTCCGAAATTCAAAAAAAAATATGATGAAATTTAAAAGGGGGTCAAAAGTTAAAAAAAGAAGAGGTAGTAAGAATAGGGGTTATTTTTTTGTGGCATATCTTGAATCCAAAAGTGTGTGATGCTTTTCAAGGGGGAAAAGTACGTAAATAATCAAAGTCGACTTTTTTCTTCAAATGAGATTTCACACTTTTCCTGAAATGATTTTTTCAAATCTATTTTTCTAGTGAGCTTTTGCAGAGGCAAATTTAGAAGGGGGCTACAAGCCTAATTTATTGGAACGGATATGAAATATGAAATATGATAATAATTAATAACTCATCTAAGCATTTTGTGGAGTATTTAATCATCATCTACTATATTCCAAAAACTTGTTAATTTAAATCATTAACATGAATTATACAGTATATGACAGCGACCAATGAGTCTAATTTCTCCTCTTTAACCCCAAATTAACCTCGCATATTATACAATAACACACCTCTCCTATCAACACGTATTTCGTTATTGACTTCAATTTTTTTAATATACAAAAGAACACAAAACATATAATAAACCATATAGCTAGGGCATGTCTAAGGTTGTAGCCTTGTAGGTAAGTTAATCTTATGGGATTTTTTAATTGTGTAAAAATGATTCCAAGTGAAAGAATTGGAAGGGAATATCTTTAGTTTGCATCATATACAATAGGGAAGGCATGCATCATATGTAGAAAAACTAATATGCGACCTAACTTGGTTAGGTGCAACCCAATGTTTTTCCTCTAAGCATGCTTTATGGCTTTCATATTGTTAAGGGTTTTAACCATAATATACTATTACTAACTATTTATTTGTTTATTCTTAACAAGTTATTATACATTTATGCAAAAATAAAAAGTCCATTTGAAGATCATATTACAAACGCAATTCACATGCAGCTTCATGACTTAGCTATCAATTAATTCAAAATTACACACTAATTATATTACCTACGAGTTTATTTTAACCCAATATATATATATTTCTATATATGGACATGGATTGAGTGAGAAATGACGCTTAGATGAGAATGTGAGAATACGCACATACAAGCAAAAATATATGCATATATGAATTTTTTTTTGTATATACATGAGTTTTCACTTATACATAGTCATCATATAGTTACAAACTTATGCACATACATATAAAAATTCATGCACATCTTAAGGTGTGCATGATTTTTTGTCTGTATGTACATTAGTTTTTACCTACCAAAATCATACACATACAATTATAAATTCATGTACATCCGACATTCTCACAGCTCATTCTCACATGAACCTTTTTCTATATATATACTATGTATATTTGACAATTGTCACCGAATTGAGATTTACTATTTTTAACCTTCTAACATAGAGAATGATGATTTTAGTGTTTTTCAAATTGTAGAGGGCTCTTAACTTATTTCATATTTTCATACGTTAGAATAGAAAGTCTCATCCCATAAATGTCAAAGACACAAATCATATTTACACGACTTTAATATCATACTACAATATAATTATTTTTTAATACAGGAGTAATAGTTACACAAAATTACAATTTTTTTTATAAAAAAAGTGAGCTACGTACTGTTGACTGCAGATTTGACCAAACACAAGAAAGTACAGTGTGGAGATGTGGAATTACAAGATACCCAAATGCAAAGCTGATGGAGACTTCGTAGGATCCTCTGATCAAATTTTGCATCTGCAGTCTGGGCGTCTGTCGATCAGTCACCATTCAAGTTTCTGCACAAACCATAACATCATAGACATATGCTACTCTCTCCTTCCCATAATATAGTGCCTAATTTAACTAGATATATTTATCGAGATGAATTTTATATCGTTAATATCTTTAATTATATATTAATAAAAATTATAATTTTTTGATATTATCAAAGTACTCGTTGAGACGAATCTTACAAGATCCCACATAACTATGTTTTTTTTTATATATTGAAAGAAATCTTAAAGATTCTCTTTAACTGTGTATAGTGTCAAAAACAGAATCATGCACTATATTATGGGACGGATGGAGTACAATTTTGGTAATCTACCATTTCCTTTGCTTTCTTGATAAATTTCCATTTCCAAATGAATACGACCCATTGCTTCAAAAGTACCCTCATAAAGAACGCCTTTTTTTACACCAACAATAAATAAAGGAAGCTCCTATATATATTTTTTAAATATACACTACATAGGCACGTATATATAATACGTGTCCGTGTCAAGTTGACACGTAAATATAACACGTGATCATATAATTTTTTTTTTTTAAAAAAAATGTAGCACGGGCACGTATCCCGTGTACGTGCTACAATATTTTTTACTTTATTTTTTTGTAAGTTTAGTCAAACTAAAAAACTATGTGTAATGCTAGTTAGTTGTATTATTCGAATATCGATTCTACTAGGTGTAACGTAATCCTAACTTCATTATCATATAATTTGAATATCGGTTATACTAATTATATTGTAATATTAACTTCATTATCGTATTATTTGAATAACAATTACACTAAGTATAATGTAATTATGAATTCATTAAATTATTATTCGTTATCATTCAAATATCGGTTATACTAATTATATTTTAATCCTAACTTCATTATCGTATTATTCGAATAACGGTTATACTAAGTGTAATGTAATCCTAACTTCATTATCGTATTAATCAAATAATTATAATGAAGTTAGGATTACATAACACTTAGTATAACCGTTCTTTGAATAACACGATAATGAAGTTAGGATTACATTACACTTAGCGTGACCTATATTCGAGTAATAGGATGATGAACTTAGGATTACAATATAGAATAATAAGATATAATGAAATCTTAACTTCCTTCATTATATTTTTTAGTTTGATTAAACTAAAAAATAAAATAAAAAATGTTTACTGTAGCACGTGCACAGCATACGTGCCCGTGCTACAGTTTTTTGTTTTTTTTTAAAAAAAAATTACAATAAATATACGGACATGTGTTATATTTACGTGCTAACTTGACACGGACACGTGTTATATATACGTGTCTATGCACTATATATTTAGAAAATGTATTTAATCGCGGCGTAAATAAATAAAACCACGCCTTTTTTTTCTACACACGGGTTTTTTATTTCTCTAATTAGGAATCAAAAGTCTACCCTATTACGTGTCCTGCTTAATCTTCATTAAAATAATTGTACCTGAATTAGCATATACTGGGGCAACTAGAAAATATAGCCGTAGCCGACATCCGGGTCCGATATTATCTTATGAAAAATTGATGGCCTTATATATATTACATTTAGGAAGATATAAAATTGTACGAAGAACCTTCTAATAGCAATAAATGTTAAAAATATGAGAATAAAAAAATTGGGGATTTCTTTAAATAAAGGAAAAAAGAAAAGAAAAGGTGGTGCGTATAAAAATGTGGTTGTTACACGACCACACAAATAAAAAGCAGACACGTAGTCGTCACCATATCCAGACAACATCCCACGGCCTGAAATTGGCTTCTACTCCACTTATATTTCTTACAGTAATAAACCTTTAGATGAACAACTTACTCCTATCAATCAAAGTTGTTACTAAATGCTACTACTCCCTCCGTCCCATAAAGTTTGTCTCATTTCGATTTTTGGGCATTGTTCACAGTTGAAGAGAATCTTTAAGATTTATTCTAATATATAAGAAAAAACATAGTCATGTGGAGTCTTGTTTGATTCGTCTCAACGAGTATTTTGATAATATTAAAAAATTATAATTTTTAGGATTATATAATTAGAGATATTAACTATACAAAACTCGCATCGGCATTTGAATCCGCCCTCCATGGGACAAACTTAATGGGCAGAGGGAGTAGCAACTTATAAGTTAAAGTATTATTTTAATTTTGTTAAACTAGCTAAAATATGAGAGCCATGTATGTAACATCAAGCATATAGGCCTAGTGCTATAACCACATATAGACTCTTCTATAGTTATATTCATCCCATCTCACTCAAAATGTCTGCAGTTTATTTTCTCATAGTACATGTCTGAAAGCAACTTTGACAGACTATCAAGCTTCTAGCTACTAAGAATAATAATGACCATTATTTTAATCCTTATTATGGAACGATTATGCTTAACCTATACTCTCATAGTATAAGTTAGAAAAATCTTAATACAGCAAGAAGGAACTAAATTACATGCTATAATATTTCCCACATATGACATTAAGTAATCATAGATTCATAAAATCCTAGTAATTTTTATTTTTTTCCTTTTCCCTACTCTCCACTTTGAATTTCACCACATACACTGAATTAAACCCATCAAATTTCCCAAAGGAAAATAGGTATTATGCCAACACCAAAAGGAGAAAGTAGATAAAGAGATTTAACAACATCGAACTAGAATGTGACAACCTGACTAAAATTTAACAACATCGAACTAGAATGTAACAACTTGATTATTGTAAACGTTCTGAAAAAGATCTAACACTGTTCTTGAGATATTGAAATATTAATTTCTGATATCATTTATTTTCTACAACTCTTATCTTCAATACAGATCCTTCACGTTTTTCGAGAGTCCAATGCTGTTGCTGATTTCATTGCGACGATGAGCCAACAGCATCCCTTGGAAGACTTTCAAGCTAATCAAGAACTTTTAGTTCTCATCTGAAATGATGTCATAGGCTGAGAAATCATTTTTTTGTGATTTTCAATTTAATTTTTTCTTTATTAAAAAAAAAGTAGATAAAGAGATAAAAGTGGGGAAGGTTGAAGCTAAAAAGTTTTTAGGGTCTCTGCATTAAAAAGAAAAGGAAAGTAAGTAACCCCACGATAGGTATAATAAAGATAGGTAAAAGAAGCTGGTGGGCACAATTTAATAAGGGGTTCTCCTTTGCACCGCTCTTTTTTGATTTCGCACCGCAAGTTAAGCGCTACGAGATAGCATTTAACTTTTTTTACTTTTTTTTTAAACGTTATTATATGGCGTGAGAGTTTTTTTTTGGATTTATTGAGATTAAAAAAAAAATCGGCTCGATTAAACCGGGTCGGAGTTAAACGCTACGTCGTAGCGTTTAAAATATACTTGGTTTAATCGAGCCGATTAAGTTTTAAACGCTACGTCGTTGCGTTTAAAAAAAATCAAAATTGCACTTTTTTCCATAATCATGTAGAGACTTTCAGTATGAGTCCGTACATATAAAATTCGTCCAAAACGGACATCGTTTGCCCCTCCAAAAGCCTAAAAAACAAAGCCTTTCTACCCATTTTTTTTTTACAATTTGATGCCCAACATATAGCGCATTGTAGTGGAAATTTTTGGTATTTTCAACATTTTTCTACTATAATTTTGTATAAAATTTTAATACTATAGTTTTGTATAATTTCGTTCATTTATATACTATTGTTATATCGTATAATTATATACTATGGTTATATCGTATAGTTATATACTATTGATATATTGTATTATTATATACTATAGCTATATACTATTGTTATATCGTATAATTATATACTATGGTTATATCGTATAGTTATATACTATTGATATATTGTATTGTTAGCTATATACTATTGTTATATCATATAGTTATATATATACTAATTGTTATATCGTATAATTATATACTATGGTTCTATACTATAATTATATATTATGGTTCTAACGAATAGTTATATACTATGGTTATATCGTATAGTTATATACTATGGTTATATCTTATAGTTATCAATTTGGTTATATCTTATAGTTATATACTACGGTTATATTCTTAGTTATATACTGTGGTTATGTTCTATAGTTATATACTATGGTTATATCCTATAATTATATATTATGGTTATATCTTATAGTTATATCCAATTTGGTTATATCTTATGGTTATATCATATAGTTATATACTATGGTTATATCGTATAGTTATATACTATTGTTATATCATATAGTTATATATATACTATGGTTATATCGTATAGTTATATACTATAGCTATATACTATTGTTATATCGTATTGTTATATCGTATAAATATATACTATGGTTATATCTTATAGTTATATCGTATAGTTATATACTATTTTTATATCGTATAGTTATATACTATAGCTATATACTATGGTTATATCGTATAGTTATATACTACTGTTATATACTATTGTTATATCGTATAATTATATACTATGATTATATCTTATAGTTATATACTATGGTTATATCTTATAGTTATATCAAATTTGGTTATATCTTATGGTTATATCCTATAGTTATATACTATGGTTATATCGTATATAACTATACTATTGTTATATCGTATAGTTATATATATACTATGGTTGTATCGTATAGTTATATATATACTATGATTATATCGTATAATTATATAGTATGGTTATATCGTATAGTTATATACTATTGTTATATCGTATAGTCATATACTATTGTTATATCGTATAATTATATACTATGGTTATATCCTATAGTTATATACTATGGTTATATCTTATAGTTATATACTATGGTTATATCCTATAGTTATATACTATGGTTATATCGTATAGTTATATACTACTGTTATATACTATAGCTATATACTATTGTTATATCGTATAGTTATATACTATTGTTATATCGTATTGTTATATATTATGGTTATATTGTATAGTTATATACTATAATAATATATTATTGTTCTAATGTACTATGGTTATATATAAATTTTATATCATATAGTTATATACTATAGTTATATCGTATAGTTATATATATACTATGGTTATATCGTATAGTTATATACTATAGCTATATACTATTGTTATATCGTATAGTTATATACTATTGTTATATCATATAATTATATACTATGGTTATATCGTATAGCTATATACTATTGTTATATCGTATAGCTATATACTATTGTTATATCGTATAGTTATATACTATTGTTATATCGTATAGTTATATACTATGGTTATATATTATGGTTCTAACGTACTATAGTTATATATAAATTTTATATCGTATAGTTATATACTATGGTTATATCGTATAGTTATATACTATTATTATATCGTTTTGTTATATACTATAGCTATATGCTATTGTTATATCGTATAATTATATATTATTGTTATATTGTATAGTTATATACTATTGCTATATACTATAGTTATATACTATAATTATATATTATGGTTCTAACGTATAGTTATATACTCGTATTAAAATTTTATAGAAAATTATAGTAGAAAAATGCCGAAAATACGAAAAGTTTTCACTACAATGCGCTATATGCTAGGCACCAAATTGTAAAAAAAAAAGTAGGAAGACTTCGTTTTTTGGGCTTTTGGAGGGACAAACGATGTCCGTTTTAGATGAATTTTATATGTACGGACTCGTATTGAAATTCTCTACATGATTATGGAAAAAAAGTACATTTTTTTAAACGCAACGGCGTAGCGTTTAAACTGAACCATTTTTTTTAACCGGTTTACTTTTTTTTTTATAAATAAAAGCTTAAACGCTACGTCGTTGTGTTTAAACTGAACCGGTTCAGAAAGTTGAACCGGTTCAGTTTAAACGCAACGACGTAGCGTTCACTTTTTATAAACGCTATAACATTGCGTTTAAAAGTGGTGCAAAACACAAAATTTCCGGGTGCAAACAAGTTCCCCGTTTAATAAATAATTGACTAACATGCCAACTATGAGTTCATTTCACCTTACTTTCAATCTCCATTATTCTGCTGTGTGTCAATGACTTTCAATAGCTTGTTTGACCAACAAAGGCAGGGGAAATGACTTGGTGAATCAAGTACAAAGAGCTCACAATCAAGAGTCTCATATCATATGTGTTTGGATTTAATGGATAAGATCACAAAGAAAGTATCAAGGCATGCATTATCCATGAATTTCAGCTTTGTTGCAACAGCCACAGGAACTTGACTTTATTTTTTGCACCTACTTACCAACATTTGACAGTTCAATTGCAACCATATATATGAATATGATTCATTAAATGGGTGAAGCGGGTTAGGCACGTATCCGTGCTAATGACAATGACATGATACAAGAATGAACAAACAAGCCAGAAGCCAAATTTGTAAATAGATCAGAAATTAACCAAAGTAGATCATATCAAGGATTTACATTGCTTAGCTGGTGTATACATCTTTGGAGCGAAACCAAACAGGGCCCCGTCTTGCTTGGCTACACAGCAAAAAGGTTTGTAGGAATTAATTAAGCCTAATCAAATCCCATGACTTTATCCTATTAAACATGTATAAAACAAATGAGTTTTAGTTAGATGAGTCATATCAACTTCCTTAAGGAATAGTCAAAACATAGCCTCATAAATTATATGCAAGTTGACTCCATTGTATACATATGTAGTAACTTGGTGTTGACAATGGAGAAAAAGACGAATAATTCAGTCATATAGAATTAGATAATTGACAGGATTACAACCTCAAAACTGTAGATTCAGTAGGCAGAACTTGTTCCTAGAGGACAGTTTGCAGGACCACTGAGGACTATAAATGAGAAATAATTGGTCTACTCCTAATACAATATTGTTTATGTCAATTGTCAAGGATTTGATGACCACAATAAGCAGCTTATTCTTTCAACTCCTAATTGTATTTTCATCTCCATAAACACACAATCACTGCTATTCTGACAACTGACTATTATGGAAAGATTATAGATTATGTCCTTCTATCTGAAAGCAATTTAACCAGCAGGAATGGAACACTTCAAGACGCGACATCATGACAAGGAAACATGAAAGATAGTTCATACCAATTGCAAGCCTTGAAACACTCTTAAGCCAATTATAATCCACCATAATAAGCATGACAAGTCATGGTCTTTCTTTTGTAATCTAGTAGAAAGCTTCTATCTCAAATGACAAATCTCACTCAAATGCAAAAGGCGTACAAATAGTTGGTACTTGGATAAGCAAGTTATAAAACACTCTTTAGAGAAAAGTTATAAACATGCAGCACTACAATAGAAAATGTAAAAGACAAGGGTAAGTATCATGTGAGAATATATAATAGGGTGAAAAATGAGAATAAATTATAGTCTTTGGATGATAAATAAACCAAAGTTAGGATTAAATTTTTATTAAAAGGTGCACATGACTTGATTTTTGGGAGTTTGACCGGTCAACATGACTGGTCAAACCAGTCACCGACGGTCAACGCCGGAGCTGTGCATTGATTTTTGCTTGTATGTGCATCGATATTGGCTTGTATGTGCATTGATATTGCATAAAATCTGTATAGGATTTTGACTATATGTGTGACTTTGTGTATGTGAAAACTCATGCACTTTTCAACATGTGCATATTTTTTTAGCTTGTGTATGCATAGATTTTGACATAATTTATGCATCTAAGTTATACTTGTGTGTATTATTTTCTTGGGTTGAAATATGCATGAGTTTTGGCTTGTATGTGTATACATTTTGAAGTGCATGTCTTTTTTGTTGTATGTACGTGCTGACGTGCATCTAAATTCCATAAATTCTGTATATGGTTTTGATTATATGTGTGACTTTGTGTATGTGGAAACTCATGCACATACATGCAAAAACTTATGCATGTATTTCGCATAATGTGCATATGTTTTGGCATGTGTGTGCATAAATTTTGACTTGTATGTATATCTAAATTCTACATGTGTGCGTTGTTTTCTTGGGTTGAAATGTGCATGAGTTTTGGCTTGTATGTGCATACCCTTTGTAGTGCATGTCTTTTTGCTTGCATGTGCATGTAAATTGAACTAGGCGTACATATGGTTTGACTATATGTGTGACTTTTTATAAGTGAAAACTCATGCACACACATGTAAAATCTTATACACTTTACAGATTTGTATAGGTTTTGTCTTGTAAGTGTATGAATTTTGAATTGTCTGTGCATCTAAATTTTACTTGTATGCATCGTTTTCTTGGCTTGATATGTGCGTGAGTTTTTGACTTGTATGTGCATATCATTTGGAACACATGTCTTTTTGCTTGAATGTGCACATGTCAAAACTTATGCACATACAATGTACAACTCATGCACATTTTCTCTAGAAAACAATGCATATTTTTTACAATCTTTAGATGCACATACATGTCAATATTGATGCACATTCAAACTAAAATGTATGCACATCTCAAACAAAAAATAGTTTTAGAAAAAGTTAGGATGCGGAAAATTGAATCGAAAAAAATGGTTGGACAACACCTTATAAAATTTTAATGCACATACAAGTAAAAAAATGGTACACATGGCAGCACAAGAAAAAAGTGGATCCGAAAAAAATGGGCCGAAAAAAAAACACTTAGGCCAAACAACGCCTTATAAAATTTTGATGCACATATAAGACAATATAGATCCACACACAAGCCAAAATGTATACACATACCATATTAAGTCAAAAAGTGACTCCGAAAAAAAAAATGAAAAAAAAACAACTCCGACTGGTGACCAATTTGACCGGTTAATTATTCACTTAAGTGGTCATGTGTATGATACATGACCACTTAAATAATAGTCTAATCATAACCTTTAAATTTAAAAGCTATGAGTTATTCTCATTTGTCACCTAATATTCATTCTCACCAGATCCACATCAAAAGACAATATTAAAAAAACGAAATAAATGAACTTTAAGGATAGTTACACACTGTCTTTTATACTTTAAACTACACCAAATAAATGGATAAACACTTGGAAAATAGTTCGTACTTGGATGAGTTGCAAACCATGAAATTAGCTACTGATCGATGATACTGATACAAATCCAATTTTGCAATGGATTTTATGACTTTTTACATGGCAAACGCAATTTTCACGGCGAGTTAAGTAAATAACATTTTGACAAACCTTTTTTTAAATTAATAGACCCTTAGTAAAAATAGACCCCTCTCCCTCTCTCTAAACCCTACATCTTAAACCCTTAAAAACTAGTAAGGATCTATTTTATTAATTGAAAACTCTTAAAGGACCAATAGACCTAAAACCCTCTAATTTTCACCTTAAGTAATAAGCTGTAAATGGGTTAGCTAAACTCATGGGCTTCTTAAATTAAGACGAGGCCCAATCAATAATGAGTTGTCGGCTACCACAGTAGGAAATATGGATGATCAGAAAGAAAGAACGACAATTTCAACCATATTGCAAATATAAATTAACATCCATGAAAAAGATGAACGCTGTAGAAGTACCGCACGTTTAGAAACGAAACTACATAATTTGCGATAGAAGTCGTTTCAATTATATATATGCGACACAAAATTACGAGTCTGGCAAGCTCTTCATCCATACATTTAAAAACTAAGTACATAATTTGCAAGAAAACCTAACAAGGTCACCTCACTTGATTGTAACAACTAGATACTAGCTAAACGATTCAGCTAAGGCAACCCTATTTCTGATCTCTTTTTCCACCCCTTTGAATCCTTTCTTCTATGATCGATATTTCCAACATAAGGGGAGTTAGGATTGGTTTACCGCCGCATTTTAAGAATGTGAACGTCCTTACGCTTTATCGTCATGGAACCACCATCTTGTCTCCTTGGGCGATCTGCCATTTCTGCAGTTCTTCACGTACCGATCATTATCTGCTGGTCGTTGCTGCACACCGTCACTAAAACGCTTTAGACAGATAAGAACCAAAGTTTGAGACTGAATCTAGGGTTTTATACAGAACCAACCTTGACAGTTGAGCTTGATAGCATGGAGAGAATGCTCATGCACACGGAACTAACCGTCATTGCAGGAGACCATGAATCATACAATATATCTGCAAGCAAGCAAACAAACCAGGTAAATAATGCCATTCTTGACTTAATCAAGATCCACAAACTCAGTAATTTCACAAGCATTAGACTATTAGAGGACCTTCTGAGCTGATAAGCTAACATAAGCAATTGTTCAAACTCAGTTAAGAAAGAGCAAGAGTATACCTAAACATATATGTCCATTGCTGTAAATGTGAGGATGTATAGGTGCAGGAGCAACAAATATGACCTGCTCAACAACAAGTTTAAAGCAGATTTTAGCAAAAAAGAAGAAGAGCATGATACAACCTAAACAGAATTAGGGATTTTTGTAGAAACCTGAGGCGCTTCCATGGGGTAATGATCAGGAAAATCAACCTGCAATTGATACGTTTCGTTGGAGTAAAGCGTGTCCTGCGCCCCGTTCACATCTATCAACCATCTAATTTACAGCACAGAAGTGTGAATTCGAGCGAGATCGATTATAATTTCGGAGCAAATAGAAGCAGTAATCAACAAAGAAATGTCTCCAGAGATAGAGCTAGACCTCCGAAGATTATCGGTGACTTTGTGCTTGAAGCCTGGTGGTGGATTAACCTGCCACTCCGTAATCTCCTTCTGCAGCCGACTCTGCGCGATCTTGCTCAAAGCCTGCAACTTTCCACAAATTAAAACCCCTAATTTCATCTTCCGAAGTTGAATTGAAGGAAATTCGAGAAATTAGGGCTTCCAGAGACGACGTACCTTGCGCGAATGTGCAGAGGTGCTCGTCATGACCTTTTTCCGCAAGCAGCAGCAGCAGCAACAACGAGAATAAGACGACGGAGACAAGATGACGACGACTGATCAAGATTTCAAAGTTTCCAAGGAGTTGAAAGAGATGGAGATTGAAAATTGGAGAAGAACAATGGAAAAGGAGGAGTATGTAACGGCAAATTTTCCCTTCCGCCTCCTCTCTCACACTGTTTTTGATTCCTCTGGTTTCCTGTTGATTTTTATAAAAAGGTGAGTGCTTTCTTTTCCATCGCCGGATTGTGGTGCGGTAAAGACGGTAGATCAATTATTGAAGAGCTCATTGATCGGGAATAAAGATTTAGGATTCCCTCCCTTTTGTGAAGATGCCTCTATGGATTATTGGCCCCTATTTTTGAGCTACAAAACGATGATATGCCATTTTCTATGTTACTTACGACGTGTTTCAGATAAAGATATCAAAATTCTTGACAAGGTTTTTGGGCCGCTATTTCTTGCCACTTTTAAATAATTTTTTTTTAAACTAGTAAATAAAAAATAAACCTAATTTTAAGTCGGTAACTCATAAACAAAAAATAATATTAATATTTTTTGTGGTTGAAATTTTGATTAATTTGATAACAATGAGAAACCAAATAGAATATCGAGCGTATATAAAGAAAAATTATTTATCACATCCAAGTATAAAAAAAATCTCAAGTAAAAATGTCCGGAATTTCAACCAAAAAAATTGTTTATATCGTTATTTTAAGTTTTGCATACGTTTAGTTATAATTGGATATATCATAGATTCATAGTTAGTAGATTCATTCGACCAAAAATTGAAGAGTATAATTTTTTATATTGTTTAGATAAGTAGGTTGCAATCAAATTTCTTATTGTGGTTATTATAATAAGGTTACTAACATGAAATTTTAGTTAATATTGGTTTGAACTAGGTAAAAAATTAATTATATTGTATGAATATGTAACTAATATTTAAAAGATATCCGGAAAAAATCCATCTTTTTTGTCAATACTTAATATTTTGATAATCCAATCCTTTATAAATAATTAAAATAATAACACGATATAAATTTTGGAACATATTTATCTAAAGTGATTTATAATATGAAATAAGATAAACTTATCTTATTTTAGTAATATAACATACAATTATATATTAGTTAGTAGAAATAGCTCTATTGAACATACTTATTTAAAATGATTTTAAAAAAAGTCCCATAAAAATATATTATATTGACTTAAACAACTATGGTGACACTTTTCAAACTTCTTTTAATATGACTGTTTTTATAAACACTAATGTATAAAAAATAATCATTTTTTAATACCATAAAACATATTTAATTTATAGATTTTAATATCATATTATTAAAAATAATCCACTTCAGTGCTTGATATGAGTACTATCCTAGTTTAGTGATATATTTAAAAACCAGTAATCTTATACTCCCCCTAAATATATATTTTCCCCCTAAAAATATGCACATTAATGTCATTGGAAAAAAGAAAGGAAAAGTTGAATTTAAAATTGAAATAAAAAAAGAGAGGGTGGAAGTACTAAACCCTCCAAGTACTTCAGCTCGGGCGGCACCTACTTGCAAGAACACACTTGTGTTGTGCCCCTTAAACCCTAACGGCTCTTGAACCTCAATCATCCTCCAATTCGGTTTCTTCAAAACTTCAAATTTGAGTCTTTCAACTTTCGATCACAAGAACGAGCACCCTATAGCTCAAATCCAAACAGCTATGAGCTTTGATAATGGCGTCTTCTGAATCTCACTCAACCTCTCTCCCAAAAGATGCTGGTTTGTCTTCGCCATCTCTCAGTGGCGGGACGCCGATTTCCCCTCTACAGAGGCGTCTACATCTCGACTCCTTTCAGTGCTAGCAACGCGCCCTCTCTCTATATCTCCAGCGGTACTTTGCTCGTCTCTCCTTTCTCCTACACTTTCATGGTGTTCGTCACCAGTTTCTTCTTCTTTGCCCGCTGTCCTTTTTCCACCAAACCGGGTTTTGATAGTTTAGGTGAGTTCTGTGATAGAGATTCGTTGCGAAGAATCGTTCAAGAAGGGCAATGGGACGATTTTAGGATAAGAAACATGTTTGATTCGGAGCTTGCCCCGGCATGTGTCTCGAGAGCTCTAGTTGAATTGAAGGAATATCCTCGATTGGCGTTGAAGTTCTTCGAATGGGCTAAATTGCGATTAGGGTTTAAGCACACGACTGAATCATATTGCATACTGATTCACATTCTGTTTTTTAATAGATTCTACGCTGATGCAACCAAGATGCTCCGAGAAATGGTTATTTCAAACCAGATGCATCCTGGATTAGATTTGCTCAATGTTTTATGGGCAACAAGGAATGTGTGCAAGTTGGGATTTGGAGTTTTTGATGCTTTCTTTGGTGTTTTGACAGAGTTGGGTATGCTTGAAGAGGCAAATGAGTGTTTTGTGATGTTGAGAAGATATAGGGTCCTTCCTAAGGTGCACTCGTGTAATAAACTTCTGCACCAATTATCCAAGTCAGGGAAAGTAGAAATATGTAGGAAGCTTTTCGGTGAGATGCTTGGGGCAGGAATTGCTCCTTCAGTGTTTACATATAACATAATGATAGATGTTAGGTGCAAAGAAGGGGATTTAAGAGGAGCAATGAATTTGTTTGAGCAGATGAACCAGAGGAATGTAATTCCGGATGTTGTTACGTTCAATACGCTTATTGATGGTCATGGAAAGTCTGGACTATTAGAGGAAGCGAAGGGTTTGTATGAACACATGAAGGTGGTGGGATGTGATCCTGATGTTATAACATATAATGCATTGATAAATGGTTTATGTAAATATGATAGTTTGCCTTTAGCTCTTGATTTTTTTCATAGGATGAAAGAAGAGGGACTAAAACCTAGTGTTGTAACTTACAGCACTTTTGTTGATTCTTTTTGCAAAGAAGGAATGATGCAGCAAGCAATCAAGCTTTTTACAGATATGAGAAGGGTTTGTCTTGTTCCAAATGAATATACCTATACTTCATTGGTAGATGCCTATTTTAAAAGGGGTGAGTTTGGTGAAGCTCTGGAACTGGTGAAAGAGATGTCTGAAGTTGGGGTTGAGTTAAATGTTGTTACGTATACTGCAATATTGGACGGCTTATGCAATGCTGGGAGAATGAGAGAAGCAGAAGAACTATTTAATGCTTTGCTGAAAGCTGGGATAAAACCAAACGAGCAAACCTTTACAGCACTGATTCATGGGTATATTAAAGCTGGGGATTTGGAAAAAGTTGGAGAGATTTACAAGGAAATGAAGGTGAAAGGCATACAACCTGATATACATCTCTATGGAACAATCATTTGGGGACTCTGTAGCAAGGGGAAACTTGAAGATGCTAAGGTCTTAGTTGCTGAAATGAAGGATGTTGGTCAGGCTGTAAATAGTGTTGTATATACTACACTTATTGATGGTTATTTTAAGACAGGGAAAGCCACAGATGCAGTCAATCTGGTTCATGACATGAGACGCTGGGACGTTGTGCCAAGTGTCATTACATATTCTGCATTAATTGATGGTTTATTTAAATCAGGATTTGTCAAGGAGGCTTTAACACAGTTTTATAAGATGATAGCTGTTGGTGTATGTCCAAATGTTATCATATATACAGTCGTTATTGATGCACTTTGCAAACATGATTGCCTTGAAATGGCTAGAAATTTCTTTCATGGAATGCAATTACAGGGTTTGGTGCCAGATGTTGCTGCCTTTACAGCTTTGATTGACGGCAACGTGAAACATGGACAAATCGAAGAAGCTTTTATGTTGCGAAACAAAATGTTTGATATGGGTCTTGAGCTCGATTTGCATGCTTACACTTGTCTAATATGGGGACTTTGTAAAGATGATCGGGTACAGGAAGCAAAGAACTTGCTTAATGAGATGATTGAAAAAGGTGTGGTTCCTGATGATATTGTGTATGGCATATTGGTGAGGAAGTACTATGACCTACAAAAGGGAGACGAAGCTATAGAGTTGCAGAATGAAATGGTGAGGAGAGGTCTACACAGTTCTCAAAATAAGGAGAGTTAATTTGGGTCATCAGCAGGTAAAGCTTCTATTGCCATGTTTGTTGAATCTTTGTTTTTTATACATATATATATGTCTGGCTATCTAAATTAAACCAGTCACTCGATCATTTTATGTATATTTTTCCATTTCATGGACTACTTGCAGTTGCAGTGCAGTCTTTTCTGTGGTTTTTTGTCTGAGTCACTGTCTCTTACTCTCTTGCATGTCAATTTTGTCCTGACAATGAGTAAGGCAATCAAATGACTAGTTAATTGAGTAGTCACTTCTTACAAATTTCTTGCCTAATGGCTTTTAGGCATCTTCTATTTAGTTGAAAATCCATTATCACTTCTTGGTTTTGTGCTCAACTCTAGGAGTGATGTGCGGAGATTTGGACAACATAGACATTCACTAAGACAATTACATGATGTCATCAGTTGGATTTGTTGCTTTTCGCATGTGTTTTTGAAATGTTTTTTCAAGGACAACTAAGACAAGTTTCATTCTCCATGTAGAATGGTTATTTGCAGTGGCACCCTTTTCACGAGGAACCTTCTTCCATGCACTTTAATGGTGCTTGTGTGTTTGCAAAAGAAGGAGATGAATGCCAGTAATTGCACATATTCTTGAGGAGGCTCTTCTCATGTGCCTTGATGGTGTTTATGTGGTTGCAAAGGTGAATTGATCATTGAATATTAGACAGCTCTCTCTTAATTTCTTTGTTGAATGATAAAAGTATTTGAACCTTTATGAATGCGCTGACCATTCCATCCGACACTGATTTGTCCACAGATGCTGGTTTCCTTCTTGGAGGGTTTTGTGAACCGCATCAATTGGATCACAACTCATTACTACCTTTGAGAATGGACTTCAAGGTTTTTTCCCTTTCTATAATCTACATCTTATATGATATGGTAAGTGGTAACCTCTCAAAGTTGATGATGTTTAGATACTGTATGTTTACTCTCAGGTGAAGATGCCTTTGTTGTTCTTTGCTTGTGCTGCTCCTCCCATTGCAAACTAAAATGAGCAGCTCTTTAGATGACTGCAAGGCAAGTTTCATGGCATGTATGAAACAAAGTGTTGAGTAGTTCTTTAGATTTAGATGGTGTACAACAAAATGGGAGATGTAATTAAAAACATATGGCAGATGTGTACTAGTAAAACTCATAGTGTTTTGCCTCGTTTGTATATGGATTTTCCCTTGATTTATTTCTTGGATTACTTAAAGTAAAAATTCTCACCAGTAAAACTCTACAATTTGTAAGTATTGTTAGGCTTGAAGGTGTTTTTGTAAAGAAGAAAATATTATAAACATAATGTTAGCAGATGTAGTGTATTGGGTAATCCCCAAGTGAAGTGTGTTGGGCGAGCTCTTTTGTGAAGCTTGGGTTCAAAGTAATTGTACCCTATAAATATCCTATCTAATGCTACTCTAATACATATGCTAACACAGAAGACTACAAGCAAATACATATAATTTTTGTTAATGTAAAATCAGAACTGAAACCATCACCAATATATTTCGATTTTTAACCCAACAGTGCTCATCTTTCACATATGATTTGTAAATTCGTGGATTATTTATATAGTTCTATTTTGTGTTTTGCAATTTTCAATCAAACAGTGCTTATATTTTCTTGCATTTTGGTATGCAATTTTGTTATTAAACAATTTAGCAGCTTATGATATAGCTGTTTTTTAGTATTTATTATTCACTCACTTATTTATTCATATTTGGTATGCAGGAATATTATAATCATAATGGTTAATTTGTAACCCAGTTTTAATTTGTTAAATTTTATAAAAAATGATAAAATTCACCCGAAATCATCCAATCACTACGAGTGATTGGATGATTTTTCGGGTTCAGATGTTGTCCTCTTTTGGGTGCCCTATACATGTATCATAAAACTTTACTAAATGAAACATTGGATCTATACCTTTTTGTTTTTGAATCTCATAAATTTCGATCTAGTATAACCTTGTATTGTATGTACAAATTTTGGCTGGAATTGTCGAACAATCAATAACAAGATTAGTGTAGAGTAGAAATCTAAGTGGGGCGTGACCACGTGGTAAGGCAACGGGTTTTGGTCCCGCTATTCGGAGGTTCGAATCCTTCCGAGTTGGGTCGAGTAAATGAATTAAAAAATCGGGTCGGGTGATGGATGTGGTCCACCCGTCAATCACCCGATCCACTGTCATCCCTAATCATAACCAACCACAAAACTCCTATTAATTTTTTTTAATGAAGATCTGCTTTTGGAATAGTCGGAGTATGAGTCGTAATAACTTTTGGACATAAATTGATTTTTTTGAAAAATAGAAAGGATTCAAGTTTTAGCTAACTTTGAAACTAAAACAACCAAAATACCAAAGGAAAATATCTGAAAGAAATTTGGTTTTGATAATATTGTTTGGTCCATGCTCTTGGATTTGCAGGTAGTATTTGTATTTTACGAAAATCATTCAAGCTGTACAACGAAACCCTTGAACTGCTTCATCAGATTGCAAGATTTATTGCTTTTAATTATACAATATTAGACACGAACCATACTTTTGTTATTTTTTTACCTACGTTTCTCCGCAACAAAATAATAAGACTGTTTTTTGGGATCTATTATCGCAATTCATTACTCAAACGTCTCTCCCTTACATTCTTATGGAAGATTTGAACGAAGTCCATAATGGAAAAGCAAAACATGAACCTCTCTAATTTTCAAAGACTTGTACAACTAAATGATCATCTTGACCTACAAGATATTCCAACTCAAGGGAATTGTTTTACATGACAGAAGAACAATAATGAAAATAATAACGGTTTTTTCGCCAAATAATCATGAGTATTCCATAATTCGAGTGTTATATAAAAGTTTAGCATATTTCGCATAGTAATCCTAATATTTTTATTTTTTTCACAAAATACCCAAATCATTAAATACAAATAATTTTTATTTAATTTTCCCCAAACACTAGAGCTCTATGGGGAGAAAAGATGGAGGAAAAGGTGGTAACGAGAAGCTTGTGCCTTGTGGGATACCAAAAGCTCCATACTTTTTCCGGTTACTCTCGAAGAAAAAGGGACTGAACAACCACATGCTCAAGTTCACCGACCGAACCACATTGACTGTTGATTGACACAAGGTATTCAGTTGGGTAATCAAGTTTGATATGCATAAGGTTACCATAATTCGTTGGTTATGATGAACCGGAGAACATATGACAACCATTTTAAAAGAATAAAACAGAAAATGTCAACACAAGCTTTAATTCAAGCTTATTCTTACTTGTTATTAGCCACACAAGAAATAATACACCATAGGTCCATATCATACAAGTGCAAGCCTTTTTAACAAACACAACTTATATAACATGTTTTTCATCTTTTTAATTAGTGTAGTAACTTAGATTTATTACATTACATCCTATTCACAATCATTTTGCGTTACAGTTGTGCAATCAACATGCAAGCAAGATCATACTAGAATCTTGCTAAGCACAACTCTCATGGCTTGACTTTCAACACCAAACTGGTATGAACTCTTATTCGTCATCCATTGTTGTTGTTGTTGTTGATGTTGCATATGAACTCCAATAGCATCCAAGTAATCCCCACTCCTTCCATGGAATCCCACCACTTTCCCTCCCGTTTTAGCAGACGAAAAATAAGTCCCTTTCTCCTCGCCAAAGGGCCCGTATTTCGCCACGTTAGTGTAGAATGTAAGCGACCTAACAACTTTTGAAGTGCCCCCATTCCCGCCTACCAGGCCATAGTATCCGCTTACACTCGTGATCATCTCATGTGGGTAGTCGAACTTGATCTGTTCAGTTTAGAAGTCCGAAAAAATCATGTTCTATGAACATTTTTGCGTCTATTATTGAACTTTTTTTTTTCAAAATAGGCACTTTTTAGAACTTAATTCCTAATCTAGGCTCGGTATGAAACATATTTTGAAAATAGGTTGACTTTCCAGTTTCAGAATTGTTTTAAAATAAAAAAAAAAAAAATGAATAGTCTTTGTTTCAAACTGGGACTCTCCAATTGTTTTAATTTTTTTTGAAGAGTCTCTGTTTTATATAGCGATAATTCATTTTAATATTATTTTATTTTAAAAGTCAATTCCGAAACTGAAAAGTCAGTCTATTTTCAAAAAAAGTTTCATATCGAACTTAGATTAAAAATAAAGTTCTAAAAAGTGTATATTTTATTAGTAGGACTTTAGACATATGAGGAGACTTACTATGTAGGTGCAAGTATTGTTTTCATGTCGATGTTTAGCAGACCACACAGACTCGCCGTTTCGGTCATACTCGATTTGTATTGAGCAAATGGCTTCCCCTCTTGTTACGAAAATTTTCCTAATGCCTGTATAAGCCCCATCATCCCATGGCTTTCCTCCATCCCCGCCCCAGGGTCCTGCCTCATGAGACCCGGCTTCCCTTGGCTTGCCTCCATCCTTGACCCAGAAAACGAGTTCACGAGAACCGGTTTCCTTTGGCTTGCCTCCATCCTTGCCCCAGGGAACCGGTTCACTATATCTGGTTTCCTTTTGCTTGCCTCCGTCCTTGTCCAAGGAAACTGGTTCACGATAACCGATTTCCTTTAGTTTGTCTCCTTTCCTATTCAAGGGAACCGGTTCACGATAACCGGTTTCCCTTGGCTTTTCTCCATCCCTATTCCATAAGCCGGTTTCCCTAGGAAGTGGAACAACCTGCAAGAACAAATTGAACTGCAACTTGTAATAAAAAAACAACAACATCGATCTGGTGTATCCCACACATTGGGGATCCGAGTAGGGACATGTAAAATTGGCCCGGACTCGACCAGATGTATTCTGGTCCGGTTTGCGGTCCATCATTTTAAAAATTTCGGTCTAGTCCGGTTCAAACCCTGTCGATTTTTGGTCCAGACCGGATGGACAGTTTTTATTTTATGTATTAATTTTAAAAATTAGTTTTTATTATAAAATAAACTAGTAACAAAATATATTGTATAATATTACAAATAATAGTTATAAAAATAAATAATTTTTAATTGATTAAAAAAAAAAAAATGTTTATCGAACCGAATCATACCGGTCTCCATCCAAGAATCGAAAAAATTCCGATAACAATCTTTTTCCCACGAGATTTTTTTGTTTTGAAGAATAAATGGCTTGTTTGAACTCTAGGAATCATAGATGTACCTCACAAGTCTTCGTGTTTGAAGGGTATGCAGGAGGAAGCAGTACTTGTTTCGTTTCCAAAACATGTACACCTATGCTGTCAATAAAATAGCCATTTCTGCCATGGAAGCCGATGATCACTCCTTGTTTCGAACCCGAGCAGAAGTAAATCCCCTGCTGATCTCCAAATGGTCCATAGCTCTTCTTATTAGTATGGAATGTGATCGACTTAACGATAGTGGGGCCTCTCAGGATCGTCGACGCGTAGTAGCCAGTGATGTGGGTGAGCAACTCATATGGGTAATCAAAAACTATCTGCATGCAATGCACAACGTAATTAAGCAAAAGAAACACATGCCTCAAAATGCTTAAATGAACAATAGCCTGTCGTTTTCACTGTTTTAATTTGTAGCTACCTTTTCCTTGGTGAAACCACCTTTCCCGCCATTTTTGTCACCCCATACAGCTTTAGTGTTCTGATCATAGCATACTCGAATCGATACCAAACCGCCAGAGCGCGTGAGGTGGATCGCCCGTACACCTGTGTAGACCCCATCGTCAAATGTCATCCCACCGCTACCACCCCATGGTCCATGTGTAACAACCATTGTTCTATTCACAACCTCTGATTTACCCTATGAGTCAACAAAACACCCAATCATGAACACAATATTGTTAAAGCTCCCAAAGGAATCCTAAAACACTAATTGTGAAAGTTTGTGGGCCCAATGACTTGAGGGCGTGCGGATACGATCGTATAGGCCAATTGATAATAGGAGGAGTAGTCCATCGAGCTTATATACTATGCAAGTTATGTCTGTGATGTTTATATTCCAACAACCGTACCAACTGGAAAAACTTAGTTAACCTACAACAACAATTAACCACATATACAGGGTCTGGGGAGTCGAGATGTATGCACCCATATTCCGAATAAGTCGAGCATATGTTTACCGAGAGTAGATTTAGTTACTCTGCTCGGTAAAAAGTAGCTTACATGGTTCAGTACTGGAGCTGCTGGTATTGCACAAGGAGTTTGATGAAGATGAGGTTTGACGTATACGCCTATGGAATCAAGATACCAGCTACTTCGTCCATGGAAACCGACCAACTTTCCTCCGGAGATTGGTAACGAGAAGCTTGTGCCTTGTGGGATTCCAAAAGGTCCATACTTTTTCCGGTTACTCTCGAACAAAAGGGACCGAACAACCACAGGCTCGAGCTCAGTGACCGAACCATAGTGACCGCTGATTGACACGAGGTATTCACTTGGGTAATCAAGTTTGATCTGCATAAGGTTACCATGATTCGTTTTGGTTAAGATCTTGTTTGTCATGTCGATATTCTGGGCCTAGTACATAAGCCCATTAAAATTCTATCCTAAAACTAATTAACAATAAGAGAAATAGTCCATCAAACAAAGTTACTGACCTTGTCTAGTTTACCACCACTACCACCGTGCTTCTCGGACCATATCGAAAGTCCTCTGCTGTCGTACTCAAAGCGGATGGAGTCGACAACGGCTGAGCTGGCGATGACCACTTGCCTTATGGTGCAGTGGGCTCCATCGTCCCATCGACACCCGTATTGGCCTCCCCATGGCCCTGCTGATATGTGGGTCACTTCGTGAGCCTGTCAACCATACACAAGAAATGAAATAAGAGCTTGTTTTGTTAGTAACCAAAAGAAGGTAACATGATTGTACCATTGAAGAGTTGCTGAATGATTTTTAGTTGATCCAAATGGTTAGGATGTGAAGAAAAAGAAAGGAGTTGAGCTTATGAAGTGGTAAAAAGAGAGGTTGCGTTTCCAACTAACAATATATTATTACAGGATCATTTAAGATGCGTTATTGTATGGAGAATGTTATATTCTTGTCTTCCATATTGACAAGCTAGAAAAGAGAATCAAATCAAATATATGCACCTATATAACCTTGTGACTTGTCTTTGTCACTCAAAGGTTATGCTTGGTAATAGTTATTGAGTGTAAATGGAGAAGGTAGATTAGATTCTTGTTTATCTATCGTTATATGATATGAAATTTGTACTTTGAACATGTTCTTGATTACCATTTTTTTTCTCCCCAAAAAATAAAGAATGAGAAGACCAAAGGAACTGAAGTGTGTGTGTGTTGTGTTATACCATTCCCTTGTTGACTTAACAAATAGGAGGATGGGAACAAATGGCATTGAACCCTAAAAATTAGCCAGTGACATTTCGGTGTTTGTAGGAAGGATTCGATTCATATATTCTTTATGTGAAGACAAAGAAGCATCACATTCGCCCAAAAAAATAACTCCCATCCCCCCAATTATTAAACCGTGATTAGGATACATGACCTCTTAAGAGGGTGAAATAGCAGGTTTGGAATGCTAATCAATATCTATATCTAATAAAAAATTAGCATTTTTATATAATAAATGCTAATTTTTAAGACACTAAATTGATAAAATTAGATCGATTTATCTATAGAATGGGCATTGTCCAGCAGATTTCACAAACCCTCGACAACTTAGTCACACTGCGTCGACCACCCAAAGCCTACCATAAAGCAGCAACATGTACCCGGCCGTTATCAAACTTCGCCGACGCCTTCGCCGACGCCTTCGCAATCAGCAGCCGCTCGCCGGAGCGGTTGTTCAAGGTGCTCGACGTGTACGAGACGCTCGGGAATCTGATGACCGAATTCGAGCTCCTGTTTTCCAATCAGCTCTGCGCGATCTTGCGAACGGAAGCTGCTTCGATCTGGAAACGACTCGGAGAATCAATCAGAGGCATGTTCATGGAATTGGAAAACCTAATTCGTCGAGATCCTCCGAAAAAGGTCTCAGCAGGCGGAGGAGTTCATCCCATCACTCGATTCGTGATAAATCACCTCCGTGCCGCCTGCAAATCAAGAAAAACCCTAGAATCGGTGTTCAGAGAGGGCGAAGACCACAGAAAATTGGACGCTAGGGTTTACACCACATCTCTGTATGTGCAAATCGCCTGGATGTTGGAGCTTTTAGACACCAATTTAGAGGCGAACTCTAGAATCTACCAAGACACTGCTCTGAGCTCCGTGTTCATGATGAACAACGGAACCTACATTCTTCAGAAGAGACCGGAGCAAATGAAAGTCAGGATAAAGAGAGCTTTTGACCTTATGTGATCTAAACTTGGTATCCACCCATAATTTTCCCCTTTCATTAATATGATTTGCATTCGGGTGGGGCAGCAGTTCCTGTGGGGTTTGCCGTGGTTCACAAGCATTTTGATTCCCATAGCAGTTTTGGTAAGTCATTATTTGCCTTAGTTGGTTTACTTTATCTTGTAATTTGTATTTTTTAGTAGGTTTTTTCTAGTGTGTGCCATGAGCTCACTCTAACAAGTCCATTTTTAATAATAATTTTTTTAGTCATTAGTTTAATTTTTTTTTTTAAGGGTTTATCCATTTTCTATTAGGGAATATTTTATAGATAGTTTCCTACTTTAACTTGTTAGAGTGTGTCCATGAGCACACTAGAAAAACCGTTTTTAGTATTATTAGGTTATGATAAATACCTGGTTATATTTGTCTCTGTTGTATATCTACACTCATTACTTTTGATTTCTGCATTGTGTTTCATGACCTTATTGTCTCATTTGGAAAGATATTTTTATATATGATATGGTGATTGGTTACTAATGAGATTCTTTGACAATGTTGATATTTTGTAGTGCATCATGCTATTTATTTTTTACTTTCTATACTTTGCAGTACATCAGTTTTCAGGGTCTCAACCGAATCTATGCAGCTTTCATATGACTTCAGAGGAAACTGTGTGCCGACAATACTTGTTTTGATGCAAAGGCGCATTTATGCTCAGCGAGGCTTGCAGGTGAACTGCCCTTTGTCTACTATTGCGTGATAAGAAGGTTTTGTCAGTAATAGGAACTTGATGTTCTTAATCTAGATTCATATAACTTTGACTTCTGGCCTCCGACATGGGTCGTGAAGATTTGGGTTTGAAAAATTATTGAGTACGGACTGCAATTTTATCTGCAGGCAGAAGGAATATTTAGGATTAATGCAGAAAATGACCAAGAGGAATTTGTTAGGAATGAGCTGAACAGGGGTGTTATTCCAGATGACATTGATGTGCACTGTTTAGCTGGCCTTATAAAGGTAGGTGCCCTGGATTGTATACCATACTTTTTTTACATCAGTTATATTTTGAGAGAGATATAATATGTGTTTAGTTTAGATGAGTTTATAATTGGACAGAATGTAACTTTACTAGATGTGATGTAAGGTTTGCATACTTGTAGCATCACATTACAATATGGAGAGTAAAGGGTAAACTAATGTGCATCCACCAAGTTGATTGTGGAAAATTCAGTAAATCTCTCTGTTTAGTTTTCATAAGGATTAATAGTTATATATGGAAGCTAAATTTCTTTCTTGGACTGAGTTCAGTTTTATCCGTGAACAGGCTGAAGAAAGACATTGCGAAATTTTGGGCCATCTCCTCTATGCCGCTAAGATTGTTGCAGAGAAAGAAGGTGTTGTAGACGGTTTCCGTGTTGTTATCAAAAGTGGGGCCAAAGGCTGTAAGATCTCCTACTTTTCTCTAAGACAGTAATGGCATGCACTTTATCTTACCTTCTAATATGTTATATATCAGTCATTATAGATAAAAATAAATTTGTCAAGACACATTGTTGGATCGAAGAGTTTCGAATCCTCATCATGATTCAAATCATCTGGAATGTTTTCCTCATGAACACGAGTTCTGGCTTTACGCAGGTCAATCTGTATACCATCTGCATTTGCATGTTCTTGGCGGAAGACAGATGAAATGGCCAGCTGGTTAATTGGTTAAAAGAAACTCGGTGAGAAGGATTTACTCTTCATTTCTTGAGACTGCAGTTAGAAAGAGGAAACACATGGGATTGTCAAAATAAATGCATTTCCATTACCTCCATCTGCTTTGAAGCAGTCCAAGCCTGTTAACGAGTAACCTGATTCAATTGCATATTATTTCAGTCGAAAGAAGAGAAGTGATGCAGAACATATGAAATACTTCGTTTTTTTCTTTTTCTTTTTGCTATACAAGCAAGTATGATATATGTTTTGTGCTTTGAGAAAAATTCCTTGGTGTTTATCCTTGATGTTTATGCTTCAGCCGTTCATCCAATGTCGAAATATGATCGATCTGTTTTAATGCCCCGTACTTGGACTTCGAACCTGATTCTGATATGAGAATGTACGACTCAAATCCGACTAATCTGAATCCGACTCCATTAATCAGTAATGTGTAGTATTAGTATAATCTTCTATATCTACTTAAAAGCCACATTTGTTTAGCAAAGATGGCTGCCCTATAGAAAAAAAAAGTCTTAAAAGCCACATTTATTTAGCAAAGATGGCTGCCCTATAGAAAAAAAAAGTCCACAAAATTTTAAATGATCGGTTAAATCCTCAATGTTTTATTGATAAAAATTCAATTATGAAGTTTAAACACTATTGGTCATATTATGGTATTTTTTAAGAAAATTCTTTGGTAGAATTCAAAAACTATATAGCAAAAAAGTTATATGTCTATAAAAGTTAAAATTAAAAAATACAAATAGATATATAAAAAAGATCATCATGATTAAAAAAATTTTATTTAACAATCAAGAATTTAAGATTTATTCAACTCTACCTCTCTTATTCTCTACAATTCTATTCAAACTGGACTCTTTAACGACAAATCAACAAATTTTATTAAGTTATCTCCATCGTGATAATGACAATCTAATAGGTTAGATTAGAAGGATTTGTTTGAGGTGACTATTTATAAATACTTTTATAGAAATATGTATTTTCTTATTAAAAGTTGCTTGTATAAAATGTATTTATGAATAGAAAAATATATGTAGTACAATTAAGAGAAATGTGTAGAAAATTTTACTTTGACATAACTTTTAAAACGCTGAAATTATTTTCTCTTAAAAAATACCTTTGTGAACTCCTCATTTTTTCAAAATGAAAAGCATCAAAATATTGAATTCCTTACTTTCTCAAAACAAAGAACAAAAAACTATAATACAATTTAGATAATGTTATTATTTTTAAATTCATTTTAAAAATAACCCGGTATATATTTTTTCTCCTTTTGGAAGTTCTTCTTTGATATCTATATCCATTGTCTTTTCCGTCAACTGTTATATTTTTAGGATTCGTATCATTTCCTCTGTAGATTTTTTGTTCAATAGATCGTAGAAGATCAAAAAACTCGATGGGGAAACATTCATTGTTGCTCCACCTGCTAGATCCAAAGCCGATTTAATACTTTCAAAATTGTATGGTATTAAATGAACACACTTAATGTACAAAAATGCAAACTATATATATTAGATATTGAAGGTTTCTAAAATATTACAAAAACTTTCATCAAAATATAAACACATTCCTACAAATACAAACTTTCACTTTAATTCAAAATTAAGATTATACTTCTAACCAAAATTATAAAAAATAAAATAACCCGCTTCTTATGTACAATCATAATATTTTATACCTACCATACTTACATTTAAATAAATATCAAATAATATATGTCTAACATAAAAAACCAGAATAACGATCCATATATTACAAATTTATTTTGTATATCGTGATACTACATATACACATTTTGGATAGTACGTATCCAAAATGCTTCAAAACAGTGTATTTGATTAAAACAATATTATTTTACCTCTAAAGTAAATGAAAAGTTGAAGTCTAACTTTTTCCTTTAGTTGATGTGACAGGTTCTATAACGACATCTATTAATAATCGGCGGGAGTACATATACAGTTATATGAAGGGAGTAGGAGTAACAATAACTTACAAACTACATGGCATAAACGGGACACCTGAATTTTCACCATAAAAATGTACTGCAAGGGTTTTTATGCGAGATTTCATTCTCATCACCCTCATATTTGTAAGCCTACATTGTTAGATTATTTGTACTTTCCACTAAATTGAAGGTCACTTTATCCCTCTTGCATTTTGGTTAAGTATTATGAATTTATTACTTATATACTATAGTTATGTATTATAGTTAAGTATTATAAAATATATTAGTTATAAAGTATAGTTATGCATTATAATTAAGTATTACGTACTTATTACTTATATACTATAGTTAAACATTATGGTTAAATATTTATGAATTTATTACTTATATACTATGTATTATAGTTAAATATTATGAACTTATTACTTACATACTATAGTTACACATTATGGTTAAATATTATAAACTTATTACTTACATATTATATGTCGGGCACCAAATTGATCCTAAAATATTTTTCACTAATCTAGATTAATTAACTTAACCAAGATTAAGACAAAACAAATGAAAAATACCCCAAAAATCGCAAAATGGGCACAAATTCAATCCCGCCGGAATACCTTCTTGACACCTCGTCGGAAAAACTCCAAATTGAATGAAAGTGGTCTTTTTTCGGCGATGTAAAGAGAGGGATTTAAAATATGACCAATTTTCAAGGCTAGTAGTACCAACAATTGCAAGAATAAAGCTTCCATGTGCTCGAATTTCAGTCAAGAACAACCGGTAATGGGATTTAGGGTTCATGAGTTTTGACTTCGAAATTGGATGCATTGGGGCAACGATTGGAGGAGATTTTATAGGCATTTTGAATCTTAGGACACCCTCAACAAAGTCCTATGGTTCATGCCCTCCAATTGAAGATGATTTGATCCAATTTTGGATTTGTTCAAATCGGCCCCTTGGACGACACGGTGGCTTTGGGGATAAAATTATACGATTTTAATCGATATGCAATCCGATTAAATGTGGAATTACGTGTATGATAAGGTCCTCTTAAATGCCCAATAGTTAATGGCTTCAATCGGATCCAAGAAATTTGCCAAATGCTCCATTGAAGCTTATAAAAGCTTACGGATGGGCTGCTCGAAGAAGCTATGCGCACGGGTTGAAGGCTTCGTTTTTTGGGCTTTTGGAGGGGCAAACGATGTCCGTTTTAGACGAATTTTATATGTACAGACTCGTATTGAAATTCTCTACATGATTATGGGAAAAAAATGCATTTTTGGGAGAGAAAAAAATTTGGTACTGTACGCCTAAGGTAAGCATGTGGTTTTAAACTTGCAAAAAAAATACACGCTTAAGCTAAACGTGTGGGCACACGCTTAGCTAAAGCGTGTAAGAACCGTGGGCTATTTTTAAAAAATACCAGTAATACCCCTACACGCTTAAGCTAAGCGTGTAAAACCGGACGCTTAGCTTAAGCGTGTAGTTTCACGTCCATTTAGATGAATATTCGCGTGTATTTAGCTATTGCCTTTTTTTGTGGTCGAAAACCCTCTTGCATTTTAAAACTACTTCTTTATATATTAAGCAATTATGTAATTTTCAGATGGCTTCTTTAGATGAGGTATGATGTCGCCGACAAATAAAATAATCTATCATGTATTACATAGAACACCGCAACATATTATTTATAAATCAGGGAAAAAAATGTCAATTCGATTAAATGATGTGGTTCATTCTTGGTTTGCATGCTAAAGTGTTGGTAATGTATAATATTTACGCCCTACAAAAAGACTTCTTTCCAATAACACATGACATAACAAACGTTCCAAGAATGCTTATTAGTAATACACCCCGTATACCCAAATAAACCAAAAAAAAACCACATGCCCGTGCGAAGCACGGGCTTAGAATTCTAGTATATTTAAAAGTTGGCTTCCTTGTCAATTTAATGATCTTCTTCAAACACTTAAAACTTAAGCATGTAAAAACATATATTAGGCCAATTCGCTTTGTACACACTTACAACTTAAGCAAGCCTAAAAACATATATTGGCCCAGTCGAATTTGTAGATTGTTTGTTACATGGACCAGAGACAACAAGGGTCTAAATAATTAGCATTTTGGGCCCAGTTAAATTATGACAGTTACACTTCTGATAGGAGTTGAATAGCTTTGCACAAATCTACAGTAATTAGCATTATATGTTGTCCTTCCAGCTCCAAGTGAGACATTGAAGAGGATGTGAAAGGGTTTCACACATCTACAACAACCTTAAAAATGCGGCCGAAATCGCTACAATTGCTTCAATGGAAACAACAACGATAGCTATGACGACGAATTTGATTTCTGGAGCGAATCAACTACCAACGCTACCTCCTATGACGATCTAATTGACGTTATCAAGGTAAATTTATCGATTGTCTTTTGCATCTTCAAATTGTTCTAAGATTACCTGGAAATTTCAAATTCAAATTATCTTGTTCAATTTCGCCTTGTCGAACCTGCTTCAAACATGTTCTTTTTTGAGTTTGCTCATCATGATTTGGCATGGATTTGCATGGAAGAACTCAGAGAATTTTATGATAGAGACGTTGCTTTTGCAAGCTCTCTTGACAGTTTTGGAGGCGGGAACAATGACCCTTTGGGTGTTTCTTTTGGAGGTACATTACTTAACATCTCACTCTTACTTCTGCAAAAGTAAAAAATAAAAGAAACAAAATGAAATTTGTGGAAGTTGTGCTGGTCATTTGCTTATTGCAGGACCTTTCATGGCAAAATTCTCCACTGCATTGAGAGAAATTGCTACATACAAGGAAGTTTTACGATCTCAGGTAAATATTTTGTTTCCTATTGCACGCACCTTGCTTGATTGTACATTCAAATTGACCTGTATATCCCTTGAATGAAATTACCCTTTTTCACGTGGAGAATTTATTGAGTGCTAAGTTACTCCAGTTTGTGAATATAACTTCAACTGAATATTTGAGTATTCAAATTTTCAGGACATGTCTTGATTATAGTTTAACTGCTCACATTTTTTCTTATTGAAATCATAGGAGTATTTTTCATGTTTATTTTGCAATATTTTTTATATTGTAAATAAAACTGATGATTGATTGGAAACAGGAAGCTCGGAAGCGGTTTGACAAGGCTAGTTATACATAATAGTTGCTTGACCTTATAGGTCATTAAACTCCCCTCCACACGCTCTCTCTCCTCCCACTTCACATCCTCTAGTTTCCATCGAAAAACGAATTCTACAATTTAATGTCGTCTCGAGGGCGGAGCAGCTCCCCGTACAAGTCACCGACGACCATCCAACCCACACTCCTCTTCCTCTACGTCGTCGTTTTTGAACCCCAGCGTCCGCTTCATCCCCCGCTCCTCCTCCAACTCCTCCTCCTCCTCTTTCCATGGCTTCGCAGCAGCCAGATCCACCACCCCTCACCGCGCCGGCGACGATTCAATGTACTCCGCCTCACGCTCTTACGGTGCCCCTCCCCGCTCATCTCCCGTCGCATTTCCTTCTGATGATCTCCTTGGCGATCTCATCGACGCACCTAGATCGTCCGCGGATAGTATCTCCGTCACCATTCGGTTTCGGCCGATGAAGTGAGTTCATCTTTGCTTGGATATGGATTCAATGTGGTTCGATCTTTCGCTGCTTTTGATGATTATTCTGCATTTTTCGGATTTTATGTTGTGTTTTAGGATTTTGGATTTTGAGTTTGTGGAATTTAATCTCTGGCAATTTGTATATGTGACCAGGGGCGGACGCAGAAATGTAGTCCAGTGGGGGTTAAAGTCTTGAATAGTAAAATATTACCACTTACCTTACACAAAACCCTAAACCGTAATTTTTAACTCTACCATTTATTTTACACAAACAATCTCAATTTCAAACAACAAACTCTATATCCAAACTTCGAATGAAATTTTACTCAAAATTGACCAAAAATTACACAAACTAAATAAAATTCAATCATTACAGACTACTTTCACTACGTAATCTCAAAATATTTGTATAAAAATTAATTTATAAAATTTACAAATCCATAAACCCTAAATTTTGAAAGTTTTAACACAAATAAGGATAAATATAGTGAAAATATTACATATTTTATTGAAAATTTGTGTGCAAATTTGGATAAATTTTAGTATTTTTGAGAATTATGCATAATAAATTCTATGTAAATAATATTTTTAAAATTAAAAAACTATAAAAATTAGTTTGAAATTTTTTGAGAATTTTTTTTAAAAAAACTTTGGCTGAGGGAAAAAATCCCTTATAAATTTTATTTTATTTTATTTTTCAAAATTCCAGTGGGGGCTACAGCCCCCATTGGGCCCCACCTGTGTTCGCCCATGTATGTGACCGATACTTTTGCAGTCAGAGGGAGTTCCAATGTGGAGACGAAAGTGCGTGGTATCCCGACGCCGATAAGATGGTTCAGAGCGAGTATAATCAGGCGACGGCTTATGCATTTGGTACTTTGAACTTTTTTTAGGGTTGACTTTGCTGAATTAAAAGTGGTTGAGTTCACTTGTTGATAAGCTTTTGAAATTCCATATCCAAAAGAATTACTTTGTTACTGCTATGAATGATTATGTAGAGTTTTTCCTAATTTACCTTCTGTCGCAGTTCTCTGGAATTGCCAATTTATTGCCCGTCCATCAAACACATCGTTAAGGCATTGACAGCTAATGGGCGGGGTTACCATCAATGATGGCCTTGAAGGCACTTCAAAGAAGTCTCTCGGACAAGTTCCAACTGTCCCTAAAAAGAAAGTATTGTTGAACAACTGTTCTTGAAAAAGACACTTCCAAAATGCATTTGAAAACAATTGTCCCTAAAGAGGCACTTCTAAAACGCATCTGGGACAGTTCCCAACTGTCCATAGAGAGAAAATATTGTTAAACAATTGTCCCTAAAAAAAACAATTCCAAAATGCCTTTGGGGACAACTGTCCCTAAAGAGAGAAAATATTGTTAAAAATTGTCCCTAAAAAAGACACTTCCAAAATACATTTGAGGACAACTGTCCCGCGTGTTAGAACAATAGGGGGTCACACTTGCAATTTCGAACTAAAAAGCATGCGCGTGCTATTTATGTGAAAATTGCGCCCGATCCATGGATCGGATCTCCTTCCAACTGGGCCTTACATAGTATGAAACGGGCCTATTGTTTGAGCCCATTAACGTAAAAATGGTAAGATCATTCATGTTTGGGATTTCAAATTTTCAATTCTCTAATTATGCTCCCTAATATAGCCCGGTACAACATAATTGGTCAATCCGTTTTTAAAGTGAAATAAAAAATATTTTAATTTTTCATTTGAATAATATAAAACTAATCTAACCAATCGAAAAATTGATAACTGAAAAGATCATATGAAGAGAGCGTACCATTTGAACCGGTCCTTCAAATGTTGCTCTCTATATATTCTCTCTTTTTCCTAAAAATTAAAAAATCATATCATCTATATACTTCGAAGGTGAAGTGCATGCAAAATATACACATAGGTTGGGCTGAACAATGAATTAATGGAGATGAAGTAAAAAGCTGATGGGTTTGCAGTTTGCTACCTTAGACAGACAGTAACACCATCGACAAATGAGATTCTATGAATTTCTTAAATAAAGAATAAAAAATTTATAAAGTAAATGGTGTAAGAAAATTTCATAAAGTAGTTTCTTAATGTCAAATTATAGTTTTTTGCTCCACTATAAAATTAGAAATTTCATCTGACATTTTTCAGCTTTAATTTTTTTTTCTCTTTTTCTAGTATGTCAAATAAAAAACCTTGGATTTCTCCCTTGTGGTATTTGGAGTATCATAAGCCAAAATTTAAAAATAAATATAAATAAATGTCAGAAATTGGTGTAAGAATCAAGATAAAAAATAAAGGAGAGTATCACCCGCATGATATTCCTTTATTGATTCATTCAAAAATTCTAACATTTTTTATTTTTTTTCTTTATTTAATTAAGTATGATATTTCATCCAAGTATCACCATTATAGATGCTCTTACATGTATTGAGTGGGTCGATCTGGGTGACCGGCGGTGGCCCACATTCAAACTTATATGGACGGTTAATTGCACACTGCTCTTATTGCCAGCTTCATCTAGGTGTCTCCGCATTTAATTTATACTATATATTGTTAAACATTGATATTTCGTAACGTCTTGTTGCGTTCACGCATGCGAGGGAGCACAATCCGTTTAGGGAAAACCTGCATTCGATTTTCACGTGTGTATAATTTTCTTGAATCAACCATAGCTAGCAACAGCAAAGATTGGGCCATCTTTTGTGGTTTATAACACGGAGCATTTTTAGGCATAAGACATTTAAAGATTGTGATATGAAATTATTCATTTTTCATAACATATGAGAATGAGCCCCGGCCCTATTGAGTGCAACGAAAGTTTTCCGTTAGGTAAAATGTATTGTAGTTAATTAAGGTCACAATGGGCCCGGCCAGTACAATGTGGGTCACGCTCCCATAAAACATTTGGCTAATGAACATTAAGAGCCCAGCTTCACAAGCCCAAGTCTGGAAAGTCTAATTAATTAGATCATACGTTAATCGTTATGCAGAAAATAAAAGAGAAGAGTTAATTAGAAATATATATAGTAGTTGGATGGCGATGTGGAGTGGGGATAAGGTAACATGCAAACATAACTGTGTCACATGCATGGCTAGTGGTAGTTGATTGATAACCAGATTATATATTGAGATCGACTTGATCAATTAATTAATCAATAACGATATGACTCCTTTTGACCCATGTTTTCTAAATACGTATGTCTTACTCTGCCTACCACATATGCCTAAATAGATATAATAACAAATGAAGTTGCAAGTTGACGCCTTATTCAATTACTTTAGCTCTTGATACATATAGTTAGTTCAATCTTGTAAGCCACACAATGTTGCTTCTTATGATAGTTTTTTTTTAGCTTTTAAGCTACGCCAGTCGATCTTATAAAACAACAAATTTATCGAATATTTTGAAACAAAAAAAAACACAAATTCTTAAAATTAATTAACACCCAATCTAGTTGAAGAAGAATGTACTGACTAGTTAACTAATTATTGTTTAACATGAAATTAGGAAGGCGATCGATGGGGGATTAATTAAGGAGGACCGCCGTAAACCCAACGGAATTGTGTAACTGCGTCCGAGATCGATCGAGAGAACGAGACAAACGGCGCGCCAACGGAGACGGACGGTTGCTTCCCTCTCACCGTCACGCCGAATTCATCGATGAGAATTTGGGCCCCACTCATTCTTATCGATAATTTTAATTTGATTTTACTTTGCTTTTTATATAGTCGTTTTGATGATCCACTCATCTTCAGTCCCACATGCAAGCTAGCTTCCTCCTTATCTTGATCATAATGATATGTGACTCTCGCTTCATGCTAATCATATTCAAATTATTTTCATATATATCATAACCAATACGTTATAGTTATAAGCTAGGAAAACTAATGTCACTACAACTATCATTAATATTCATAGCTTTTTATATAGTGTTTTTATGATCCATTCATCTTCAAGTTGTTGATGTTGAGACGAGTCTATTTTTTTATGGATTAATTGATTGAACCAGACGATAAAAGGAATTGCATTATGGTTATGCATGTAATTGAGCACGATTTTCGTTAATTCTTATCAAATTTTCATAAAATTAAGGCAAATCAAGATGATTCAAGTGCAAGTAATTCCATAAATAGGAACAAAATCAAGGACTTACAAATAATTTTACATAATTGATCACATACATTAACATATGAATCAATTCAACCAACTGTCAGGTGAGAATTAATAGAGGTAAGACTTATATAAAAGTGATCGATCGAGGTGAATGTGAAATCATACTTCATTATATAATTTTTGTGACATATGATTGCACCATGTGTGGATATGTATGAGTGTATATATGATAGTCTAACAAGTTACATCTATGTGATTCTGAGTGGTCAAAAACAAGTTAGATGTAATTAAACGTCAGAGATAAGATATACGTTTCTTCTTCTTCACAATTTAATTCCCTTTTTCTTGTATTTATTAGGAGTCGCCATTGTCATATATTATCTACTAGTTTCACAAGGAAACTAATTAATTGGACAGATTTTAAAACATATATAAACTGTATTAAGTTATATACTTAATTTTTTCCCATGCATGTATACATTAATACATGGTTCATGATTAGATATATATGATAACGGTTTTTCTAACCTATGTCCTTAGGACATAGGTTAAGATCCTATATATAAAAACTTTTAATTATGTGTTAAGTTTTTAGGATATTTTAACTTTTTTTAAATGGATTCACCTTTTCTTCTATAGGATTTATATTTCATAATAGGAATTCTTAATCTATGTCCTTAGGACATAGGTTAGACAAATCGATGTGATAATTGCATGATGGATAAAGGTAGGGGCCGGTGTTACTAGTTGTTACTTTTTTTTTTTTTGAATGATTATATATATAAGCAAATGCGTTCCAGATGTCAAATGGTGGAGCTAGTTAATTTTTTTTGGTGCAGGTGGAGCTAGTTAATTAATTGCATGTTTATGAAACATGTGATGTTACATGTTATGTTGTTTAAAAATGTTCACCGACAAATCCACAAATAATGTATGTAGCTAGCCCCGGGCCCACCATGAGTTGGAAGGTATAAGTGCCTTTAATTTACCTAATTGTGACATACGGCACAACCTACAACAATATCGGTCCCCCATATATGCCTTTGATGAAATACATTTTATGTCTCTTATCCTTGTCCATTTTCTATAAACATTAAACAATGTACGTACCATAAAAAATGGCTTGACATTTCTCGCCTGATATTTTTTGAACTTCTGTTTGTTAGTTGTAAGTAGATGTGTAATTTTTAACTTTTTAAGATGTTTTATACTTACGTTAATTAGGACTAACACTAGGACATAGTCGTAGGATGAGTAGAGTTAACAAGAAGAAACACGTCTTCTCAATAGGATATTTTGAGTTTGTGCTTGAAAAATAGAGCAATTTTAAAATATGTAAGGACAAAATTTATTCTCTTATTGGATCTAATTAACCGAATCAAGGTGGACTACCAATTAACCTACCACCGATTTCAAAAAAAATAATGATAAGACAATATGAAAATGATACGGATCAGATGAAAAATGACGTTTAGGTGAGAATGTGAAAATACGCACGTGAGAATGTGAGAATACGCACATATAGACAAAAATATATATTCATTTGACTAAGGTACGGTGTACCATTATAGAATGTTACTGTAATATCATATTATTATAACATGCAAAACAAGCACTAGGCAATATATAATTAAATTAGGTATACTAGGGTCAATTTATGTAAGACAACGAACCCAACTAACTACTCCGATCTGCTACTTACTTAACCTTGACTGGTTTAATGTAATGGTCCATCTATAAATAAGGAGGTGTTAGGTTCATCATAAATTCATAATGTAACGTTACGTATTGAGTAATTAAACTATTACCAAATTAATTACTTTCTACTTTAAACTAGCTAGCTAAACGAACCATCTAATTATATATACTCACAGTTTGCCACCTTGAATCGCCCTTTTTTTTTTTTTTTTTTTGCTGGACTGAGTCCTCGCCCGGTTCAGGTCGGTTTAGCCTTTCCTACGTCCGGATCAGAGTATGTACGGCCCCCGTTAGGGGTGACTGCTCCTCCCAACCTCTCACGTTGCATACACACCGTCAGAGAGTCTCGAACTTGAGACCTCTGGACAAATGCTTAAACGAACTCAATCCCGAAACCACCTTGAATCGCAAAAACTAATTCGATAAACATTTTAGCCTTGTGCCGTACTCAAACGTACAAAAACAAGCAACAAACTCATTTTTCTTTCTAAAAAACTACAGCAAATTATTGCTGCCGAATTTAATGATTTTAAAGGGCAAAGATTTTAGATTACCTTAGAAGGCTAGGTTATAGAATATCATTCCAACCTGAATTCCGGTGCTACTTTACTCCAATGTATTCTTATTGCACTGCATACAATTGATTTGGATAAAAATTCAAAAAAAAAAAACTTATGAAAAATGAGGAAGTGGATTGAAATATAGGTGACCTTAAATTTAGAATTGACAAATTAAAATAGACAAGATTGTGGATTAGTGGATCCAGGCATCGGGCCCACTGTCTGATAAATGATAATGGAAACAAGTTCACATGGATTAGATTTCCACGTCTATGCTATATCTTTTCATCATTTCCTTAAGTAAATATGGTTTCATTTTATAATCGTCTAGATTGCAACTTGTTTATACGTGTATTTTTATCGTGGGAATCTATATACTAATGTGAGTATTATTTCCTGGAAGTATATTTATAAGTAATTAATGTTGCGGAAGACCGAAGCAAAGCAGAGCGTTCAACGGTGTAATTATCGAACGCGGATTAGGACTATCCTTTTACACTGATGTTATGATCATTAAATGAGCCCATATAAAAACCGTTAAACTAGTGTATACCATCTCAGTTAAATTTTTATTTATTGTTTTCCTCAGTTAAGTTTTAATTGACTTTCTAGGCTTAATTCCTTGTTAAGTTTTAATTGTCATTTTAGACTTTTTCATCTATTTTTTTCAGCTTTATCCTCATATTTAGTAATTTTTTTTGGGTTCTCAATTTTTTATTCATTCTTCTCCATTTTCTAAGAGAAACGTAACAATAAGAGATTTACTTTTGATTTTCTGATTTTATTTTATTTTTTTGTGAGATTTCATGAGCAGTAATAAAAAAGTAATTAGTCACTAATTATAAGGATAATCTAGGAAAATAATAGATTTCTTATTTTGTCTGAAATTTGCTAGAACGTCAATTAAAACTTAACGGAGGGAGTATATATTAAGGAAATCTTATACTTTATTAAATCATCTTTGTTCAATTGAATTGAGAATTTAAGTATATATTAAAAAATGTGTATCAGAAAAAAAAGAGTAAAAAAAAATATAAGGGATAAATATGAAAAAGTTAATTTAATTATCTAAAAGAATAAATAAAATATAAACAGTATTTTGAGTCTAAAAAGATAATTAAATTTTAACAGAGAATAAACAGTTTGAAGATTTTGAGTTGTTATTAGTAGTGACTTTCAAAATTAAAATGAATTGTTATACAGATACTATAATAATAGTACTATGTATAAAGTATTTTTTTATAGAATATATTTAGAGAAAAACTCAAGCTCGATCATAATTCATAATACTATTTAGGGTCAATTACCGGAAACCATCCGTTGAAAATGCCATATTGCCCAAAACCACCCCTTTAATGCGATATTACCGAAAATCACCCGAGTATCATGCTCCGTTAACGAAACGCCACCCCATCCCAAGAACCGTCAAAAATCCGTCAACGCGCGTGTATGGACGCGCTTATTTCTTTTAAATTTTCTCTTTAATATCGTTTACTCTTTATTGAACAAGTTATTCGACCCTTTGTAACATCCCAGGCCAAGCTACCCCAGCCACCAAGCCGCCCAGCCACCCAACGGTGCCGACGCCGGTACTGGTGCCGCCTGGTTGTCCAAGGGCAGCACAATTGGTAACAAGTGGGTGTTAAGCCGCTTGTTAAAGCGTGAGGTCTCGTGTTCGAGACTCACGAACAACCTCCCAGCCATGGGGATTTGGTTGGGGTACATGGGCTGCGGCCCATGGATAGAGAAATGGCTGGCCCTATAAGGTCGGAGCCCCTCTCATTCAAAGTGTACTTTTATGTAACACCCGCCACTATGGAGCTCCTGACCTACAGGCCCAACCATTCCATACAATGCGTTGTTGACATGGGCATGCAGCCCTAACACCCAACCCTTCCCCCATAAATGGGTAGGTTGTTGCCGCGAGGATTCGAACCTCCGACCTTTGATACAAAGGCAATGCCTTACCATTTGTATCACCAATTGCGCTGCAGCACAATTGGTAACAAGAGGGCGTTGGACTTCTTGTTAAAGCGTGAGGTCTCGAGTTCGAGACTCACGAACAACCTCTTGGAGATGGCTGCCTATTAATTAGGTGGAGCCACCAAGGAAGGGTTGGGGTGTATGGGCTGCAGCCCTGTGATGGGCCGACCCAATGTGGTGGGGTATTACACCCTTTTCCTCAAAAATTCCAGCCAGTTTCGACGATTGATTCACGCAAGTTCGGTCACACAATTCCGCATTTTCCTGTAATTGGAGCAATTTCGACGAAGTTGGAGAAGGGGGTGAAGCATTTGGAGCTGTTAATCGAAAAGCATTTGGCATCATCTGTAAGTATTTTTGGAATTAGGGTTCGCAGTTGCGAATTTGATTGGATTTAGGAGATTTGCAGTTGTGAACGAATTCGATTTTGATTGGCATTAGGGTTAGAGATTGATTTTAGGGGCGAAGTAATATGATTGGAATTAGGGTAAGATTTTAGGGTTAGGGTGGTGCGAAGTTGCGAATTTGATTGGCATTATGGGTTAGATTTTAGGGTTATTGAACATGTTTGACTGACATTGTTTCTGAATTGCATTGGCATTACATTTAGTTTGATTTGATATGATGCAGGTTATTGAACAGGTTTGACAGTTATTGAAACAAAACCAATTGAACCAATATGAGGTTGAGTTTGACTGTTAGCTTACAGTTATAATTGAGCTCTGTGTTGTTATTGAACAAGTTAATGAACCAATTGACCCTTTTTTAGAATAGGTTAGATGGGCAAAGTAGGAAGGTATTTTGGTTGGTGAGCTCTGTGTTGTTATTGAACAAGTTAGGTGAATATGATGAGCTATGTGTTGTTATTGAACATGTTAGGGTCACATTATTGCACTTTGGATGTGTTCTGAGTGAGTGAAATGATTTTGAGATTGGAGAAATTTGTTATGATGCAGGTTAACAATGTCAAACACAAGTTCTGCATCCACAAACTCACAACAAAGGGTTTGTTTTTGTGGCCTTCTGGTTAAGGAATCAACTGCACATACAGAGCTCAATTATGGTATGAGGTTTTGGGGTTGTCGTCTGTATGGATCAAACAACAAATGCAATTTTTTTATGTGGAGGGATGAAGAATACAGTGAAAGAGTTATGTATGTTATCAAGAAGTTGGTTAAAGAGAAGAAGAAGTTGAAAGTAGAAAATTTGAAGCTACAAGAATCCACTAGACTCATGAAGCTTGAGAAGGAGGCATATAAATTGGAGTCTGATGCAATTATAAAGAAACTGAAGGAGCATGATCATAGTTGGGGTCTTATAGCGCTTTGCTTTATGGTATTTTTCATGTTTGTAAATGTTGTTGTGATGTGGGCAAAGTAGGAAGGTATTGTGGTTGGTGTTGGTATTATCTTCATGTAGCATTTGGTAACTAAACTTGATATGAATGACAATGTAAGGGTATTATCTTCATGTAGCATTTGGTTGGTGTTTGCCTTATATTTGGTTTATTGAATGATTGGAACTACGCCTGTGTAAACTTGCTATCCAACAGACAAGGGGGTGGACATGATGTTCACAATGACATTTGGAAACTCTAGGCATGAAGTGCTAGCTTAAGTCACTTAAAAGAAGCTCACTCATGCCAACTTGGTAACTGAATTTTGATATTGATCCACTTGGTAAAACTGAACTTGGTATTGCTATTGATGCACTTCTATCAAACATAAACTTGATAACTCAACATACATGCCTTCAGAGTTTGCTAGAAAAGTCACACATAATATCCTTCATTACATTGTCAGGTGGATCAAGTAGCACAAACTTGATGGTTCAGAGTTTGCTAGAAAAGTCACACATAACTCAACATACATGCCTTTAATTCAACCAACAACTTGACATCTAAACAACATCCTGCATTGATGCATATCATCCAAGTACCTAGAAGACCTTAAATACATATTATAGCACCCAACATCATACATGCCTTTAAGTTTGGGTAAGAGGTTGAAAAGTACCCAACTTTGGTCGTTTAACAGAAACAAAATATATCTCAAACATAACCAAATTACATCCAGCAGACTTTGAACCTTCAACTAACCCTTAGATGTCTGCCTAGGTGAATGTCTGATTATTTTGTTCAATTCATTTTTTGAAGCAACCACTTTTTTCCTAGGAGGTCTGGCAGGGAGATATGGCTTGTTTGTTCTTGAGGGTTCACTGGGACCGGGGTTGGTCTGACTGCATACACCTTGAGTCATAGGAGGTTGTGTACTCTGAGAAGATACATGATAAGAAGATTTTTTTTTGTAAGTAGGGCACATTAGCTGACCCAAATTAAACAAGTGCTTTAAAACAAAAATTCAGTGAAGAGTGGAAGGGACAATACCTGGTAAGATTTTTGATAAGAAGCCGAAGACATTTGGGTAGCCATGGTGTCAAATAATCCACCACTCTGGTTGTGTCATGAACATGTGTAGAGGTACCATTGTGGAGATCAGTACACACTTACAACTAACCATATGAATGCACAATCTTATTACAACCACAAGAAACCCTTACCATATTGTAGCTAGCTTGTACATTGCTTCCACCTTCACTGCCACCTGAAAAGTATCCACCTTGACTGCCTTGATATCCACCATGATTGCCTCCTTCACTCCTTTGACTGCCACCTCCAAAGACACCTTGACTGCCACCTTCATACACACCTTGACTAACCCCTTGATTGCCACCTTGAGTAACACCTTGACAACCACCTTGATTTTGGGGGACCTATCACACCTGTAAAAGTTAGCAACTGAATAGCAAGGACACAATTAATTAAGAAAAATAGAGTGGAAGACCTTTTTGGTATATTTCCTCTTTTGAGAACCAATTGGAACTGTGTTTTTATTCTTAGGCCTTCCTCCACGGTTTGGGGGCCTAGGTGGATCAGAACCTTTTCTTGCATTGGTGCGCTTGTTCTTGTAATGTCCATTTTGCCTACAGTTAGAGCACTTGGTCTGTCCCACTATTCTGATTTTCTTGGTCTTACTTAGTACATCTTCTCCAGGCTCTCTTCTTCTGGTTTTCCTTGGCCTTCCAGGTTGCACTATGAATTTTGGTGGTTCTGGGTGAGGGTGACTAGTCCTCTCCCACTGAGATTCTCCTGGCATTGGGTTGATCATCTCCTTGTAAGCCAGTAAGTAGGCTTCTGATACGGGGTTAGCCGTGTAGAAGATGGATCTAGGCAACGGATCTCAAAACAAAAGAAAACACAAGATTAGAACAATAGCGGAAGTGAAACTAATGGAAGGATAATAGATAGAACCAATAGAAACGACGAGAAAACCCGCTTGCTTGATAGCAAGAAACCTTGTCGAACGATCTACCAACCCGATCTCTACAACGCCATACAACCAAGAATCGCTGAAGAACTTGGAGCACGGAGAGGATTGCTTATGAAGTACGAAATCACCAACTCCAGAGGGACTTGACAAAGACGAAAACAACTAAGCAGGAAAGAACAATCGATTGAGACTCTCACGGGGAGCCGAGTTTTCAAAGCAAAAACCAAGCTCTGTTTTTGTGTTTTAACAATGTGAGAAATCTGACTAATGAAGAAGACAAGGGAGGCCTTAAATACCCTAGGAGGGCCGGCCCTAGCTTCCCAAAAACGGGTTACACTTAATCCCGAAATATCCGAAAATAGAAAGCTTAAAACAATTAAATAATAATCCTAAAAATATCCAATGCAGAAATTAATAAGATTAAATATATGTAACGTTGACCAATAAAGTCAACGCCTTGACTTTGGACTTGTCCTCTTCGTCATGTGATACATCATGTGCCATAAACGTCTCCAGCTCTTGACGTAGTTCCTTCAATCTTGACCTAGTAATCGGTCTATCAAAGGTTGTCACTAATGGCGGGGATGATTCCTCATCATTCTCCCCTTCTTGAAAAGGACTCGTCCTCGAGTCATCAACATCAGCGGCTGCATAAGGGATAAGATCACCGACATTGAATATCGGGCTCACGCCATAGTCATCGGGCAGCTCCAACACATAGGCATTGTCGCCTACTCTCTTCAGCACCTTGAACGGTCCATCACCTCTGGGAGACAGCTTCGACTTCCTCTGCTCCGGGAACCGCTCCTTGCGCAGGTGTAGCCACACCAAGTCGCCGGGCTCGAACAACACTTGACGCCGGCCGTGATTAGCTCGGGCTGCGTTCTTCGCTGCAGTAGCTTCCAAACGAGCCTTAGTCCGCTCGTGCAGCTCCTTCATGAACTCAACCTGTCTATCAGCATCAAAGTCTGCTCGTTCCGGTAAAGGAAACGGCTTAAGATCCAAAGGGGTTAGGGGATTCAAACCATACACACATTCAAAAGGGGACATATTAGTAGAAGAATGAATAGTCCTATTATAAGCAAACTCAACATGTGGTAAGGCTTCTTCCCAACTTTTCAGATTAGATTTAATAACAGCCCTAAGGATAGTACCCAATGTACGGTTAGTGACCTTAGTTTGTCCATCTGTCTGGGGGTGACTAGCAGTAGAGAACAATAACTTAGTACCAAGTTTACCCCACAAAGTCTTCCAAAAGTAACTCAGAAATTTGACATCCCTATCACTCACAATAGTACGAGGTACACCATGCAACCGAACAATCTCTCTAAAGAACAAATCAGCAACATTCCTAGCATCATCAGTTTTATGGCATGCAATAAAGTGAGCCATCTTAGAGAACCTATCAACAACCACAAATATAGAATCTCTCTCCTTCTTAGTCCTGGGCAATCCAACAATAAAATCCATACTAATATCAACCCAAGGAAAGCAAGGAATAGGCAAGGGAGTATAAAGACCATGCGATTTTGCCTTAGATTTAGCCTGTAAGCACTCAACACAGCGTTTGATAAAATTCTCTACATCCCTAAGCATGTGTGGCCAATAGAAATGAGTATGCAACATGTTATAAGTCTTATCTCTACCAAAATGACCCATCAATCCACCTCTATGGGACTCATCAATAAGTAACAACCGTAGAGAACAAACAGGAATGCACACCTTATCAACTCGAAACAAGAATCCATCAAACAAGAAAAACTTATCAAATGAACCCTTTTTCACACAATGCTTATAAATCACTCCAAAATCAGCATCCATATCATACAACTCCTTAATATAAACGAATCCAAGGACCCGAGCATCCAAAGTAGTCAAGAGTGTATGTCTCCTAGAAAGGGTATCAGCTACAACATTATCTTTGCCTTTCTTATACTTAATCACATAGGGAAATGTTTCTATGAATTCCATCCACCTACCATGCCTCCTATCCAACTTATCTTGACTCCTAAAATGCTTTAAGGACTTATGATCAGTTTTAAGCACAAATTCTCTAGGCCAAAGGTAGTGTTGCCAAGTTTTCAGCACTCTAAACAAGGCATATAATTCCCTATCATAAGTAGAATAATTCAAGCATGCACCTTTCAACTTTTCAGAAAAGAAGGCAATGGGCTTACCTTCCTGCATGAGGACTCCTCCAATACCAATGCCAGAGGCGTTACACTCTACTTCAAAGGGGCGAGTGAAGTCAGGCAGAACCAGCAATGGCGCGTGTGTCAAACGATCCTTGAGAGTCTGGAACGCCTTTTCTTGAGCTTCACCCCAACGGAATGGAGTATTCTTCTTTGTGATCTCTGTCAGCGGGGCTGCAATGATGCTAAAATCTCGAACGAACCGCCTGTAGAAGCCAGCCAGGCCGTGGAAACTGCGCACGTCACCTAGGTTCTTCGGGGTCGGCCAGTCACGGATGGCTTGCACCTTCTCTTGATCCACTTGCAGTCCATGAGCACTCACTACAAAACCAAGAAACACAACTCTGTCAGTGCAAAAATCACACTTCTTCAGATTTCCATACAATTGTACAGCTCTGAGAGTGGATAAAACTTCCCTGAGGTGCTCTGCATGTGCTTCCAAAGATTTGCTGTAGATCAGAATATCATCAAAGTAAACTACAACAAATCTACCAATAAAAGATCTCAAGACATGATTCATAAGACGCATAAAAGTAGAGGGGGCATTAGTCAAACCGAAAGGCATAACAAGCCACTCATACAAACCAAACTTCGTCTTGAATGCTGTCTTCCATTCGTCTCCTTCCTTCATCCGGATTTGATGGTATCCACTGCGAAGATCGATCTTGGAAAAGGTGGAGGCGCCATGGAGCTCATCCAACATGTCATCGAGCCTGGGGATCAGGTGCCTGTACTTGATCGTGATGTTATTAATAGCCCTGCAATCAACACACATACGCCAAGTATTGTCCTTTTTGGGGACGAGTAGGACAGGCACAGCACACTGGGATCGGCTCTCTCTAACAAACCCTTTATCTAGAAGGTCCTGGACTTGGTTCTGGATTTCCTGGGTCTCAGTAGGGTTCATCCTATAGGCAGGCCGGTTGGGTAGGGTAGCACCGGGAATCAGGTCTATTTGATGCTCAATGCCTCTAATAGGGGGTAGGCCAGGGGGTATCTCATCCGGGAAAACATCAAGGAACTCAGCTAAAAGGGTCTGGACAGCAGCTGGGAGTGTAGCTCGGTTGTCGTCACCTAACAGGGTATAGGCCTGACAAAGGGACATGAGGGCGACGTCCGGGGGAAGGTAATCTACCAAGTGGTCTCTGCTGGATGCTAAGAGCACTCGGCTAGGGGTAGAGGCGAGGGTGAGGTCGGTCCGTGTGGAGGCAGTGGATGGTTCGGCTGGGGACTTACCCTTACGCTCAGCCTCTCTTTTCTTATCATAAGCCTCAGCCACTTGAAGCGGCGTCATCGGTTTCAACACCACTTTCCTACCACGAAACTCAAAGGCATGTTGGTTAGTACGTCAATCATGAATAACATGTCTATCAAATTGCCAAGGACGACCTAACAAAATATGACAAGCTTGCATAGGAACAATATCACATAAAATTTCATCCTCATAAGTTCCTAGCTTAAGTGTAATCTTAGCTTGCTTATTCACCTTGAGTTCACCACAATCATTCATCCAATGAAGTCTATAAGGTCTAGGATGCAAAAAAGTGGGGAGTTATAGTTTATTAACTAATTCAACACTAGCAATGTTACAACAACTACCACCATCAATAATCATGTTGCAAACTTTCCCTTTAACAAGACATCTTGTATGAAACAAATTCTCACGCTGATTATCATCACAAGGAGCCTGATTAACATGCAAAGTCCTCCTAACAATCAATGAATCACCATGCTCATATTCAATAAAATCCAAATCATCATCATTGGCATGCTCATTCATATCATGGCTAGCAACTAAATTTTCATGCTCAGTGTCAGACTCAGACTCTAACTCACCCAAATGATTAATCATCAAAACACGAGTATTAGGACAATCCTTCATGTAATGACCCTTTCCTTGACATTTAAAGCAAGTGATATCTCTAGCTCTAGGAGGAGGGTCAGCAGGGTTACCTCGTGTAACTGCAGGGGCGGGCCGTGTGGGCTGCTGTGGTGCGGTGGAGGTAGAGGGGTGCGTACCACGGGAATTCTGCTCATTGCCGCGAGGCGGACCGGTTGCTGGGCGGGATCTCTGGTGTCCGGTGCGGCCCTGCTGCTGGTCGGGACGCCAGCTTTGGCGTTGTGGCACCGTGCGGTGTTGTTGGGTGTAGCTGGACTTGAATTGTCTCTCCACTTTAATTGCTTGGTGTAGCAAATCTGTCATGGTAGAATAGGGATACAATTCTATAGTGTCAGCTAAATGAGGATGCAAGATACGTAGATACCTGGACATAGTGGCCTCTTCATCTTCGACGACGTTGCCGCGTGCCATGGCTATCTGCATATTGTTGTAGACCTCTTCAACACCTAAAGAGCCTTGCCTCATAGTCTCCAAACGGTTGCGGAGAACTCTATTGTGGTGGTGGGGAACGAAGCGTGCCCTCATCATAGCTCTCATTTGGTTCCATGTGTTGACCGGAGGGTCCATGGCTTGTCTTCGAGCCTTCACAACAGAATCCCACCAAACCAAAGCATAACCAGTAAATTCAAGAGCAGCGAGTTGTAACTTTTTATGTTCAGGGAAATTGTGGCAACCCCAAATCTGCTCAATCTTCGTCTCCCATTCAAGGTAGACGTCTGGATCACACTTTCCATCAAAAGCCGGGATCTTCACTTTGATCCGTCCAATGCCGTCTTGTTCGGCTTCACGGCGGCGGGGCTGTCCGCGGTCATTCCGGGGGCGGTAAGGACGCCACTCATTACGCTCCTCGCGCTCATAGTCATGCATATCATCATCACCCCATAAACTAGAACGTATCGACATAGGAGGAGACTCAGACCTATCACGAGGTGCGGGATGCCGAATCGGGCAGATGCGGTCGGTGCCAGTGGCTCTCGGTTGGCGATGCTCGTCCATCGCCGCTTGGTAGGCCGTGGCTTGGTCGACCAAGGGCTCGGTGGCGGGAAGCGGTGCGCTATGCGATGGACCAATGTGTTCCTGCGCAGCCGGGAGTGGGTTGGAGCGGGTCTCCAACGAGTCAAACTTCGCAGACAACTGCGCGACTGTAGAAGCCAACTGTTGTAGCATCGCCTGCATATCGACATGGGAACCATTTGCAGTAACCTGTTCATCACCGGAACCTGTCATGATCACCACTTAGACGAACACAGAAAGACGTTAAGGTTAGGAAAACCAAAAAACTCTCAAGTGTTTGCACTCGGTGATTGTACAACCTGCGAAGTTAGGCTCGTAAATGACAAGTTCTCTATGTGCTCAAGATACGCAGCAAATCAAGGTCAAACAGAGATGTAGTAGACAAGACAAGTAGATGTACGACGAAAAAATGACTCAAACAAAAGCGAGACTAGAGAACGACTCAACAAGGAAAGCGACACAACTATAGTCACAAGAATGAAATGCAACTAAAGATGGGGCTATATATGTGTTTCGAACTCAAGAAATGCGAATTGCAAGTCAGAAAGACGTACCTTTATCGACTCGGAACGAAGCCAATTGGAGTCGAGAGTGACCCGAGGGAACGGAAGGGAGAAGGGGTTCGGGCAAGAGGGGGGGTAGTGCTCGACTGAGGGCAACCCGGGGTGGGACCCGGTCGGGTTGGGGTCGGGTGGGGCGGACTGAGAACAACCCGGGGTGGGACCCGGTCGGGTTGGGGTCGGGTGGGGCTGACTGAGCGCAACCCGGGGTGGGACCCGGTCGGGTTGGGGTCGGGTGGGGTCAGGCCGGGTGGGGCTCGACTGAGCGGAACCCGGGCAGGACCCGGTCGGGTGGAGGTCGGGTGGTGGCGACTGAGGAGAACTCGGGTGGGACCCGGTCGGGTTGGGGCCGGGTCGGTGGCAGGTACGTGAGGGTTGGGTTAACTGAGGCTCACTCGGTCTGGACCCGGTCGGGTTGTGGCCGGGTACGGTTGCGGCGACAAAGAGGTCCGAAAAAATTCTGAAACGGAACCCTAAATTTTTTTAATTTTTTTTGTATTTAGAAAAAAAAAAAAATCTGAAAAATTCTCAAAAATCCCAGATGTCTTTTCCTCTTCTTTTTTTTGAATTTCAATAATGCTTTTTTTGTTTTGTTGATATAATTTTCTTTTAGGCAACTTGTTTTTCCTGGGATATTACACCATAAAGATAAAATAAAATCTCTAGAAAATCAAGCAAGTATCTTGAAGATTACCAAAATTGAATAACCGGATCTCTGGCGCGCACGAACCTGGACGCCGTCGTGTCTTGCTCGCCAAGCTAGGGTTCGAACAACAATGGTGGAAGGGGGGGGGGGGGGGGGGCGAATTTTTTTTTGTTGATTTTTGGACGGTTTTGGTATGTTTTTGTGGATCCTCGTAGTCACAATCAACCGCAACGAACTCCTTTCCAAGACAAACAAGAGCAAACAATCAGTCAGACTAACAATTCACTAATGTGACTCAAACAAAGAAATTCAATTGACGATTGAAAACAGGAAGATCCAATTTTTGATGATGAATCTGGAACCGTCAAAGGCGATCCGAAGCTGCAAAGCTCTTGATACCAATTGATACGGGGTTAGCCGTGTAGAAGATGGATCTAGGCAACGGATCTCAAAACAAAAGAAAACACAAGATTAGAACAATAGCGGAAGTGAAACTAATGGAAGGATAATAGATAGAACCAATAGAAACGACGAGAAAACCCGCTTGCTTGATAGCAAGGAACCTTGTCGAACGATCTACCAACCCGATCTCTACAACGCCACACAACCAAGAATCGCTGACGAACTTGGAGCACGGAGAGGATTGCTTATGAAGTACGAAATCACCAACTCCAGAGGGACTTGACAAAGACGAAAACAACAAAGCAGGAAAGAACAATCGATTGAGACTCTCACGGGGAGCCGAGTTTTCAAAGCAAAAACCAAGCTCTGTTTTTGTGTTTTAACAATGTGAGAAATCTGACTAATGAAGAAGACAAGGGAGGCCTTAAATACCCTAGGAGGGCCGGCCCTAGCTTCCCAAAAACGGGTTACACTTAATCCCGAAATATCCGAAAATAGAAAGCTTAAAACAATTAAATAATAATCCTAAAAATATCCAATGCAGAAATTAATAAGATTAAATATATGTAACGTTGACCAATAAAGTCAACGCCTTGACTTTGGACTTGTCCTCTTCGTCATGTGATACATCATGTGCCATAAACGTCTCCAGCTCTTGACGTAGTTCCTTCAATCTTGACCTAGTAATCGGTCCATCAAAGGTTGGCACTAATGGCGGGGATGATTCCTCATCAGCTTCCTTAGTGTAACATTTATGCACAAACTCATCTATATTACGCCATCCTTCATGATGCAACACATAGCATGAGGACAAGGGATACCAGTGAGATCCCACTTATTGCAACCACAACTTTTTAACCCCAAGTCAACAACATAGGTCCTCCCTAAGTGATCAACCTCAAACCTATCTCCTCCACCCCACCAAGGTACATAATTCCTAGTACCTTCTTCCTTGGCCAACTCTATCTTCTTCTTTGCCTTTGGTGTGAATTTTCCCTCATACTTTGTCATTCCTTCACGCTTAACAACAAATCTTTTCATTATCTGCCTCCTAATCCATTCACACACGGACAACAAAGGCTTCTCTCTTGCAGGCAAAATATATGCATTAAAGCTCTCACAGACATTGTTAAGAAGCATATCAGACTTGGTGTCATGCTTGAAATCATGTCTTGACCAGATTTTTGGATTTGAATCAATCAAGTATTTATATGCCCCTTCATCTAATTTCCTCACCTCATCTATAGCATCCAAAAACTCTGGTTCATTGCAGGCCCTTGCAGCTGCCCATATTGCATCTTTGAATGCCTTTCCTGGCCATCTAGACTTGAAGTTATTGTAAAGATGTCTCACACAAACTCTTGTCTCAGCCATGGGAACAACTTGATTCAATGCCTCTATTAATCCCTACATAAATAAGTACATGTTAGTGTAGGTTTATAAACATAAGAAATGATAGCAAATTGATCTTTACCTTTTGTCTGTCAGACATGAATGTAGGGTTGCTTTCTCCAATGTCCCTCATTAAAATGTCTAAGAACCAAATCCAAGTGTCATTCCTCTCTGCTTCTACAACAGCAAAGGCAATGGGATATATATTGTCATTCCCATCCTTCCCTACTGCCACCAACACTTGACCAGTGTATGCACCCTTCAGATGGCAGCCATCAAGGCCTACTATTGGTCTACAACCCTTTATAAAACCCTGCTTACAAGCATCAAAGCACACATATAGCCTCTCAAAAAGAGGTTTCTCTGAATTGTCTAAACCAACCTTCACAAAGCTAGATGTGCCAGGATTCCACCTTCTCAAAGTTGTTGCATAATCCCACACCCTGCCATAATGTGCCTTAGCATCCCCTTGTGTCATCAGCATTGCTCTAAGCCTTCCTTTCCATGCTTGATTGTATGAGATATGAACATTATGATCCCTTTTCACAACATTAATAAATGCAGAAAGTTTCCAGCTAGGATCATCCCTATAGTGCTCCAAGTACCTCTCAGCTAGCCATTGAGATGTCAATTTAGTGTTTTCATGCTGCCATCCACATTCATGCTTTTCATTCCATGATTTCAACTGGAAACTGCCATCAGAGCCCATTTTCCTGGCACAGGCTTTGAAACCACAAAATACTTTCTTACACACACTTTTTCCTAGAATGTTTCATACTACAATCACATTTCTTTTTACAGTAAGCAGATATCTTAGTCTTGTCATTGTGGAGATAGTAATAATCACCACCATTTTCTATGGAGTATTGTCTTAAAGCTTTTCTGAATACATCATTGGAAGAAAAAAATCATGTCAGTCTTGAAAACAATTTTTTTCTTGAAGTCAACAAGAGGATTAAGCTCTGGATACCTTTGCTTTGTAGTACCATCAGAATCACTGACACTCTTCAAATCATTTGAATCATCTACAGATGTATCATCATGCAATTCATCATCACCACCATCAAGGTTGAAGCAACCATCACTTAACCCCAATTGTAACTGAGAAGCATCTGAATCTACATTTTCTTCAAACAAATCACCATCTTCATCTTCACTTTCAGAGAATTTAAAATCACTATCTGAGGAAGAACTCTCATCCCCAACAACATCATCTGTATCTGAATCTAAATCTCTCTCTGAAATAGAGTCTCCCTCGGAATTTTCATCTCCCTCAACTACAGGATCTGGGATTTTGGTTACAGGAGGTTTTTTGGTGTTAGGTTGAGGAGTTTTTAGGGTTGCACTCTTTCTACTCCTAGTCACAGGCTTATCCTTCACCACATATGGTGTTTGGGTCTCAGTCACAGGCTTATCCTTGACCACAGAAGGTGTTTGGGTCTCAGTCACAGGCTTATCCTTCACCACAGATGGTGTTTGGGCCTCAGTCACAGGCTTATCCTTCACCACAGAAGGTGTTTGGGTTTCAGTCACCACAGATTCACAAATAGGCTCAGATATTGGGCCTTGGTTTCTCAAGTCAGTTGGACTAAGCTCATCACCTTGGACAATATACAAATGCATAAGATTGTCATTCCCAACAGAGCTAACCATTTCCATCACAGTCCTATCATTATCTAATAACTTAAGGCCTTTGTCAAGAGTCAAACCAGCCTCTGAGAACCACATGTCTTTAATGTGGTTCAAACCAACATCTTCCTTGAACATACTTTCCAATACTACTTTAGACACCATATCGGGATCGACATTTCTATAGTAATGGACTTTGCCTTTTCTGTATAACACTGCATTCTGCTTTGATTTGTAAAAGGAGCTATCATATAGAAGTCTAAAATGAATGCTCATATCTGCCACTGGCACAACAATAAATATTGGCCTAATTCAGTGAACAACCATAGAATAAGGCAACAATAAAAATAAGGCAACAATTTGCACACTTAATAAGATGCATTTCAGTCAATGAATACAAAATGTTCACATGACCCTAAACCAATGTCCCCACTTGCAATAATTTTTGTCCACATACTGGACCTTTACAGATTAGAGAATCTTTCATGAATACAGTGACAACAAATGGAAAACAAGACAAATAAGTAAAGGGGTAAACTCACATGAACAGAGGATTCACATGTCACACAATTTTCTTCTCGTGAAAACCTAAACCCTAAATTGCCCAATTCCTATTTCCAATTCCAAATCAACTGTATTCAAAGATAAATTAGGGATTCAAATACTTACCTGGAAATAGCCCGTCAATTTCACTGGTAAGCTCCACTGCATTGGAAATAGCCTCGTAGCCTTCACCAGTTCACCCCCTTCGTTTACCTTCAGAGGAAATCGCTCCACTTCACCAGTTCATCCACTCCCCAATTTCGCCCCGATAAATTTCCCCCCCGACTTCACCAGATCATCCAATTGCTCAAAATCTTCAGCTCCACTTGAAATCAACTACAAATCACCCCAGAGAATCGAGAGAGAAGAGAGATCTTCAGCCCCAATCGAGAGAGAAGAGAGATCGGGTTTGAATTTTTATCCAAAAAAATTAACCCCAAAATTTAACCCAAAAGAAATAAAATAAGAAGAAAAAGGGAATTTATGGCCCTCTGAGCGCGTCCACTCGCCAATACACGCGCGTTGACGAATTTTTGACGGTTCCTGGGATGGGGTGGCGTTTCTTTAACGGAGCATGATACTCGGATGGTTTTCGGTAATATCACATTAAAGGGGTGATTTTGGATAATATGGCTTTTTCAACGGGTGATTTTCGATAATTTACTCTACTATTTATATGCAAAATTGCTTCCAATAACAATTTTTACATAATACGCAACTAAGATTAGCCAAAAAATTGAATAATACACTTTCTCAAAACGTCATTATTGTCTTTATATAATTAAGTATTATTTCCCGGAAGTATATTGCACTGTACGTGCAAGTAACATTATGTAATTTCGTTAGAGAAAATAGGGAACAAAACAGAAGCACACAAAAAGTGCCAAGTACAATCCAAAATACATGCAGATTCATTCAAAATTTGAAAACCCACCTTAAATTCCTACTTGAAAAATGCAATTAATTCAGCAACATATATTTTATATGACGTCATATCATCTCTGTTGGTGAAATTTGGGCCCCTTTTTCCCGTTGCTTCTCCATTTCAATCACTGGGCTGTCAATCTGTTTTCCGGTTAACAACAGTGGTTTGCTGTTTGCTCTCAACTTTCCTTTATAAAAAGATACCAACTTCACTGAAAAATTTCATTATTTCATTTTTATGTACTTTCCTCCAAAGCCGAACAAAAAACAAGCATATGCAGAGGAAAAGAGTGTGTGTGAATGAGTGACATGGAGAATGCCTACTCCCACTACCCTCCAAGCAGCTAAAGTTTTGAGCTTGTTGTCACTTTGATCAGATCACACAAACAGACATTTTTTTATAACCAGCGCAGCAAAATCCCTTCTTAAGAATTTCTCCTCTTATCCTTCACTTTCAAATTTCTCTGCCTTGTTTCTTCAGAGATAGAGAGATGGGAACCCTCAAAATTTCTTCTTCCAAATTGGTGGGTTTGTTCTGCTTGGTTTTTGGTCTTCTGGGTTTTTCTTGTTTGGTTCAATCTGCAATTACATATGACAGCAAGGGGATAATCATTAATGGGCAGAGGAAAATCCTCATTTCCGGCTCCATACATTACCCACGAAGCACCCCTGATGTAAGTTTGTTTTCTTTCAAATTTGCATTTTTAAGCTTGTGATTTTGGTAAAAACTGTGATGTTGGAGCTAAAAAGATTCCCTTTTTGGTGACATTGTGCTGATTTTGAAATGTTTATCTTCACATGCTCCAGACTCAGAATTGAATGAGTGAAGTGTTATTTTTTTTATTTTTCTGAAGAAGTAAGTGAAAGTTTGTGAAATGGGGGTTTTGGGTTTGCAGATGTGGGAAGATCTTATACAGAAGGCAAAAGATGGAGGTTTGGATGTTATTGACACCTATGTGTTTTGGAATGTTCATGAGCCTTCTCCTGGACATGTAAGTGGTTTAGATCTCAAAAAAATGTAATTTTTTTATTTTTTGCTCCTGTTGCAAGAATTTGGAGATAATTTTCTCTTGTTGGTTAATTTTTGTTATATATTTTTTCAGTATAATTTTGAAGGAAATTACAACCTAGTGCAGTTTATAAGGACAGTGCACAAGGTTGGACTTTATGTTAACCTCCGAATAGGACCTTACGTTTGTGCAGAGTGGAATTTTGGGTAAATGAAATTTAAAACACTGATGCAAAATTTAAATTAAAAAAAAAAAACAAGTTCTATAGAATCTTGCAAACTTTGGTGCTGTTATTAATTTGAAGTGTTTGATTTGTGGTGCAGAGGATTTCCTGTATGGTTGAAGTATGTTCCTGGAATCACCTTCCGAACAAACAACGAACCATTCAAGGTATTATGACATTCCATTTCCCATAAAACCTGAAAATCATGCTTAGATACAAGTATCAGGAGTGAATTTTTTGAAATAATTTGATCACAAAAGAGTACTGATTGTTAATTTCAATTTTGTTTATAGAGGGCAATGCAAACATTTACTCAGAAGATAGTTGAGATGATGAAGAGTGAAAATCTATTTGCATCACAAGGAGGTCCAATCATTCTCTCCCAAGTATGAATCATTAAGCTTCCTTACTCTTTGTTCATTCAAATTGACTAGACTCAAACTCAAAAGTGTTGCCATGATCTGAACTTTTGTCGGTGTTGTAGATCGAGAATGAGTATGGATCAGAACGTCAGGTCTACGGTGCTGCTGGTGGAGAGTATGTGAATTGGGCTGCAAAAATGGCGGTTGGATTAGGTACAGGTGTGCCATGGCTCATGTGCAAGGAAGATGATGCTCCAGACCCTGTGGTAAGGGTTTCACTTTTCCATTTTTGATAGCAAATGATGATATTTTGCAGCTATATCTTTAGTGGATTAGGTAACTTGCTTTTTCTTCATCTATTATCTTATTGGCTTGTGTGTTTAATCCTGCAGATCAGAAATCCTAGACTAAGGGTTATCACTTATCAGTTATCATTCATTTTGTAGGAGTGTTGACTTGCAAGTTTAAAATTCTGACTTCTTTCTGATTTTCTTTTGGTGATAGATTAACACTTGCAATGGTTTCTACTGTGATACTTTCAAACCCAACAAACCCACTAAACCCATGATGTGGACTGAAGCTTGGAGTGGCTGGTAAAGCTTTAGTTCCACTTTTATTGTTCATTTCACTGCTAAGAGTTAAGATTTACTCTTACGATTTGAACTCTGCAATCAAAAGGTTCACTGAGTTTGGAGGCCCAGTCTACGAACGGCCTGTTGAAGATCTGGCTTTTGCAGTGGGTCGCTTTGTTCAATCCGGTGGCTCATACTTCAACTACTACATGGTTAGCCATTTCCCCAATTTGCATATTCTGATTTCACACAAATACAATAACAATTTTGTTTATGATGTTTGGCAGTACCATGGTGGAACCAACTTTGGACGAACAGCTGGAGGACCCTTTATTACAACCAGCTATGATTATGATGCTCCAATTGATGAATACGGTAGATATATATATATATAACCAACATTTTGTTTATGATGTTTGGTATTGTGTTTTGACAGTCAAGTTCTATCCATAGGCTTGATTAGGCAACCAAAGTATGGACATTTGAAGGAGCTTCATCGCTCTATAAAGCTCTGTGAGCAAGCACTTGTATCTTCAACTCCTACAATCACCTCATTAGGAACCTATCAACAGGTTTGCCTTTTCCCTTTTCATATGAATTGACTTCAATGTCACCTACCAACATTGTAACGACTTCGTTTCAGGCTCATGTTTTTTCGGGGCAAGGCAAATGTGCAGCCTTCCTCTCAAACTACCACTCAACTGACGCTCGGGTGTTGTTCAACAACAGGCATTATAACATGCCTGCCTGGTCTATTAGCATACTCCCGGATTGTAAGAATGAAGTGTACAACACCGGGAGGGTAAGTAAACACGATTTTTGATGCTTTATGTTGCTTGTCAAGAAACCAATCTTCACCAAAGCCTCTGCTTCTTTAGGTTGGTGTGCAAATGTCTCGGTTGCAAATGTTGCCCACGAGTTCTGGGCTGTTTTCATGGGAGAGTTATGATGAGGATGTTGCTTCTTTAGAGGAGCAGCCTTCAATGACTGCTGTTGGCCTGCTTGACCAGATTAATGCTACCAGAGACAGCAGTGACTATCTTTGGTACATGACTAGGTAAAGCAACCAAATTTTTTTGACTTAAAACTGAGAAATCTTTGGTACATGACTATCTTTAACATATTGCCTTGATTTGTTGTTCAACCTCAGTGTTGAAATCAGCTCATCAGAGTCATTTTTACATGGAGGAAAAGCCCCAACTCTCTACGTAGATTCAGCAGGCCACGCTCTTCATGTTTTCGTCAATGGACAGCTTTCAGGTGCCTTTTTATAACATCTGATTGAACCAAGAACCAGATTTTTTTTTTCTCTTTTTTCTTACAAACATTGGATTTCCAGGATCTGCTTATGGAACTAGGGAGATCAGGCGGTTTAGATTCAATGAACCGGTCAACCTACGAGTAGGAATGAACAGGATTGCTCTGCTAAGTGTTGCTGTTGGTTTACCGGTTAGTCAACTGCATTGCTCTCATAATCTCATTCCATCTTATTGTTTGCTAAGACTCTATTCCTTGACAAAAATTCTTCTTCTTTGTGAAGAATGTTGGACCATATTTTGAAACTGGGAAGACAGGAATCATGGGGCCGGTTGTACTACGTGGTCTCAACAAAGGAACAAAAGATCTAACATGGTACAAATGGTCCTACCAGGTCAGCATCAAAACATCTGCTTTGTTTAGTTGCAATGCAAGACGTGTAACGGTATCTTTTAATGCCAGGTGGGTCTAAAAGGAGAGGCGATGAGCTTGGAGTCGCCACAAGGGTCTTCTTCTAGTGAATGGATGCAGGGTCTTGTGACCCGGGGCAATCAACCTTTGACATGGCACAAGGTATAAAAGTAGTATTTTTTGGGTCTATGATGGACAAGAAATGAAAGGGTTTATTGCAACTCCAATCATTGGATTTGCAGGCTTACTTTGATGCACCACAAGGGAATGAGCCATTGGCATTGGACATGAAAAGCATGGGCAAAGGTCAAGTTTGGATCAATGGACACAGCATAGGGAGATATTGGACAGCATACGCTAAGGGCAACTGCAACTCCTGCAGCTACGTTGGCACGTATAGGACTCCAAAGTGCCAATCTGGGTGCGGTGCCCCAACTCAAAGATGGTAATACACAAACCCGAAAACTCTTTCACTCCAATCTTTTCATGGTTAGATTCTGTGAAAGTCAATTGGTTCTATCCTAAAACCAATTGACAATAGGAGTAGTAGCTCATCAAGCTTCTATAATAGGCAAATTATGTCTCAACTTTAGATGTGGGAAGTTATAATCCAACAGATTCTAAAGAACATGAAATTCAGTAATCATCATATGTCCTGTTCTCAGGTACCATGTTCCGAGGTCATGGCTGATGCCGAAACATAACTTGATGGTTGTTTTCGAGGAGCTAGGAGGGGAGGCATCGAAGATCTCTCTAGTGAGAAGATCAATGGCGGGAGTTTGTGCTGAGGTGTACGAGAATCATCCTACAACGGAGAATCTGCTGGTTGAGAGTGACAAGGAATCAGGGCCCAAGATTCACCTACATTGTGCAAATGGACAGACTATATCATCCATCAAGTTTGCAAGTTTTGGTACTCCATCAGGCGCCTGTGGAAGTTTTGTTGCAGGAGCTTGCCACGCTGCAGACACCCATGCCGTTTTAGAGAAGGTGAGATTGCATCTGTAAGTTTGGAATCTGCATGAAAGTTGGAATCTTTTTTGTATTAGATGAATCTGATTCTCTCTTTGTGTGGTGATCTTCACAGCATTGTGTAGGATTTGAGAGCTGCAAAGTCCCTATATTGAACAATCGGTTCGGAGGAGATCCTTGCCCAAATGTGTTGAAGAAACTATCAGTTGAAGCCATATGTTCTTGAGCCCTAATGTGGTGATATGATACAGAGATGTAATTACTAGAATGGTAGAGTTTCATTGTGTGATTGGCAAAGGGTTTGAGATGTGTTCAGAAGGAAGAAAAGAGTAATAGGTAGGGTAGATAAGTAAGTTATGTAATTGGAAAAATTTACAAATTTTAATGGAACAGTTGTGTGGTTTTGTGATTAGGTAAAAAGTTTACTTTCAATCAGGGAGAAATCCAACAGACAGAATTTGACCATGAAAACTATCAAGAAATTGATTGACCAAGATTTGGATAAAGACCTGAATTATGACATAAATAAAGGGAAGGAATTGTCAAAGGTATACACATACACCCGTGATATCCATTTAATTTTACCATATCCCTTACTTTTCAGATTTATTTAGTTAACCCTTATGCAAATATTGTCACTTAATACTCGTAGTTCCCTCCTTCCTCATATTAGCACACAAGAAAATCTAAATTCGTATTCCTCATGTATTATGGGGAATAAATAATTGGGTAATTGTGGTTAACAAAACTAAATATAAATTAAATCAGGGGTATTTTTCTAAAAAGTTGAAAATGGAAAGTGGTCAGGCGAACTCTGTGATGGTTATAACTGATTTACTTGATCCTGCTGGACGGTTGCATGCTTATATGCAAATTAAACCCTCTAATCTTTCAAAAAAAAAAAAAAAAACGCGCCTGGCCATACTGTGACTGTGAGGTGATCCCATGCTCTGAATATTTTTTTTTTGTTATGTGATATTAAATCAATGAAATTATCAAACTAACCACTCGAAACCATTGCTTGTTATTTGGGGGTGGAGGTACCGAAATTATTTAAAAGAAAAAATTAAATAGAGGTAACATATATATATATATATATTTTTTATTTTAGAGGTGGGGAGAAAATATAATTTTGATAAACAATGTAACTATTTCTAAAATATTTGTAAATCAAACATACTTATTAGACATAAGTAATTAAATTTGCAAAAGAAGAATATGAAACAAAGCCTTAATCTCAAATTAAACTGACGGCCTTCTTCTTGTATATATCAAGTTGTACCGGTCTTCACGAAAGCGGGAAACAAATTGTGCAGAGCAAAATGAGAGAAAAAAGAGCGAGAAGAGACATGGCAGATGAAGGATCGAGCAGATCGGGCAAGAACAACAGCAAGAATTCGGAAGATGGCGGATCGATTAGACTCGACATGACTAATATCAACACGTTCTTAACAATGATGAAAATTCCCGGAGATTCCGTAAAGGTCATTGAGTCATTTAATCCTTTTTACCGAAGGATCGCGAGGTGAACAAATTCATCTCTGATTTCGCTTTAGTTTCTCCGATATTGCTTTCTTCCTGTTTAACGAATGAGAAATTCGACAATACACAGTGGAGATGAAAGATGGAAGCACACATACATTCTCCAAGAGGTCACTCCAAATGGCGGAAAGAGTTGTTTTGATTCCGGCAGGGGATTTTAAGTTTCCCGCTGGCGATCCGAACCAGGAACGCAAAACTAAGGTGATTCTTTGCTTATAAATTGATTAAATTCTAATGAATGGTGAATGATGTTTCTAATCTTTGAATTCCTCTAGCTTCTTCCAGAAGAAGACAGGGCTGCAGGCGCAATTGATAAAAAGAAGAAAGGCGCTCGAAAGGCGCAGCGATCTAGATACTCATTCATCGACCTTCGAACATGTATCATCTTCTTGGAGTACTTGAATCTGCTGGATCAGATGTCATCTTAATTTTCTTGAATGTCGCTCACTGATTAAAATTTTCTGGTGTTGTTCCTCTGGCGTTTTATATGGTGTATTTCGTACTGGAGCATGGTTTAGATCTCTCTCTGAATTCAATTTCATCCCTCTGAGATTCATCAGAGATGTGATGCGATCGATCCCCGTGGAGCAAGACCAATCTAGGTTAGGATTGTTTGTTCTTCCCAAGAAAACACTCGTTCTTTGTGTTCTTGGCCTTCTTCAAGAAGACCTTCAGGCGGTTTGAGAGAATTTTGAGAAAGAGGCTAGAAAGCCTTCAAAGAGAGAGGTGAAGTCAAGGGACAACTAGGAGTGACTCTCAACTATGTTATCTTAACTTAACTTTAAAATTACAATGAGAGTTGAAGGTTATTTATAGAAAAACAAGGGGAAAACTAAGGTTGAAGAGGAAACCCTAATGGGCTTGGGCCTAAGATATGAATGTCCAACCCATTACATCATTCTAAAATGGAAATACAAAACATAACTAGCAAAGCTATAAATAGTAAGTGGGCCCGGGGCAGAATCGTAAGATAACCCCTAGAAATCAAGAGTCGAAAGGGAGACTCACGAACAACTTGGCTCGGACCCGATGCTCGCACACATGCGGGTGACTAGAGATTGAGTAGCTCTGGCAATGCTTCTAGCACGGGCTCTAGTTATCGGCCCATCGGAACGCACCCTAAGGAGGTCCTCTTTGTCTCTCGCCGTCATGGGGTGGACATGGAGTCATCAAGCTGTGTCAATACAACAGTTTAACAACAATCTCATTTTGATCTTGTAACAATTGCAAAAGTTAGAATCCAGATAGTGATGCAGGCTCACAAGTGAATGCATGATATATGGAGCATTAGCACTCACTAACAACTAACTAACTCTAACAACCTTCTCTTCTAAGAGCTTCTAACAACCAAGTTTGACTTTAGCTAATAGCAGTTGACTACTAATAGAATAACTAATCCAGCTTGTTGGGCCGTGCTCACCTAATTGGGCCTTTGTGGTTCAAATCTGAGGACCCCTCTCTGGCCGTTCATTCAACGCAGCGTTTTTGCTTTAGTGAAATGTAATATTGTACAGAGCAATAAGAAAACAAGTCCAGGTTTCAGAAAGGAAAAAAAAAAAAAAAAAAAAAAAAAAGAGTTTAGGCCAGAGCCACTGAGCCAAGCAGATTGTTTGGATTGTTAGGGAGGGGCTCATGTCACATTATTCAAATTACAAACCAAAGTAATTCAGATGCATTCTATCCATCTCACCCAAACTAGCATGTCACTCATATGATTAAGGACTTGTAATATAAAAGGACAACTTACATGATGAGTGATGACTAGAACAATAACTTAATAAGCATATTGAATGAAGCAATTTTTAGTAACATACTTCCTAACTCAACAAAATTGATCATTTTATTTATACGATGTAAATGAGTACATAATTTTTCTATTGTGTTTTATATAGTAATTAGCATTTGCTTTGCAATTTTACATGTATATTATGATATGAAAGTGGGCCAGTAGCAACTAATGCGGTTTGAACAATGATTTAAATCCTGTTATACTAGGTGAAATATGTTAAGATTCATCCATTCATAGGTAAACGGTCAGTTAAGTTGAGGTGCCCTTATTATGTCTTCACCCCTTCATTTTGTTTTATTTCACATGTTCCTTTTTTTCTTGTCAAATATTTCACATGTTCCTTGGACATTGCTGAATGAACTTTCTGTCAAAAGTAGATTTACATAATTACTACGGAGTATAATATTCTAGACCTATCACTGAAGTATCAAGAATCAACACATCTTAACATCGGAAAATCTTTCTTACCTCATTATCTTGCCACATGAATGAAGACAGAAAAGAGTAAAACAACAAAGATCAATACTTTAAAGCAAGAAAAAATAATATGCATTATCCGTAGCTATTGTAGTACGTAAATGGAAGCTAAAGATTGAGGATTTGGATTAACTCGATCTACTTTGCTAGTGAAGTGTTAAGCGGTCCATGGTCAGCATATATGTTGTTATTCCGAAAGTAGTCCAATAAATAGTGTGGACCGAGTCTGCAGGAGCGCCGTATGCTGTATGTCCAGACTTGTTACATGACACGTGGCGGTCATCACCTTCAAATAACAGCTCCTCAATATAAACACCTCCATCTTCCTCCTCATCTCTAGGCGGACGCAACTCTGCCCCAACAAACTTGGTCAATCGACCCTCGAAACCGGGCTTGATCGAATAAACCCTGGCCCACGAGTCTTCATCACCGTACTCCATCATCATCCAAAACTCGATCTCAACGCACCTTCTTTGAGTTTGGAATAGGCGGATAACAGCAAGATGATCATGTAACACCAGAATTGCACTCGCTGTATCCACGTGGATATCGAATATTATAGGAGTTGGTGGTCCCTCTATTGATTCAAAGGTCTCATCAGCGAAGTTAAACGACAAGATGGACCGGGTTTCAACATTGTTATCGGCCCACGCCATCCAATGCCAGCAACCCTTCAACAACCTTAGACTACACACCTCTAAAGGCTGTTGTATATTAACCGTCTTTGCGTCGCCAAAACAACCAGCAACCCTCTTCCACTCGCCGCTGTTTAGGCTATAGACCAAGGAGGAGAACGCACCAGCGTAATCCACTAGTACAACGACTTTATAATCCAAGCCGACTCTGGCAAAACCGAAGCTGAGTTGGCATGGCTTCCTGTCGGATAACAGAGGATGAAACTCACTAGGAAACGGATTGGCGAGTCTGAAGTCACGTGCCGCGGGGTTACACAAGGCTATTTTGCCTGTCAAAATGGACGTCCAACCAGCAGTACTGGTTTTGTCGTAGAGGTGAGCGGTTATGCAGTAGATGCCGTTGCTCAACGGCCCCAACACGTTCATCACGCGCACCCATTCTTGGGCGTTGGTTGTAGAAGACGAGATCAGATCCGGCAATCCTAGATCGAGCAGTTGTGGAGCTATCTTCTGTATATGTTGCTTAGGAGTCTTATACACAGTTGAATTAGATGCACGCGAGGAGTCGTTGAGGGGACGTCGATACGATTGAATGAAGTGACCCGATCGAATCATGGACCGCCATGTTTTACAAACGGATTCAAATCTCAGCAGTGATTTAGCGGGGAGACGAAGCAAAATCTTTTCTTGCACTTCTTCTGGGATATATTTACTGCCGCTGCTAATTTCTTCCTCCGCCATTCAACAAATAGGGAAGAGATCGAAGAGGAGAGGAATAAGAATCTAGGTTTCTGTCTTGGTTTATATCGTAAGGTTTGCAATATATAATTAATCAAGGGAAAAAACCTAAGAAATATTCTTTTTTGTCAATATTATCTTATCATTAAAAATATCTTTCTATTGAGAAATCAGTTTTAGTTGGAAGATTTCCTATCAACTTTAAAAGATTTAATGGTAGGATTTTTATCTACTTAAATTAAAACGGAATATTAAACACACTCATAATTTATTATTATTCACACATGTGAAATGCACTCATAATTTATTAAAACGAAAATCTATGTATTCATAGTGCACATATAGCAGTGCGTTTAACAAGACTCAATTAAAATAGACAAATTGTGGATTAAGATCTCCATCTCTTTGAGCGGCCCCACTATCTTATTATAGCAAGATGTTCACTTGGTTTGGATTTAGGTTTGGATTTAGGTTTGTTTGAATAGTAAATTTAATATATTAAATTATATTATCTTGTATTAAATTAATAATTTAATATAAAATAATGTAATTTAATACATTTTATGTGAGAATCCAAACAGACCCTTAAAATTTAAGATTAAAAATTAATATTAAATTAGCGTTAAATGTTTTGAATATAATAAGGGTTTGAAAACGGGCCGTAGAGGTAACTTTAGATAACTTTTAAAAATATGTAAACTTTTGTTTGAGATCAAAAAAAAATGTTAAATACTACCGCGTGACAGTATAGTTGTGTGGTTTTGTGATTCGGTAAAAAGGTAGTTGATATGAGATTGAAATACAATATATAAAACTAATTTAAGATATCATATTTATGATTGATTTATTCTTTTAGTTTGTAATTCTCCATTTTAGCCTATGCTTCTTAATTAACCTGAATAATGTTTTGACACTATTAACTTTTTTTCAAGATTTGAAATTCAATTCAATCACAAATATCTCATCTAAATGATAATGTATGTATACCAGGATAATTTAAATGTTTTATTTAATAGTATTCAAATATTTCAAAAAAATTAAGTAGATATTTATTGTTTGTGGAACAACATTAATTCAAAAGTATTAATTTTTTTTGATTTTTTGATAAGGTAAAAATTAGACAGAAAACCATATAAGGAAGTGTTTATCAGTCTATAGCAACTACAAGTTCTAAATTATTTCTAATGTCTTCCAAAATGTACTTTGCCGAGCCAGCTTCGCAATGTAGTCCGCAACATCGTTAGTTTCTCGGAAGATGTGACAAAGTTGCACTGAAGAAAACAGTTGTGATGTGACCTCGCCTACCATGACAGCTGCAGACGAGGAGGAGGCTATGAGTCTTAGGTCCTCAGGTCCCATTACTAGAGCACGAGCCAAAGCTATTCAAGTTGCGACTCAATCACTGGTGACCAGACTCGTAGCAGGTCATGGACGTCCAACTACAGATGAGGGATCCATTCTGAGTTTAGTGACAGTTGGGACGTCTACACAGTCTGCAGAGATCCCGGATCTCACAGATTAGAGATATTGATCGCTATTCGCCTAGTTATCAATATTTCTGATTTATGACATTTTTAGTTTTTAGTCCGGATATTATTTATTATTATTTTCAGCATTTTTAAGAGAGTTTAGGAGGTCATTTCTATACTTAGAATGACCAGCCCCCTTAGAGTTATTTTTAGAGTTTTATTTGTTTTATTTTTAATCTTTTTGATTAAGGAAAATGAAGAGTCTTCCTTTTACTTAACCTAGCTTTGTAGCCCCCTTTCCTGGTACGTTGATATTCATAACTTTATGTTGAGAGAAAACCTCCATTGAAGTTCCTTCAACGTCACCTTGAATCACCTAGTTGAGCTTGCTCCTTCGTCATTCTCACATCAAATCCTTTAGATCTAGGTCGAGCGTGCTCCCTTCATCTAACCCGCCTCCAAAACCTCTTCTTTCCATCATCATTCAGTCCGTCCACCATCACCCTTCATACGGACTGCGTCATCATCAACTTCACATCGCTTCCGCAATCGCTTCCGCTTCGTCGTCGTCTTGCAATCTCCATCAACGCAGACGCCTATTCAAGGATTTGCTTCGCCCCACTACGGATTCATCACGATCTCATCCGGGACTTGAGACCTTCTTCATAGCAAGGTCACATCAACTGGCATCAGAGCCTTCGAATCTGTAAGTCGAATCGATTCCTTGCTTATCACAACCTTATTTTCGTGTCAAAAAATTCCAAAATTTTTTTTTCCCTGCATTTTTTCGTGATAATTCTGATTGTTATTATTCAGTTCAGTTTTTAGAGTCAAAAAAAAAAAATCAAAATTTTTTTTTCCTTCAAAACCGAATTGATTCTAACCAAAAATTGGGTGATTTTCTCTAGTTCTTCACGGCTCTAGTGCATTTCGTCCTCAAAAAAATCGTTTGCTTGATTTTTAGAGTTCTTACCTTGTCCCCTACACACAACAATTGCTTCTTGTGTTGATAAATTGGTGATTGAATTATAGATCTAGATTTGCATGCATATACGTTGAATTGTTGTACTTGACCTATTTGCCATTAATCTGTATCTTCTTTGTTCTCTTCGTTTCCCACTTCAATCAATTGAGTGTGTTGGTGTCTAGAATATTTTTTTTAAAATTTTTTGAATACCGATCTGCGCAAGGAGGCTGAAATTCTTGAAGATTAGGGTTCTTGAGGTCTTGTGGCATTTTCTCTAATTCAAAAAAAAAAAAAAGGCTGAGATCTTTCCTTGTAGAAAAAGCCAGATCTGAAGAATTGCCAAAAAAAAAAAACAAGGCAATCAAATCCTTGTAATTAGGGAAATTGGTTGGGCACTTGGCCTTCGGCGCCACACAAGCAGCAGCGTCGGCGCCTCCAAGCCAAGACACTCGCAGCGTCGGCACCCAGCAAGCCGCGGCCACGCGCGCGCGCGCCCAGGAGACCAGCGCTTCTATCCCGGGTGTCTCTGATCCGGGTTAATAGCCCCCGCCCAGCGCAACAAAGCCGGCCTTCCCAAATCCGGGCTCTTTTCGTGGGTTCCGAAATTTCGACCCTACGAAGGCCTTCGGTATTTTATTTTATTTTATTTATTTTATTTCTCTCTTTTTGTGTCGATTTCTGCATTCGCTTTTTACAGTTGTCCTTCTGACTTTGGTGTGAGTTATCCGCTTTTGTTAGTTTACAGCTGCTTAGCCGGGACGCCTAGGTTTACGCCAGATTAATTTATGTGCCTACCGTTATATCCTAGCGACAGCAGTTGAGGTTACTGTAGGGGTATTAGATTGCAGGGATCTGAGTCCTTTTATTTTTATTTTCCCTTTTTGTGTCGGTTTCTGCATTCGTTTTTTACAGTTATCCTTCTGACTTTGGCGTGAGTTATCCGCTTTTGTTAGTTTGCAGCTGCTTAGCCGGGACGCCCAGGTTCACGCCGGATTAATTTTTGTGCCTACCGTTATATCCTGACGACAACAGTTGAGGTTTCTGTAGGAGTATTAGAGTGCAAGAGCTTTTTGTGAGAAAAGCCGAACTTAGGTGGCAACGGTGAAGAGATATAGGGTGCGCAAAGCCAAAATAAGGTAATCGTTACCCTATCGTTATTGATTCAATTCCCATCTCCTCTCTCTCACTGTCTTGGCTGTTATAGTCTTATTGGCATATCTAGGCTTATATTGCTGCAATTTATATCTACAATTTGTTTGCTGAGTTATCGCTGCAATTTGTGATTGTTGTGTGATTATCCTTAGCCCTCCCGCCCTCACGGCCATATCAGCTTTGTTTTCAGTTGTGATATCTTGGTAGTTCGACTTCTCTTTCGTTTCTGTTGCTTTGTTTTTGTTTTTCCTTTGCTCTGTTGGGGTCTGTTGTCTTTTCAGGATAATGGTGAACTCCAATGACGGACAGGATACGGGTCGGGTCGATCAACTGGCTACGGCCATTGAGCTATTGGTGGCCAATCAGCAACGTTCCGATGAACGTTCAGAAGCGAATTTTGCAGCCATGCGTGATCTGCTCAGTAGAGTGATGCCGTCTCCGTCACCGAACAACCGTGACGACCAGAGTACCCTAGCCCAGAAGCAGAAAAAGGGCAAGGGCGTTCTGATATCCGATCCTCCTACGCAGCATCAGCGGAAAGGATCGCAGAAAGAGAGTAGCGCGTCGAAGAAGAAGGTGCGCTCCAAATCAGCCCAGTTGACAATTCCTGAACGCAACTCTCAAGACGAGGACGAGCAGGACGATGATGAGTCATCTTCAGAGGAGGATGCATCGGTCGATGACAGTGCCGTCAAACGCCAGAGCAGACGCACAGAACCACATGCTTCCACAAGCAAGCAAGGGAAACACTCCACGGCTCGTCCAAGTCGACATCAGGTAAATTCTGAAACCTTCAATGTCCATTCTTTTGCTGACCATCAGAGTACTGTTTCTCCTGTTGAGTCAGATTCAGATGAAGGATTCCAAGAATTTGATCTTGAGGATGAGGAAGAAGGGGCCTATGGGTTTTCTGCAGGTTATCACCCACCCCTACAGGACCCACCAGAGCAGCAGTTTCATCGTACAGGTTGGGTTCCTCCTCCACAGCAGCCACAGAATCAGGCTGCTTATTACGCTGCACAGGGTCACCCACAGCAATATCAGCAGCAGCGGGTTGCCGGTCCTCCACGAGCGCAGCGACGGCAACAACTATCAGTTGGACAGCAGCGGCAGGGGCTTCCACAACAGAATTTCTATGCTCCCGCTGCAGCCCAACAGCGATACCCACCCCCAGCTACGTATCGCCAAGAAATTAAGGTGAAAATCGAACCCTTCCTTGGTACTTATGATCCTTCTACTTTCATATATTGGTTGCAGAGTACCTGCCATGTTCTTCAACACTATCAATATGAGGAGCATGCGAAGGTGGAGATCGTCACCTTGCATTTCCAAGGAGCAGCGCGCACCTGGTGGAACCGACTGGTCCAACAGCAGGCACGCATGGGGTGGCCACCTGTGACAGAGTGGCAACAGCTAGTGGCGCTCATGACGCGCAAGTACGTGCCGACGACATACCGAGAGGATATGAAGACAACCATTGCACTTGCTACTCAGGGTCGTGATACGCCACAGGAGTTCTTTGCTCGCTTAGAAGACATGTACTTCAAGGCCGGGGTAAGTGTTACTCCCTCTACTCTCCGTACACGTTTTATAACGGGTTTGTCACAGCCGTACCGGGATCAGGTTGACGTTCTGCCAATCCGAGACCTCAACAACGTGGTACATACTGCGCATAAGCTCTATCTTCAGGCGCAGAGACGTCGACAGCAGCCTTGGCAGTCTTCGTCTTCTCCCTCACCAAGGTATACCTCGAACCCTGTCAATTCTTATCGCACTAACTCTTCTTCTAGTTCTGTGCCTCGACAGGATCGTACAGGTATTGCGTCTTCTACGACGCCGCGGCCGGCGCCCCCTACTTCTGCGCGCCGACAGCCATCGACCTCTGCTGAGACAAGCCGTACAGATCGTTCTAGCGATCGAGAGTGTTACAGATGTGGTGGACGAGGACACTATCAGAAGGACTGCCCTAATCAGAAGCGTGTCCTTTACTCCGCCCAAACTAAAGACTACGAGAGCCTCTCAGATGAAGAGGAGAACGACCCAGAGGAGTCTGCAGAGTTGACTGATGAGGTGATCAGGCCGAGCGACCATGATACCGACGTCATGCATTATGCCTTGGTCACCAGACGCGTCCTCAGCGTCAAGGAAGGAGGTCCGCTTGACCAAAGGGAGAATCTGTTTCATTCCCGGTGTCGTATGAAGAATGCGTCGCTGAGTCTGATAATAGATGGAGGGTCGTGCTGCAACATTATAAACGAGAGAGTCGTCCGCGACTTCAATCTTCAGACGCAACCACATCCTCAGCCCTACGGTCTGCAGTGGATTTCAGACCAACCAGGTAACAATGTTTCTTTACAGTGTCCCGTTGCTTTTTCCATAGGACCATATACAGACACTGTTTTGTGCGATGTTACCGCCATGGATGCCACCCATATTCTGTTAGGGCGTCCTTGGCTATTTGACCGTCGCGTCTTCCATGATGGGTTTTTGAACAGTTACATGTTCACTCACCATGGCAAGCGCGTGACGCTCTTACCTATGACTCCGAATGAGATTTTACAGGACCATGATATTAGACAGAGGAACAAGGCTATACAGGCTGCAAAGGACGCAGGAAAACCCCCTCCAGAGTCCCCTACAGCCGAGTTCCCTACAACTTCCTGCAGCATCTTCTTCGGGTACCCAAGGCAACTCAGGACAGGTAAGTGACCAGCCCATTAGTCTTAAATTTCCTCACTGTAGTGGTAATGGTCAACAGGTACCTTCTGGAGTCCATCATCAGAAGGGTGGACTAGGTAGTTCTGCGCTGAAAGGCACTTGTGAGCAGCGACTTCTCTTGGCGCGACGCCGAAAGGTTTCCAACGTCATCCAAGGCAAGTCTCCCTGTTTCCTACTCATTGCTCTTCCTACTGCCCTACCTGTTTAGAGTCCGCACTCCCCTCTTGTATTTTGTCAATTTTGCAGGAGTTTCAGGATGTGATGCCGGACGAGTTGCCAGATGGTCTTCCACCACTTCGTGGCATTGAGCACCAAATCGATTTTGTACCAGGAGCTACTCTTCCCAACCGAGCTGCCTACCGAACTTCTCCAGAGGAAACAAAGGAGTTGCAACAGCAGGTGCAGGAACTGTTGGAGAAGGGGTATGTGCGCGAGTCTCTTAGCCCGTGCGCGGTTCCCGTCATCTTGGTGCCTAAGAAGGACGGTTCTTGGAGGATGTGCGTGGATTGCCGTGCCATCAACCAGATCACCGTCAAATACAGACATCCCATTCCTCGCCTCGATGACATGCTTGACGAGCTACATGGAGCGCAGTTCTTCAGCAAGATTGATCTGAAGAGCGGCTATCATCAGATTCGCATGAAAGAAGGGGACGAGTGGAAGACTGCTTTCAAGACGAAGTATGGTCTGTATGAGTGGCTAGTCATGCCATTTGGACTGACCAATGCTCCTTCTACGTTCATGAGACTGATGAACCATGTCTTGAGAACTTTTCTGGGTAAGTTTGTAGTTGTCTATTTTGATGATATTCTTATTTACTCTAGGACTTTAGATGACCATGCTGAGCATCTTCGCCTTGTTTTAGAGTGTTTGAGAGTAGAGAGCTTATACGCCAATCTTGGCAAGTGTGTATTTTGTTCTCCTTCTACAAACTTCCTAGGTTTCGTCGTCAGCAAGGACGACCTGCAGGTGGATGCAGAAAAGATCCGCGCTATCCAGGAGTGGCCGACGCCAACTACTCCTACTCAGGTACGTTCGTTTTTGGGTTTGGCTGGTTTTTATCGACGGTTTGTTCGTGATTTCAGCACTATAGCCGCCCCATTACACGAGCTGACCAAGAAGGCCGCGTCTATCACTTGGCTTCCCCGGCATGATGCTGCTTTTGCCACCCTGAAGGATGCCTTGTGCCGCGCGCCACTGCTGCAGCTTCCTGACTTCACCCGTCGGTTCGAGGTGGAATGCGACGCTTCTGATTTCGGCATCGGAGGTGTCTTGCTGCAGGAGAAGAGGCCGATTGCCTATTTTTCAGAGAAGTTGTCAGGTGCACAGCTGAACTACCCGACGTATGACAAGGAGTTGTACGCGCTCATTCGGGTTCTGAAGACGTGGCAACACTATCTGTGGCCTGCAGAGTTCGTGATTCACTCCGATCATGCAACTCTTAGTTATCTGCGCAGCCAGACGACTCTTAACAGACGTCACGCTCGCTGGGTTGAGTTCATGGAGACGTTTCCATATCTCATTGTGCACAAGAAAGGTAAGGAGAATGTGGTAGCCGACGCCCTTTCTCGCAGGTACGTCCTCATTACTCAGCTTCAGTCTCAGTTATTTGGGTTTGCATTGCTCAAGGATCTTTATGTTGTTGATCCTTTCTTTTCTACATTCTTTGAGCAATGTAAATCCACTGGCCGTGAACATGCTACGTATTTCCTTGATGACGGATTTCTGTACAAAGGTGGGAAGCTTTGCATCCCTTCATCCTCTGTCAGAAATTTGGTGATTGAGGAAGCACATAGTCGTGGTCACTTTGGCGTGTCTAAGACGTTGGCATCACTTCGCGAACACTTCTTCTGGCCTAAGATGGCCAACAATGTTACGAAGTATTGTCAGAGTTGTGTGACATGCCATAAGGCTAAGGCCAGGTCTAGTCCGCATGGTCTCTACACGCCTCTGCCGATTCCCGCTGGCCCGTGGGAAGATATTTCCATGGATTTTATCACTGGGTTGCCTATGTCTCGGCGTGGTAGAGATTCTATATTTGTGGTCGTCGACAGGTTCTCTAAGATGGCACACTTCATTGCCTGTAAGAACACTAGTAACGCCACTGACGTTGCTACTCTGTTCTTCGACAATGTCGTGAGACTGCACGGTATTCCGCGCACTATTGTTAGTGATCGGGACACCAAGTTCGTCGGCCATTTCTGGAGAACCTTGTGGGGTAAGCTCGGTACTAAACTCCTATTTTCTACGAGCTACCACCCACAGACGGATGGTCAGACAGAGGTGACCAACCGCACTCTTGGAGCCCTCCTTCGGACGGTTCTGAAGAGTAACCCACGCCGGTGGGAGGACTTACTGTCTACTGTGGAGTTTTCTTATAACAGGTGCAGGCACAACGCGACTAAACTCACCCCGTTCGAAGTTGTCTACGGACGGAACCCGCTGACGCCGCTGGACTTGACTCCCTATCCTAGGAAGGATACAGACAGCACCACAGCTGACAGATTGGCCGATCACATCAAGGAACTGCACACTCGGACGCGCACCCAGCTGGAGCGCAGAGCAGTACAGTATGCGGCCCAGAAGAACAAAGGACGACGCATGATTGTCTTTGCTCCTGGCGACTTGGTTTGGCTTCACTTGCGGAAGGAGCGTTTTCCTTCCAACCGCAAGTCTAAGCTCGACCAAAGGGGTGATGGACCATTCCGTGTTGTCAAGGCCATCAATGACAACGCCTACCAGCTAGAGCTCCCAGACAAGTATGGTGTTCACCCGACCTTCAATGTTGCTGATCTATCACCGTACGTGGAGCCAGAGTATGATGAGGGTGAAGCGGGGACGCTTCACACTCAAGTGGGGGAGGATGATGTGACCTCGCCTACCATGACAGCTGCAGACGAGGAGGAGGCTATGAGTCTTAGGTCATCAGGTCCCATTACTAGAGCACGAGCCAAAGCTATTCAAGGTGCGACTCAATCACTGGTGACCAGACTCGTAGCAGGTCATGGACGTCCAACAACAGATGAGGGATCCATTCTGAGTTTAGTGACAGTTGGGACGTCTACACAGTCTGTAGAGATCCCGGATCTCACAGATTAGAGATATTGATCGCTATTCGCCTAGTTATCAATATTTCTGATTTATGACATTTTTAGTTTTTAGTCCGGATATTATTTATTATTATTTTCAGCATTTTTAAGGGAGTTTAGGAGGTCATTTCTATACTTAGAATGACCAGCCCCCTTAGAGTTATTTTTAGAGTTTTATTTGTTTTATTTTTAATCTTTTTGGTTAAGGAAAAGGAAGAGTCTTCCTTTTACTTAACCTAGCTTTGTAGCCCCCTTTCCTGATACGTTGATATTCATAACTTTATGTTGAGAGAAAACCTCCATTGAAGTTCCTTCAACGTCACCTTGAATCACCTAGTCGAGCTTGCTCCTTCGTCATTCTCACATCAAATCCTTTAGATCTAGGTCGAGCGTGCTCCCTTCATCTAACCCGCCTCCAAAACCTCTTCTTTCCATCATCATTCAGTCCGTCCACCATCACCCTTCATACGGACTGCGTCATCATCAACTTCACATCGCTTCCGCAATCGCTTCCGCTTCGTCGTCGTCTTGCAATCTCCATCAACGCAGACACCTATTCAAGGAGTTGCTTCGCCCCACTACGGATTCATCACGATCTCATCCGGGACTTGAGACCTTCTTCATAGCAAGGTCACATCAAGTTGTAATACACAAAGGGTATCAGAAGTTGAAATTTCAATATCTCAAGGACATTGCCAGATTTTGTTTAGAACGTTTACAATTGTAAAGTTATCGCATTCAATTTGGATGTTGTTAAGGCCTAATTCATAAGCTTTAAACAAAGCATTCCTGAACGCAATGATTTTCGTTTTTAGTGGGGTTGATAGTCTACAATTTTCACCAAAGATGTATAAGAGTTCTCCTTTGCTGTTAAGCCCTCAGATCTATGTAGCCTCAGTGTAAGAACTTGCTCGTCCTTTGACGTAGAAACCTTGAGATCTCCAATCGAACAAAGGCAAAGATGACCTTCGATAAGGTGTTGACGACAAGGATGGATGGTGATCTTGGATGGGAGATGGATTGCTGGATAGGCGCCTCACAAGGTTTCTGTCTTGGTTTATATCGCAATATAAGGTTTGCAATATATAATTAATCAAGGGAAAAAACCTAAGAAAGATTCTTTTTTGTCAATATTATCTTATCATTAAAAATATCTTTCTATTGAGAAATCAGTTTTAGTTGGAAGATTTCCTATCAACTTTAAAAGATTTAATGGTAGGATTTTTATCTACTTAAATTAAAACGGGATATTAAACACACTCATAATTTATTATTATTCACACTCACACATGTGAAATGCACATACATCTGTTTATGCATTCGAAAATTATACGCGTATATAGCAATGCGTTTAACAAGACTCAATTAAAATAGACAAATTGTGGATTAAGATCTCCATCTCTTTGAGCGGCCCCACTATCTTATTATAGCAAGATGTTCACTTTGGTTTGGATTTAGGTTTGTTTGGATAGTAAATTTAATGTATTAAATTATATTATCTTGTATTAAATTAATAATTTAATATAAAATAATGCATTTTATGTGAGAATTCAAACAGACCCTTAAAATTTAAGATTAAAAATTAATATTAAATTAGCGTTAAATGTTTTGAATATAACAAGGGTTTGAAAACGGGCCGTAGAGGTCACTGAGATTAAATGACTCAGTGACAAAACTTAGAATAAGTATCATACCCAAATGACAAGCAGTTTATTTTGATTGAATTCCTCTCCAAATCTTTATCGCTGCTAAAAAATCTTTGATGTGTTTATGAGTTTATCCATCACATATGGCTCAAACGCAGCTATACAATCTCCTTTTAGACTCATCGGTTCTTTCTCTTGCAGTAACTACCATCATACCCTTAAGTAGAGCGTGATTTAAGTACCACGCATAAGAATCTTTTCTGGATCAGTTTCTTCTCTGATCACATAGAAGTCGATGTAAGCGACAGCTTTCCAAACAAACTGCTTGTCGTTTGGGTATCATACTTCACATTGATTTTGGTTCACTACTAAATAATCATGTATTCATGATCTTCATATCACATCATTTTTGTTTCTTCTTCTTCTGAATTTGACATTTATTTAATCTCGAAGATATGTTTCAGCAGTCCTCTCATGTTTGTATGGACCTAATTACTGAATATCTAGAGTAGTATTTTTATTTCAGTTCATCAAAAGAGAGATTTTCTGCTTAGGTATTGGTTAACAAACAATTCTAATATTCAAATTGCTTGCATATTACATTAGCACATACGCACGGGGTCTTCAACTAGTATCTAACAAATACTAAATTTACTTGGACAAAATAAAATATAACTTCTTCTATTTAGACAATCACTATTTCAAATTAATAATTTCTTTACTTTCCAATTTATCTACAAAAAAAGAAATTTATTTCCTAATCATTAAGTAGAGAGTTAAATCAATTAATCATGATGAAAGTAGAGGAGAACATAAAGGAAGGGCCACTGAGCTGCTGCAAGCAAGAAAAAAAAAGATGGCCGTGCGCCTCAACAGAATCGAACACGCAACCTGTTAACAAGATATACCTCATCCTAACCAACTAAGCTACACAAACATTGTGTTTTATTAGCTGTACTACTGATATATATGGGTCCCCAATATTTCTATCCATCTCACCCAAACTAACATGTCACTCATATGATTAAGGACTTGTAATATAAAAGGACAACTTACATGATGAGTGATGACTAGAACAATAACTTAATAAGCATATTGAATGAAGCAATTTTTAGTAACATACTTCCTAACTCAACAAAATTGATCATTTTATTTATACGATGTAAATGAGTACATAATTTTTCTATTGTGTTTTATATAGTAATTAGCATTTGCTTTGCAATTTTACATGTATATTATGATATGAAAGTGGGCCAGTAGCAACTAATGCGGTTTGAACAATGATTTAAATCCTGTTATACTAGGTGAAATATGTTAAGATTCATCCATTCATAGGTAAACGGTCAGTTAAGTTGAGGTGCCCTTATTATGTCTTCACCCCTTCATTTTGTTTTATTTCACATGTTCCTTTTTTTCTTGTCAAATATTTCACATGTTCCTTGGACATTGCTGAATGAACTTTCTGTCAAAAGTAGATTTACATAATTACTACGGAGTATAATATTCTAGACCTATCACTGAAGTATCAAGAATCAACACATCTTAACATCGGAAAATCTTTCTTACCTCATTATCTTGCCACATGAATGAAGACAGAAAAGAGTAAAACAACAAAGATCAATACTTTAAAGCAAGAAAAAATAATATGCATTATCCGTAGCTATTGTAGTACGTAAATGGAAGCTAAAGATTGAGGATTTGGATTAACTCGATCTACTTTGCTAGTGAAGTGTTAAGCGGTCCATGGTCAGCATATATGTTGTTATTCCGAAAGTAGTCCAATAAATAGTGTGGACCGAGTCTGCAGGAGCGCCGTATGCTGTATGTCCAGACTTGTTACATGACACGTGGCGGTCATCACCTTCAAATAACAGCTCCTCAATATAAACACCTCCATCTTCCTCCTCATCTCTAGGCGGACGCAACTCTGCCCCAACAAACTTGGTCAATCGACCCTCGAAACCGGGCTTGATCGAATAAACCCTGGCCCACGAGTCTTCATCACCGTACTCCATCATCATCCAAAACTCGATCTCAACGCACCTTCTTTGAGTTTGGAATAGGCGGATAACAGCAAGATGATCATGTAACACCAGAATTGCACTCGCTGTATCCACGTGGATATCGAATATTATAGGAGTTGGTGGTCCCTCTATTGATTCAAAGGTCTCATCAGCGAAGTTAAACGACAAGATGGACCGGGTTTCAACATTGTTATCGGCCCACGCCATCCAATGCCAGCAACCCTTCAACAACCTTAGACTACACACCTCTAAAGGCTGTTGTATATTAACCGTCTTTGCGTCGCCAAAACAACCAGCAACCCTCTTCCACTCGCCGCTGTTTAGGCTATAGACCAAGGAGGAGAACGCACCAGCGTAATCCACTAGTACAACGACTTTATAATCCAAGCCGACTCTGGCAAAACCGAAGCTGAGTTGGCATGGCTTCCTGTCGGATAACAGAGGATGAAACTCACTAGGAAACGGATTGGCGAGTCTGAAGTCACGTGCCGCGGGGTTACACAAGGCTATTTTGCCTGTCAAAATGGACGTCCAACCAGCAGTACTGGTTTTGTCGTAGAGGTGAGCGGTTATGCAGTAGATGCCGTTGCTCAACGGCCCCAACACGTTCATCACGCGCACCCATTCTTGGGCGTTGGTTGTAGAAGACGAGATCAGATCCGGCAATCCTAGATCGAGCAGTTGTGGAGCTATCTTCTGTATATGTTGCTTAGGAGTCTTATACACAGTTGAATTAGATGCACGCGAGGAGTCGTTGAGGGGACGTCGATACGATTGAATGAAGTGACCCGATCGAATCATGGACCGCCATGTTTTACAAACGGATTCAAATCTCAGCAGTGATTTAGCGGGGAGACGAAGCAAAATCTTTTCTTGCACTTCTTCTGGGATATATTTACTGCCGCTGCTAATTTCTTCCTCCGCCATTCAACAAATAGGGAAGAGATCGAAGAGGAGAGGAATAAGAATCTAGGTTTCTGTCTTGGTTTATATCGTAAGGTTTGCAATATATAATTAATCAAGGGAAAAAACCTAAGAAATATTCTTTTTTGTCAATATTATCTTATCATTAAAAATATCTTTCTATTGAGAAATCAGTTTTAGTTGGAAGATTTCCTATCAACTTTAAAAGATTTAATGGTAGGATTTTTATCTACTTAAATTAAAACGGAATATTAAACACACTCATAATTTATTATTATTCACACATGTGAAATGCACTCATAATTTATTAAAACGAAAATCTATGTATTCATAGTGCACATATAGCAGTGCGTTTAACAAGACTCAATTAAAATAGACAAATTGTGGATTAAGATCTCCATCTCTTTGAGCGGCCCCACTATCTTATTATAGCAAGATGTTCACTTGGTTTGGATTTAGGTTTGGATTTAGGTTTGTTTGAATAGTAAATTTAATATATTAAATTATATTATCTTGTATTAAATTAATAATTTAATATAAAATAATGTAATTTAATACATTTTATGTGAGAATCCAAACAGACCCTTAAAATTTAAGATTAAAAATTAATATTAAATTAGCGTTAAATGTTTTGAATATAATAAGGGTTTGAAAACGGGCCGTAGAGGTAACTTTAGATAACTTTTAAAAATATGTAAACTTTTGTTTGAGATCAAAAAAAAATGTTAAATACTACCGCGTGACAGTATAGTTGTGTGGTTTTGTGATTCGGTAAAAAGGTAGTTGATATGAGATTGAAATACAATATATAAAACTAATTTAAGATATCATATTTATGATTGATTTATTCTTTTAGTTTGTAATTCTCCATTTTAGCCTATGCTTCTTAATTAACCTGAATAATGTTTTGACACTATTAACTTTTTTTCAAGATTTGAAATTCAATTCAATCACAAATATCTCATCTAAATGATAATGTATGTATACCAGGATAATTTAAATGTTTTATTTAATAGTATTCAAATATTTCAAAAAAATTAAGTAGATATTTATTGTTTGTGGAACAACATTAATTCAAAAGTATTAATTTTTTTTGATTTTTTGATAAGGTAAAAATTAGACAGAAAACCATATAAGGAAGTGTTTATCAGTCTATAGCAACTACAAGTTCTAAATTATTTCTAATGTCTTCCAAAATGTACTTTGCCGAGCCAGCTTCGCAATGTAGTCCGCAACATCGTTAGTTTCTCGGAAGATGTGACAAAGTTGCACTGAAGAAAACAGTTGTGATGTGACCTCGCCTACCATGACAGCTGCAGACGAGGAGGAGGCTATGAGTCTTAGGTCCTCAGGTCCCATTACTAGAGCACGAGCCAAAGCTATTCAAGTTGCGACTCAATCACTGGTGACCAGACTCGTAGCAGGTCATGGACGTCCAACTACAGATGAGGGATCCATTCTGAGTTTAGTGACAGTTGGGACGTCTACACAGTCTGCAGAGATCCCGGATCTCACAGATTAGAGATATTGATCGCTATTCGCCTAGTTATCAATATTTCTGATTTATGACATTTTTAGTTTTTAGTCCGGATATTATTTATTATTATTTTCAGCATTTTTAAGAGAGTTTAGGAGGTCATTTCTATACTTAGAATGACCAGCCCCCTTAGAGTTATTTTTAGAGTTTTATTTGTTTTATTTTTAATCTTTTTGGTTAAGGAAAATGAAGAGTCTTCCTTTTACTTAACCTAGCTTTGTAGCCCCCTTTCCTGGTACGTTGATATTCATAACTTTATGTTGAGAGAAAACCTCCATTGAAGTTCCTTCAACGTCACCTTGAATCACCTAGTCGAGCTTGCTCCTTCGTCATTCTCACATCAAATCCTTTAGATCTAGGTCGAGCGTGCTCCCTTCATCTAACCCGCCTCCAAAACCTCTTCTTTCCATCATCATTCAGTCCGTCCACCATCACCCTTCATACGGACTGCGTCATCATCAACTTCACATCGCTTCCGCAATCGCTTCCGCTTCGTCGTCGTCTTGCAATCTCCATCAACGCAGACACCTATTCAAGGAGTTGCTTCGCCCCACTACGGATTCATCACGATCTCATCCGGGACTTGAGACCTTCTTCATAGCAAGGTCACATCAACTGGCATCAGAGCCTTCGAATCTGTAAGTCGAATCGATTCCTTGCTTATCACAACCTTATTTTCGTGTCAAAAAATTCCAAATTTTTTTTTCCCCTGCATTTTTTCGTGATAATTCTGATTGTTATTATTCAGTTCAGTTTTTAGAGTCAAAAAAAAAATTCAAAATTTTTTTTTCCTTCAAAACCGAATTGATTCTAACCAAAAATTGGGTGATTTTCTCTAGTTCTTCACGGCTCTAGTGCATTTCGTCCTCAAAAAAATCGTTTGCTTGATTTTTAGAGTTCTTACCTTGTCCCCTACACACAACAATTGCTTCTTGTGTTGATAAATTGGTGATTGAATTATAGATCTAGATTTGCATGCATATACGTTGAATTGCTGTACTTGACCTATTTGCCATTAATCTGTATCTTCTTTGTTCTCTTCGTTTCCCACTTCAATCAATTGAGTGTGTTGGTGTCTAGAATATTTTTTTTAAAATTTTTTGAATACCGATCTGCGCAAGGAGGCTGAAATTCTTGAAGATTAGGGTTCTTGAGGTCTTGTGGCATTTTCTCTAATTCAAAAAAAAAAAAAAGGCTGAGATCTTTCCTTGTAGAAAAAGCCAGATCTGAAGAATTGCCAAAAAAAAAAAACAAGGCAATCAAATCCTTGTAATTAGGGAAATTGGTTGGGCACTTGGCCTTCGGCGCCACACAAGCAGCAGCGTCGGCGCCTCCAAGCCAAGACACTCGCAGCGTCGGCACCCAGCAAGCCGCGGCCACGCGCGCGCGCGCCCAGGAGACCAGCGCTTCTATCCCGGGTGTCTCTGATCCGGGTTAATAGCCCCCGCCCAGCGCAACAAAGCCGGCCTTCCCAAATCCGGGCTCTTTTCGTGGGTTCCGAAATTTCGACCCTACGAACCCCTACGGTATTTTATTTTATTTTATTTATTTTATTTCTCTCTTTTTGTGTCGATTTCTGCATTCGCTTTTTACAGTTGTCCTTCTGACTTTGGTGTGAGTTATCCGCTTTTGTTAGTTTACAGCTGCTTAGCCGGGACGCCTAGGTTTACGCCGGATTAATTTATGTGCCTACCGTTATATCCTAGCGACAGCAGTTGAGGTTACTGTAGGGGTATTAGATTGCAGGGATCTGAGTCCTTTTATTTTTATTTTTATTTTTCCTTTTTGTGTCGGTTTTTGCATTCGTTTTTTACAGTTATCCTTCTGACTTTGGCGTGAGTTATCCGCTTTTGTTAGTTTGCAGCTGCTTAGCCGGGACGCCCAGGTTCACGCCGGATTAATTTTTGTGCCTACCGTTATATCCTGACGACAACAGTTGAGGTTTCTGTAGGAGTATTAGAGTGCAAGAGCTTTTTGTGAGAAAAGCCGAACTTAGGTGGCAACGGTGAAGAGATATAGGGTGCGCAAAGCCAAAATAAGGTAATCGTTACCCTATCGTTATTGATTCAATTCTCATCTCCTCTCTCTCACTGTCTTGGCTGTTATAGTCTTGTTGGCATATCTAGGCTTATATTGCTGCAATTTATATCTACAATTTGTTTGCTGAGTTATCGCTGCAATTTGTGATTGTTGTGTGATTATCCTTAGCCTTCCCGCCCTCACGGCCATATCAGCTTTGTTTCCAGTTGTGATATCTTGGTAGTTCGACTTCTCTTTCGTTTCTGTTGCTTTGTTTTTGTTTTTCCTTTGCTCTGTTGGGGTTTGTTGTCTTTTCAGGATAATGGTGAACTCCAATGACGGACAGGATACGGGTCGGGTAGATCAACTGGCTACGGCCATTGAGCTATTGGTGGCCAATCAGCAACGTTCCGATGAACGTTCAGAAGCGAATTTTGCAGCCATGCGTGATCTGCTCAGTAGAGTGATGCCGTCTCCGTCACCGAACAACCGTGACGACCAGAGTACCCTAGCCCAGAAGCAGAAAAAGGGCAAGGGCGTTCTGATATCCGATCCTCCTACGCAGCATCAGCGGAAAGGATCGCAGAAAGAGAGTAGCGCGTCGAAGAAGAAGGTGCGCTCCAAATCAGCCCAGTTGACAATTCCTGAACGCAACTCTCAAGACGAGGACGAGCAGGACGATGATGAGTCATCTTCAGAGGAGGATGCATCGGTCGATGACAGTGCCGTCAAACGCCAGAGCAGACGCACAGAACCACATGCTTCCACAAGCAAGCAAGGGAAACACTCCACGGCTCGTCCAAGTCGACATCAGGTAAATTCTGAAACCTTCAATGTCCATTCTTTTGCTGACCATCAGAGTAATGTTTCTCCTGTTGAGTCAGATTCAGATGAAGGATTCCAAGAATTTGATCTTGAGGATGAGGAAGAAGGGGCCTATGGGTTTTCTGCAGGTTATCACCCACCCCTACAGGACCCACCAGAGCAGCAGTTTCATCGTACAGGTTGGGTTCCTCCTCCACAGCAGCCACAGAATCAGGCTGCTTATTATGCTGCACAGGGTCACCCACAGCAATATCAGCAGCAGCGGGTTGCCGGTCCTCCACGAGCGCAGCGACGGCAACAACTATCAGTTGGACAGCAGCGGCAGGAACTTCCACAACAGAATTTCTATGCTCCCGCTGCAGCCCAACAGCGATACCCACCCCCAGCTACGTATCGCCAAGAAATTAAGGTGAAAATCGAACCCTTCCTTGGTACTTATGATCCTTCTACTTTCATATATTGGTTGCAGAGTACCTGCCATGTTCTTCAACACTATCAATATGAGGAGCATGCGAAGGTGGAGATCGTCACCTTGCATTTCCAAGGAGCAGCGCGCACCTGGTGGAACCGACTGGTCCAACAGCAGGCACGCATGGGGTGGCCACCTGTGACAGAGTGGCAACAGCTAGTGGCGCTCATGACGCGCAAGTACGTGCCGACGACATACCGAGAGGATATGAAGACAACCATTGCACTTGCTACTCAGGGTCGTGATACGCCACAGGAGTTCTTTGCTCGCTTAGAAGACATGTACTTCAAGGCCGGGGTAAGTGTTACTCCCTCTACTCTCCGTACACGTTTTATAACGGGTTTGTCACAGCCGTACCGGGATCAGGTTGACGTTCTGCCAATCCGAGACCTCAACAACGTGGTACATACTGCGCATAAGCTCTATCTTCAGGCGCAGAGACGTCGACAGCAGCCTTGGCAGTCTTCGTCTTCTCCCTCACCAAGGTATACCTCGAACCCTGTCAATTCTTATCGCACTAACTCTTCTTCTAGTTCTGTGCCTCGACAGGATCGTACAGGTATTGCGTCTTCTACGACGCCGCGGCCGGCGCCCCCTACTTCTGCGCGCCGACAGCCATCGACCTCTGCTGAGACAAGCCGTACAAATCGTTCTAGCGATCGAGAGTGTTACAGATGTGGTGGACGAGGACACTATCAGAAGGACTGCCCTAATCAGAAGCGTGTCCTTTACTCCGCCCAAACTAAAGACTACGAGAGCCTCTCAGATGAAGAGGAGAACGACCCAGAGGAGTCTGCAGAGTTGACTGATGAGGTGATCAGGCCGAGCGACCATGATACCGACGTCATGCATTATGCCTTGGTCACCAGACGCGTCCTCAGCGTCAAGGAAGGAGGTCCGCTTGACCAAAGGGAGAATCTGTTTCATTCCCGGTGTCGTATGAAGAATGCGTCGCTGAGTCTGATAATAGATGGAGGGTCGTGCTGCAACATTATAAACGAGAGAGTCGTCCGCGACTTCAATCTTCAGACGCAACCACATCCTCAGCCCTACGGTCTGCAGTGGATTTCAGACCAACCAGGTAACAATGTTTCTTTACAGTGTCCCGTTGCTTTTTCCATAGGACCATATACAGACACTGTTTTGTGCGATGTTACCGCCATGGATGCCACCCATATTCTGTTAGGGCGTCCTTGGCTATTTGACCGTCGCGTCTTCCATGATGGGTTTTTGAACAGTTACATGTTCACTCACCATGGCAAGCGCGTGACGCTCTTACCTATGACTCCGAATGAGATTTTACAAGACCATGATATTAGACAGAGGAACAAGGCTATACAGGCTGCAAAGGACGCAGGAAAACCCCCTCCAGAGTCCCCTACAGCCGAGTTCCCTACAACTTCCTGCAACATCTTCTTCGGGTACCCAAGGCAACTCAGGACAGGTAAGTGACCAGCCCATTAGTCTTAAATTTCCTCACTGTAGTGGTAATGGTCAACAGGTACCTTCTGGAGTCCATCATCAGAAGGGTGGACTAGGTAGTTCTGCGCTGAAAGGCACTTGTGAGCAGCGACTTCTCTTGGCGCGACGCCGAAAGGTTTCCAACGTCATCCAAGGCAAGTCTCCCTGTTTCCTACTCATTGCTCTTCCTACTGCCCTACCTGTTTCAGAGTCCGCACTCCCCTCTTGTATTTTGTCAATTTTGCAGGAGTTTCAGGATGTGATGCCGGACGAGTTGCCAGATGGTCTTCCACCACTTCGTGGCATTGAGCACCAAATCGATTTTGTACCAGGAGCTACTCTTCCCAACCGAGCTGCCTACCGAACTTCTCCAGAGGAAACAAAGGAGTTGCAACAGCAGGTGCAGGAACTGTTGGAGAAGGGGTATGTGCGCGAGTCTCTTAGCCCGTGCGCGGTTCCCGTCATCTTGGTGCCTAAGAAGGACGGTTCTTGGAGGATGTGCGTGGATTGCCGTGCCATCAACCAGATCACCGTCAAATACAGACATCCCATTCCTCGCCTCGATGACATGCTTGACGAGCTACATGGAGCGCAGTTCTTCAGCAAGATTGATCTGAAGAGCGGCTATCATCAGATTCGCATGAAAGAAGGGGACGAGTGGAAGACTGCTTTCAAGACGAAGTATGGTCTGTATGAGTGGCTAGTCATGCCATTTGGACTGACCAGTGCTCCTTCTACGTTCATGAGACTGATGAACCATGTCTTGAGAACTTTTCTGGGTAAGTTTGTAGTTGTCTATTTTGATGATATTCTTATTTACTCTAGGACTTTAGATGACCATGCTGAGCATCTTCGCCTTGTTTTAGAGTGTTTGAGAGTAGAGAGCTTATACGCCAATCTTGGCAAGTGTGTATTTTGTTCTCCTTCTACAAACTTCCTAGGTTTCGTCGTCAGCAAGGACGGCCTGCAGGTGGATGCAGAAAAGATCCGCGCTATCCAGGAGTGGCCGACGCCAACTACTCCTACTCAGGTACGTTCGTTTTTGGGTTTGGCTGGTTTTTATCGACGGTTTGTTCGTGATTTCAGCACTATAGCCGCCCCATTACACGAGCTGACCAAGAAGGCCGCGTCTATCACTTGGCTTCCCCGGCATGATGCTGCTTTTGCCACCCTGAAGGATGCCTTGTGTCGCGCGCCACTGCTGCAGCTTCCTGACTTCACCCGTCGGTTCGAGGTGGAATGCGACGCTTCTGATTTCGGCATCGGAGGTGTCTTGCTGCAGGAGAAGAGGCCGATTGCCTATTTTTCAGAGAAGTTGTCAGGTGCACAGCTGAACTACCCGACGTATGACAAGGAGTTGTACGCGCTCATTCGGGTTCTGAAGACGTGGCAACACTATCTGTGGCCTGCAGAGTTCATGATTCACTCCGATCATGCAGCTCTTAGTTATCTGCGCAGCCAGACGACTCTTAACAGACGTCACGCTCGCTGGGTTGAGTTCATGGAGACGTTTCCATATCTCATTGTGCACAAGAAAGGTAAGGAGAATGTGGTAGCCGACGCCCTTTCTCGCAGGTACGTCCTCATTACTCAGCTTCAGTCTCAGTTATTTGGGTTTGCATTGCTCAAGGATCTTTATGTTGTTGATCCTTTCTTTTCTACATTCTTTGAGCAATGTAAATCCACTGGCCATGAACATGCTACGTATTTCCTTGATGACGGATTTCTGTACAAAGGTGGGAAGCTTTGCATCCCTTCATCCTCTGTCAGAAATTTGGTGATTGAGGAAGCACATAGTCGTGGTCACTTTGGCGTGTCTAAGACGTTGGCATCACTTCGCGAACACTTCTTCTGGCCTAAGATGGCCAACAATGTTACGAAGTATTGTCAGAGTTGTGTGACATGCCATAAGGCTAAGGCCAGGTCTAGTCCGCATGGTCTCTACACGCCTCTGCCGATTCCCGCTGGCCCGTGGGAAGATCTTTCCATGGATTTTATCACTGGGTTGCCTATGTCTCGGCGTGGTAGAGATTCTATATTTGTGGTCGTCGACAGGTTCTCTAAGATGGCACACTTCATTGCCTGTAAGAACACTAGTAACGCCACTGACGTTGCTACTCTGTTCTTCGACAATGTCGTGAGACTGCACGGTATTCCGCGCACTATTGTTAGTGATCGGGACACCAAGTTCGTCGGCCATTTCTGGAGAACCTTGTGGGGTAAGCTCGGTACTAAACTCCTATTTTCTACGAGCTACCACCCACAGACGGATGGTCAGACAGAGGTGACCAACCGCACTCTTGGAGCCCTCCTTCGGACGGTTCTGAAGAGTAACCCACGCCGGTGGGAGGACTTACTGTCTACTGTGGAGTTTTCTTATAACAGGTGCAGGCACAGCGCGACTAAACTCACCCCGTTCGAAGTTGTCTACAGACGGAACCCGCTGACGCCGCTGGACTTGACTCCCTATCCTAGGAAGGATACAGACATCACCACAGCTGACAGATTGGCCGATCACATCAAGGAACTGCACACTCGGACGCGCACCCAGTTGGAGCACAGAGCAGCACAGTATGCGGCCCAGAAGAACAAAGGACGACGCGGGATTGTCTTTGCTCCTGGCGACTTGGTTTGGCTTCACTTGCGGAAGGAGCGTTTTCCTTCCAACCGCAAGTCTAAGCTCGACCAAAGGGGTGATGGACCATTCCGTGTTGTCAAGGCCATCAATGACAACGCCTACCAGCTAGAGCTCCCAGACAAGTATGGTGTTCACCCGACCTTCAATGTTGCTGATCTATCACCGTACGTGGAGCCAGAGTATGATGAGGGTGAAGCGGGGACGCTTCACACTCAAGTGGGGGAGGATGATGTGACCTCGCCTACCATGACAGCTGCAGACGAGGAGGAGGCTATGAGTCTTAGGTCCTCAGGTCCCATTACTAGAGCACGAGCCAAAGCTATTCAAGGTGCGACTCAATCACTGGTGACCAGACTCGTAGCAGGTCATGGACGTCCAACAACAGATGAGGGATCCATTCTGAGTTTAGTGACAGTTGGGACGTCTACACAGTCTGCAGAGATCCCGGATCTCACAGATTAGAGATATTGATCGCTATTCGCCTAGTTATCAATATTTCTGATTTATGACATTTTTAGTTTTTAGTCCGGATATTATTTATTATTATTTTCAGCATTTTTAAGGGAGTTTAGGAGGTCATTTCTATACTTAGAATGACCAGCCCCCTTAGAGTTATTTTTAGAGTTTTATTTGTTTTATTTTTAATCTTTTTGGTTAAGGAAAAGGAAGAGTCTTCCTTTTACTTAACCTAGCTTTGTAGCCCCCTTTCCTAATACGTTGATATTCATAACTTTATGTTGAGAGAAAACCTCCATTGAAGTTCCTTCAACGTCACCTTGAATCACCTAGTCGAGCTTGCTCCTTCGTCATTCTCACATCAAATCCTTTAGATCTAGGTCGAGCGTGCTCCCTTCATCTAACCCGCCTCCAAAACCTCTTCTTTCCATCATCATTCAGTCCGTCCACCATCACCCTTCATACGGACTGCGTCATCATCAACTTCACATCGCTTCCGCAATCGCTTCCGCTTCGTCGTCGTCTTGCAATCTCCATCAACGCAGACGCCTATTCAAGGAGTTGCTTCGCCCCACTACGGATTCATCACGATCTCATCCGGGACTTGAGACCTTCTTCATAGCAAGGTCACATCAAGTTGTAATACACAAAGGGTATCAGAAGTTGAAATTTCAATATCTCAAGGACATTGCCAGATTTTGTTTAGAACGTTTACAATTGTAAAGTTATCGCATTCAATTTGGATGTTGTTAAGGCCTAATTCATAAGCTTTAAACAAAGCATTCCTGAACGCAATGATTTTCGTTTTTAGTGGGGTTGATAGTCTACAATTTTCACCAAAGATGTATAAGAGTTCTCCTTTGCTGTTAAGCCCTCAGATCTATGTAGCCTCAGTGTAAGAACTTGCTCGTCCTTTGACGTAGAAACCTTGAGATCTCCAATCGAACAAAGGCAAAGATGACCTTCGATAAGGTGTTGACGACAAGGATGGATGGTGATCTTGGATGGGAGATGGATTGCTGGATAGGCGCCTCACAAGGTTTCTGTCTTGGTTTATATCGCAATATAAGGTTTGCAATATATAATTAATCAAGGGAAAAAACCTAAGAAAGATTCTTTTTTGTCAATATTATCTTATCATTAAAAATATCTTTCTATTGAGAAATCAGTTTTAGTTGGAAGATTTCCTATCAACTTTAAAAGATTTAATGGTAGGATTTTTATCTACTTAAATTAAAACGGGATATTAAACACACTCATAATTTATTATTATTCACACTCACACATGTGAAATGCACATACATCTGTTTATGCATTCGAAAATTATACGCGTATATAGCAATGCGTTTAACAAGACTCAATTAAAATAGACAAATTGTGGATTAAGATCTCCATCTCTTTGAGCGGCCCCACTATCTTATTATAGCAAGATGTTCACTTTGGTTTGGATTTAGGTTTGTTTGGATAGTAAATTTAATGTATTAAATTATATTATCTTGTATTAAATTAATAATTTAATATAAAATAATGCATTTTATGTGAGAATTCAAACAGACCCTTAAAATTTAAGATTAAAAATTAATATTAAATTAGCGTTAAATGTTTTGAATATAACAAGGGTTTGAAAACGGGCCGTAGAGGTCACTGAGATTAAATGACTCAGTGACAAAACTTAGAATAAGTATCATACCCAAATGACAAGCAGTTTATTTTGATTGAATTCCTCTCCAAATCTTTATCGCTGCTAAAAAATCTTTGATGTGTTTATGAGTTTATCCATCACATATGGCTCAAACGCAGCTATACAATCTCCTTTTAGACTCATCGGTTCTTTCTCTTGCAGTAACTACCATCATACCCTTAAGTAGAGCGTGATTTAAGTACCACGCATAAGAATCTTTTCTGGATCAGTTTCTTCTCTGATCACATAGAAGTCGATGTAAGCGACAGCTTTCCAAACAAACTGCTTGTCGTTTGGGTATCATACTTCACATTGATTTTGGTTCACTACTAAATAATCATGTATTCATGATCTTCATATCACATCATTTTTGTTTCTTCTTCTTCTGAATTTGACATTTATTTAATCTCGAAGATATGTTTCAGCAGTCCTCTCATGTTTGTATGGACCTAATTACTGAATATCTAGAGTAGTATTTTTATTTCAGTTCATCAAAAGAGAGATTTTCTGCTTAGGTATTGGTTAACAAACAATTCTAATATTCAAATTGCTTGCATATTACATTAGCACATACGCACGGGGTCTTCAACTAGTATCTAACAAATACTAAATTTACTTGGACAAAATAAAATATAACTTCTTCTATTTAGACAATCACTATTTCAAATTAATAATTTCTTTACTTTCCAATTTATCTACAAAAAAAGAAATTTATTTCCTAATCATTAAGTAGAGAGTTAAATCAATTAATCATGATGAAAGTAGAGGAGAACATAAAGGAAGGGCCACTGAGCTGCTGCAAGCAAGAAAAAAAAAGATGGCCGTGCGCCTCAACAGAATCGAACACGCAACCTGTTAACAAGATATACCTCATCCTAACCAACTAAGCTACACAAACATTGTGTTTTATTAGCTGTACTACTGATATATATGGGTCCCCAATATTTCTATCCATCTCACCCAAACTAACATGTCACTCATATGATTAAGGACTTGTAATATAAAAGGACAACTTACATGATGAGTGATGACTAGAACAATAACTTAATAAGCATATTGAATGAAGCAATTTTTAGTAACATACTTCCTAACTCAACAAAATTGATCATTTTATTTATACGATGTAAATGAGTACATAATTTTTCTATTGTGTTTTATATAGTAATTAGCATTTGCTTTGCAATTTTACATGTATATTATGATATGAAAGTGGGCCAGTAGCAACTAATGCGGTTTGAACAATGATTTAAATCCTGTTATACTAGGTGAAATATGTTAAGATTCATCCATTCATAGGTAAACGGTCAGTTAAGTTGAGGTGCCCTTATTATGTCTTCACCCCTTCATTTTGTTTTATTTCACATGTTCCTTTTTTTCTTGTCAAATATTTCACATGTTCCTTGGACATTGCTGAATGAACTTTCTGTCAAAAGTAGATTTACATAATTACTACGGAGTATAATATTCTAGACCTATCACTGAAGTATCAAGAATCAACACATCTTAACATCGGAAAATCTTTCTTACCTCATTATCTTGCCACATGAATGAAGACAGAAAAGAGTAAAACAACAAAGATCAATACTTTAAAGCAAGAAAAAAATAATATGCATTATCCGTAGCTATTGTAGTACGTAAATGGAAGCTAAAGATTGAGGATTTGGATTAACTCGATCTACTTTGCTAGTGAAGTGTTAAGCGGTCCATGGTCAGCATATATGTTGTTATTCCGAAAGTAGTCCAATAAATAGTGTGGACCGAGTCTGCAGGAGCGCCGTATGCTGTATGTCCAGACTTGTTACATGACACGTGGCGGTCATCACCTTCAAATAACAGCTCCTCAATATAAACACCTCCATCTTCCTCCTCATCTCTAGGCGGACGCAACTCTGCCCCAACAAACTTGGTCAATCGACCCTCGAAACCGGGCTTGATCGAATAAACCCTGGCCCACGAGTCTTCATCACCGTACTCCATCATCATCCAAAACTCGATCTCAACGCACCTTCTTTGAGTTTGGAATAGGCGGATAACAGCAAGATGATCATGTAACACCAGAATTGCACTCGCTGTATCCACGTGGATATCGAATATTATAGGAGTTGGTGGTCCCTCTATTGATTCAAAGGTCTCATCAGCGAAGTTAAACGACAAGATGGACCGGGTTTCAACATTGTTATCGGCCCACGCCATCCAATGCCAGCAACCCTTCAACAACCTTAGACTACACACCTCTAAAGGCTGTTGTATATTAACCGTCTTTGCGTCGCCAAAACAACCAGCAACCCTCTTCCACTCGCCGCTGTTTAGGCTATAGACCAAGGAGGAGAACGCACCAGCGTAATCCACTAGTACAACGACTTTATAATCCAAGCCGACTCTGGCAAAACCGAAGCTGAGTTGGCATGGCTTCCTGTCGGATAACAGAGGATGAAACTCACTAGGAAACGGATTGGCGAGTCTGAAGTCACGTGCCGCGGGGTTACACAAGGCTATTTTGCCTGTCAAAATGGACGTCCAACCAGCAGTACTGGTTTTGTCGTAGAGGTGAGCGGTTATGCAGTAGATGCCGTTGCTCAACGGCCCCAACACGTTCATCACGCGCACCCATTCTTGGGCGTTGGTTGTAGAAGACGAGATCAGATCCGGCAATCCTAGATCGAGCAGTTGTGGAGCTATCTTCTGTATATGTTGCTTAGGAGTCTTATACACAGTTGAATTAGATGCACGCGAGGAGTCGTTGAGGGGACGTCGATACGATTGAATGAAGTGACCCGATCGAATCATGGACCGCCATGTTTTACAAACGGATTCAAATCTCAGCAGTGATTTAGCGGGGAGACGAAGCAAAATCTTTTCTTGCACTTCTTCTGGGATATATTTACTGCCGCTGCTAATTTCTTCCTCCGCCATTCAACAAATAGGGAAGAGATCGAAGAGGAGAGGAATAAGAATCTAGGTTTCTGTCTTGGTTTATATCGTAAGGTTTGCAATATATAATTAATCAAGGGAAAAAACCTAAGAAATATTCTTTTTTGTCAATATTATCTTATCATTAAAAATATCTTTCTATTGAGAAATCAGTTTTAGTTGGAAGATTTCCTATCAACTTTAAAAGATTTAATGGTAGGATTTTTATCTACTTAAATTAAAACGGAATATTAAACACACTCATAATTTATTATTATTCACACATGTGAAATGCACTCATAATTTATTAAAACGAAAATCTATGTATTCATAGTGCACATATAGCAGTGCGTTTAACAAGACTCAATTAAAATAGACAAATTGTGGATTAAGATCTCCATCTCTTTGAGCGGCCCCACTATCTTATTATAGCAAGATGTTCACTTGGTTTGGATTTAGGTTTGGATTTAGGTTTGTTTGAATAGTAAATTTAATATATTAAATTATATTATCTTGTATTAAATTAATAATTTAATATAAAATAATGTAATTTAATACATTTTATGTGAGAATCCAAACAGACCCTTAAAATTTAAGATTAAAAATTAATATTAAATTAGCGTTAAATGTTTTGAATATAATAAGGGTTTGAAAACGGGCCGTAGAGGTAACTTTAGATAACTTTTAAAAATATGTAAACTTTTGTTTGAGATCAAAAAAAAAATGTTAAATACTACCGCGTGACAGTATAGTTGTGTGGTTTTGTGATTCGGTAAAAAGGTAGTTGATATGAGATTGAAATACAATATATAAAACTAATTTAAGATATCATATTTATGATTGATTTATTCTTTTAGTTTGTAATTCTCCATTTTAGCCTATGCTTCTTAATTAACCTGAATAATGTTTTGACACTATTAACTTTTTTTCAAGATTTGAAATTCAATTCAATCACAAATATCTCATCTAAATGATAATGTATGTATACCAGGATAATTTAAATGTTTTATTTAATAGTATTCAAATATTTCAAAAAAATTAAGTAGATATTTATTGTTTGTGGAACAACATTAATTCAAAAGTATTAATTTTTTTTGATTTTTTGATAAGGTAAAAATTAGACAGAAAACCATATAAGGAAGTGTTTATCAGTCTATAGCAACTACAAGTTCTAAATTATTTCTAATGTCTTCCAAAATGTACTTTGCCGAGCCAGCTTCGCAATGTAGTCCGCAACATCGTTAGTTTCTCGGAAGATGTGACAAAGTTGCACTGAAGAAAACAGTTGTGATGTGACCTCGCCTACCATGACAGCTGCAGACGAGGAGGAGGCTATGAGTCTTAGGTCCTCAGGTCCCATTACTAGAGCACGAGCCAAAGCTATTCAAGTTGCGACTCAATCACTGGTGACCAGACTCGTAGCAGGTCATGGACGTCCAACTACAGATGAGGGATCCATTCTGAGTTTAGTGACAGTTGGGACGTCTACACAGTCTGCAGAGATCCCGGATCTCACAGATTAGAGATATTGATCGCTATTCGCCTAGTTATCAATATTTCTGATTTATGACATTTTTAGTTTTTAGTCCGGATATTATTTATTATTATTTTCAGTATTTTTAAGAGAGTTTAGGAGGTCATTTCTATACTTAGAATGACCAGCCCCTTTAGAGTTATTTTTAGAGTTTTATTTGTTTTATTTTTAATCTTTTTGGTTAAGGAAAATGAAGAGTCTTCCTTTTACTTAACCTAGCTTTGTAGCCCCCTTTCCTGGTACGTTGATATTCATAACTTTATGTTGAGAGAAAACCTCCATTGAAGTTCCTTCAACGTCACCTTGAATCACCTAGTCGAGCTTGCTCCTTCGTCATTCTCACATCAAATCCTTTAGATCTAGGTCGAGCGTGCTCCCTTCATCTAACCCGCCTCCAAAACCTCTTCTTTCCATCATCATTCAGTCCGTCCACCATCACCCTTCATACGGACTGCGTCATCATCAACTTCACATCGCTTCCGCAATCGCTTCCGCTTCGTCGTCGTCTTGCAATCTCCATCAACGGACTATTGTTTTACCTAGTCGAGCTTGCTCCTTCGTCGTCGTTGGATCAAAGGACTATTGTTTTACCTTTGAAACAGGCTAGAATTGTAAAGAAGGATCACATAAAGATTTATGGTTTCTGAGCCAATCTGTCTGCAAAGCTAATCTGTTGGGGATTCTATCTGTAATATGTAGGATTTGATATCCTACATTATGGTCTTTCAATAAGATGCTTGTTGCTCTAATATGAATCACTAGTACTACAAAGCCATGTGTTGAACGCGTGGATTATAAAACATATGTTATAGGTCTGAGCAAAGTTGGTGTTTCTTTTCTGAACTTTTCTTATAAATGGAAAATAAGCATGAACTAGTTATAATTGGATTCTACAGACTTAATTACGGGAAATTATTGCTAGTTTAAACGTATATTTTTCTTATTAAAATTCGTAAATATTTTTAGTGATTATCAATTCAACGAGAATCACAACTAATAAATGTAAATGTAAGTGTTTTTCATTACGAAACCAACTAATGTTCGTTTCAAACAGAATAATGACTTGACAACGTATAAATATGGCCTGATAAAGTGGATATTGCTCTGAAATTGGAAATTGGCTAACATTTTAAATTTTGTGATATAACAGAGCATTGACCTGAATTCGTATAAATGTGATATGATAAAGTAAATTGTATGAGTTTTGCTTCTCAATTTGGAAAGCAAATACCATATTATAGTAAATATTGTTTTCCTAGCTTTAGATTTAGGAAAACATGTATTTGTATTTTTAACTAGTATCTTTGCTTGATCTTTTGTCTTGTAAAATAACTTAAATTCTATTAGCTCAAAAGGAAGAGTAATGTGTTTGTTGCACATGATGTGGGTTCGAATCCCATATAGGTTGATCAAAATTTCTTTAATCAATTTACTCAATTACTTGAATAACTTATTCTACGGTGTCCTATTTTACCAAAAAAAATTACAGACATGATATTTCAATGTTATGAGGTTTCAAATTTCAAAGTATTATGTACTTTATCTGGCCACATTTATACGTAGTCAGGTTATTACTCTGTTATATTGACTTTAAATTTGAAACCAACCTTGGTTGATTTCGTAATAAGAAATTCTTAAATTTGCATTTATTAGTTGTGATCCTCGTTGAATTGACAATATTAGCTTATCATTAAGGGTCCGTTTGGCTAAGGGTATTATAAGGGCTTTATTTGTAATAATGTCGGGTTTATTTGGCTCACCCTATTATAATGCCATTTTTATTGATAATGTCATTTTTTTACGCGAGCGCTAGATATGCTCAATGTTTTTGATTTTTATACTCAAAACAGTCATGCATACGCAACGCGGGAACGAGATATTTTATTAAAAAAATATTTGAAATAATAAAATAAAATAAAATATATAATTGTTTATTATTATCAATTTTTTTACTTATTAATTATTTTGTTTTAATTTTTTAAAAAAAAAATATTCTATATTCAAGATATGAGATTTAGGGTCTTTGGCACACCGAAAACAAGAAAAGACATGTTATGGACGCTCTATGGGTTTCAAGATTAAGAGTATGAAAATAATAAGTTAAGTATAGTGTAATTTTGACTTCATTACAGTATTATTCGAATGTATCAACTCCGTATGTGCTAAAAGCATGATAGGGTATGAAAATAATATGGTTGTAAAACTCCGTATGTGCTAGAGACAAGGTTAGTAAAGCACAAAAACAAACTTGCGCCGCCGGAAGGATCGTCAACATCTTTGATAAGTCCGGAACTACAACTCGATTCACCGTCTAGGAAAACTCTATCAACCGAAGAATGCATCTAAACCCTAAAAAAAAAAGATGGTGATGGCCTCTTCGGCATGGAGTCTGGTGGTTGCCTCCTCGGCGGCTCTTATGGGAGCAAACAAGATCCGGCGTCCAGCACCAGGAGACCACCGCCAAAGGGGCAGCAGCACCAAGAGATGGGATCTCAGTTGGCGTCCATCGCCTCTGGCTAATCAGCGCCGCCGCCTTCCTTCGTTCTAGCGGATCTGGTGCAAAACAGATCTAGTGAGGGTTTGAGGAGGGCAGATCTAGATGCGGGGTGGATCGCGAGTGGGTACGAGTTAGGTCCGGGTGGCTCGGTGTGGGTTGGTGGTTGCAGGGTGGGTTCAAATCAGTGAGGGTGTGGGTTCGGGTTCGGATGGGCGACTCGAGAGGGTCTAGATCCGGTGGTGGTTTTGAGGCGGCTCAAGCCGGGTCTGGCGCGAGTAGGACCGGAGGTGTGTTGAGGGTTCGGTGGAGACTTCAGATGGCTAATGGCAAAACGTGGAGCGGCGGTCGGCCAAGTGGAGGCTCGGTGGAGCAAGGATAAGAGGCCGGTGGAGGTCTTCATGGGGTTCTAGGGCCGGCGAGCGGCCCCTCCCAGCCACCGCCAAACCAACAGCGGTTGCTACTGGTGCACTGTTCCGTAGCTTCTTCCATAGCAGGGAGGAGGGAAACCATGAGCTCCGGCGCCGAAAGAGATTTGGACGGGGTCGGGGTCGTTGGGAAGCTGGTGCCCATCGGTTCAAGGACATTTTTATTTGGGGGAGAAAGGCGGCGGTAAGCCATTGGTTCTGGGGGTGAGGGTGGGGGTACAACGGCGGCGGGGGATTAGGGTTGGGGAGAGGTTTCGAGGGGTTTCATTTTTCAGAGATTCATTGCTATAGAGAAAGTGTTTATATTTACAAATTAAAATAGACAAATTGTGGATTAGGGGATCCAAATCTCCATCTCTTTGAGCGGCCCCACTATCTTATTATAACAAGGTGTTTGGCAAGGTTTAAAAAATAGCGATTAAGGGTCTATTTGATTCGCAGAGATTGAATTGAACTGAAATTGAACTGGGTATAAAACTAAACTGAAGCTGTAAGGTAAAATTTAAGTCACTTTAAGTCGACTTAATTTTTTGGCGAACCGAACAGACTTTGTAAGTAAGTTCAGTCATTCTGACTTAAATTTTTAATTAAGTTTCAGTTAAGTCACTTTAAGTCGACTTAATTGAAGAACCGAACGGACCCCAAGTTAGTGTTAAATGTATTTAAAAATTAAGTGTTTGAAAACTAGTAGTAGAAATACTTTTTAATAATATGTTAGCTACTACCTCTATTGCTTGATTGCCAAACAAGGCCATATTCCGCAAAATTACAATATGACATGCCAAACAAGGTCATACTCCGCAAAATTACAATAGACACCAAAATACTTATAAGTTAACATTAGCAAATCTCAAGGGTATCACGCGAAATTGATAAATCTTCAAGTATTTCGCAAAGATTATATGCAAAAATTCTGATATAACAAAGAAGTTCCCTTGGATTGGATTTCACGTCTCCAAACAGTAGCTGTTGAGTTATTGTTAAACGTTCTGAAAAAATATAAGGGCTTGGTTTGAAAACTATAGATAGAGGTAAGTTTAATATTTAATAGTGATACTAAGGTTAATAGTGTATTTAAGCTAGTTTTAACCGGCTACCACTACTACACTACCTCTTACATGCCAAACAAGGCCATATTTAAGCTAGTTTTAACCGTTTTTCTACCGATACAGCTATCACTATTACACTACCTCTTACATGCCAAACAAGGCCATATTCCGCAAAATTATTGTCTACATCAATTTATTATGACCTCATTTCTTTATCGTATAGATTTATGTACCACTTTGTGCAATGGGATGTGGAATACAAGAAATGATAGAATGAAATTTGAGGAAAACTACACTGGTAGAGTTTCACATGCGTTCAAAGGGAGGAAAACAGCGAAAGATAAAGTATCAAGAAAATCAACGACAAAGATTTGGATAGTAAATACCTGAAATCAAAGGTTTCCACACACTTACCAAACAATCAACAACATATTGTTCACATAGACAAACCAAGTTGAGCAATCTGGATCAAGCATTTCATACAGTTTCAAACTTAAACAGGCATGGTGGCATGCTTTGCTATGGTCGACTGGAGCAGATCCTTGTTGGCCCCCACAACCTTCTCCACAAGCTTTCCATCCTTGAGGAAGATGAAGGTCGGCATGGCCTCCACTGACCACTCCGCAGCAACCTCCTACATGAAACAAGATTCAGAGAATCAGCAACACAACAATTGATTCATGGACTTCCACAAACAAAGTTGTTAGCCTCTTGTTACCTTCAAGTCGTCGACGTCCACCTTAACGAACAAGACATGAGTCAACTTCTTGGCAAGATCAGCTAGGATTGGAGCAATGAAGCGGCATGGACCGCACCATGTAGCAGTGAAATCCACCACAACCTAGGAGTCAACATAATATGGAGATTGCAAAAGTCAAAGATAATACTGCTTCAATCTGCATTAACCAAAATTACATTGACTGCAACATTTTCATAAATCATCAGGTTTCAGATTATCCCCAATCCTAGTCTCTCAGTAATAGATGGATCTCAACAATTTCAGAGCATTGCATAGCAAGATTAAGCCCATTACATTACAAGTATCCAGAAAATCAGATCAAAACCAGCTAATGGGAACATTATTGAAACCCTCAAATTTGACCCTCCTATGAAATCAGATCAAAACCTGCTAATGGAAACATAATTTCCTGTATCAAATTGATTGCGAAGTCGAAAGATTCATTGTAAAAGATGTTATGAAGTCTCACAATTAACATATCCAGAATTCGGAATACCAAAACTTGAAAAAAGGCGAGAGAGATGAAGATAAAAGTACCAATTTCTGGGAGTTGCTCTCCCTCTCGAGGATCTCTCTCCATTGCTGGACTGAATGGCAGCTGATTACTTGGCCCTCTTCCGCCATATCTCAACGCAACGCAATTCTTCTCAGAGATTCTAGATGTTGATGATAGGATTGACCGTGAGAGTAGGTTATGATCGTGAGAATATGTCGTTTAATATTTAACAGAGTTTATTGGGCCAAACTATCTGTTTGGACCATATTTATGCCCAATTTAGATTGGGCCTGAATGTATAGGCAGCAATTTTATTGATATTACAATTTAAGATATCATATATTTTGCAGTAAAGTTTATGTTAATATATGAAAAAATCTTAACAGCTAGTATTTATTAAAAATAATAACAAAATCATTTAAAATTTATAACACGACTAACAAAATACGTATTTCGGTAACTTCACCACCGTATTTCGGTATTTCCGGTTTTGAAAACGTGCATGTTTTTAAATTTTGTTTTATGTGAGTTTTCAAGAATATATCTTCAAGTCAAGTGATACTGATCCCGTAAATAAATAATGATGATGGATATTTTTTTATTCACATCCTTTTACTTTCCCGCTACTGAATTCTCTCAACGGTTCTCCGGAAAAATAAAATAAAACTGGCGGTTCTTTAAACGGCCCGCTTCTCTCTCTCTCGCATGCAATTCGAAACCCTAATCTTATTGGGCAATTCGAAACCCCAATTTGATCTCGTCGGTTTCAATTTCAATTCTTAAACGAATATCCGCTATTTCTTCATTCCTTTGGCCAATTTTAGTCAACCTATTTGCGCTTAAGGATCCACATGCTGCAACTTTAGCCAATTTTGTTACCATCACAATATATACAAGGTAATAAAGTTATATTTTGCCATTATTGTTTAATGTCATCTCTAATCAATCTATATTATACATATATGCTTTAGATGATTTATATCTATTTATTGCAAATAGTTCTGTAAGGAGTCATAGCGCGCAAAAGTGGTGCTTGGATTAGAATCTGTTCGTTTTGCCATGAAGGGCAAGTTCTAATTAATTGTTTTGGTAATTGAAACCACATGATTTTGTTTTTCTCTAAAATAGGTGTAGATTTCCTCTTTTGACTCCAGAAGCAACAAAAAATGGCCAAGATAATACTATATAGTTGGTCAGCTGGAACCAAGTTCTTATGACAGAAGTTCAATTTTTGTCTACAACAAACGAATTGGATGATGGAAACAGAAGCCCATGATTTTCCACAACCATTTGCAGTTGTTGCAGTAAGCCTTCTCCAAGTGTAGTTTTGCATGCTCCATAGCCATAGGTAAGATATTCAATACTTGATATCCTCATGACTGACACATGGCTAATCTAATCTAATCTAATCTAATCATCTTCAACATCTGTTTTGGTAGTGTGAATAGATAATAGCAGATTGATTCCTTCATCTGGATATTGCATTTGACACATTTAAGTTTTCTTTTACTTCCTGCATACGTACGAGTTTTCTATCCGTCACCTAAAATTAAATTTGAGTGATATCAGTGTGCTGAAATTTCGCAGAATTGGCGGAGTCTGTTGCATTGGCGTAAATTTTTGTTTATTGCGAGTGACGTCTGGTGCAGGTAGTGGTTATCTGTTGGTAGTTCGGTCTAACTTTGGAGACATTGGGAAGAACTTACAAAACCACCTCAAATTTGTATATGGCTAGGTAACTTTTTGTTCATAGTAAAAGTAAAAGTGGTAGGAAGAATGTTTCCGATTGCAAAGATTGCCTTAATTTCTGATTGAAGGATTCTTGACCTCATTGTTATTCCTAGTCAGATAACAAATTTGATGCTGCTTAAACTTTGCTTCTGAAAAAAAAAGCAAAATACCAAATTAGGCTGATTTGAATCATGAAATTGAACATATAAGGTAGGAGTGTCATATTTTCATGCAAATGAGCAAAAATGCAGGGTAACATCTAAAGTTAGACACCAATTGTTGTATAAGAAAATAAGAAACAGAGTTTTTGTGTGAGGATTATTTTTAGATACATGACTATTTAATTATTAATGTCTGGTGTAGTACGGAATTAAGTTTAGAAGGTAGAATCTACAAATATATACCCAATCAGATTCAGAATTTGATTCAGCTGCCAGAGGATTTTGGGAATTAAACATATGTAATGAAAAGTTCTCAAAACACTCTGCCAAGGATTTATATCACAAAAATGAGTTTTTTTAACTTATTATTTAATATGTTGTGAGCATGAGTTTTGGTTCAGCATGTACTCATGGTGCTCACAACTACTGTAGTTTATCTGAGCTCATTTGATCTGAGAAAAAAAAATCTGTACACATTTACCTTGCATGGTTCAGCTAGCTAATGTTTGATATTGTACAATTAATGTGTTTTTATTATCAGTGAGACCTTATTCTTACTTGTACATGTCTGTCATTATATTTGTAAAGCTTTCTTGTGTAAAAATAATAAAATTGCTACATATTATACACTATTTTTAGTTGCATTGGTAAACTAAGATTGTGCATTTTGGTTGCATATAGTGGGAGATTATGACAATGCCTGATGTGTTGGATGGAACTGCCAGCTCATCCTTTTTCACGGAGGCCTCTGACTTCCACGTGGCAACGAATCCCAAGACATCGTAGAGTCCACTGAAATTTAGGCCCTTTGATGGTGGGTCCACTTTCAGGTCCATCAGTCCTGCTTAAAAATCTTTACTGCGTAGCTCTGCCTTGTGCAGACAGAAACAGAGTTTTTTTTTACTTTCCAAAGATGATAATGGATTAATGGGTACATTTCCCTCACGTTTTACAAATTGTTTACCACATCCAATGGTAAATGAACCTTATCCATTCCCAAATCCACCATTATAAATCTACAATCAAACAAATACTTAAATCAACATTTAATTCAATGCTATCTCTAAAGAATAAAAACAGGGGAAAACAGGGGATAGTGGAGCCAGGGGAGTGCAATGCCAACTGCCAAGTGTGTTTATCTGAGTTGGAGAAGTAAAAAACTTTGTGGGTTTGACACCTAAGTTTTCACACTTGCTGCCAAGTTGCAGCTACAATTCCTGTTTAGACACGTATTCTCTGTGCACTCTTCCGCCACCACTATAAAAAAGAAAGAAAGAAATGTCTCTCCTTAGTTGAAATCTGTGATGGACGCCGAGGAGAAGAAACAGAGGAAGCAAGCTGCAGGAGGGGCCCTAGCGGGGTCAAGGAAGGGCTGCATGAGGGGCAAAGGCGGCCCGGAGAACTCGCTGTGCACCTACAAAGGCGTCAGGCAGCGCACGTGGGGCAAATGGGTGGCCGAGATCCGCGAGCCCAACCGCGGGGCCCGCCTCTGGCTCGGCACCTTCAGCACCTCCCACGACGCCGCCCTGGCCTACGACGCCGCCGCCCGTAAACTCTATGGCGCCGACGCTAAGCTCAACCTCCCCAATATGACTCTTCAATTCTTCCCTTCTGTTGGGGCTGAAATTACTTCATCTGCTCCAGCTCCAACTCCTGCTGTAACCGGGGCTCCTAATGTGGTATTTGGGAACCCAGGTTACAGCCACATGATCAACTCAAATAATAGCCTGGTCTCGGATGGCGGGTTCGGAGTCGGATTTCCCGTGGAGAATTCGAGTTCGAGCAGGGCGGAGTCGTATGGGGAGAATGAGGTGAGGTTTCCGGGGCTGTGGGAGAATCCGAACCCGAGCTTGCCGGAGCTGGAAGACAGCCTGTGGGCGGAGACTGCAATGACGCTGGGGCTGCCGTCGCCGGTGAAGACTACCGGAAAAGAGAAGCAAGGAGGCGTGTTAACCGGAGAAGGCAACAGCTGGGATTTCCCATGGTCTTAGATAAGTTGCATGCATGCATGCATGAGAAATCTAGCTTGTTCTTATCATACATGAAAAGGGGTAGCTATAAACAAGGTAGGGGTAATATTGGGAATAATAAATTATGTGTGTGCACTATAAAATGCATCTGAAGTGGAGAAACTGGGTAGAAGGAGCAATTAGCCTGCAGTGCAGACTACTTGTAGGTTGGCTGGGGTGGGCTCTTCTATCTCGTGTATATGCCTATACTATATACTATATATTATAAATATATACATAGATGTAAACATATTATATTATATTATAAATCTCGAATGTATCTTTGATCTTTTTTAGAGTCGGTTTGAATTCCATATTAGAATGCATTCTATTTAAAATCTAAACGCAATCTTATTCTTTTGATCAGAAAAATTAGTAGAGGTGGAGGTATGGATGTTGCAAAATGTTGCTATGACACACCCAATGTTTTAAAGATTTCCGCCTAGACGGTTTAGGCGTTAGGCGGTCATCCTCCGTCTAGGACCCGTCTAGATTCGCCTAGGAGAAAAGAATCCTCGAATATTGTGGAAGTTGCAACATCTTAGAAGATGATGAATGCATTAACATACTTTTGTGATTAGGCTTTGTACAATAAGGTCTATAATATAATATCAAATCTCATTTCAACACAGTTTTATAAAAATTAATGAATTTAAAATAACATAATCAAATAATTACATTGATTATGTATTAATTTTTAATCCGTCTAAACCTTACGTAGCCGTCTAAGCATTAGACCACCCTCACCGTCCAGCTCCCGTCTAAATACTCTTAGGACCCGTTTGGTATGATTCCGATGAGAATTTGGAATCGGAATCGTTCATTCCGACATTTCTGTTTGGTTAGGTAAAAATGAGGAATGAATTTCATTACCCAGAATGAGTCATTCCAAATTTTGTGAAGGACTTGATTCCTCCAAAAAACCTAAGGAATCACCCATTCCAAAATAAACAAAAAATCGTTCTTCTTCCTCACCTCCTCCAACCCAAGTTGCAGCCCATCTTCATCCTCCTTCCTCACCTCCTCCACGGTGGCGGTTGGGCACGACGCCGGCAAGCTGGCGGCTCCAAGGTGGGGGCGGCATGGATCTCAGATCCTTCCGTCCTCTCCTCTTCCCGGCCTTCCTCTCGTGTGGGCGCATCTCTCCTCCTCCCGCCTCAGCCGTCGGACTCCGGCCACTCCCCATAGTAGTCCGGCACCGGAGAAGCTCCCTTTAGCCTCCATTGAACTCCTTGCACCTCCATCTCCCCCAATTTGTGTTGGTAAGATTTTCCCCCCAATTTCTTAAACCCTAGCTTGGTAGATTTTAGGTGTTTATGTTCGATTGATAAAAATTCCATTTAGCCTCCATTGTTCATTCCGACAGTATACCAAACAATAAATTTAAGGAATGGTTCATTCCAACAGCATACCAAACACCCAGCTATAGGAATAATTTATTTTAATTCCTGATTCCATTCCGATTTTTCATTCCATTTCGATTACATACCAAACGGGGCCTTAGAACATTCGACACACCACACTCCACACTGCCACAAAAGACTCGGGTATATGAAAAAACAACGTTTTCCGAAGTTTGAATTTAAAAAAAAAAATAAAGAAAAAGTTGCTTTTGAGCAAGCGTTGAAAAGTGGGTCAAACGTACAAGTTTAAATTTCAGAGGATTATGAGTTTCTTGTCACAAGAATATACTCCCTCCCATAATAATTAATAACGTGATTATTTTGACAGTGTATATTTGTCGATGCAAATTTTATATTATTAATATTTTTAATTATATATTAATAATAATTATAATTTTTTAATATTATTAAAATATTTATTAAGATAAATTAAATAAGACTCTATATAATTATGTTTTTTTTATATTGAAAAAAAGTTTAAAAATTCTCTTTATAAATAGTATCAAAAACAAAAACAGACATTATATAATGAGAGGGAGGAAATAGTACGTAGTATATTGCATATAAGATTTTTTTTGTATAGTGGATGTGGTGCACTTTTGCTACAATTTATTCAATGGCGACTGAGACTGCTTGAGATTAATGCAGCACATGGATCTATGGATTACGGTATACGATTGACTTGTACATACTCCACTAAAAATATTCAATCTCAACCGTGTGGGACGCAATATTACTCCGGATGAGAGTGAAGTGCAAGTAGTTAGGTTAAGCTTAATTTTAGATTTTAAGTCTAAACTTTTACTTTAAGTTAAAAATATATTAAACAGTTTTTAGAAATTTTTTGAGATTTTTTATATTTTTTTGAACCGAGTAACCAGATCGGATCAGAACTGGGTCAAAATCGACAAAAAAAAACGCCGATTATTCTTTCGGTTTAGGGTCCGGTTCCAGATTTTTCTGGTTGAAGACCCGATTAAACCTTAAGCCGCTATTTCATGAACCAGGGCCAATATTAGATGTGGTGCACTTTCTACTATTTATTCAATGGCGATGGAGACTGTTGTAGTAAGGTATCTCGGTGATCAATATCTCAGATATAGATTGAATCGTGTTTGGACACTTTCCAAAATCAATATTTCGACCCTATAGATGTTGCCTCGGGTTACACGAAATTCGATTCGGGATAAGACAATCTCACACCTCTAAAGATTCAGGCTTAATCAATAGAGAACACTTGAAGATTTCGGTATTGTTCGATATAGAGAGATCGTTTCTTCTCGTATCCGCAAGACTTGCCCCTAACCCGCTCTTATATAGAGCATCAGATTCTAGGCAGAGATGTCGGTTTAGGGGGTTAAAAAGTAGTTTTAACGGTTAAGTTAGGTAAAAACCCGCCAAAAACCGACAAAACTTCCTTCCCAGCAAGCCGCACGGTTTGAACCCCAACACGTTTCGTAACTCCGAGTCTGAAATCACGCACACGAGTGTGCACTCCGCACCCTCAAAACTCGTTATACGCCGAACGAACTTCTTAAGTCTTGAACGAATCTCAACTACACTAAATGGCCGATGACACTAAAATCACCAACAAAGACAGCTTAAGATTAAGAGCACATTGTTCCATGGATATTTCCAAAGAATACGCGACATCGGAAAAAATGCAACTTCTCTTTTATTACAATGTTACAATAGTCTTCTCGTTTATCCACGACGCAAATATTTTTCTATTTCTTTAGATAATATAGATCAAACGTCTCTCCTTACCTACCATGCATAGATTATTACTTTAACAAGATGGACATTATTTAAAGCATTGCTATGTTATTTTGAGATATTTTCGTTCATGTCAGATCAACTTTTCTTCGAAGAACCATACTCTGTACAAGTGTATAGAGCATTTGCTTGCCTAACATTGCATAACGCTTTGTTATTAACTAGTTTAATACCCGTGTCATGCGCGGTTTTTTGAATTTCATATATTAATATAAGAATAATAAAAAATATTTAAATTGTGTATATAATTTAATATTAAAATTATTAGCCACAATATTACCAAAACATAAAATATGTGTACTATAACAAAATTCTAGAAAAAAGATATGTTAAGGTGCTATATTAAAAATATATTATAATAATATGTAATACCTGAAAATATTAAAATAAATAAATACAAGAAAGAAAGATAGAATAATTTAATAACTAATTTTGTTCAATATTATATAAGAATTATATCATATTTTTACTTTTTAATATTAATAGTTTTTTTTTTGCTCTATTATTGGTGTATTTATATTTAAAAAATCTCAAATATGTATGCAAAAAATAAAATATGATCGACCTGATGGTTTGAAGTTGAGATTACAATCAAAATTAAATTGACATATTAGATTATGGGCGTTGAAAATTATCTAGCAAAAGCCATAATGCTTCCAAAATATTTTTAGACTTCTGGACTGTAATTTTTTACTGATGCATATCTATTTGCATCCAAATAATAATTAATGATATCTATTGAATATGTTAAAACCATAGGTGGGAATAGAGTAGGCGGTGAACTCACCAAATGGCCCTTATCGGTTTGTCTTTTGATTTGTAAACGTTTGTGGTATTTTTTTCGATTTATAGTTAACGATTATTGGTCACTCAATGTTTTACGTCTGTTTGGATATCGAATCACAATATACATGTCAACGCCAAGGTTCTGGGGTTTATCAATTATTAATGAGTATGAATCGAGATATAAATGATTAAATACACTACTCTAGCAATATTTTTATTTGATAACTACAAATTATAACAAAAATTAATTTAGTTTTTGGTTTAAGATTTAACCCCAACAAAAAAAGCAATACATAAAATTGGTTTAAGTTCCCATATGCTCAAATCAAATATAATCAGGTTTTAGTTTTCATTGAAAAGAAAATATATTTGAATTTGGTGAAAAATTCTTATAATTGAAAGGTATGAATTGGTCAACTCTATGATTCATAAAACCTGAGATTTGAGAATGATAGTTATCAACTCACATTATTCCTTGTAGTAGTGCATGGATTTGTTTTATAATGAGTAAATATGTGCAAAGTAATGCATTATTATGGGTGTCCAATTTTATGTAATTAAGTTAATTATATTATAAGAACCAAAACATAACATTATACGTAGCACACATGAATCATAAAACCTGTGATATAACCATATATCGTAGTCATATTATGTACCAACATTTTAAAAAAATGAGTCTGAGCATATATAGAGGGAGATATTCCACGATTTTATATGTTGGATTAATTGATGTTATCTCCATACAATGATAGCCCAACATAATATATCTATCTAGGTAAGTCTAACAAAAACTGTATGTATGTTTGTTAAAACTTTGTTCGATAATAATTGTAAAACAAATAAACTAACAATAATTGTTAAGATTGTCTGTTAAGCATTGTTTGTTTATTGATAATTTTTAAAAGGAAAAAAATTTACAAAATTACACCTCATAATTTAATTTGTTTTGTATATTCTAGTATCATTTATCGTATATTTTTAATGAAGCTATATTATATTAAGATAAATTATAAAAATTGTGTATATATTTTAATTTCACAAATAATTAGTCACAATAAAATAGAGAATATGTGTACTATAACAAAATTCTAGCAAGAGAATGACATGTTGAGATCCTACATTAAATATATCATATTAATATAAAATATTTTGAATGATCAACCATATTAACTCAAAATAAAAAAAAATAAAAAATTGTATTTATACTTATGAAAAAAATATTATATTTGAATATTTTATATTTTGCTTAATTATTGATGTATTCATATACAAAGAAAAATGAGAAAATATCACAAAATGACACTGATGTAAAATGGACATATAATTGTTCTAGTGATTTAGGGTTGAGATCACAATTAAAATGACATGAACTTATTAGATCATGGACTCGAATATTATTAAAAAACAAAATTATCATTTATAAAAATCCAAGTGATTCTAAAATCTCAAATTAGTTAACAATGTATATGAGTTATAATATTTTATTCCTACTTATCTATTTTACCCATAATATGATATGTTAAAAATAATAAACCATAGGTAGGAGCAGGGAAGGTGGAATCAACAAAATGTCCTTAGTGTAAATTAAGTTAAAAATATATTAATAATTTGACAGTTAAAATTTGTTTCCTTATAGTTGTTAGCTACTAACATGTATGTCATCACCAAGGTTTTGGAGTTTATCAAATAATGAAGAAGATTTTTTTCATGAGGTTAATTGACTCGTTGGATCAACCTGAATCGCTTAATGACTTGTAATGACCAACTCAACTTAACCCGTAATTAGAATTGACCCATCCAAAACTCAATCCAAACTCGATCTGACCGACCTGATTGACATTTCTACAAATTTCAACATTCAATCAATAAAAAAATCATATGAATTTTTCATGCACATTAAATATCAAATAATGACCATAATTGATGGAAAATAGCATTATATCATACGTGAAAATTTTAAATTTTCAAGAAATTTCATGTTACATATGGAGAGTATATTAACTTTAACATGCAAAGTTGGAAATCAATTGAATTTACTGATATTCAAAAAATTAATCATATTATCTATTATAATAATTGTTATTAGATTACATGAAAAAATAAGATTATTAAGATTTGTTGGTATAAATTTTGTTGATTTAAAAATTACTAAATTATATAAAAAGAATCTCAACAATTATTGGCCTAAAAACGCTCTAAAGGCTCAAAAAATGTGAACTTTAATATATATATATATTGAAATGCTTGAAAAATGCTAATTAATTAAAAAAATCAACAATATGCATAAACATTTAGTTAAAATATAAGGCATGAAAGAAAATAATAATAATTTATGATTTAACTAAAAAAATAGTTCCTTTAAAAAACTAACAAAATAGTTTGTTTAGATATAAAATTTAAAATTTAGTGAAATTTAAACAATAAAATATTATTAGTTGATTTTCGTAAAATGAACAACTATTTGATTATTCAAATAATTTGTTGATAAAAAATCACATATAATAATCCAGTATATATATATAATAATAGATATAAAGTGAAGCAAAATAATAGGTGAAATATGTACTCAAAATTTTAAATATAAGTGAAACAAAACAAACGCACATGATAAAATTCAAGATGGTATTAGAAAATAATAATAATTTTATAAAAAATAATTTTGTTTGTTTAGATTGTATTGAAGATTTAAAAAAAAAAATTAGATTTTAAATTAATTAATTTAAAATTTGAAGAAATGTGAAATACGACATCAAAATCAATAATGATGAAGACTACGGAATCAAAATCTGTTTAACAAAATCAAGATCTATTAGTATCTTAATGATGAAGAATCACAATTAGACGGATTAAATATTTGAATTTCAATTAAATAATTTGAAAAAGGTTAATTAATTAAAAAACAACAATATGACCAAAAAATTAGCTAAAAGATACACGCACAACAGAAACAAAAAGAGATTTTAACTTAGAATTGACTAATAATATAATTTGTCTATATATAAATTTTGAATTTGATTTGGAGTTAGCAGTAAAATGTATATTAGTTGATTTTAGTAAAATAAACAACTCATTAATATATGGATATTTTGTTGGTTAAAAATCACATATGATAATCTAGTACATAATAATAGATAAAAAATGAAACAAAATAAAGGGTAAAACATGTACTCAAATTTTCAAATATAGGTGAAACTAAACAAACTTTAATTGTTTAGATTTTAAGAAGATTTTGTAAAATTTTAGAGTTTATAATGAATAATTTTAAAATTAAAAAATAAATAAAATAAAATTTATCATAAAATGACACATATATAAAGTGGGTCTAGAATCATTCTTATGGATCAAAAGGAGAGAGCTTTAATATATATAATAGATATTAAAATTTAGCAAAAAAATCAAACGAAGTTGACACATATGTTTATAAAATAATGGTGAAAAACCGCGCACTCCAATTTTTTTAACTGTGCACTCCGGCCTGTGCGGCACATGGTGCAGCACATAAAATTCGCCAAAAACCTGGTTTAAGGCGTGGATGGTACGTCGTACAGTATAGAAAAGATGGTTTTTCGCCTAAAATAATTAGGACTCGACACTTTGTTCTTAATCTTTAATTTCACGATTTTCTTGTCTTCTTGATAAGCTATTATATATAGTAAATTAGTAATTCATATATTCTCTTGTACGCCAAACCATTAAGTAACACCTTATGTATCATAGTGAAAGATATCTGATTAAAGCTGGGTCATATTTACCCAGAAAAAGCACACACTCAAAGAACTCCCTTGACAAGGTGGTAGCACAAAACACGAAATATTAGCTAAAACACAACTTGTTCGATCAAACACTTTCTGTCGACGGTGGTAGTAGCGGTTGAGTAAGCGATGACTTAATGTGGACTGCCCCTTTGTTGCTTCCTTGTTCTGCTGCTAGTGCAGCCTTTGCAAATTTACCCTCTTCATTCTTACCCCACAGAACTAGGTACAATCCGCTTATAATCAATACTGCTCCAATTATCCTGTATGTCACACATATAAACGTGTCAAAAAACGACCCGACCCGCAAATTAATGGGTTATGAAAAACCCGAACGCGGCTGACCTGAACCCGACCCAGTTGACAGGTCTACACACGTATAAGTAGTGCTGTTTATCAATTTAACAAGTTTGAAATACTATTTAGTCATCATATAACTAGTTATTTGTGGGCAAAAAGTCATATTTGTTGTGTTTCAAGGAGAAATTTCATGTCTTGATTACCAATATCAAACTTGTAAGAAAGCTTCAAACTTCCAATTAGAGAATATTGGCTACTAACAATAATTGATCATGGGTTGAATGATTAAGTAGTAGACACTTGGAATAGATGGAAAATTACCTAACAAATATATATATATATATATATATATATATATACTTTTAGTGTGGATAGTGAAAGGTGAAAGTGAAAGAAAGAGATTAAACCAATTACTGACCCTCCCAAATAGAACTGTTCTCCCAAAGCAAGGGAAGCCATGATAGCGACGACCAAGGTTTGGACGGGTTGATAGACGGCCACAAATACTGGGCCTCCCCTGTCAATGCACCATATCTGCACTGCAAATGCTATGCCTGATGCTACAACTCCCTGCATAACCATAACCAAACATGCCCTTATAATTATTCCTCCCGTATTCTTCCCCTTCAAGGAAAAGTTGCCTCACTAACATTGGTGAACAAATCATCATGTTCAAGTTTAGGCTTTAAGAGTTACATTATCCTAAGAAAAGGGCCAGTCCTAAAAAAAGTGCACCTAAAATTTCTTGGATTTTCTAGCAAAATGCATTATCAATAATGCAATTTAATGTATTATCTCAAAAATCCAAACAGACCATAGAAATTCGAGAGCCATCAATAAGATCAAACCTCTTCCTTCTAGGATGTTGAGGTACTAACTATAGTCCAGAAACTAGATCTAATTTCTCATTCAAATTTTGTAGAAAAACAAAGTAGGTTGGCCTAGATCAACAGTTAAAGTGTTCATTTCCACCCTGTAATTCCTGCACCTCATTCTTTACCCTGGTAAGTGGTAACCCTTCAGTTGCTAGCTCCTCTTGAGGTAAAAACAAAAGCAAGCTAGTAAAGCAAGAAAGAGACTTTATTCATGTCACTTTATAAAAACTGGTAGAGGACAAATGAGTTAATTCAAGGGAAGAGAGCCTCTACTTCTTGTCCTAACATGGGGATCACCTACTATATAACTCCAAATAGATGGGAAGTTAAATTTGTACAACAAGTAACAACTAAAACATTATTGCTATGTTAAGTGGTTAGGTTTTATCCTAAAATCAATTAACATTAGAAGAAGTTATACCCCAATTTTAGATGTGAAACGTTTATATTTCAACATAATTAATTGATTTACTCACCGCGTAGAAGATGCTAAAGAGCTCGCCACCAGAGTGCACGCGCCAAGCTTCCAAATCCCTCTCCATGAAAGCAGCAATGATTAAGAACTGTATGACACCAAAGAAGCACGTGTAGGACGTGACCGAGAGGCGAGCAGGGTACTTCTTGAGAACCGGGGCTTGTAGAACAAGCCACCCGGACCACGAGAGGCAGTGACCGATCAAGTAGATACAGCCCATGGTCCAGTTTTTACCCTTAGCATCCCCTAGTGAGAGGTAAAACGACGCGTTTGGCTCTTCCTCCAGATGTGGGGCCGGGCTGTATATCGTTGGGCCCTTGTATAATGTTATGACTGATGCCCCAGCCACACATAGAACTGTCCCAACCACCTTTGCTATCCCATCTTTCCTGTTCAACCGTACCTTCTCTATCCTGCATCATATGATTAATTTAAATATTAAAAAATAAGTGTTACTTTTTTGTTGGTATCAATACTAAAAATATGAGATATTGGGTATGAGTATAGATATGAGTGATATTTTTAATATATCTATTTTATAAAAAATATTAAAATAATACCATGTCACTCATATTCATACATTGATATACATATCTGATATACCCATTTTATGAGATATTAAAAATAAGTGTTACTTTTTTTGTTATAAAGGCTCGTTTGATATCGATACTAAAAATATTAGATATCGGGTATCGGTATCGATATGGATATTTTTGATACGGGTATGAATGATATCAAGATATCAGATATATAATATATGAGTGATATTTTGATATACCCAATTCATGAGATATATCAAAATAACACTATCACCCATAACTATACATGACATGTATATCCTGATATTAATATCAAACGGACCCTAAGGACTTAAAAGTGTATGTATTCTTTGCCTGAGGAGCGCCGCCATGAGAAATGTAATGGCGGGAACAGAGTTTTGTATAGCGGATGCGAAGGTTGGAGATGTGTTGTCCAATCCCAGCAAGTAGAAGCCCTGGTTTGCAGTGATTCTGTTGCGTGCATAAGAACGAAAACCGTTATTCATGATCATTATAGTTACAATATATTTTTCGTATACATGTTTTTAATGAAGTTAAGTAAGTAAGCTTACCCAATAGTAGCTAGGAGAAAGAACTGAACAAGAAACGAAAGCGAAATCGGTGGCCTGTCCTTTCTGATACATAAAACATGTCTCGTACGTTAGATTTCATAGTTATAAGAAGAGAATATATATATAGAAGAAATTATACTTTTCGAGGAAATAGGCGAAGGGGACGAGGAGAAGCAAGGCGATGATGTTTCGATAGACGGGGAAGACGATCTTGCTTATGCCCATGTTGAGGGCAAATCTAGAGACCACGTGGAACCCTGCGTAGCCAAACTGCAGTGCCAGCATGGCAATGTGCAGCTGCATCTTCTCCGGCACCGCCGCGCACCACATCCTCTTCGCTTGCGTTGCACCCGCATCCGCCATTGCAATTAGTTGAGTGAGTTGTGGATGAATTTGTGCAAGTGTAGCCGAGTTTATATACAAAAGCAATTAGTCGTGGAGAGTGGGGCCCAGCACCAGGGCCCACATGAAGCTATGTCAAACTGTTGATTTCAGCTTTTTATGTTTGTGGTTGTCTCCCATGATCTTGATCAGATTGTTACATTAGCGGTTAACGCCGTTTGTTTTTTGGACCATGATTCGAGGTTTCAACTAATCTCATTTTACATAACAAAGTTTATCCTCCATTATTTAGCTGACAAGACAGCCCTTAATCGCACTATTTGGACGCATGCGATTAATGATGAGTAATTGAGGAGAGAGTGATGCTAGCTAGAGAGTCATGAGCTGCCCAATCGCACTGATCGTAATTAATTAGCGCGCACGAGGGTGGGGTGGGGCCAGCCTTGACCATGCGTGTTCTCACTTCTTGTCCCTTTCTTGATTAATTAATTAAGGGAGGTGTTAGATACGCTCATTTTTTTTACTAAATAAGTTTAATTAGTCTCATTCATGAGATTCTTTGTCACATTTTGTGATAAATTACGAGGATATGATTCTTTTAATAAATAAATAAATAAAAAAGTTATATATTAAAATTTTAATTTTTAATTTTTTTTTAATTTATAAATTATTTTGTATTACTTTTTTTAAAAAAAATTATATATTCAAGATATGAGATTTACGGTCTTTAAGACTCCGAAAACAAGACAAGACAGGTTATGGACGCTCTATGAGGGCGTGACTCTTCAGATTTAAGGATTTCAAATCGATTTTATTTTCATATCCTATCATGCTTGTAGCATATAGGGATTTGATGCCAATTTTTGTCTTGTTTTAGGGTTTTGAGATATCTTAAATCTCATACCCTAGAAACCCTAGGGTAAGTAAGGTTTCAGATTTAGGACTTTCACAACCATATTATTTTCATACCCTATCATGTTTGTAGCACATACTGAGTTGATACATTCGAATAATACGATAATAAAGTCAAAATTATACTATACTTAACTTATTATTTTCATACTCTTAATCTTGAAACCCATAAAGCGTCCATAACATGTCTTTTTTTGTTTTCGGTGTGCCAAAGACCATAAATCTCATATTTTGAATATAGAATAAATTTTTTTTAAAATAATTAATAAGTAAAAAATTTGATAATAATAAATAATTATAATTTTTTATATAAAAATAGTCAATATTGCGTGGGCGTGACTTTTTTTTAAATATTTTTTTTATTTAAAATATTTTTTTAAAATAAAATGTCTTGCTCCCGCGTTGCGTATGCGTGACTGTTTTGAGCGTAAAAAGCGAAAAATTTGAGCGTATCTAGCGCTCGCGTTAATTAATGGGAAATTTTTGTTCGTGCACCTGAATTTAGGGTTAGTTTTGTTGATATCTCATGATTAAGTTTTTTTTCAGTTAGTGTCCTAAGATTTGAGTTTGTTTGTTTCGTAACCAAACTTTTTCATGTTCGTACCATTTCAATTCAAATTGATTAAATCCAATTTCATTGTGTTCCTCGCCCTAAAATTAGTAAGATTTGACTCCTAAAATACTCAAATTTATGTATGAACTATGTCGATTTGAATTCCGAAGCAACGACCCGTTTTCGACCTTAAGATTTCAAATCGGAATGGTTCGAATATGAATTTGATTATTTTAGGAGTCGAATCCTACTAAGTTGAGGTCAATAAATATAATGATGAGCTTCGATTTGATCAATTCAAACCGAAATGATACGGATATGAAAAAATTCGGTTACAAAGCGAACAAACTCAAATCTTAGAGGTACCAACCGAAAAAAACTTAATCGTATGACACTAACAAAAATAATCCTAAACTCAGGGATACCGATACCAACATTAATTTTCCTTAATTAATTAACAATTAATCCAACCAAAAGAAGAAAAGTTTGCTTTTCCCCACCACCCACCTCAGAACACCACCATGCGTTAATTAAAGAAAAACTGTGTGCTCGTTTGGTTGAGTGTGAAAGGTTAACTTTTAAAAAATTAATTCATGTGAAATTAAAATTTGAAAATTTGAATTTATGGAAATTGATAAATCGTGTTTGGTTAAAATCTAAAGGGTAAACTACACAAAACCACCCCTTATTTTGGGGTGTTTGCAATAAACCACCCCTTATTTTGTTATTTACAGAAAATCATCCCTTATTATAATTATTTTGCATCAAACCACCCTTTATTTTGTTATTTACAGAAAACCACCCCTTATTACAATTATTTTGCATCAAACCACCCTTTATTTTGTTATTTACAGAAAACCACCCCTTATTACAATTATTTTACATCAAACCACCCATTATCTTGATTTTTACACTAAATTACCCATTAAATAGTTAATGTTGCAATAAACCACCAATTCATTTCTCGTTAAGCATTCACTAAGCATAAGTTCTCTCACGCTCAATTAATAATAGTTCTCTATACTTAATAATCTGCCCCTCCTCAATGGTGTCCTTCTTCCTAACGTCCTTTAAGAGGGCAAATCTTCCTAGGCTTATGACGAACTATGAGATCCTTGGTTTTTTATCATCGAGGACCAAGCAAATCATTGTCGCCATTGGACTGATATTGAAGAGGTTGGCTCGGTTCAAATCCTCAGTTGAAGGCAAGGTCTAAAGGCTTTAATTGAATATAAAAAAGAAATTTTGGTTATTGAATTTACATAACCCTCACTTCTTTAAACTAGTGAATCAATGCAAACAAATGTAGGGTAGTTGTCATATATTTTTTCTTTATCAAAGTCCTACTACTTGTTCTTTTGGAATGAAACTAAGAGTTGAAAGCTTCAACATTTAATGGTATATCCATAGTAATGAGCTATAGACCGTACAGATGATAAGAAATTTGACGAGTTAATAAAAGTCTAATGTGAAAGGTCTAGGGGTGGTTTGATGCATACTAATTGTAATAAGGGGTGGTTTTCTATAAATAACAAAATAAAGGGTGGTTTGATGCAAAATAATTGTAATAAGGGGTGGTTTTCTGTAAATAACAAAATAAGGGGTGGTTTATTGCAAACACTCCAAAATAAGGGGTGGTTTTGTGTAATTTACCCAAATCTAAATTACATGAAATATAGAAGAAGAAAATCTTACTCACTCATTTCTAGGTAATTGTACTTCATGTGTTTTGTAGGAATTAAAATATCTGAATTTTTCAAAAACAAAAAGTCAACCAAACACATATATTTGATATTACGACGTATTTAAAGTCATGTAAATTTACTTATTAACCAAACGAACACTTTGTTATAGTAGTATTATAAAATGTCCCTTACTATTAACATTCAATTGATCTAGTGGTTTGACATTAGATTTTTTTAAGTATTCTATTCAGATGTTAGAAATAGTCTATTATTTCATGTGCCAACAATATCCCTTGTACAATCGAATCAGGCGATCAAGACCAAATAAAATGTCCCTTAGCTTTATTTTTTAGGTATATCATCAAACTTTTTTTCTTCTTTTGTCAAGCGATCGCTTTCTTATTTCTATCTTCATTTTGGTGTATGTAATATGTAGAAAATATATTTTTGTGCAAGTGCGCGCATAATTGTATGCTTTGAGGGGCATATATGGCTGAACAATATTAGCTGTATGGTGGGGATTATATATGACTATACGAGTATGATAAAGTTGCTTAATGGTAAAGGTTTAGTTTTCTTTTTTTTCTTTTTTTTTAGTGTGTTCATGGATACATTCTATTAAATTTTTTTTTATATAATTATTTGTTTAGTTATTAGTTTAATCTTATTTGTTAAGAATTTATCAATTCTTTATTAGAAAATATTTTAAAATTAAATTTTTTATTTAGGTTTGTTAGTATGACACACTAGAAAAACTGAATTATAAATACTTGCTAGTCTTTTTAGGTTACTATTAAAATATAATTTCTGGTGTGGTCGTACGGGAAATTAATACTTGATTAAAATCCAATTGTCGGTGAAAACCCTCATTATTAATTAAGTCAAAAGAGATCGACTTTAGTCCAAAGCTATCATGGAGGTTTCTAATACGTATATTCCATTCTATACTTTATCAACTAATTAACTGTACCTTCCAACACCTTTGCTATGTATAATACTTGTGTTGAAATATGCAAGTTTATTGTGCCAAGTATTGGGTCAATGTACAAGTTAGTAATAATAGCATGTTATTGATCTAATTAAGACATAGACTTTGACATATTATATGGAATTTCAACGCTATATATTAATTTAGATATCGGATTTTCTGAATTAGCAGCTTTAATGGATCGCTTGAAGTGAAATTAAAATTTCCCTTCCCTTAGAAGATACTTCTCAACCTCCGTAAGAATTTACCATAACTGCAAATTTTGTGACCTCAAATTTACACGACGAAATTGAGCAATCAATTTCAAAAAGAAAAATAAAAGAATTGAAATCAAAAGATACCCGCTGTTACAATGAGAAGCGAAAGAAGAAGAAAGAGAAAGGAGGAAGTATACTCATCTCAACTAATTACTATAATGTCCCTCTAGTACATTGTATTTACATAATACCATGTATTATACTCATAAATTACATAACAGAAGATGAGTAAATAACGCCTGAACTCTGCACCTGGTGCATTTTGTATTGGGCTGATTGCTATTTGTACATTCTCCTCTGCTTTATAATACTCGTAACCTTCTTTAAAAAAACGGTTCTTTAGGCATCCTTTAAAAAATACATCTTTCACAAATTTCAGGGATTCTCAAGTTAGTGGGTTGTTAGGATTTCGGAACAGTTTACTACTCATAATATATATGCTGATCACATTAATTAACACTATATGATTGAGTTTGAGTTATCCAAACGGCCCAATCAAACTCTGTAACCATTCACATTTTGCTATAAATCCACTATAATTATTATTTAAGATTATACTAGGATCGATCAGCAAAAAGCTAGAGTTTAAATTAAAATTCTAAAGAGTGTAGCAGCCAACAGTAGGAATCTCACTCTTCTTTTTTTGGCCACTTCCTTAAATTCATTTAAAATCTAACACCGAAACACTCATTTTAAATCTTGGTAGCTAGATGTTATGATTAAAATTTGCAACTAATCCATCAAAGATGAAAAGGGTTCCGTGTTAATTTTAATCCTAATCTTATTAATTGAAGGATTTAATGAATTTATTTGCACACTTTAAAAAGTGTCTCCCTATTGTGGGTTGTCGTCTGCATCTTTCACCTGCGCTTTAAGAGACATTTTGCCCCCTTTTCCCATTCAGACCACCTTCGTCCTCTCTTTATCATATCCTTTTTCTTATAGAAATAAAATAATGTAATATTCTAATCAGTATTCTATGCTAAAATTAAATCAAACTAAACATATTCAAGAGACCCTCATCAGAAATGAATTGGGTCTGAAATCTTGATGAATTAACATTAAAAAAAGTTGTATCTTTGAGGAAGAGTTGTCACTCAAAAAAATTGAAGTCACTTCATCTTTAGTGAATGCTTCTTTGCTGAAAATAAATGCCCATATATTGGCTAAGATCTATAGCTATGAATGTAGGTGAAATTTCGACGATGTTTGTTACATACGGGTATAATCATTTGGTTATGTAGATCCATCGATCATTTCTTAGCTCATACGACTTAAAATGGTGGAGGGAGAAATTTCAAACCATGCATAACACTTCATCCGTCTAATATTATATGTCTTTTTGAATTTGATACAATATTAAAAATTAAAAACTAGTCTATATGCCATTATTAAATTATTTAAAAGTAATTTTGTAATTTCTTAGATAAATAAATTATATTTATAATTAAGGATAAAGTTAAAAAAAATAGTCAAAATAACTTAGAAGACAATTATTTTTAGACAAAGTTTTGAGGTTAGAATTCTGCAAATCTTTGTAAATCAACCGGTCCCTTCTTTGTGTGTGTTACGTACAACTTCCAACCATTCATCTCAACTAGAAATCAAAGCCCGTGCGAAGCCATTTCTATAGAATTTTATATTTTAGTTAAATTATCATATTTCTTAATATTTATTTTTAATGTGAAAATTACAAGTATTATCAAACATATAGAGTAGTAAATTGCCTTTAATGTAGGATGACACTGTTTTCCTGATTTTTTTTATAAGGTAATAATTATATGTTTTGTAGAACACTCTCACTTTGAGGGTTGCAACAAGATGGCATTTTCAAATTGGGTTTGAGGATTCTCACTTTGTTAAAGAGATTTTACACGGTGACAAAACTAAATTAACAGATAAAAGAAGATGTCAATTGTAGAATAAGCCTGCAGCACATTGTCAATTGTTTTAGAAATATGTTCACTTTGTGCAGAACTGCTTCAGGGCATCAAAACTCAAGTGGCTTTGCTCCAAAATAACATCATTATATTTAGCAACTTTACATAATGTCATTAATTTATGAAAGAAGTAAATAGTTTGAAGTGGAAAAAAGTATGATGGATAAAATGCATTAGAAAAATTATTAAATTGAGTTCTCTATGAAGATGGCACTTAAATCAAGATGAAACATCGAAGCATTACAAAAAAACAGCAGTGTTGATCTCTAAAACTTTTGTGGTTTAAATCACCAATTTCTGAGAGCTTCAACATTCCTTGTCAGTTGAGTACTTTTGCAATATAGAGCAAAATGAATAAGTAGTTCGAGATTGTATCCATTTCGATGAGTAAATCAGGCAAATGGCAAGATTACTTACAAGCATCCTTCTATTCTCTTGCCAATGCAACAATTGCTCTTGTTGGGTGCGTTTTGGGGGTGCTGGTCGTCCATCACTTTGAAGAGCCCCACTGTAGTTATTCCCAACAGAGAAGTCTTTCTCTTGGAGATCCCGGCAATCTAGGGGTTTACACAATCCAAAATCTGAAAGTTTCATGTGACCATGTCGATCCAGCAGCAAGTTATCAGGCTTAATGTCCCTGTTACATGAGTCATAAAAAACAACAATACTCAAGCCAAAGAAAGATGTACATGAGCCCCTAAAGCATGAAACAGTAGAAAGATGAGTGAAACATGTGGACATAATTATGCTTATGGATTGACTCTATAGACAGGACTGTTTCAGCAACATAAAATCTAGCCTCGTCTTCTGTTAGTATATCCCTTCGCATTAGTAAAGTCATCATATCACCACCAGGCAGATATTCCATTATTAGATAAAGATACTCTTCATTTTGAAACGAACAATAAAGTTTGACAATGCAATTGATGTCGACCTCTGCGAGTAGATTTCTTTATGCTTTTACATGTTGAACCTTTGCACAGAGAAAATAATTGGAAGTTAGCAGTCAGAAAAGTGACTACAACCACCACCGATAGATCAGAAGACTACTTCAAAACTACGACCAAGCACATACATGTCCTCTTCTAAGCATCTCTGATTTTTTCAGTTTCTTCATAGCATACACATGGCCGGTTGACTTTTCTCTACAGATTCTAACCTACAGTAGGATAACAGTCCACGTAGAGGGACAAGCATTACTCATTTGATAATAAGAAATTACAAGGCAACTTCCAGAGGTAAAAAACACCAAGCTTCCAAATTGTATAGATTTGTTTCATTACCTCAATTAATATACACAAAAAAGGGATGGTATTTGAGGATAAAATTGCTATATTACCAAAGCTACATGACATACCAGTTTCAGGGAAGGCGTCAATAGACATCATCATCTCCTCTCCTGTAAGACCTGAAAGAAAGCAGATTCGGGGCACTGATTTTGCAATCTGCAAAAGTTACAACAACAAATTTGCTTTTTTTTATTACACTGAATGAAACTTTTTGAAGGATTAGTACACAATGAATTGAAGACCGAATGAAGTAAAATCATCGAATGCATTTCTACTTGCAAATCTTCTGCACGTTGTTTTGTGTTCATTGCATCCCATAGTGAACGATCAATCATGTCTTCAGTATAATATATAATCTACAAAATACTAAATTAACAACTAACACAAATTTAATGGTATAGTTTCAAATCAACAGTGAAGGCCTAATAATTTTCTCACATTGTTCTCATAGATGTTAACCAAACAAATGAGAAGGAGGTCAAGGAGCAAAAATTGCAACATTTACCTCCAAAAAATCTCCATCTAGATCTTTAAGAAGATGCTTTATCTGCACTGATTAAAATTTTTAAAATTCGTCATAAAAGAACCTTTCGTTTAAAATTTCACCTACAAATATAAATTCAGAAGAACTTACCTTTGAAGCCTCTTCAAGTTCAAATCCAAGCAGCAATAAGGTCTACAATTTGGATTTGAAGGAAGGCATATAATTTCAGATATTAGACAATGAGCATAATTTGAGCAGTAGACTAACCACAACTTACAGGTGGACCATAATTTGGATCTTCAGAAGTTTCTTCAGCAGTAGCCCCATCCACAAATTTTTTACGTATGGATTAAAGCAACTCGCCAGGTTTGCTCCCACTTCATGGAAACCAGCTAGATGGCTGCACTTGATGGTGCCCTGTATGTGGAAGGGTGAGAAAGCATTGGTCTATAACCCGTTCGTGTCAAATACTATTTCTATGCCATATAACTGCAGTTACGTTTCCTGTCCCTTTTTCGTCAAGACATTACCGACAAACATAACTACAAACCCCTCTCTATGATCAATGATGTAATTTGAACACCTGACTCATTATAGTGATAAAATACAAAAATGATCAATCTCCTTCAGTATCTTATTAAGATTTTTGGCTTATAAGGTTCAATGGTTCTATAAGAACTTCTAATTTATTGTGATATTGTCATTTCTAATCACAATTTAGTGTGTAAGATGATTAGCAAAACAAAATCATGCCATGAGTTTCTAAGAGCGATGTTTAACAGCATAGGACATTAAAAAATCAAGGCTTTTAAATAATCTACTCACCTCCTATCAACCCAAAATCCGCCCCCCCCCCCCCCCCCCAAAAAAAAAAAAGCAATAAGAAAATTCAGGCAATTCAGTCAGTATTGAGATTTTAAGAGTTCTTACATCCTGCTAGAACTCGAGGATCACCACCCAAGGGGAAGAATTCTACACCAGCTTATTTGACAAAGTCTCTAAAGTTGAGGTGAGTGGCCAATCTCACATGATGACCAAACTCCTGAATATCCAGAAAGTCCAATAGCTATCAATAATTATACTACAAACATTTCCTTGTGTTGCTCACAAGAATGGACTGAATTTGGGCTCACCTGCAATCTCTTTGCCATGGTCAGAAATGTTTGCACATCTCCTCTTGTGCCAACCACAAGAATAGCAATATTTAGCCTTAGAATAGATTTGTTTAGCTCCATATGAGTATCCTCAACAACTATTGGTGCACTCTCAATGGCTTGAAGCTCCAACAACTCTGATGCTACAAGAGCATTTTTTTCTAAATCAACTTCTACCGTTCCATCCTTTTGTATCTTAACTAAATTCACAATCAACTTTTTCTGAAAAGAGACATTCAGCAGCTGCTATCAACAAGGGAAAAAAGCTACATATAATATTAATGCAAGTTTACCTATCACTCATATCAGCAGCAAACACATGATATACTATGTTTGACAAATAAATATATGAAATCAAGCCATTGAACAACCTAGCATATTAGCAAAGTACAATATAATATGAATAATTGCTCATTACTATGCCATGAAACATTTTGGGAAAATGCACTTCTTTTTCTCCAAAAGAACTCATTCCAGAACATTCACGTTACATGCACCGAATTCCCCATGCAAAGAGGTCAGATTTTTCTAACAGCGGAATTTGTTCAGCTATGTTTCCTCAGACTATCTATTGAAAATAAGTTTATAGATTTCCATGCACTAAAAGGAAGAAAAAGGATTATGTACAAGAACAAAGTGTAGGATTCATGACAAATACAAGGCCTAAAGTATTCACCTTTTCACGTTCAGAGAGCCTATCCAATTTTAGATCAGGCCTTGGACTCTCCTTTTCAGTCTTACTCCTGGAGAAAGAAGGTGGGTGACTTTCAAGCAGTGAACTTTTGCCAACTCCCAGTGCAAACTTTGAGTATTGATGGATGACATCGACAGCAACCTGCTTTTTTCTTCTGGCTGCACATTCAAAAGCTCATGAAATTAGAGGAGATCTTACTCGAAGTACAATTCCTAAAACCCTAAACAACCAGCTTCGAATATTCACAAATTAGGGATCAACCGGCGTTAGATTCGACAAATTCCTACCAAGAACTGTTTACGGAACATATAATCGAAATCAAACTAAGAATCGTAAAGAAAAAGGGAAGATGAAGAGAAGAAAGCAAATCAACAGACCTCAATTTAAAGGACATAATTCTGAAGCCTCTAATTCTCAACCTCTTCAACGTCCCAAGCCTCTTCAACGTCTATCATAGCTGCTATAATCCTCATTAATGCAGAGTGTTGAAAGCTTCTGGTATTTAGCTTCAAGTGTTGCCCTTTCCTCAATCCTTTTTGCTTCAAGCTCGTCATGTTGGCCCTGCAAAACAAATGCATTATTACATAAATCCAGTGTTCAAGGCAACTGACCAAAGATACTTTATACTTTTACAATATCTAAAACATACATGGTTGAGTTTCCACTCTTCCTTGTGTTATGACCAAAACTACTATCGATTCAACAATTTTAAATGATAAATCAAAGATACAATTTCACAAACATATTGCACTTCTTTGTTGAAAGTACAGGCACGTAAACCATTTCACTATTACAATTCAACAAGGTAAATAAACATCAAGAAGGTTGTAAGGCGTCAATCTTGACTAAACAATCAATGGAAAAAGAAAAAGGATTCAAAAATAACAATTTCCATTCCAATCCAACGTGAAGAATTAGAAACAGAAGAAAACTCAAAACCTGCAGCTGTCTCAAAGCCTCAACACGCTTCCGAACTTTAGGCGATAGGGTTTCCAGAACATTCGCGTGCTCTCCAGCCAGATCCTGCAACTTACTCTGAACAACCAGAAGAGGCAACCAAAATAAGCCACAAAACCCTAAATCCGCCAACCAAAAAAAGTACAAAAACAGCTCACCTTGAGAGCGGAGATGAGAAGTAATGAAGGAGATGAGAGGTAATGAAAGCCTCTTCCCATCTCTTATTGGAAGTAGACATGCTTACAGTCCAAGATCGCTACCATTCGCTCTGTTTCCGAGATGAAGGAGTACGAACGGGAGGAACTCTTCACATCCGCCATCGACGACATCCCACCGAGACATCCTCTAGAGGGTCCCCAACACCGCACCTCAAACGACGAGGAGGAAGACTCCAGGATGCACGACCAGAAGAGCGAGCACACCACCGGTTACTTGTTCTTTGGTGATCCATCAGTTTTTTCAGAGAAATTGGGTAAGCCTTTGCAGAGGAGAGGGCAAAGAGGGGGGAGAAAATCAGTTGAAACCAGATCCAAAAATTTCATGGGCGAATTTGTGATTTGGGTCTACATTGGGTGGCGGCAACAAAGTTATCTTTGAGAGCGTTTTGGAAAGTAGTAAGGTTTTTTTTACGGATTCTTAAATTTACAAGTTTAAGTTTTGGAGGGGCATTAAAGTAGCAAGAAAGCCAACTTTTAAATATATATTGATTAAATTGAGATAAACATACATTTATTATACTATAAATTTCACATAACTTTGCTTAGGAGTGACTTTATTTTTATGGGGGAAAAGTCTTTTTTTTTTTTTTTGTGGTAGAAAGAAAAAGTCATTTTTTTCTGACAGTCAAACTATTTTCATATTGTGTGAAAAAAAAAAGTGTCAGTAAAACAGAATGGTTACCACTTACCTTTTTAAACAAATTGAAGAGAAATTGAGAAGAGGGTGGGTTTATTTCTGAACCGGCCTGAGTGAACCGGTCGGACAGCAGCCAGACGGACCAGTGCAGTATAGGCTGTGAGATTGTCAAATTAACTACATTTTAGCTGCTGACATATAACTTAGAGTTGCTCTCCTCCATTTCTTTAATTTATTTTTTATATTTATCTTTATATAAGATCTGCTTTGCACAGCAGAATATCCTAAGATTGGTGAGTGCAATTATTTCTCCGATCCTCATTTGACCTTGTTTTTCTTTTAATTATTTGAAATCTTTGGATTCAACTTCCTCTTATATGTATGGATTAAAATGATGCAGGTTTAAATCTTGGGACGGATTATGCTAAGTCTAATTATCAGACTACAATATTTTATCTTGCTCTATTCTTTTTTTTTGGTCAAAGAGAGACGACACTCTTATGGATTCATTGCATAAAAAGAAATTGGGCTACACAGAGATTAGACGGGGATAGCCCTCCCCTCAAAGTCTGAAATTAAAAAAGACAAAATGCAATCCGGCGGGATATCTAACACATGTGAACCTAATGGAAAAGAAAAAGCGAGAGTAGCAAGGGAGTCGGCGACGGAGTTCGCTTTCCTAAAGACGTGGCGAAATTGGGTTAATCAATTCCTACGAAGAAAGCCTCGACATTGTTCCACGAGGCTGAAAAGTGGATGGCAGGGGTCCAGGGATTTATCTGTCTCAAAAATTACTTGCTTGAGGCCACGATCCCATGTAGGGGTGTTTATCCGGTCCGATGGACCATATTTTTTCAAAAATCTGGACCGGAGACCGGACCGGATCAGACCTATTCGGTCTGGTCCGGTCCATGACCAGTTAGACCGGATTTTGTTTTTTTATTTAAAATAATTAAATTCTTATTTAAAAGCTATAAAAAATATCTAAAAAACATATATACTCCTAACTTATTAAATTAAAAAAAAAATACATATAAATCTCCCAAAAAACATATAAATTTTTTTTAAAAAAAAAATCTAATCCGAATCGGATTTTTTCCAGATTTGGACCGAACTGGAACCAGATTAAGGGAATTACCTGGACCGGAGACCGGACCGTATTTTCACCGGTCCGGTCCGGTCATTTCCGGTCCGGTTTTGAACACCCCTAATCCCATGCATACTTGAGACCGCCAGGCGTGAATCTATTTTTGTTGTTGCCAAGCAGACATGAACCGTATATAGTTGTGACGAGGGTATGACGGCATATTTCTAGCTTATTAAGATTATGATAGGAATATAGGGATTAATTAATTAGGGTAGCTGATTCAAGTAAAAAGAACTTTTGCAAATTAAATCTCAGTAGTATTAATTACTTTATGTGACGAAAGTGGCCGGCAAGGCAGGTACCAAATTTTAAGCCTAGCCAAATATTAATTTATTGAGAGCAAAATTAGGTAAGATGTAATTGTTTTTTCTTACTGTTTTTGTGATTTCACATTAACTTTTCCGGGTCTCTATTTGGCCTTTAATTAAGGCAGTTTTTTTTTACACTATAAAAATTGTCTTCGTACACTACACTTTGAAACACATAATTTTTGCTTAAGCGATATACCCGCGTTTGAGTGTAAATTATACCTAGAAACTGAGTTTACGTACTAGAACGAAACGCAGGTATTTTGCTTAAGCACGATTCCTGCGTTTCCGTTTTTTTTGAAACGCAAGAATAGTGCTTAAGCACGATTCCTGCGTTTCAAAAAAATGAAAATTTTGAAAATATTACAGTTGTGAAACGCAAGAATTCTACGTTTCAAAAAAAAAATCTTCTGAAAGCAACAAAGTGAATAACATATTTTTTAAAATCTGCATTTGACTCTAGTAATAAATGTTATCAAGTAATCAAGGTTACATGGAAATAAATTTGTTTGTATCAAGAGGTTTCAATATACTTTTATTCATGTACATTTCTCCACCAATTTGTTTGATATTAACTGTTTGTTATTATTATTTTCGAAAATCACATATAACGATGGTTATATCTTATAACTATAAGGATATAACCAAATTGGATATAACTATAAGGATATAACCATAGTATATAATTATAGGATATAACCATAGTATATAACTAAAGGATATAACCACAAGATATAACTATAGGATATAACCATAAGATATAACCAAATAGGATATAACTATAAGATATAATCATAATATATAATTATAAGATATAATGATATGATATAATCAAATTTGATATAACTATAAAATATAACCATAGTATATAACTATAGGATATAACCATAAGATATAACCAAATTGGATATAACAATATTATATAACTATATGATATAACGATATGATATAATCAAATTGGATATAACTATAAGATATAACCATAGTATATAATTATAGGATATAACGATATGATATAACCAAATTGGATATAACTATAAGATATAACCATAGTATATAACTATACGATATAACCATAAGATATAACCAAATTGGATATAACTAAAGGATATAACCATAGTATATAACTATAGGATATAACCATAAGATATAACCAAATTGGATATAACTATAAGATATAATCATAATATATAATTATATAATATAACGATATGATATAACCAAATTGGATATAACTATAAGATATAACCATAGTATATAATTATATGATATAACGATATGATATAACCAAATTGGATATAACTATAAGATATAACCATAGTATATAACTATACGATATAACCATAAGATATAACCAAATTGGATATAACTAAAGGATATAACCATATTATATAACTATACAATATAACCATAACATATAACCAAATTGGATATAACTATAAGATATAACCAAATTGGATATAACTAAATGATATAACCATATTATATAACTATAGGATATAACGATATGATATAATCAAATTGGATATAACTATAAGATATAACCATAGTATATAATTATAGGATATAACGATATGATATAACCAAATTGGATATAAGTATATAACTATAAGATATAACCAGAGTATATAACTATAGGATATAACCATAAGATATACCAAATTGGATATAACTATAAGATATAATCATAATATATAAGCATATGATATAACGATATGATATAATCAAATTGGATATAACTATAAGATATAACCATAGTATATAACTATAGGATATAACCATAAGATATAACCAAATTGGATATAACTAAATAATATAACCATATTATATAACTATAGGATATAACGATATGATATAATCAAATTGGATATAACTATAAGATATAACCATAGTATATAATTATAGGATATAACGATATGATATAACCAAATTGGATATAACTATAAGATATAACCAAAGTATATAACTATAGGATATAACCATAAGATATAACCAAATTGGATATAACTATAGGATATAACTATAAGATATAACCATAGTATATAACAATAGGATATTACATAAACTAAATATATTAAGCGATATGTATATTGAGTTATGCTTAGTAATCTCGCCCCTTCTTCTAACAATTCCTGGGTCCGCCACTGCTTATGGTTATATCTTATAGTTATATACTATGATTATATCTTATAGTTATATCCAATTTGGTTATATCTTATAGTTATATCCAATTTGGTTATATCTTATGGTTATATCATATAGTTATATAATATGATTATATTCTTTAGTTATATCCAATTTGGTTATATCTTATGGTTATATCCTATAGTTATATACTATGGTTATATCTTATAGTTATATCCAATTTGATTATATCATATCATTATATCCTATAATTATATACTATGGTTATATCTTATAATTATATCCAATTTGATTATATCATATCGTCATATCCTATAGTTATATAATATGGTTATATCCTTTAGTTATATCCAATTTGGTTATATCTTATGGTTATATCATATAGTTATATCTTATAGTTATATCCAATTTGATTATATCATATAATTATATATTGTGATTATATCTTATAGTTATATCCAATTTAGTTATATCATATCGTTATATCATATAATTATATATTATGATTATATCTTATAGTTATACCCAATTTGGTTATATCTTATGATTATATCCAATTTGGTTATATCTTATGGTTATATCCTATAGTTATATACTATGGTTATATCTTATAGTTATATCCAATTTGGTTATATCTTATAGTTATATCCAATTTGGTTATATCTTATGGTTATATCATATAGTTATATAATATGGTTATATCCTTTAGTTATATCCAATTTGGTTATATCTTATAGTTATATCCAATTTGGTTATATAATATGGTTATATCATATAGTTATATAATATGATTATATCCTTTAGTTATATCCAATTTAATTATATCTTATGGTTATATCCTATAGTTATATAATATGGTTATATCTTATAGTTATATCCAATTTGATTATATCATATCGTTATATACTATGGTTATATCTTATATTTATATCCAATTTGATTATATCATATCGTTATATCCTATAGTTATATAATATGGTTATATCTTTTAGTTATATCCAATTTGGTTATATCTTATGGTTATATAATATGATTATATCTTATAGTTATATCCAATTTGATTATATCATATCGTTATATCATATAATTATATATTATGATTATATCGTATAGTTATATCCAATTTGGTTATATCTTATGGTTATATCATATAGTTATATACTATGGTTATATCTTATAGTTATATCCAATTTGATTATATCATATAATTATATATTGTGATTATATCTTATAGTTATATCCAATTTAGTTATATCATATCGTTATATCATATAATTATATATTATGATTATATCTTGTAGTTATACCCAATTTGGTTATATCTTATGATTATATCCAATTTGGTTATATCTTATGGTTATATCCTATAGTTATATACTATGGTTATATCTTATAGTTATATTCAATTTGGTTATATCTTATAGTTATATCCAATTTGGTTATATCTTATGGTTATATCATATAGTTATATAATATGGTTATATCCTTTAGTTATATCCAATTTGGTTATATCTTATAGTTATATCCAATTTGGTTATATCATATAGTTATATAATATGGTTATATCCTTTAGTTATATCCAATTTAATTATATCTTATGGTTATATCCTATAGTTATATAATATGGTTATATCTTATAGTTATATCCAATTTGATTATATCATATCGCTATATCATATAATTATATACTATGGTTATATCTTATAGTTATATCCAATTTGATTATATCATATCGTTATATCCTATAGTTATATAATATGGTTATATATTTTAGTTATATCCAATTTGGTTATATCTTATGGTTATATAATATGATTATATCTTATAGTTATATCCAATTTGATTATATTATATCGTTATATCATATAATTATATATTATGATTATATCGTATAGTTATATCCAATTTGGTTATATCTTATGGTTATATCCTATAGTTATATACTTTGGTTATATCCTTTAGTTATATCCAATTTGGTTATATCTTATGGTTATATCCTATAGTTATATACTATGGTTATATCTTATAGTTATATCCAATTTAATTATATCATATCGTTATATCTTATAATTATATATTATGATTATATCTTATAGTTATATACAATTTGGTTATATCCTATAGTTATATACTCTGGTTATATCTTATGGTTATATCTTATAGTTATATTCAATTTTTTTAAAATAAAATAAATACTTTTATAATGCAATATAAAGGGTATATTAGTAATTTATTAAAAAGATTATTTTGATAATTTAATATAATGACATAATTGTAAATATAAATTGAAATCAAAATCCTCTCCAAAAGCCCCCCATTAAACAACCCCTTGTTGGTCGCGGGTGTTGGCCGCGATCGCGGCTTTGCTTGTCTTTGACTTTAGCGGATTCTTCAGAGGCTGCGCCCGCTGCCTTGTTGGTCGCGACGCGGCTTTGCTTCTTGGCACTTTGTTGCTTTCAATTTTTTTCTTCTTCTTTCTGAAATGCAGGAATCCTGCGTTTCACAACTGTAATATTTTCAAAATTTTCATTTTTTTGAAACGCAGGAATCGTACTTAAGCACTATTCTTACGTTTCAAAAAAAAACTGAAACGCATGTATTTTGCTTGCGTTTCGTACTAGTACATAAACTCTGTTTCTGGTTATAATTTACACTCAAACGCGGGTATATCGCTTAAGCAAAAATTATGCGTTTTAAAATATAGTGTACGAAGACAATTTTTGTAGTGTACAAAGAGGCTTAGTTAATTAATTATAAACATGATGTAAGAGATAATCGTGTTTGCAAGATTAACTGAATTCAGTAAAACACTTTGCAAGATTTGTGAAAGGTGCGTTCTGACACTTCTATAGTACTATGTGATAATAGCTAGGCAAATGATTAAGAAAGGAGAAATCGCAATGATTATTAGTGCTCTAATGCTTCTTTTTTGCTTTAATGTATTTATTTTTGAATTATCATAGAACTTTAGCATTGCACAATAAGATAGAGGGAAAAGAGATTTACAGCCATAACGAAAAATTTATATTCATGTTTGGATTATGGAATAACTTCCGTGATAGAATTGGTATTGCTAATGCCTTGGTTTTTGCTTTGCTTCCTCCCTCATATCAAGGGAGATTGGAATATTGGACGCATTTAAACGAGTTTTGCCACTAATTATGTTTTATTTTTTCCGAATGTTATGTTCCACAAAATGTGTTAAATAAGACATTATTTAACACATTATTAGCCAGTACTATGAGTTAACTAGTAGGGGATATTGTTGGGATATAAAAAGCCCATCCCACGTTGAAAAATTGAGAATAACAAAACTAGTATATAAACTTAGTTGATTACTCTTCTTATTGTCAATTGATTTTAAGATGAAACTCTACTAGTCTTATATATTGGACTTTGTGTGTGCACGACCTCCAGTCTATTGGCCCACGAAAATTCTACATGGTATCAGAGCAAGTTCGGTTCTGAGTTCGATCGTCTCCTGCTTCTTTGGGTTGGGTTTAGCAAGTTGCTAGCCACCCGTTCTTGGGCTAGCTATAAAGAGGCTGAGATGTTAGACCCGTTGTCCAAGTGTCAACTGGGCAAGACCAGTTGCACTTGAAGGGGCGTGTTGGGATATAAAAAGTTCATCCCACATTGGAAAGTTGACCGGGAATAACAAGACTAATATATAAGCTTAGTGAACTACTCCTCCTATTGTCAATTGATTTTAGAATGAAATCTCACTAAAGACTTTATATGTGCACGACCCCCAAATTGTACATATATATTGGTCAACTGGGTTACAGTAATTTGTACAAGGACACCCACAAAAATGTAACTCTGGTACACGGTGAAAAAGAGAGATAATAAGTAAAAGTAGTGCAAAAAGAGAAGGGGAAGTGGGAGACAGTGTTGATGCAGAATAGATGTCGAGAAGATTCACCACAGTAATTGCAATTGTGTAATATCTCAATTAACATATACGCATGCGCTCATGCAATTTCTCATCTATCAAGTGATGGATGATTTATTATTTTATATGGAAATAATTTTGCTTCTCAACTTCCTTACTATTTCATGTTTGTGCTATCAATTACAGAATACTATTCTTCTGTTTTTCATATATCTCTTTGAATCAATCTTTCTTTTTCTATATATATATAAATGGTCTGATAATTAACCATGAGTAAAGCTGATAGTTAATTAATTAATTACCACCACCATTATAATTAAGAAACATGCATGATGATTTTGTTTCTGCATACCTGCTCATCACTGATACAAACCTACAGTACGTTATTGAATATTCAAATTAATTAATATTTGGCTATACAACTGTCGTACACAAAATTTTGATTGCTTTTAATAAAATTGGTAATATATAGTGATTGTTAGATCGAGGAAAAAGATATGGGAAATTTGGCAATAGTGATTAACATTGCTAACCCTAAAGTTCTATAAAATGATAATTGAACCTTGGTTAATGGTCAAATCTGTAGCTTCCTTTATGTTAGAAATTGAACAGATCAAAACACTCATATATAGTCATTGAAGTTCTGGGGACGCGAAATATAGAACCAAATTGGTGTGTCCCTTACTTTGGAAGGATACCTCTATCCTTATCTGGGTTGGCACTTCTTAACTTTTTTTGATTTTTTTTTTGAATTTTTACTTCTTATTATCTGATAGATAATCATACTTGTATTCTCTATTGCTCCTTGTTTGGCCCCTTTTAAAGACTACTGATGTGATTTCCATGCCACTTACTTGTAAGCTTTTTAGCATTTGGAGATTTTTGAACCTGATCATATACGTACAGATACTTGTTCAAATTGATAGTTTTCAAATTTTCATATGCTTTTTCATAGCAAAAGTAGCCCAGTGGACTATAATATAATTAAGTAGGTTATATTAATTAAGTGGCCATCTATTAATGAAAACTCTTACTTGCTGGCATTTTTATATTGTCCATGGCTTAATGCATGGTTTGTAGGCCGGACAGAGTGGTTAACATTAATATCCTGGCCTCCTTAAATAATTTCTCTTAACCTACTTCCACTAGGATTGTCTTGTAACTACTTCTGGCATCTTTGGAAGAACTAATTTAGTACAGTAGTAATCACAGTGAAAAAGGTTCAAAAAGTATGACATTCAGCAAGTAGTGTTTGCAGTATATATGTGTCAGCTATAGCTAATAATCTAGCTTGACCCAAAAAAGAAGAAGCTATAGCTAATAATATTGTCTCCTTATCAAGCTAAGCAAAAGTCATTATTCATACCAATCTATATACTCCGTCTCAATATATAAACTACATTTGAAAATTTACACATTTATTAAGGAGAATAGAGAATTTATTTGCAAGTACAAAAGTTGCTCAGAAAGGTACATAAAAATTACAGGGGACTGAAGTTGACAAATGGGGATAATTAAGCTAAACCCTGCAAATCCCATGGTTTATATTTTCAACCAATAGAAACACAGGATTAGAGTCATACGGATTGCCAATTCTCAGCTAAACCTTACATATTCCCTGTAAAACCAACCATTTACATCACTGCAACTCTTATATCTCTCCAAAAAACACCATTTCATCTCTGTTCAAGCATTTAACATTCACAACAGCATCACTGCCTGCTCCAGAATGTCTTCAGACTTTAATCTTAATATTTCAGCTCTGTTTCCACATGATGATGTAGACCATCTACATGATTTTCTGACACATGATGATGTAGACCATCTACATGATTTTCTGACTGATGATGAAGAAATGGAAGAAGACGAAGTTCTGTTTGATCTCAACCAGTCAGTTGGGGACATGGAAGAAGATGAAGTTCTCTTTGATCTCAACCAGCCAGTTGGGGACATGGAACAAGATGAAGTTCTATTTGATCTCAACCAAGAACCAGAAACAGAGGCAACATAGGCAACAATTCATGCAGAAACAGAGCATCACAGTGAAGCAACAAGTCATCACCAGACAAACAGAAGTAGGCTCAACAATGAACAAATAATGAACATTTTGGTGTGGCTTGTAGACAAATCAGTAAATGGAAAGCTACAACATGGTGCAATGAATGCTGCTGCATCACAATTTAATGTATCAAGATGGTGTATAAGCAACATATGGAGCATAGGCAAGAGACAGAGGGATGCAAACCAAATGTACAATCTCACAACAAAATATCATAACTCAGGTAGAAAGAGAGTTCAGGTATTAGTTGAGTCTATTACAAATCTGAATATGGGGGAGAGATCATGCATCAGAGATTTAGCAAGCAACCTTAACATATCAAAGAGCACAGCTCATAGAATGATCAAGAGGGGAGAAATCAAGCTACACACAAATCCACTCCATCCAGGATTAAATGACAACAACAAAGTGACAAGACTGGATTGGGTGCTAAGGCTACTACAAGGTGATACAGCAGAAACAAAGAGAGAAGATATTCCAATGTATGACTTTGTTCATTTGGATGAGAAATGGTTTTATTTGAGCAAGAAGTCACACAGGGTCTATCTAGCACAACATGAGAAAGGCAAAATACAGAGCAGCTAGTTCAAGCAAGTTCATTCCAAAAGTAATGTTCACTGCTGCAGTAACTAGACCAAGGATCAATTCAGTAGGGCAATGTACCTTTGATGGAAAAATTGGTGTTTTCCATTCATATACACAGAGCCAGCAAAGAGATCATCAAAAAACAGACGAAAGGGGACATTGGTGACCAAGCTAGTTGAATCAGTAAACAAGAAGGTGACAATGAGTATGTTAATCAACCAAATAGTTCCAGCAATCAAGGCAAAGTGGCCACAAGATGGACATCACAAGGTGATATTTAATTTATACAACAGGATAATGCAAAAACTCATATAACTCAACATGATGCAGAATGGCATCATGTATATCAAGAGGAAGGATTTACATTTATTTTGACTCAACAACCACCTAATAGCCCTGATTTAAACATATTAGATCTAGGTTTTTTTAGGAGCATTCAATCACTGATGCACAAAAAGATGCCTAAGAATGTTGATCACATGTTAGATGCAGTTCATGAAGCATTTTATGAACTAGACTCTAAAACATTAAGTAATGTGTGGATGACATTACAATATGTTATGAATGAAATACTCAAAAGAAAAGGGGGCAATGATTATGATGTTCCACATAATAATAAAAAGAGATTGGAAGCTCAAGAAATTCTGCCAAGAGAAGTTCATGCACCAATGTGGGCAGTTATGGAAGCATGGGGCATTGTTCATGGAGGTGCACAAGGAATGCAAGCAGAAGCAGGTCCATCAAATGCACAACAACACAGAGAAGAAGAAACTCAAGAAGAAGAACATGATATTATTATCTAGACTAGTTTGGTATTTTGCACATCACTACATTTTGTAAGCATGCACATAGCAAATAAGTTGCATCTCACTATATTTTGTAAGTAAGCATGCAAGTACATAGCAAATGTTTTGCACATCACTATATTTTTTAGTCATGTAGGAACATAGTAAATCTTAAAAGCATGAAACTTTTGGCAACTTCTGTAAGCATGCATGAACATTGTAAGTCTTGGAAACTTTTGGCAAGTTCATCACTAACATCACTGAACATCAAAAGTCAAACAATAAAAATAACCTTTATAACCTAAGAAACATTTAACAATTTAATCTCAGATGTCCCCAATCATCACTGACACAAGCCCGTTGACAAAAAACTAAGAATACCATAAGCCTCATTTAGTTATATCAATCGGTTTCTCATAAGACATTAATGCAGTGAATTACATGAAGTTGCATCTCATTTTAAGAAGACTTCATCCTTGATTATAGACTTATAATCTCAGTTGTCCCCAATCATCACTGACACAATTACATTTTCACAACACTAACATACCCATAAGCCACATTCAGTTAATATAAACTGGTTTCTTATGGCAACTTAATTTACATGAGCATGCATCTCAGTATTCAAAGACTCCATCATTGATTATCAATACAGAAACTTAAATGTCCCCAAGCATCACTGACACAAGCCCATTTACACAACAGTAACATAACAACAACAGAAACCAGGTAATAACAAGAGCATTTGTAGATCAATGAACAAGAGAACATCAGATAACCAGAGCATTTGCAACATTTGCAGATCAATGAACAAGACAGAATATCAGATAACCATTTGCAGATCAATGAATAAGACAAAACATCAGATCAATGAGCATGCAGAACATCATATCAACGAACAAGACAGAAAATCATAAAGAGCATTTGTAGATCAATGAGCATGCATCAAACTAATTTGCAGATCAATGGACAAGACAGAACATCTGATAACCAGAGCATCCAACACATGCATACAACAACAACAACAGAGTATAAATCAACAACAACAGAGTAAAATGTAATCCATCAAATTGAACATGCAATCAATAGAGGACATGCAAATTGAACATGCAATCAAATCAACAGCAATAGAGTAATCAAATTGAACATGCAATCAACAGAGGACATAGTTTAGAAGTCAACCATCGGATTCATCATCAGAGATTATAATAATCTCAACCTCAGGTGGGATATTTTTTTCTAGAGGGTCCTGCTTCTTTCTCCGGGGACTTGGAGAGCTGATCTACAGCTTCTTCATCCACCTTGGCTTCAGGAGCACCACCCTCAACAGTATCTTCGGAGTAATGGGGACTGAAGCTGTGAACTCCTTGGCACTGCTTTCCCCATTCACACTTAGGGTATTGAGAGCAGACCGAAGAAGATTTCTTCTGCTTCGGGGGCGCCATAAATAGACCATCTTCAGAGCTCGTTGTCCAATGGAAGCTCATTCTCATAAACCAAGATCCAGAGGACACGATCCAGAGATGATGAAGAAGAGGAGACGAGATCCAGAGATGATGAAGAAGAGGAGACGAGCTCTCCTTCGGCCAAGATCCACCCACAAATATCAACAAACCAAGATCCAGAGATCCAGAGATGATAAAGAAGAGGAGACAGGATCTACTTCGGCCAAGATCCACGTACCCACAAATATCAACAAACCAAGATCTAGAGACCAGAGATCTAGAGATGATGAAGAAGAGGAGACGAGATCTCCTTCGGCCAAGATCCAGAGACCAAAGATCCAGATGAGAGATTAGGGTTTGAGTGTAAGAGAGAGGGCAGATGAGAGAGAGGGCAAAGAGCGGCGTTTGAGTGTGAGAGAGAGATTAGGGTTCAAGGGGAGAGAGAGGGCAGATGAGAGATTAGAGAATTCGAGAGAGAGAGAGAGAGAGAGAGAGAGAGAGAGAGAGAGAGAGAGAGAGAGATGGGGGGAGAGTAATAAGTGTTGTGATGTGGGTAGGTAAGGGGTGGTGAGAATAAAACAAAATATGATAGGGTAGATTTGATAAATATAGATAATTTATGAGGGTAAAATGGAAAATATTTATGGATATAAATGGAAAGAAAAGCAAATGGGGTGAATTTTTTAAGACGCCTAAAATGGAAAATATTGCTTATATTATGGGACGGAGGGAGTATATTACAAATACCTTATAAATGATTAATGTTAAAATGTGTTATCTCATATATACTCCGTATGTCTATAGGGACCATGGGGATCAACTCAATACATTTATTTGTACAACAGTTAGATCTGATTATTTTTCAGATTAAATGTATGCAATGTCTGGTGTTTGAATCTATTACTCAAGCATGCTGTTATTAGTACTTAGTATAGTAATTGGGAACTCCTTAGAGATTGTCATCATTCTTCATCTTACTTGCAAGGCTCACCAATTTTGATGTCTAACTCACTTAATTAATTAATATGGTACGTACGTGCAATTACACTTGTTATTGTTGTTGGTACACCATGCTGATATTGACAATAAAATCAGTTAGAGATATTTGGTTTAATTTATTTCTTTAATTCTATCATTATCTTTCTATAACTACTTGTTCCCACTAGGAGAATTTATCTCATGAGTTGTTAAGTCTTCTATGTTGAAATTTACAATTCCTATCAATAACAAAAGTAAGTTTGATTTACTAAACTCTATTAGATGATGCTACCAAGTAAATTTTGTGCATGCCCTTAGCTAGGGTTTGTCATTTGGAGATAGCTACAAATAATGGTTTCTACAGCCTTATGAAAATGACGTTTCATATATATATATATATATATATATATATATATATATATATATATATATATATATATAAAATCACTAATAGATTTCTGGAGATGTGCATGGGGGATAAATAAAAATTGAAGATTCTTTGTCATTTTATTTCAAGATTCTCACACACTCGATCACCCGCGCACACTTGAATGCTGATCGAGCTGGTGGGCAACATGATAGGTCGGCCATTCAGGCATTTTACTCGATTCGATCACATTTTACTCAATTCACTTTCACGTTTCAACACATAAGATTTTTATTATAAAGACAATTCCCAATGAAATATCACCCCTTCTTATAATAATAAACGTATTATAATATCTTTTTTAAAATTAAAATAAATTACACAAAGTCATTTACAAATAAGAACACTTTTAACAAAATCTATTTGAAATTAAAGAACTATAAAAAGAATTTATAAATTAGGTCTTGTTTCACTAAATAACCCATAACATAAATATTAATTTGTCGTTTGTTCATGTAAATTTCGAATAAAACTATTTTTATACAATAAATAAGTGGCTGTTTCAATTAATAATGTAGCCCATAAATGATCAAAGAAATGTCTGAAACAAGACATTTGTTAAAATAGCTATTGAATGAATGAGATTATTCCTCTTAGTGGAATTAGTAGTCTATAGGCCATTTTAGAAATATATTTGCAAAAATACCCTAGTTTTTTCAAAGTTGTATAGATACCTAAAAAAATTAAATGTATATCTTAAATTATAGCAGTAAATACCCAAATGCTAAAATAGGATTATTTTTACAAAAATTAAATTCTAATTTCATTAATAATTAAAGGTTTCACAAAATCTTTTAATAACCGTAATTATAGGAGAGAGAATAAATGCGCTTAGTTGTAAATATTTTGGGTTTTTTTCCCTTAAATATTTTATTTTTCCATTTTTAATATAATTTCTAGTGACATGATAAATATTGAAGATTGACAGGATAAACGTGGATGTCGATAAAATACACAAAATATTGTGAGCATATGATGAAATCAATGGTGTAAGAGGAATGAAGATGAACAAATTAATTAAGGTTTTAGAGTTGATTATGGTTGAATGGATGACTGTCAGGATTTAGAAAAAACGATGACAGAATCGTCACAAAAACTTTTGATAAAGATTTCAATATATCTTTCGTTTCCATCTTTAATACTTTTTAGTTGTTATCTTTAATATAAAAATGAAAACCGTCATGACAATATATGTAGTATAACAGGACCAAAACTTACCCATGGATGCTTCCATGGAAATTACAACACTCGATTTCGGGAAAAAAATAGAAAAAAATATGATGAAATCAATGGTGTAGGAGGAAACAAAGAGGAACAAATTAATGTTTTAGGGTTGAATGGACGACCGTCAGGATTTAGAAAAAAATGACAGGATCGTCACAAAAACTATTGATACAGATTTCACTATATCTTTAGTTTCCATCTTTTATACTTTTTAGTTGCTATCTTTAATATAAAAACGAAAAATATTTTTTACGTTTTTTTTCTAGTTTTTTTGTTTTAAAAGAAAAAAAATTATGATAAAAATACTCAAATAGACATACTTTACTATTTTGTAATTTATGGGGTATTTATATAAACTTTTTCAAAAAGTAAGATATCCATGCAAATTGGCATTATTCTTATTGCGCACTATCCAGCTTTTGATGTTTTTTTTGGTTTGTTTGGATTCAAAAAAATGTAGACTCATTTAATATAAAATAATGTAATTTATTGCAATTTCCTTGGACATTCAAACGTATTCCAAATTGATCGATTTGAATAAGTAAAATTTCACAATGCAGTGTTCATTATTCCTAAAGCAAAAACAGTATAAACCCTACGTGAAAGCAAATATGTTTTAGCAACTTCTCAAACCTAAACCCAATTAAATACAATTCAAAAGTGACAAGTTTAGTGCTTATAATAATGTTTCGGTTGATAATTCAAAAGTGACAAAGTTCTAGGTTATGTGCGTTATAGTTCGAAGTGTCCATAATCATCAACTACAACACCAAACGTGTACACCTCTCGTGTTTTATAACCACATTCTATCCCTCAAAACGTATTCTCGTAGCCCGTGTAAAACTCGTATATAAGCAGGCAGATGCAAAATCCCATCGATCTATGTTGATGAGAATAGCTCGCGGCCTTTAACTACAATGAATGAATTCAATCTACAAACAAACATTGAAGCTAGCCTCATTCTTCCTCCTCATCAAGTGTGGCAAACGAAAACGGGTGAAATTTGTAGCCGTCTCCTTGGTAAAACTTGTTCTGAAATTCAACCCAGTGAAGCCGTAGAGCGTGCAAGAATGCACTAAGGGTCTCCATTACAAGCAGGACCCCAACAGTTGCAAATACGAACACAGCTATGCCGATAATGAGGATCACCACGTTGTTATACCTGCATATATAAGCAACCTATTCTTGTTATATATATATATATATTTTATTAATTAGTGTGCTGTGCACAAAATAAGTTAGATAGCTAGTCTTACCCCCATGCAAGAACTAGTACTTTGTCATAGAAAACACTGGACAACTCTGAATGTGCGAGACTGTGAGACAAGTAGCAAGAAATTAATACAAAAATCTATGTTAAGAATTGCCAACCACCTCACTCGATGGAGCTCACTCACCTGAGCGCCCATAATCTCAAATAGGATGCTGTATTAGATACAGCGCCGAGAACAAACTCGATCGTGTGTATGAGCTGGTGAACGAAAATCTCACTGAACTCGAATTCTTCGTTCCCATGGGTGTCGCGCTCCATCTCAAAATCGTAAGAGTCATCATCTTCATCAAGAAGAGAGTAAGTCTGACCTTTATGTCGCTGCAAACATATCATATATATATGTAGTAGAGGGATATCAAGGTTTGTAACAAACTCTTTGAAGCCAATATTGTGGAATGAATTGTACGTTTATACCTCCTGGTGTTGTTTCTTCAAAAGAAAAGGCTTCGGAAACAGCATCCATGGTACGGCCACAATCGCCAGGAACAATAAGAGAATCTAAGAAATAAATATTGACAAAGATATATGTTACAACTTAGATATAGGCATATATTGTCATGGGAACCTTAAATAGATCATAACTGAGAAATGGACAAGACCTGAAGCAATTTTTGACCGAAGAATAGCTGATTCTCCCCAAGGTCTTCGAAAGGACTCAAAAACATGTATATCATTACATGGTAAAGATCGGCTTGAGAGCCGGTGCACCATTTCACTATCACGAGGAGCGAAAGGTAACCAAAGAGGCTGTTGAGGAATATCATCTGGGGAACGAATTGATACCTATTGTATTAATTGTTATGTACAACTAGTGTTAGAGATGTATTATGCCAAGGATTATATATATATGGACATTAACTTTAGGATAAAAGATAATGGACATTACAAGCTTACCAAATGTTCAATTCATTACTGAAGAATTTTGCATTGAAATAGCTTAAGATGATTCCAAGATTCATCTGAGCCACTCCAAGAAGGATCGACATTTTCATCTTCAAAGAATTCAAGAATGGTAACTCGGTGCGGCTACCATGCCATACGGGATCCACACCAAATGGGTAAGTACCGCGGGTTTTTACTAGTCCCACTGTTGTAGCATCCCTGAAATACAATTTTGCAATTAATGGTATGTTGTATGGTATCAAATATCTATATCTATATATATATATATGTGTGTGTGTGTGTGTGTGTGCTTGAAGAGTCATAGAATTGTTCATACTTGCATGAAAGGTCCCTGCAAGAATAGGCTGAAGGTCCAAACAGTTCAAATGGGACTGAAAAGAATTCGTTGTATATCAATCCGGTGTATATTGAGAAGATGGCCATCATCAAGATAACATAACGCCCACCAAAAGTCATTGCCATGATATCTCCAAGCTTCTGCAACATGTTACATTGCATTCAGTTAAAAAGAAAAAGTCCATCACTAAAGTAATTATTTACTCATTGCACAAAAAACCACTCTTTGAGGATATAATCAACATCAAAGATGGACTTGACTTGAACTCTCTCTCAGGAAATAGTTTTATTTTTCTTCATTGATTCTATCTTTAGTTGTCAAGCAATCTACAAAATCATCTTTTTTACCTGATTAGAGAGCTTCTTCTCCCTCATGATGAAGTACAGAGTTGCAAGAAGCAAACATATGCCATGGCCCCAGTCACCGAACATTACAGCAAACAGGAACGGGAAAGTAACGATTGTGTACACCCCGGGATTTGCTTCCTGGTACTTAGCAACCCTGCAATCATAAGTTCAAATCCATTTAGCATTGCCACCTTAACTTGCAAATCAACCTTAAGTCTGTATGTTGCAGCTAGTTTCTAAGTGTAATCAAGTATTTAAGGTGCCTTACCCATATGCATCCACAATTTCCTGATAAGAGGATGTGAATTTGTTGGTGCAAAAGTAAGTTGGTGGTGATTCCTTGGTTTCTAGAACTTGGAAAATTGCACCTATTTGTGAGTTACTGTCATAGCTGGCTCGTTGCATTGCATCTTGAATCTGAAAAGTGTATTGTAAAAGTTAAACAAACACAAAGCGAAAACTTCATAATAATGATCGAACTCACCTGCTTGGTTGCGAAAACAGGACACCATCCTTCTGCAACAAGACACTTCTTTGATACATCTATGTTGAGCATGTTCAATGTGTGATAAATGGACTTCTCCTTTTTCACCTACACGCAACAAAGTCAATTGGTCAAATTTACAACCAGAGGTTTAGGGTGATAATAAACCATTGGTACAAAAGAAAATGGTGATACCAACCAAATGGTTCCACTGCTCAGATTGACCACCAATGACACGCAAAACATTTTCCCGGTGCATTTGACCAGCATTTATTGTAGTCTTTAGCTCAGAAATCCGATTAGAGACCTGTCAATTTAAGGACCATGAATCAGCGTATCCAAAACTGAGCCAACATGATCTACAAAAGTATTTCATGTCACTTACCTCTGTAATCATTTGGTATTGCCTCCCTAGATCATCAGCAAATGGATAACGATTGGCACCAAAAGCCTCACAAATTTTTGTTACCTTGATCTTTGCTCTATCTCCAGAATAAAAGATGACAAAAACATTCTTCTCAACCTGTAAATGAATTAATGAAATTAAAATGGAAACTAGGCATTATTCTATAAGTACAAGCAAATAACTATTGTAAAATACCAACCTTATGCCCTGATGCAGGATCAACAACAGGACACTCCACAATAACTTGTCTAACAAACACATTTCCTCTGGTTGCACGAAAAAGTATTCTCTCAAATGCCATGGACTTATCTCTAGATACAAGACCACAAATAAACCCGAGCCTGACTTTTGATGTATCCGTCATTTCCTGTAAATCATACTCCTAGTTCATGACAAGGGAAGACAAAAACTCAGCTGTAACACAAGAAGGTGAAACTGAATTCTTACTTGTTCCAGTAACAGAGGACTGTCCATAGAAACTTCATTATGATGCCCTTGACTCCTAATTTGCTGAGCTGCAACACTATTTAGAGCTAAGTGGAAAATCTCACCTGCCTGAAATTACAATGCGACAATTCAATTAGTTCCTATAGTTCCTCTCTACTATTTAAGGCAACTGGGACGATGAAAACCGAGCTCACCTTCTCCAGAACCAGCTTATACTCCAGAAGTTCATTATAGGAACGTTGTAAATGATCAGTATTTGCACTCACTTCCATCAACTCAGATTCCAATTCACCAAGTTTGACCTACGTGTACAAACAATGGCAATGTTGAACTTAATTTAATGGAAGACTATAAGAAATCGGAAGAAAGAAAGGGCTTGGACTGTACAAAAAAGCCTTGAAATAATCAGCATATATACCTCCAACTCATCCAGATCTATACTATCTCTTGCACTAGACCAAGTTGAGGGTGACAAACCAGCTTTTTTCATCTGGTCCTTGAAAAGATGTAACTTTCGAGCCATTTCCCCGCATCTTTTGATCTACAAGAGAAATTTTAAAGGAAGTTATTATTTACGTTTAGTTCATAGAACAAAAAAAAAAACTTCTTCTAGGCTGTATACTTTTTTTTCCTACTTTTCCCGATTTATGAAACACATTGAAATTATATGTGCACTCTATTGAGTAATGAATTTCTTTAAACATGCTACATTCAAATAGCTAGATAGCCAAATCAGAATAACTAATAACACAAGTCTAATGCACACCTGTGCTGCGTAGGTTCTCTGGAATGGACTCTTTTCGGTATTGAGCTGAAAAGAGAAAAGCAAATTCGTAAACAACACTGTAAATCATTTCGAGGTAAAGTGTGATGTCACTATATTCCAGAATTTTAAGATCTAGCAATCTCAAAATGATAGAAATTGAATTCACCTACTAACATAAATTTCCGATAGTAATCACAATACCTAAATCAGTAAAATCGGAGATAGAGAAAAAGGAAATTACATCGTTGAATTGAAAGAGAGAGAGATCGCCGAGATAGGAAATGGTGCGATGTGCGGACTCAATCGGTATAATCAATCGTGCCAACTGCATCGGCTCTGATCTGAGCAGATCCATCGACGGCCAACCCCTCCCTCTCATCCTTCCTTACTTCCTTTCCTTGCAGAGATTAAAATCAATGAATTACGAGGAATATGCTAAGAGCACGTCGCCGGACTCCGGTCAGATTCCGGCGGGAGATGGCAAAAAAGCTCCTCCTTGTGTTCCCACCATTTCCGTTCGGCCTTTTCTAATTTGGTAAAGCGTTACACCGTCAGATAAAAGAATGTTTAGATCTACCATTCGGTGGAAACAAAGCGAAATCTGAGATGTTTCATCGTGACCGTCCATTCGACGTGGACCGTTGGTTGGCGTGCGAGTACTGCAAAGGAAACTGGCTAGGTAGTTTCTCGCTCATTGACCTGCCCAACAACGCCGACATTACTTTACCTTCGTGCAAAACGTTGTGTTTTACCGTAGTATAATAAACTTCACAGAATGGGCGATAGAGGATCAACTCGATTGAGAGGCCCAACTTCGGCCCAAATCAAAACATATCCTAACTAATAGGGAGGATTTTGGATCCATTGATCCTTTAAGAATTTTCAATTAATAAAATAAACTCCTATTAGTTTTTATGTATTTTTTTACTCTTTTATTTTATTTTATTTTTTCCTTCCTCTTCTTTGTTTTTTCTCTCTTTAAAATATTATTTTTGGGATTTAGGGTTTAAGGGGTAGGATTTAGGGGTAGGGAGTAGGATTTAGGGAGAGAGGTTCATTTTGCTAATGGTCCAATAGTTTAAAAAAATATTTGTCAAAGAGTCATTTACTTAACTCACCGACTAATCGGTCGATTTCAACTTTTCAATTATTATAATCTTTCCTTTCTTGTTATTTTATTTATATGAAATTTTGTTTTAAAGACGGAGAAGGTTTAGGGTTTGTTTGAATTTTTTTTAAATATATTAAATTATGCACCAAAAATATTATATTAAATTACATTATTTTGTATAAATAATTTATTTAATGTATTTTTCTTAGGAATTTAAACGAGTTTTTAGTAAGAAAACATTAAAAGATGGTGATATGATGATTACAAAAATAGTTGATAGTAACACGGGTTTGTTTGGTGGATATATTTATAAAGACTCTTTTACTTAAAAAATATTTTTTTATAAAAGTACTTTTTGAAATTTAAAATTTGAGTAATATGAAAAAATATGTAAAGGATAAAAAAAAATACTTTTTATAAATAATGACTTTATAAATAAAGGGCCAAACAAGGCGGTGATCTCCATAAAGGAATTTTAATACCATTCTTCACCTAAATATCAAGAGTGTCTTGATACGAGAGAGAGAGATGAGAATCAATACTCTTGATGCATATTTTTGTTCTAAATGTCATCTAAAATAGTATTATATTGTTGTGATTAGAAGTGGACTGTAATGTTACCTACATGTCTTTTGAACTAATAAATGCATATAGATATTTCGGCCTGATTTAGGTATTCTTTTCATATAACAGTATAAAATATGAATGCAAAACTCTAGATATATTTCAATTTTCTCATAACATCCAAAAACCAATTCCACCCAAATTTCCCACTAGGAAAATTGCAATTTGCCAAGACATCACTAACATTTACTAAATGACTTATCATGAAAATAAGACATAAAATGAGGATTATGTGTACCGTGTACGTCCACAACTAGCTAAATTGAAATGGGAATAAAGTAAGTTGGATAGAAATAGAATAAAGTAAAGGAATTTGTGAATACCTGCAAATTAGCAGCAGCACTATATGAACTCTCCTCTATTCTGCACTCCCATCTACCAATATCTTGACTAGGCCCCATAGAAATGAAGATCTTATGTGATGTTTGTAGCAAAAACAAGGCCTCTGTGTTCTGCTCTGCAGATGAAGCTTCCCTGTGTGATGAATGTGACACAAGAGTCCACCATGCCAACAAGCTTGCCTCCAAACACCAACGCTTCTCCCTCCTCCAACCCTCCTCTTCACATGTTCCTCTTTGTGACATCTGCCAGGTTTTTCCCCTCTCTACAACCCACAAAAAAAAAGGGAATCTTCTATTGTTTCCAACTATAGTTTCTTGATCTTCTGTGCAGGAGAAGAAAGCTATGTTGTTTTGTCAACAAGATAGAGCAATTCTATGTGTAGATTGTGATGTTTCAGTCCACACAGCAAATGAGCTTACTCTGAAGCATGACAGATTTCTATTAACTGGATTCAGCCTCTCAATGAGTTGTTCTGAATCAGTAACTGATCTAAAGTCTCAGAATTTCAAGGCACAATCAGCAGTCAGTGGTGGTGGCTCTACTAGTAGTATATCAGAGTATCTGATTGAGATGTTACCAGGATGGCAAGTTGAGGATTTGTTAGATTCATTTCCTAAGGTTTGCATTATTACTACAACTTTGATTCTATCACTTCCCTTTGTTTTTCCTTCAGAATTTGTTAACTGTTTTTTTTTTGGGAATGATGTGCTACTTCAGGATACAGATCTTGACAGCAATAGGACTACTTACAACTATGAAAATATGGGGTTATGGGTTCCACAAGCACCAGCCTTTTTACAGCCTACAACATACAGTTCAGGTACTTATGAAGTCAATGCATTGGAAGGAGAAGATATGGGCCCTAGAATGAAGTTGGATGTTGGCTTCACTGTGCCAGAGATCAGTCAACAATCTACAAGCTCAAAGAAAATTAGAGCATTTTTTAAGGATTAGGTTTATTGATAGTAACAAGAGAAATTGAAAGTTGATATTGTACTAGAAAATCTTTTGCCTTTGTTACCAGTCTTTACTATTTTCTCAAGTATTATTAGCACATAAATGGGGTACCCAAATTTAATTACATGTAAGGCCCTAATGGGCCATTAAAATGGGGCATAACAAGTGCTAAAATGGGCTACTAATGAATGAATATGCTATAAACTTGTACTACAAACAAGAAATTAGAGGAGATTGTACTAAGAAAGAACTAAGATGTAGTAGAGATGTTGTCTTTGGAAGGTCCTGCAGGTGTACTGAATTTATTTTCAGAGATGGGATTACAAGAGTCAAGCTCAAGTTGTTTCAAGATCTGCTCTGTGGTCCATTGATATGAGATGTGGCTTTCCACAACATCTGTTACATCAACCTGCACCATAGTAGAACAAACACCAGATAAGGAAGCTACTAATAGGTTGAATGAGGAATAGGACACCTACATTTTCAATTCCAAGAGCGTCTACGGGTTGAATTCCAGCCAATCCCCTAGAAAGCAATCTGAAAAATAGAGAAAGAAGATTGAGATTGTTAAATAAAGCAACGCCAAAGTTTTTAGAATGCACAAGTTGAGAGAAACAAACACATACTGAGCGCGGAATGCAATTCCAAGCGTCCAATCATTCTTTGAATAAGCATTCACAAATCTTCCAGCCACCATCTACATTTACTAGTACAACATCAATATAACATAGTTGATTTGCAGATACTTTTAGATGAGAATGTTAAGTTTACCTTTCGAGCAAGCACCCACTCTTCAATTTTAATTGAAACCGGAGCACCAAGAAGAACAACCCTTTCGACAAGCCCCGCTAAATAGATTGTACAATATCACAAATAAGTTGTGAACATAGAAAGCCATGGTGTAATAATTACTCACCATTGTCCTCTACTTTTTCAGCCAGACATTGCAAGCATTTGAAAATCACACGAGCTCCGGCTGAGAAGCCTATCAGTGTGACAGGCCTAGAAATGTATATATACATATATAGATGAGATAAGGAATCCATTTGGTAATATTTGGTACAATGAATTCTAATAAGGAAGGCCACCTATTCCCATGTTGTCCCTCTAATAGCGTCTCAGCAAGCACTTTTCCTGCCTTATCCGATCTGAATAAACAACTGAGAACATAAGTTGATTGACTTTTGGATGATCAATAAATTATGAAACTAAGGCAGTAGTAAACCTGTCTATTGCAATTGCCCAGTTACTGTCAATAACATGAATTGCTGAGATTAAAGAAGCTGGAAGAGCAACCGCAACTACGAGTGCACGTAGCACAGTCAACATAGCACCCCACTGAAGTGCTTGACTCCTAATTGCTACAAAAGGGACAAGTAATGGTGATCCACGAATACGAATACGTACATTTATAATGAGAATGCAAAAAGGATATACTATACTTGAAGTAATCCAATCTCGTATTGCTGCACTAAACGCGATCAGGTTCTTAGAATCCCACTGTATTGTATACCTGCACATTTATAATGAAAATCAAACTCAAACCACTAAATTAAGTAGTATTATGCTTTGTACCTTTCCAGATTCTCCACATGACCATGCCAAGGACTTAAAAAGTCCTCCTCTTTAAAGACAATACCAGGTACTAGTATTCCAACTGCAAGCCGCTGCAAATAAAGGTACATAAAAACCAAATCTTTAACAGCTAATTAAGTCATAAAGATCAAATTCCAATTGCTTACACCCTGGTTATGATTCTCTCCAATTGCTTTAAACTCAAACTCCTCAATTCCTCCAAGTCGCTTTGCCACCTTGCTCCCTGTAAGTCCCGCTCCAGCAGCTTGAATTAAACAACCACATTTCGTGTTAGATATGTTTTTTTGCTTGCAGGGAAACAAGATTGAAGCTAAAATGGACCTATACCGCCAAATGATGCAGCAACAGCAACTGAACCTCCAAAAGATCCCATAGCACTGACCGCTGCAGTAAGTCCACTCACACCAATGGCAGGCACAAGAGCATGTAAAGTTGGAGCCAAAGCACCAATTCCTTGAGCAATAGCAGGGGCAGCAAGACCTACAATTTAACTAACTCTTAGCCAATAATTTTTGGGATAATTCTTGCTATATGTGTAAATAACAGTAAGTATAAATATTACCACCACTCAAAGCTAATAGAGTTCCTCCAGCAAGAGCAGCTCCACCAATTATCGCTCCATGCTTCCAATTGGTCTTCATCGCGTCTCCTTTCCTAGAATGTTTCGACTTCTCTGTATCCATTAAATAGCAGGCAACTGTTAACTCCAAAGCTTCCTACAAAACAAAGATTCAACATTGATAGTGATATTCTTGATCCAGTAAACAAGGACAAGGAAGCTCAAATTTAAGGGGAAATAAAAATTAGGCATTCTGGTAATGAACCAATTAGACACTCTGTGACATTTATTATATGTTCTAGGATGACCATACAACTATACAAGGAAATTTCCTTCAATGGAATTTTTTGTACATTTTGATAAAAATGAAGAAGCTATTAAGACTGTTACTATATGATAAGATACCATTTTTATCCATTCAACATGCAGCCATGTGGCGAGAAGTCGTAAAGCTACGCGATGTCGAGAATCATAGCCATTTCTCAAATTTGAAGAACTATTGTCACCTTCCTTGTTACTCAACAAGCATGCTGAAAGAAGCTCATATAGAACAGTTACTTTGATTTTATAACTAACTGATAGTCCTTGTATGGGATTTGATTCAGAAGAGACACTTTGTTCAACTCCTGCGTTCATACTCTTCTCCTCATCAGTCTGATTAACCACATTTGCAATATTAACTGAAGTAGATTGATCCTCATAAGATTCCTTTTCATCACGGTTATCAGAATCATCAGATACCACAGCATCAACAGATTTAAGCAGAGCAAGTTCCTTGTCAACTCTTTTCGGAGTACCTGCAACATTTTCTTCTGAAATCACCTTCAACAACTGCACAAGGAACACACAAATCAGCTATAAACCCTAAGCAGTTCTGCGACAACAACAAATTTGAGTAATTCTAGCGGCATTTAGATAACGATATACATACTGCATCGAGATGTTCTCTAAATTGCGAAGAACCAGCAGTTTCTATAATCCCTTTCCATGCTTGATCGTTAACCTCCATAAACCTGCATACACATAATAACTTTGTGGATCTGAACAATCAATACAATAATTACTCCAAAACTATATCACTGTTTGGAGGAAAAGCATACAATACGGTAATTGTGTCCAATTAACTCAGATTGATTTTTGAGAGACAATACTTGAAGATAGGGAAAAGCAAGCCGGAGTGTTCGTGGATCCAAAGATGAGGACGATCGGAGACAAAATTGGATGCGGGGACGACGAATTGTTCGTCATTGGGATCTGGATCGAGGGAAGGAAGAGAGGTCGAGAGATGATATTGACGAGCCTGAGACTGATTTAGGGCTAGGGCGAACAACGCACAACCTGCATATCTCTGTGTCGAATTCAGAATCGATGTTTCCATTTTCTTCCGATTCAAAGTGGAATTTCACCATTGACGATCTGAGAAAGTAACAGAAAGAGAAAAAATGGCACCAAGATTGGAACTTTGGAAGTCGGTTTATTTCCCCGTGAAATCCGCTGTTTGTTCAATACGCACCTGCGCTTCCCGCTGTAAGGCGCCCAACGGCTCTTTAAAATGGAGATGGAAAGCATAAAACGCCGTCGTTTAGCTGCCCGCCGCCTCTTATTTTTACCATTTTCACTTTCCCTAAATGCCAGTGCCAGGCTGGCAGCGCGTAGTGGAAATGGAGACCGGTAAATTCCTCTTTCTCGTTTTTTTCCCCACACGAACACTTTTTCATCATTATGTAACAAGTAAATTTGTGGCAAAACGTGACTATCACAGCCTAAATATATTTATATAATCCATATTTAATGGTGATTACAAAAAATAATTCCGACTCCTACGAAAATATAGTGGAAATGGAATAACATTTTATAGGGATGAACATAATTCGATCCAAATTGGATTTTTGAACGGGACTGGACCGAAAGAAAATCAGTCCCGTCTTCGGTTTGAGAATTTTGAGATTTCGATTCCGATTCGGTCCGGATTGACTTTTTTTAAAAAGAATATTTTTTTATAAAATACTTATATAATTTAAAGTATATGTATATTATAAAGTTATTATATATTTAATATTAATATAGTATTATATATAATAAATAAAATTTAAAATAAAATTTTTTTAAAAAAAAATAAGGTGGACTGGACGGGATCGAGACCGGACCGAAATATTTTCCGATTCGGTCTTCAATTCATACTTTTTTCGATTCATACTTTTTTCGAATTCGATTTTCGGACCGGTCCGAATTGGTCCGGTCAGATTTTAGACAGAAGTTCATCCCTAACATTTTCTTGAAAGTACGAAATGAATCAGTTAAGACATTCCTTTAGTCCACTTTGGTAATTATTATTCATGTCCTAATTAATCATCCATTTTGAATCAATGTACTTGAGGAACAATCTAGTTTGATTATTTAGCTAATGATCCTGGATGAAGCAAGAAGAACTTAGTAGCCGAATAAAAACATACAAACATGGAGTAGCTGCAACTCTCATAAACATAATGACTTTTGAAGTTTAATTCCGATTTATTATGCAAAATATTACACTCCTTGAAACGTTCAAAGTCTGTAAATCCCCAGCTCAATCACTTGGCCAATGCACATTACAGAAGTCCTTTGTCTTGGAAACTTGTGATGCAATCATCAAACATTTCATCAACACTTTTGAAACCAGGCAATCCCAACTCAATGATCTTGCTTGTGTCATAGGAATAAGGGTCTGCAACAACACCCTTTTGTTTAGGGCTAAACCTACAAACCAAATTCCAACTGTTAAGAGACCAACTAGTGAACAACTTGATTACCTTTTCAGCCTATTCAAAACTAGGGTTGTTCATCGGGCTAAAACCGAACTTTGGAATTTTGTGAACCGAAAACCGAACCGAACCGAATATGTTCGGTTTTATTCGGATTCGGTTCGGTTTTGGCCCGAAATAACCAAATATTTTGAAATTATGTTGATTTAGAGGCTTTAGTGCACAAAATCGAATTAGACCGAACCGAACTTGGACCGAACTAGACCGAACCGAATAAATTTGGACTAATTTATCTAGAAATCTAGGTTTTTAAAGTATTTTAAAAAATAATCGGTTGTGGACCGAACCGAAAACCGAATATTATTTTTATAAGAATCGAAAACCGAACCGAATATAATCAGTTCGGATTCGATTCGATCGGTTCGGTTCGGTTCAGTCCAAAAAATCGAAAAACTGAACCCGATGAACACCCCTATTCAAAACTTACTTGTTCTCATAAGGATACATTGGATACTTGACTTTAAGCATCTCCACAATTTCCGACAAGCAAACTACGGGGCCAGAACACAGTATCAACCTCCCTGAGGCCTTCTTTTCCTCCATTGCTAAAACATGTCCCGAAACCACGTCGTCTACATGAACAAAGCCTATTGGCATGTCCGAGATTCCGCCTTTGGTACCTAGTTGAAAAAAATTCAAATGAATACATACAGAGGTATTAGGTAAATGACCTTTTAACAAATCTTTTTTTAAATTAATGGACCCTTAGTAAAAATGGACCCTTCTCTCTAAACCCTACTCCCTAAACCCTACCTCTTAAATCCTAAATCCTAAACCCCAAAAAATAATATTTTAGAGAGAAAAAAAATAAAGAAGAGGGAAAAAAAACAAAAACTAATAGGGGTAGAAAAAACACATAAAAACTAGTAGGGGGTAGTTTTATTAATTGAAAACTCTTAAAATGTCACTGAGCCCAAAATCCTCCAGAGGTATTCTAGTTTAAAAGTCAACATATAGCCCACAACCGATAGACGGGTGGGCTCAGTGATGGAGGCAGTATTTTAGTCCAGTGAAGGCTAAAATCATGCAGAGTAAAATATTATCGTCTATTTTACACAAAATCTTAAATTGTATTTTTTAAGTTTATCGTTTATATCGCACAAACAACCTCAATTCCAACCAACAAATTCTATATTTGAACCTCAAATAAAATTTCACTTAAAATTGACAAAAAAAAAAACAATTTAAACAAATTTCATCATTATAGACTCTTTTCACTACGTAATTTCAACAAATTTGTATACAAAATGATTTTCAAAATGTGCAAATCTATAAACCCTAAAATTTGAAAATTTTAGCACAAATAATGATAGATATAGAAACAATATTACATTTTTATTGAAAAATGTGTATGTAAATTTGGATAAAATTGTGTTATTTTTAGTATTTTTTAGAATTATACATAACAAACTCTATATAAAATTATTATTAAAATTGAAAACTGCATAAATTATTTTGAAAAAAAAAAAAGAACTTTGAAAACTTTTTAAAAATCTCAGGGGGTTACAGCCCCACTGGACCTCACATACCTCTTACTACATAAGCCCGTAGACATGTAATACACTAAGCTTATATAATAGGCATTAATATTCAGACCTTCGATTTTATTTTATTTTAGAAAAAGAGGCGGCACTCTCGCACGCTTTATTAAAACGTAAAATCGGACTACACACAAGTCATACGAGGAAAAGCAATACCTCACAAGTCATCCAAAAGAAAGGGCAAAATACTACTAAAAGGAACATCAAAGGCATATAAACCAACAGGAAAATCAAAAACAACTTTGGCTAGGTGATCAGACCTTGTATAATGCTGAAGATTATCTGCAAAGTGCTAGTTGGGTGTGGAGATAACATGGGGCCCACAACAAAACATGGGATCACCACCACTAAATCAAGCCCATTTTCCTTAGCTATCTTCCATGCTTCCTTTTCTGCTAGTGTCTTTGCATATGGGTACCACAACTATGAGCCAATGCAATGTGCAAACACACAAGAGTTTAGCTTTTCAAGTGAATCAATTAACTTGATTGAGATATTTAGATGTTGTGTAATAGGTACAAAAAACTGAGCAATTCTTTTTACCTTGTTTCGTTCACAGTAATCAATATCGCTCCAGTGAGACTCGTTGATAGGAGAGATTTGTTGGACATCACCTCGGCAGCGAGTAGCTTTGCTGGAAGAGGTTAGTACAACCCTTTGCACTTTAGCTTTTACACAAGATTTAAGCACATTTACAGTTCCTTTAATGGTTGGATCAATTAGGGTTTCCTGCATACAATATATTGGAACAATCAAAGCGAAAAAGACCAGAAATTTATTGAAATTTGATGAATTGGGTTCCAAATTACTTGAACGTTGTCCCCAAACGGTGGAGATATAACTGGAGAAGCCACGTGGAAGACGCCATCAACACCTTGTACGGCCTCATCAAAACCGCTTTGTTCCATTAAGTCAGCTTTGAATAGCTTTAGCCTCTGCTTAGCCCCTTCCAATTCCCATAGAAAACCCACCTTCTTAACATCCTCTGATCACAGATCCACCAGCAAAAACAAAAGTCAACCATATATTGCTGGGTTTGATTGAAGCTGATCTTCAATTGAAAGATGGGAAAAGTTAATTTGGGTGACAATTGATGAGATTAAACATACCAGGATCTCGAACTGTGGCTCGAACAGAGTGACCCTTTAGAAGCAGGGCCTTCACCAAATGAGCCGCAATCAACCCTGTTCCGCCTGTCACACAATATTCTGGCATCTTTTCTCTAACAATGTCCTTTGTTTACACTGAACTTTCATATTTAAACTTACGGGTTTTTATCGGAAATCACCCGTTATATGTCACTATTTGCACGAAACTATCCGTTATATCAATATTTATTTTAAATCATCCAATTATCTATCTCCGTTAACGCAAAATCACCCAGAGCCATCTACCGTCCACTTTGCTGTTAAATGTGTAAAATGTCTCTTTTGCCCTCGTTTTTTTTTAAATTATAAAACTACCCTCATCCCCTACCTCCGGCCAACTACAGGACATGCGCAGGAGATGACTTGATGGTGGCTCGGCGGCGCGTCTACGAGTGCGGGGCCGGTGCGGCTGGATGTGGGGCGTTGAGGCGAGTCAGATGGCACCTCCATCGACGGCGAACGGTGGCAGAAGGTGGTCAGATTTGTCGATTTTCAGAGGGAAAGGTTTGAGCGAGACCGAGAGAGTTTTTTGGCGAAATTGGGTACCTTAGGGTTTTGAAGCCCGGCGCGCTGTACGTCTCGTACGAGTGGGTGACGACGGACAAGTACAAGGGGGAGGACGCCGATCACGTCGAGGTGATTCAGGGGATCGAGAGGGGCGACACGCTTCCGGGGCTCAGGAGATACTCTGACATCGCGGAGACGGCGAGGAAGGTGGGGTTCGAGGGGGTCCAAAAGAGGGATCTGGCGGCGCCGCCTTCACAGCCGTGGTGGACGAGGCTCAAGATGGGGAGGATCGCCTACTGGCGCAACCACGTCGTGGTGGTGGTGCTGTCGGCGCTGGGACTCGCGCCCAAGGGGACGGTGGACGTTCACGAGATGCTGTTCAAGACCGCCGATTACCTCATGCGCGGCGGCGAGACTGGGATCTTCACTCCTATGCACATGATCCTTTGTAGAAAGCCTACGGTGGCGAAATTGGGTACCCTTTCAATTTGCGCCTGTTTGTGCGAATTTTGAGATTGAAATCAGTCCTCCAAACGTGTTCTTCGTGTTCTTGGACTGAACATGATTTAGATCTCTTTTGGTCCTAATTACAAAAACATCCTTGTTTTTCCAAAAGTGCAAAATTTGCCCCTAAAATCTTAAAAAAAAACTGAAATTAATATCTAAAATTCCCATTGGTTTATATAAATAAAATTTAAGTTATTTACATAGCTTAGCCAAATTTTGGATGTAAGGAATAAAATATTTAAAAAAAAAAGCGAGGGCAAAAAGGACATTTTACACATTTAACGGCAAAGTGGACGACAAATGGCTTTGGGTGGTTTTGCGTTAACGGAGATAGATAATTGGGTGGTTTAAAATAAATATCGATATAACGGATGATTTTGTGCAAATAATGACATATAACGGGTGATTTTCTGCAAAAATCCCTTAAACTTGACCTCAAACAAATCATATTTAAAATTGGGTTAATTATTGTTATGTAATCTAATCCTAAGTTGTTGTAATTAGAACTTACATTGGTTTGTTGCAAGCATTACATATGAGTAGACTAGGAATACAATGTAGAGTCAAAGGGGTTAACAGGCTGGCTTAGCCATGGAGGCACATGTGAGCTCGAGTGACTTAACCAATGTTGGCTCTAGTCCCTTTGCAGCTTCACATGAAGCTCTGGCTAAGTTATGGGCTTGTTTACCCCTTGGACTCGGCTTTCACTTGTAATGGGCCTGTTTATCCTAGTGAGCCTCCTCTGCTATCTGGGCTTGGCCGATATTGGGAGAAACTGACCTCCACTGGTGAAACGACGCGTTTGGGTTAGATGTGTAGAGGTATATAACCTCTACTGTAGCCCTCAGCGCCGTGTGACTTAAAGCTGCTTTTCTTCCTTGTTCAAATGGAAACCCTAGAGAGCTCTCTTCACTGAGAGCAGAACTCTAGCTCCTCCATTGTTGCTCGAAGCTGTAGCTTGAAGGTTAAGAGAGAAGTCACAGAAAGAGAGAAAGAGAGATTAAAGAGCCGCTTGTGTGCAAGCTCCGTGGTTGTCCTTCCAGGGAACACTTCTTATCTCGTCTTCTTCTTTTTGGCATGTGTGCCACTTCTTCTCCTGTGTTGATTCATTTGTTTGCTCTCTGTATGCTTGCCTGTAACCAAACTTGTTCTTGGCCTTGAGTTGCCTAGTGGAAGGGTGAGTCTCCCCTCCTGAGGACTCCGCAGACGTAGGACATAGTCCGAACTGCGTAAACAACTCGTGGTGTTCGAACTTGTTTTTTCATTTGTCTTTATTGTCTAAACTTTAGTTTTTTGAACGATTGAGGTAGATTTGAGCGGATTTGTTATTACAATTATGATAGCATGGAACGAACCAAAATTGCAATTCAGCCAAGCAACTTGCCTCACTGAAACTGCAATAATCATGCCTATACCTTCTTTTTAATCTATGAAATTATATAGTAATTTTGAAAGAAAATGGTGAGAGATGTGGCATTGTATTTGAGTGTACGAATTCAATATTGTATAGTATATAAGGTTTGTCATATTGTCACATAACTTATGTATTGGCCTGTATCGTGTTTATGCGATGTCACGTCCCATTCTACCCGACTTTCACAATATTTAATAAATTGTGTTTGGTCTTGCTTTGAAAGTCACCACTAAATTTTCATATTTCGAAAGAATACGAACATACAAAATCTAACTGTTTAGAACTAATACGGAGTAAAATAAAGTTTTCCTCAGCATTATTTTCTGTTAAGAAAGTCTCACTGCTCGATGATCAAGAATAATCAACACAACAGCTGTACTAGGAGAGAAGTGCCGGCCCTAGAAACACTCCCTTCTGGGAGTGCTTTCTAGCAAGCCAGACCACCACCCACCGCCCACCGGAGATCCACCGCCTCACCGGCACCCGCTCACCGGCACTCCGACTAAGCCCCCCGCTCCGACCGAGCCCCGTTCCGACCGCGTCCCCGCCGCCCCCGACCGCGCCGGGTCACCCGGACCTTGGATCCACTCCAGTGCCCACCCCGCTCCACACCTCCGCCCCACCGTCTCTGCGCTCCGCCTCAGTCTCCGTTTCAGTTTCCGACCTCCTATCTTCCGCCTCCCCGCCGATCCAGTTTCCGACCACCGCGCCACCTCGGCCACCATCTCCTTGTCTTCTTCCTCCCCTCCTCCTTCTCCGCCGTCCACCTCCCTCCCCCGTCCCCCGCCGTGCTGTTCTTGTCCCGTGTCTCCGCCTTCCTCCTTGTTTCTTTCTCTGCCTTCATTCTTGTGTTGTTTTGTTTCAGTGTTTCCTGTTGCAGGTTCTCCTTTAGGTTCGTCTGGAGATTGTTATTTTGGTTCGAGACAAGATAGTGATCGTGTGATCCCTGGTGGTTTCTACTGACGAAATGCCTCCAGATTGTGTCTTGTTTCTTCTTTCCGGCTGCTTCAAACGCCTTGTTGGTTTTTTCCAGCTCATGTTTGAAGCCTTTCTCGTAGATTTAGCCTTGTTGGTTTGCTTGTTCGGTTGTATTTTTTCTTTGTTGTGTCTGTTGTCTTTTATTTTTGTTTTTGCTTTTCTGTTTGTCGTTGGTTGGTTGCTCTTGTCGGGTATTCCGACGCCGTTTGTTCGGCCTCTCGAGTTTCCAGGTTTGGTTGTTCTGGATTCTTGAATTCTTACTGAATCAAAAAAAAAAATCAACACAACACTTTAGTAAAGGAAATAGAAACCCTAAAAACAAAACGCTCTCAACGCCGCACCCCGACTTCGCCCTCTACCCCTTCCCTGCAAATCATCTTTCGATGGCCCCAGATCTCTCTTCTCATTGCTTATGAACATCAATCTCTTCCTCTTTTTCCCCTTAGCCCGATCTTTCATTCATTTTCAAGGTTCGGCCACGATCCTCACCCAACTTCACAAAAGAACAATCGTACCCAAGATCTGATTTTGCAAGAGGTTTATCTCTCGAATTGGTATCCCAAAATTCAGTTGAATGTTGCCTCCTACCCTAATCCTCAAAGAAAAAGAGTTTTTTTCCTTTGTGAGCATCAAGCCCACCATGAATCTATTGTTTCCTGCAAGCTTAAAACCCTACCTTGAGAAATATGGATGATTTCGGTTTGGAGAGCTCTCATTTCATGGATTTGGGGACGAGGATGGCGATGGATCTGGTTTTCCCTTGGGTTCTCAAATCTGAAGAAATCGAAACAAAGGTTGGCTGTAGGCGAACAAGGATGCAGACGACCTCTGGAAACTAGGTGGGGTGAAGTCGACGATATGTTGTTCGAGGGCCATCTGCCTCCCCTCACTGTGTACAATGAATGGCTCCCCCGTAAAATAAATGGCTCTACCATTTCTCCATCCAAACTGAGAATCATGTTACTCCTCTCTGAACCCTTAACCCCAGATTTTGAGCACTTACTGAATCACTCTTATGACTATCTACATACTATCATGGTTGTTATCCTAAAATCTAAGCTGACCGTTCTGCTATTTGCTATCGACCATGTGACTCACTTCACTTTTAAGTTTCATCTTTTGACTAATAACATTATGCTCTCTGAAGTTGCTTGCAATTTTGGATCTTATTATGTGTTTATTCGTCCTTATAATCTTTTTACCTCTAAAACTAGTACTGACATTGATAGCCTTAAACCGGAAAATGATGTTAGAAACTACTATATGAACTCCTGTTACTGGACCCTCTTGTGGTGTGGTGCTTCTTGGATCCTATTTTTTATCGACTGCCTCTTCAATCTGACTATTAGAAACCTTTGTTTGTTTTCCTTTGTTAAACCTCTGAACTTGGAATTATACTACCCGTTTACACTATCTATGAGCTTGCTTTTTGTGTCCTCCCTTTGTCCTGTTTCTTTTCTGTTTCTGTTCTTTTTTCTGTTTGATTTTTGGTTTGGTTTGGTTGGTGTTTGTCTGCCTTTCTTCCTGTGCAGCAAGCATCACTGGCTCAGTAGATTTGATCCTCTTGACTTGCTTCTTGGCATTTGGAACCGACCCTCACGTGGTGATCTTATGATGTTGATCTATAATACTATCTGTCTTGTGCAATCCCTTCAGAAACTCAACAATGACCAAGTTTTCATCTTCAGAATAGGGGGTCACCCACTCCTCAGTGCCTGGCTAGGCTGGAGCATGGAATTTAAATTATGCCACCTTGAACCTTTATACAATTCCTTTTTTGATATGTACTCTTTTGAGTTGAATACCTCTATGAACCATTCATTCGTGAAACTCATGTGCTTACTCCAGACTAACTTCCAAAAGATCTTCTGAAACCAAAGAGCGAAAATTAAACATATCAAATTTAATGACACAAATGCCAGCTATTTCCATAAAATTGCCACTGGTAAGAGAAATAGGAAAATCATCAAACAAATCCGAACAAGTGAATGTACCATGATTACTGGTGAGGAAAATATTAGAAAAGAAATACACAATGACTTTATCAAGCGATTCAAAACTGCACCGATCAACCAGAATCTCCTACACTAACATCTACAACTCATTCAAACTGAAATCACCCACGAGGATAACTAAGAACTCACCCAACCAGTAACAAATGAAGAAATCAAGAAAGCCACCTTTGCGATCGGTCAGGATAAATCTCCTTGACCTGATGGCATGACAACTGAATTTTACCAAAAATACTGGGACATTGTTGGACCATCTGTCACCCAAGCAGTGAAAAGCTTTTTCCTCTCTGGGAAAATCCTAAAACAAATCAATCATACCTTTATAACATTAATAGCCAAATGTGAACACCCAAATTCGACCAATCACTACAGACCTATTAGTCTATGCTCGACCATCTACAAAATAATCTCAAAGATACTAACAGAACGACTTAAGAACAAAATGAGCAAAATAACTCACCCCCTTCAAGGAGCCTTTATCTCAAACAGATCGATCCAAGACAATATCTTAATAGCCCATGAAATTTTCCATTCCTTCAAAGCTAAAAAAGGCGCTGAAGGATATCTTGCGATTAAACTTGACATGGAAAAAGCATATGATATAATTGAATGGAACTTCATTATTGAGGTCATGCAAAAATTTGGTTTCTGCTCAACCTTTATCAACTGGATTAAAGAATGTATGTCCACTGTATCCTTCTCGATACTCGTGAACAACGGACCTACTGAAATCTTTGTACCCGAACGCGGACTGAGACAAGGTGATCCCCTCTCACCCTTTCTCTTTATCTTGGGTGCAGAAATACTTGCTAGGAGATTACAAAGAACTACATATCGACCTAAAAACCCACTTGGGTTCCAAATCACTAAAAATGGAACAAGTATACCCTTCCCGGTCTTTGTGGATGACATTATAATCCTCACCAAAGCAAAGCATGACAACTGTAAGGAAATCAAGAAAATCACCAATGATTGTTGTCAGATCTCAGGACAAAGTGTAAACTTCCATAAATCAGCCTTTCAAGTAACACAGAAAGTTTCGACCACTCGAAAACAACAAATTCAAGGTATCCTTACGATCACCAACATGATCTCGCTGGATAAATACCTTGGATGCCCAATCATTAATGGAAGGGTCAATTCAAATACCTTTGCAGAGATGATTACTAAATCCAGAACGCAATTAACCAAATGGAAAGTGAACTCCTTATCACAAGCAAGAAGAACAACTCTAATAAGATCCAACATTGCTACTAAACCAAACTTTATCATGCAAAGCTTCATGCTTCCAAACTCAACACACAATGAACTTGACATAATCAATAGAACTTTTTTTCTGGAATAAAGACTCATCCTATAAACCCCTTATCGGATGAGACAAAGTATGCCAACCTCTTTCAAAGGGGGGCCTTGGCATTCGGAAAACAAAAGATATGAACCACGCTCTCCAGTATAAACTACTCTGGAAAATTTTAGCCGAACTTGACAACTGCTGGGTAAGAATAATCAATGAAAAATACCTTAAAAACATACACCTCCTATCTTATGACTACATAAAAAATGGATCTTGGAAATGGTCCAAGATGATGAGCATCAAAAAAGAATTCCAACAAGAACTTATTTGGCAAATTGGCGATGGAAAAACAATTAAGTTATGGACAGATAAATGGGCACTAAACGAACCTCTCTACAACATCATCAATCCCACACTAGGAACAAATTTAGATAGCAGAGTCCATGAATTCCTCGACCAAAATATCAACTGGAACAAATCAAAACTCCAACAAATGCTACCAAATGATATGGTGGACAGGATTATGAGTATCCCAATCCCCGTAAACCACATTACTAATAGGATGTACTGGGAACCAAGTAGAAATGGCTGGTTCTCTACGAAATCAGTCATGGAACTCATTAACAAAAATAAACATGTCTCAGCTTATGACTCCTTCTGGATCTGGAAAATGAACACATATCCCAAAGTCAAAAATATTCTCTGGAAAATTCTGAAAAACGGACTACCAACAAAATCAAGACTACAAGAAAAAGGAGTGTCGATCCCCCCAGGTTGCATCTCCTGCCCCCACCCTATGGAGGATACAAATCATTTCATATTCCACTGCAAACATACTTTAAAGACAATCTCAACAATTAATATAACAACTAGCCTCTACCTGAGAACAATCGACCCCACAAACAAGCACATTGGACAAATACTTGATGAAATAAAACTCAAACTCTCCCCCATTGAGCTGACAGAGCTATATGTGGTCTGGTAGGGCATCTGGTTCTTGAAAAAACAGATAACTTTCTCAAATGACAACCCTAACAAGGATATCATTAAAGATATTCCTAAATATATTCAAAATCTTATCTCATCTTGGAATAAAACACGCAGATGGAACCCAAACTGCACTTTCGAACAATGTCCTACAGTGAGAAAATCAACAACTACGACGAAACACCGAAAACTTAAATGGAAAAAACCACCTGATAAATTTATTAAAATTAATATAGATGGATCTACCAAATCTAATGGTTTGTCTACCATTGGCCTCATATGTAGAAATTACATGGGAAACCCGATCTTCATCCATGTAGAAAAATGTGGCATATCAACTCCCCTCATCACTGAAACTCTTGCTCTCAGAAATGCGCTTATTAAAGCAAAAGAAAGGGATTTCGACCAAATACAAATAGAAACTGACAGCCTTACTATTGCAAATGTTATTAAAAAAATTTAGCATTGTCCATGGGAAATCAAGTTTCTTATCTATGATATCCTATGTTTATTAAACTTTTTCCAGACAGTGCAGATTTCCCATATCTTTTGATAATTGAACTCGATGGCCGACCACATTGCTAAACTTGGTCACAGTTTTTCTCTGAACGATATCATGAACAACTCAGAGCTCAAAGATCTCATCTGTAAGGATGCTATAGGCTGAGTGTTAAGTCCTCTTGACACTAGTCTAATTTATACCTTATCAAAAATAAATAAATAAAATAATAATCAACACAAATTTCATAAATGAATCTATGAAAGTATATAGGCCCTTTTTTTTAAAAAAAAGGTAAGAGATAGGCATTGATTTGTTTATGTTTTTTTTAAAACAAAGATTTTATAGAACGTACGGAAAAAAATTATTTAAGTTAACACTTTGGAAAACACTAATATTTTTACACCTTTTGCCATTTGTCATTAAATATCTAAAAATAAGTTCAAATTATTCTATAATTTTGCTAAATGTCAGTCACAAAAGCCATTTATAGAGTATAATTGATCATTGAAACTATAAAAAGTAAAATTAAAATTTATTACTATATTACTCTTTTTTTATTTATTCCCACAAATACAATCTCTACCCCTTTATTCCATGACTGAACCTAAAATCCAAATTTAAAAATTGATTTTCGGTTGTACAATTTCAAAAAATGGAAAGGTGGACCGGTAGTAATTAAAACAAATTTCTAACTTGTGGTGTTTCATGGAATAAACCATCTAAAACTAGATTAGTCACAAATTTTGTACTCACACAAGGCTTCTCCATTGAAACCTAGAAAATCCACTCCCAATTCATCTCTTCCTATAATGCTTCTACGATTCCAACTCCGAAATCTCCATCTCCGAGCATCAATGGAATTTTCTCTAAATCCGGGTCGAGTCCTTCGAACGGATCTGAATCCGGTCGGAGAGGAGGGCGTAGACAAAGGAATTGAGCCGCCGGCACCGCTGGGAGATGGATCTGGGAGAATATAGAGACTGTGAATCGAGATCTGGGAGATTGAGAAGGGAATAACTCTTCGATCGTAAGGTCGTGAATCTAGTGCGACCTCTCTCTTGCAACCTAGATCCCACCGACCTGAAAGTTTTTCCTTTGCCGCTTCAACTTCCGCCATGGTCGCCCCAATCTCAAAGCTTTCTCTTTGCGGTGCTTTTCGGCTCCACCAACTTCCGACATCACATAGCCGGCCTCACCTTTCGGCTCCGTCAAACAACAAATCGTCATTATATCTAGCCGATGAGGTTGAGGAGGACTAACGCCGGCGTCGATGGTGCAGACTGTAGATTGGGAATTTGAAGGATTGAAGGAAATTATATGGGGAAGATGAATATTTGGAAGAGAGTGAATTAAAGGAGAGGAAGGGATACGAAAGTAAAAGTAGTATTCGTGAGACCTACTGTATTGAGTCTTTTAAAAAATAAATCATTAATATTTATATGTGGCAAAAGATGTAGGAATAAATTTTTACACCTGGTGTACATGTATCACGGTTCCTTTCATTTGGTCCACTTTTTTTCCGGTAGAAGTCATTTGGTCCACTTTGATAATTATTATTCATGTCTTAATAATCATTCATTTTCAATCAATGTACTTGAGGAACAATCTAATTTTAAATCAATCGTCTAGTTAGCTTGATACTCCCTCCGTTCATTTTTACATGTTTTTTTCAGAGTTTTATACATATATTAAAAAAGTCATTGAATATGTTTTGAAAATACTATTTTTTTCTCAATTTAATCACCCACCACCTTTTAGAATCAATAGATGAATAAAATATAATCAACATTACCAAGTTTCAATACACATTTTATGATTTATATGTGATAAATTGCCTTAAAATTCTATAAGAATAAATGTTTACGAACAAATTCTACAGGTTAAAAGGACATCTAAAGGTGACCGAAGGGGTATTACAAAACTTGAATGCTTTTATAATAGGAAAAATTGTATGCTTTATGAAGCTTTGATTACATACAATTGACTACGCTAAAAGCGTTGCATATAAACAAAAGAAACTTATTCTCATAATCACAGTGACTATTGTAGTTTTATTATGCAATAAAAACTCCTTGACAGTTGAAACATTCAAACTTACTAAATCCCTAGCTCAATGATCTTGGTGCAGACAACTGTTTTCCATATTTGTATGATTTATTCTCTTCCAATTGAGTAAATCAAAACTTCACCTGGCATAAGCACATTACAGAAGTCCTTTGTCTTGAAAGCTTCTGATGCAATCATCAAACATTTCAGCAACACTTTTGAAGCCAGGCAATCCCAACTCAATGATCTTGCTTGTGTCATAGGAATATGAGTTTGCAACAACACCCTTTTGTTTAGGGCTAACCCTACAAACCAAATTCCAACTGTTAAGAGACCAACTAGTGAACAACTTGATTACCTTTTCAGCCTGTTCAAAACTTACTTGTTCTCATAAGGATACATAGGATACTTGGCTTTAAGCATCTCCACAATTTCCGACATGTGAACTGCAGGGCCGGAACACAATATTAACCTCCCCGAGGCCTTCTTTTCCTCCATGGCCAAAACATGCCCCGAAACCACGTCGTCTATATGAACAAACCCATTGACCATGTTGGGGATTCCGCCTTTGGTACCTGGTTGAAGAAACGTGCAAACACAAGTGCACATAGTAGATAAACCGAGTTGGGTTCTATCATAAAATCAATTGACAATAAGAGGAGTAATCCACTAAGTTTATATATTCAGACCTTTGATAATGCTAAGGATTATCTGCATAGTGCTAGTTGGTTGTGAAGATAGCATAGGGCCAACAACAAAAGTTGGGATCACCACCACTAAATCAAGCCCATTTTCCTTGGATATCTTCCATGCTTCCTTTTCTGCTAGTGTCTTTGCATATGCATACCACAACTACGAACCAAAGCATGTGCAAAAATACACTAATTTTATTGACATATTTAGATGTTGTGTATAGCAATACAAACTAAGGCCATGTTTGGTATTGATATCAGATATCAGATATGGATATGAGATATCAGTCATACCCATATCTTGTTTGATATATCCTGATATCAAAGTAATATTAGAATATTATTTTGATATCTCCCGAAAATTGGTATATCAGATATATGACTCATACGTATACCTATATACATCAATATTACTCATACATATATCTTGATATTCATACTGATATCGATACCCGATATTTCATATCTTTGGACCGATACCAAACGAGCCCTAAGCATTTCTTTGTACCTTGTTTCGTTTACAGTAATCAATGTCGCTCCAGTGAGACTCGTTGAGAGGGGAAACTCGTTGGACATCGCCTCGACACCGAGTAGTTGTGCTGGAAGAGGTTAGTACAACCCTTTGCACTCTAGCTTTTACACAAGATTTGAGCACATTTACAGTTCCTTTCATGATTGGATCAATTAGGGTTTCCTGCATAACATTTAGTGTGAAAACAAATGCCAATTACTAAATTCCAGTCACAATTGAATTGAAACGCATCAAACATGATCAATTAGGGCACAAGTAAAGCACAATTTCATGAGATTTGGGTTCCTAATTACTTGAACATTGTCCCCATAAGGTGGAATTGCAACTGGAGAAGCCACGTGGAAAACGCCGTCAACACCTTGTACGGCCTCATCAAAAGCGCTTTGTTCCAGTAAGTCAGCTTTGATTAGCTTTAGCCTCTCCTTTGCCCCTTCCAATTCCCATAGAAAACCCACCTTCTCCACGTCCTCTGCTCAACACAGATCCAACAACAAGAACAATAGTAAGAAAATTAATCTTGAATTGAAAGATGAGAGAAGTTGATTTGGTCGAAATTATTATTATTGAGATTAGACATACCAGGATCTCGAACTGTGGCTCGAACAGAGTGACCCTTTACAAGCAGTGCCTTCACCAAATGACCTGCTATCAACCCTGTTCCTCCTGTCACACAATATTCTCGCATCTTTCCTCTAATAATATCCCTATGTTTTAATTTCATATTTAAACTTGACCGAAAAAACAATCATATTTGAAATTGGGTTTATGATAACATGGACTCTGTCACGGAAAACCCAATCCAAGCCAAAATTACAATTCAGACCAGCAACTTGCCTTCTTGAAATAGCCAACCCGGCGAAACCCCCCAAATTTCCTATTCTATCATATTCACAAACCCTAGATTTTATTAACAGAATTCCGCGAGATAACCCTCAAATTTTGCAAATATCGTGAGGTATTCACATATTTTGACTATTTTGCGTAGTAATCCTAATTTTTTTTAAAAATCCGTCAAATGACCCCCCGTTATCTCCACCAGTAAAATTCAGTTAAATCATTTTTTTTTAAATAAAATAAAATTTGTTTCCCTTTAATTTTTAAAAGAAAAAAAACATGGCAACAGCCACTAATTAGTAATTAAAAAAAACCTACCTCTTTTCTTCGCTAGCTGGAGTCACCGAACAGTGAAGAGAGCTTCACACCACTTCAGCGAGACCGACTTCAGCGAGATTATGCCGGGATTGGGAAGACACAGAGAGGGACGACGCGGGAGAGGGACGACTCCGGGAGAGAGACGACGTCGGGAGAGAAACGACGCCGGGAGCGGGAGGCCGTCGGGACCGTGACGACGCCAGGAGGGCGACTGCGGTTGCTTGCAACGAGGGTGGTGGAGGGCTGCTCCGTGAACAAGAAGGGTTGTTCGTCGGATTACTACAAGGCCATGTACAAATTTTAGTATATAGTTGATTTTTGTGATTTTTTGAGATTTAGGGTTCATGTAATTTGGGGGTTTGATGGAGATTCTTACTTTTAGTTAAATTGGTGTCAATTTCAGTTGAAATTCTTTGATATATTGCGTTGGATTCTAACATTCGTATCAAGCTCCGTCTACCTACAGAGAGTGGTTGTTCTTCAGCCAACTATATGCTTTGCTAGAAATATGTGCATTTAGCCTGATATAAATAATTGATGAGTCAACCACCAAGTTGAAAATAGCAAACTTGTGAATCTATAATCAGTTTCAGATAAATGAAGGAAAGTAGATCATGAATCAGATGGGAACATTGTGTTTGGTGGTGTGAAGCTCTCTCCACTGTTCGGTGACTCCAGATGGGAACATAGCAAATTTGTTTTTTTGTTTTTTTAATTACTAATTAGTGGTTGTTGCCATGTTTTTTTTTTCATTTCTTTTAAAAATTAAATGAAAATCAATTTTATTTTATTTTATTTTAAAATGATTTAACTGAATTTTAACAGTGGAGATAACGGAGGGTCATTTGACGGACTTTTTAAAAAAACTCAGGATTACTACGCGGAATAGTCTGAACCTGTGGATACCTTGCGGAATTTACAAAACTTGAGAGTTACCTCGCGGAATTCCCATTTTATTAAAGGTAACTATGGCTGGTAAATTCACTTATTAAAAATGAGATACCGACTTATTTAATAAATTGAGTAAAGTATTACTAGATACTACTAGTGACTGTGCCTCTGCTACACACGGGTCTTTTATTAATATTTTATTATATTAATTTGTATAATGTTTGATCAGTTGTATAACATTATATTATTATATAGTTATATGAATTTTATGATTACTACTGTATAGATTGGGTGGAAATTTGTTTTTGTATCTTCTTGTATATATGTTCATATCTTTAGGACTAAATTAGTGTTCAAGAAATATGTAATATTTTACATGCATTTATAGGCAAGTGATCGATTAAATTTTTTAAGGTTAGATCAAGTTAAATTATTAAAACAATTAGCTTACAGTATATGTTTCCAATTAGCCAATTAGCTATACATGTTTATACGATTATATATTGATAGTTAATGTATTGTGTCTCATACTACGAAAAAGTACAATAAATTGCTTGATGTGAAACTGCTAAAGAATTTCGACATAAAACGTACGACAATAAGTCAATAAACTTAATATAAAATCGAGTATTTATTAATATAAGTCATATTAATCTCAGTCTGATTCCATGTAATTAAATAGAGTTTACATGCATAAAAAACTAAATATTTGAGGGTGTGTAGATCTTACGTAATATTATCAATGTATGTCATATCGATAGAATAATCCTAACAATGATCTATATATAATCATTGCATGTTATTTTAAAGTTTCAATACTTGAGTTTTATTTTACCTATAACAAACTAAATGAAATTTTTTAGAAGAGCAACAACAAACTTTAATATGCTTTCACGCTAATTTCTAATTAAGGAGTGAGGATCAATTGTTCCCCTTTATTTGTTTTTAACAATTGTTTCTCTTAAATAATTATCAGAAGTTGTAAAAATAATAGATCAAGTTGATTCTTTCATGAATGAAAACATTTTTAATAGACAATATATATCTTAAAAAATATGCATTCATATTGGAAATTTCGTAATTGATATAATATACATTTAAATATTGACTAAACATAATAGTAAATTGTAACTGAAATTTCCCACATAATTAACAATGGAAAATAACAAAACTAATTTGCACAATCAAGAGGAGCAACATCACAAATTCACAATTTAATCATTTATAACTTTTTCGTTCTATATTGCCATATAGCGAATAAAGATTTCTGTAACACCCCCAAATTTTAACCTATTTGGAAAGGTATTACCGTCAGTGACCTCGGTTTCCACACTGAAGCCACCTCAGGCTTTACCATTGAAACACAATTCATAAAGAACAATTATGATACAAAATTACCATAACTTTCATTTAAAATATAGTCGCGGAATTTCAACACAATTCCAAATGCGACAAAATACAGAGTTATTACAATACAGCGGAAGACGTAAAATAATTTACAAGAGTATTGACTTCAGTAGTCAACGCCCAAAGATCGTAGCCTGATTAAAACATTTTCAAATATCGTTCATGTTCATAGTCGATCTAGCCTTCATGGGTCCTCGACTCATCTGATGTGCTGAATCGAACGGATGACACCAGCCAATCATGCAGAGAACAATTACAGTTGGTTAGTCTAATGAAAGACTATACAAGGGTACAAAGCAGATGGTTCGAGTAGTCGTATTAGGTTAGACTTCTCGTCTCTCGAATAATAGTCGTGTACGCTTGTCAATCACCATACTCTACTGGAAAATATCAAAAGGCATGAACAAGAGAAGATCCTGGAGACCGAGTCTCGCATCAATCAACCCAAAAGAAGACTCCAATGAATTGAGTCTTATCGGAAATATGACAATGTTGGGGAACATAAATAATTTCATACAAGCGTTCAAAAACGACTTGATGTTTCGGTTCACGACCAACCTCACCACTTAACGCGGATCCAGATTGGAAAGAGAACGGTACTCTGATCAAAGTCAAGACGAGCTTTCCTAGCTGCACTACACTTAGTTGCGCTACTCGCCCAAGGTATATTAATCATGTGCTACGACGGCACTTATCTTATTTAATTCCAAAACGCGCATCACGTTATAGGCTTTTAAATATATGTATCGCCATGAGGGACATATATTGAATATATGTTTCGCCATGAGGGACATATAGGACATATGTTTCGCCATGAGGGACCTACTCCTGAATGGGACGAATCCCAAGATTTATAGTACCAGCTTCGTGCCACCATCTCTATATCCGAGTATAGAGAAAGGTCATGACCCACCAAATGGTCTTTGAGTTTAGAACCCTTAGCACCATTTTCATTATCAAGAAACGACTAGACCTCAATTAGTCCATCGCTCCTACGAATACTCGTGTTAACTAAACAGTCCAAGCACAACAATAATCATATCAAAGCCCTCCAGGCTAATATCATAAATATATATCTATAATAGCGTTGTTCTAGCATATATACAACCTATTATAATATCATATTATTTTCATATTGTTGTCCTTCTGGCAATCATCATAAAATATATATATAATAGCGTTGTTCTAACAGATATACAACCTATTATAATATCATATTTTAATCCATATCATTTATCAAAACTGTTCCCAATAAAACAGTAAATCATTCCAAATTAATTAACAATCAAACCATTGATAATTAATGGAAATATGGAATGATGAGCAAGAGCGAACCGCCACTTGCTTGGAATAAATTCGGCGATGAATCTGGACGATACGACTACCGAAAATATCATTTCCAAGGATATGGCTTAAGCTTTAAAATATTTCTAGCAGAGTACGAGTCCACACGCGATCCAGCGCATGTCTGGACGAACTCAATGAATTAAATTCAATAAATTCTTATGATTTTAAATCATAAGAATATTGATTGAATTTTCCTAAAGACAATACGGATAAAAGGGAATCAAAATTATACCGCTCGAATAATTTCGGGCTAAATTTCGACGGAATGATTATTGGGCTTTTTTTTTTGGTCAAAGGTTATTGGGCTTTTTGGCCCAACAAGTAAGCTGGCAAAGGAGGGGGCCCACCACCTTCCTATCTCCTTCTACCTTTCGTAACACCACAGTAGCAACTCCAACACGCAGGAACACACAGCTCGGCTTCAACACGCAGAGCAGCGATCGGCGCGCCGTCTTCGCCGGCGGGAAGGAGCAGCAACGCAGCAGCACGAGCGGCGACACGCGAGCAGCCACGGGCAGCTTCAACAACAGTAGCTCGGCGCGGCTCCACGGTGACTCGCCGGAGAAGAAGGGGACGTGGCTCGCCGGCGGAAAGGCTCACAGCAGCAGCGGGACGACGGAGCAGCAGACAACACGCAGCAGCTGGCCGCGGCTTGCCGGGGAAGAAGGAGGGGTGGCTCGCCGGCGGTCACTTGAGCAGAAGGAGATGGCGAAAGAAACGGTGAAGCGGGGAACGGGAGAGAGAGATTGGTTGGGTGCCCATATACCCTACAGATCGGCTCCCTTTAAAGCTCAAGGAGAGAGCAGCGGAGACCAACACTTAGAAAGGTGCCCGACGAGAATCGCATGCGTCCCGACACGAATCACACAGGTGTGATTTACGGAGAGGCGTGCCAAACTTAATGGGGAAACGATTTGGTATGGATTTTAAATTTCGGAAATTATATATTTATATACAAACAAATATTTTAAGTTTCGAAAATAAATCGAATGTATTCGATACCACTCAAGAAATTATTTTAAAAATTATGGATGTTACGGAAAATTCGAACTCCACTGGAAGCGAAATAATTAATTTGAACGAATGATGGGAAAATTATCCAAATACCCTTACTAAAATTTAAGGGATATTACAATTTCTCTGCTATTAGCTTTATTACTTAATTAAAGCTATTACAATGTGGCTACAAATATTTCTACGGTCAGTCTATATGCAAACGAAACGCCGTCTATATGCAAACTGTTTTGTGCGTTAAGGCTAAACGTACAGGCTGGTGCGTTTAGGCTTAACGTACAAGGGACAAAACTGGAATAAAAGTGGAAAAAATATCCAGAATGGCACTGTAGCTGTGCGTTAAGCCTTAACGTATGACACTGTAGCTGTGCGTTAAGGCTTAACGCACATACAAAAAAAAAAAATTTGCCCCATAATCATGTAGAGAATTTCAATACGAGTCCGTACATATAAAATTCGTCCAAAACGGACATCGTTTGCCCCTCCAAAAGCCCAAAAAACAAAGTCTTTCTACCCATTTTTTTTACAATTTGATGCCCGGCATATAGCGTATTGTAGTGAATTTTTTTGGTTTTTTTTTTTGCATTTTTCTACTATAATTTTGTATAAATTTTAATACGAGTCCGTACATATAAAATATAATGAAATACTATAATATATAAGTGTAACTATATGAAATATAATAAAATACTATAGTATATAAGTCTAAGTATACTAGATTTAATGAAATACTATAGTATATAAGCGTAACTATATGAAATATAATAAAATACTATAGTACATAAATGTAACTATATGAAATTTAATGAAATACTATATAATGTAAGTCTAAGTATACTATATTTAATGAAATACTATAGTATATAAGTCTAAGTATACTAGACTTATATACTATAGTATACTAGATTTAATGAAATACTATAGTATTTCATTAAATCTAGTATACTTAGACTTATATACTATAGTATTTCATTATATTTTATATAGTTACACCTATGTACTATAGTATTTCATATAGTTACACTTATGTATTATAATATTTCATTAAATCTAGTATATTTAGACTTATATACTATAGTATTTTATTATATTTCATATAGTTACACTTATATACTATAGTATTTCATTACATCTAGTATACTTAGACTTATATACTATAGTATTTTATTAAATTTCATATAATTAAACTTATGTACTATAGTATTTCATTATATTTCATATAGTTACGCTTATATATTATAGTGTTTCATTAAATCTAGTTTACTTAGACTTATATATTATAATATTTCATTAAATTTCATATAATTACACTTATGTACTATAATATTTCATTAAATTTCATATAGTTACACTTATGTATTATAGTATTTCATTATATTTCATATAGTTACACTTATGTACTATAGTATTTCATTAAATCTAGTATACTTAGACTTATATATTATAGTGTTTCATTAAATCTAGTATCCTTAGACTTATATATTATAGTGTTTCATTAAATCTAGTATACTTAGACTTATATACTATAGTATTTCATTAAATTTCATATAGTTACACTTATGTACTATAGTATTTCATTAAATTTCATATAGTTACACTTATGTACTATAGTATTTCATTATTTTTCATATAGTTACGCTTATATACTATAGTATTTCATTAAATCTAGTATACCTAGACTTATATATTATAGTGTTTCATTAAATTTAGTATACTTACACTTATATACTATAGTATTTCATTATATTTCATATAGTTACACTTATATACTATAATATTTCATTAAATTTCATATAATTACACTTATGTACTATAGTATTTCATGAAATCTAGTATACTTAGACTTATAAACTATAGTATTTCAATATATTTCATATAGTTACACTTATATACTATAGTATTTCATTATATTTCATATAGTCACACTTATATACTATAGTATTTCATTGTATTTCATATAGTTACGCTTATGTACTATAGTATTTCATTAAATTTCATATAGTTACACATATGTACTATAGTATTTCATTATATTTCATATAGTTACACTTATGTACTATAGTATTTCATTAAATTTCATATAGTTACACTTATAAACTATAGTATTTCATTATATTTCATATAGTTACACTTATATACTATAGTATTTTATTCTATTTCATATAGTTACACTTATATACTATAGTATTTCATGAAATCTAGTATACTTAGACTTATAAACTATAGTATTTCATTATATTTCATATAGTTACACTTATATACTATAATATTTCATTATATTTCATATAGTCACACTTATGTACTATAGTATTTCATTGTATTTTATATAGTTATGCTTATGTACTATAGTATTTCATTATATTTCATATAGTTACACTTATGTACTATAGTATTTCATGAAATCTAGTATACTTAGACTTATAAACTATAGTATTTCATTATATTTCATATAGTTACACTTATATACTATAGTATTTCATTATATTTCATATAGTCACACTTATGTACTATAGTATTTCATTATATTTCATATAGTCACACTTATGTACTATAGTATTTCATTATATTTCATATAGTTACGCTTATGTATTATAGTATTTCATTAAATCTAGTATACCTAGACTTATATATTATAGTGTTTCATTAAATTTAGTATACTTACCCACTCTCCGTTCATTAGATCTGGGCCAATTCGATATCAATCTCCGTCCAACACGTACCACCTTACCCCACTCTCCGTCCATTAGATCGTTAACGTAATTACAGATTTAAGCCGAACTTTTTATTTTCATTCAATTTCTCCACAACTTCAAAACTTGGGTATTTATGGAAAGAGAATTTCGGTTTTTAGTTTTATGGAAATTGGACGATATCTGGGCCAATTCGATATCGTTTTAGGTCAAACTTTATACGATTTCGAAGCTCTTCCCGAGACATTTCCAACCCCTATAAATAGGGCACCTTTCAATGAGTTTTCGGTATAAAGTTTAATCCCAAAAGCTCAAGAACCCTAGCTCTGCGGCCGTGTCTGTTCATCGAAGAAATTCGTCGACCACCGTCCACCGTTGGAGTCGCCGCTACCACCAAAAGTTGCGTCTGGAAGTTAGCTTCCAAAGCCCCAAGCTCTCACCGCCGATTACCCACCTCCGGTCACCGCATTAGCCAGAATTTTATATGTCCGTTTTTTGGGCTTTTGGAGGGGCAAACGATGTCCGTTTTGGACGAATTTTATATGTACGGACTCGTATTGAAATTCTCTACATGATTATGGGGCATTTTTTTTTTGGTATGTGCGTTAAGCCTTAACGCACAGCTACAGTGCCATATGTTAAGGCTTAACGCACAAATACAGTGTCATTTTGGGCCTGTCTCCCTTGGCCCATTTCAACCTATGCGTTATGCCTTAACGCACAGGTGGTATCCCCAAATTTTCCGAAAATGCCTCTTTTGTCCCTTGTGCGTTAAGACATATCGCACCCCACCCGTACGTTAAGGCTTAACGCATATTTTGGTTTGCATTTAGACAATTTTTCGTGTGTATATATCTTTTTCCTATTTATATTATATATTTTTCTTGTTGATTATAGATTTTTATGTATTATACATATGCATGTTTAGTTTTAATTATATCATTTTTTTACTTGCATTTTCAATTAAAAAATATATTATATGTTTTTATATATTATTGAGAAGCATAGTACAAATTAAAATTTATACTAACTTTGATACGTGAACTAATTTTTTTTATTAAAGCTCTACATAAGCAATGTCGTGAAATAAGGACGACAGTGGATTGAGGAAAATACTACATGATGCATATTTATTTTGAAATTTCTATAATTATTAATGTTATAAGTCATTGTTATTCCATCATTGGCTTGATGCAACAACATTAATAATACATAAATATGAAAACTAATTATAAATGATAAATATATTATTTACAAACATACAACTAAATTTTATATATATGAGAATGACAATTTAATCTTATCTTGATGATGCAATGATTTTTTTCTTCACTTGGTCTAGCATACGATGTTTATAAAATAATGATACGATGTATATCAAAAAGAAAAATTAACAGTAAAAGAAAAATGATAAAATGAATAATTACAAAATACGAACCCCCTAATGCTTGAATTATACAGAAATTGTTCCAGATCATCCAACCCTAAGGACAAAAAAACAATAAATTAATTAAAATAATATATAATAAATTTAATTCCAATACTGAACATAATGGTGTGAGGTGTGTACTTACTTGGAGTTGTGTTCCTCCTTTTTTTAGTACATTGAGATTCTTCATTTAGAAGAAAGTTGATTGTATGGCTAATTGGACGCCAGTAAGATGGCCACAATGTGGAATGATTTTTATAGTGGAAAATTTGTATGCGTTAAGAATTTGAAAGATTGCTTAGTTGTAATTATTTTTTTGGTTAGTGAATAATTCTTAAATAGACGTTACAACAGATCTTTGAAAATATTGTAATATTTAATCGTCCGTTACAAACCCATTAAAATGTTATTAACTCATTTAATTTGTGTTAAATATAAAGTAGATACAAACTATTTTTTTTGTTCTGGTTAGTTATCAATTCCTGATTCATATAAATGGTTATTTGATCTGGTTAACTCTTTTTTATTCCCTACCCTTTTTTAATTTTATCTACCCTTAATATTAAAAATTAAATAAAATCAATAGAATATTACTTTGTAATACTTTTTAGTTTACACTTTAGATAGTGATATATTATTTATATTTATCTCCTAAAAGAATAAACAATTTTGATTAGTTTAGGTGATAGTTTGATATCATTTATATTTGTTTATCATACAGAACTATGTTTTCATATATATTTTTCATTTTATAATAGTTAGCGTGTTATAAATATACAACTTGTGTAAAAATGATTTTAAAAATTTGTAGGAAGTTAGATAGGCATTTGGGTCCATTTCAACATAAGGTGGGTTTTGCCATTGTTTTGTATTTAAAAATTAGCATTCAATGCACAAGAATGCTAACTTTTAAATATACTAGAAATCGAAGCTCGTGCTTCGCACGGGCCTTTTGTATATATGTAGTGTCGTAGTTTAAATGTGAGTTTGTAATATATGGATTGTTGCTGCATGTTTTATCTTAGACGATATATTGTTTGATATGTATTTAAATGTAATATCTAAGTATTTTAGGTATAAAATGTTATGATTGTACGAAGTACAGTTTTATTTATTTATTTTGGTCAGAAGTTCATTTTAAAATTTGAATTAGGTGGTAGTTGTTTTTTGTAGGGATGCGTTTTTTTCTTTGAAAATATTTGGGGAATATTTTAGAAATGCCTATCTAATTATATGTTATTGCTTGAACTTGAGTATTTGTAAGAAACTTGCTACAACAACTCTCATTTCTTACATGCTCCAGTACCCTCCACATTTCTATTTTTTGCCTTTATCTTACAAATTTATTGCCTTTTACTAATGTTTTTTTTGTTATGCTTCAATTATTAATATTCATTAATATATCATTTTATTTTTTTGGTCTGGAATATATATATCATTTTTTTAGTCACATTGACTTTACATATTCCTAGACATTAATATCATTTTAATTAAAATATAATACTCATTACTTCTTATTCTTATTAAATACGGAGTGATAGAAATAATTGGTGACTCTGCATATTCTTAAACCTTGTTACATTTTATGTAAAAGTACATTAGTTATTTTATTGGTACATGCTTACTCTTCTTAGCGAAATTATAATTCATAACTTCTTCCTTGTACATTTCATATGTGAGAGTGAGTACATGTCTATTATTTCGGCTTTCATCCTTGATTAATTCATCTAGACCAAGACAAATGATGATAAATTTAGTATATATACACGATGAGTACTGTAAAATGAATATGTATAAAATAGAACAATAAAAACCATCCTTAACCAAAATAACAACACACTTATCTAAATCGATTTAGTATAAAAAAAGAACTAAAAATACAAACCTAATTGAATTTATGCTACCAATAGTTGAAGGGTTTACATCGTCCATAAAATAGTTTGTTTTATTCGTTACTAACAATCAGTCGTCCTAAATCGATTGCCTTTGTCCTCATTCTAGTGAAAAGCTACCCATGCATGATGTAAACAATCGATGCCTCAATAATGCTATTGATTATCCAATTCTCTGACATCTTCACATAAAATTAATCTATCTCAATCAAAAGACAATTATATTAATAAATTTAAACCGATATATGTAAGTATTTAGTGCAGATGTAGACTACAAAAGAGATCCAAATACATATAATCAAGGATAGTTTACCGTGAGGTGGATATATACTTACATCCTCGACAATCGAGAATCCTCATTCACATCGTTAACATAATAATTATGTTTACTTCAACGACCATGTCTTTTTAAGGTGTTGTCACTATCTTCCAAGCTTCACTATATGACTTTCTAAAGTTAATTTCCATGTAGAAGAATTAGATGATGGATGCCCATAGCAAATGAACGGAATACCACCGTTTTTGCCCTTTTATAGATGAAAATGTTACTTGAAAAGTGAAGTTATTTTGACATATAACCGTTTAGACATCTTGACTATAATTTATTTCCAACCATTCATTGTGTACTAAATACGAGAGTTACGTGTAGTAATTGGATAATATTAAAACATGAGTAAATGAGAGAAAAATATAACGTATACACTATGTAGTAATTATCACTAATTGAGTTTTAGGTGAAAAATTGAGTCATAACCTAAAGAGTAGTCTGTACGTAGAGGCAAGATTTAACTGAAAAAAGTGTGTGTGGGGAGGGAATAATTACTTACAAATAGTGCTCATTTTTATATATACACATAATTATGCTATGGTATATTAAAATAAACAAAGAAAAATTAATTACTTAAATTACAAAGTAGCCTATAATTATACTTATGTATTTTATATTGTTTTATAAACCCTATAGTAAAAATTGATCGAATAACCTAATATATTATATACTAAGGGTGATAAACTAACACTACATGCAAACTATACCTTTGGGCTCATTTAAGCCTTTGATTTTGTCTTTAAAAATTAGCATTCAATGACCTAGAATGTTAACTTTTAAATATATATAGATAGTAAATTTATTATGATAAAAACATTATAATGAAATAACATAATGGATGCTTTCATTTCCACTCGACAACATGAAATATTATCCAACTTCAAAACATAACACATTAGATTATAAAGTTCAACATTATAAACAAATAAATATCCGTAAAATCATTCAGTTATTCTTATATAAAATGTAACTATGTTTTGTACTATAAATATATAACACATTAATATACTTAGTATGTGAATGAAAGTCCAGTGTTATGATTAAATGAAGTTGTGCCTCATAGTGTTTCTAAATAATTTGGAGAACCATTTTCTAGTAGGTTGACCCCGTACGTCGCACGGGCAATATAGTGTTTTAGTAATTTATTTTTAAAATTTACTTGTTGAAGAGAACATAAATTATGTAGTTTATTCACAAATATAAAATTATAAATAATAAATTAAGAGTAAAATATAATTAAATCTAGAAAAATATAAATTGTAATGAAGAGAATAACGAATCAATGATATAGCTCTTTTTGGTGTTATAAACTTGTATAATTATTAGTATAATATCTGCACATAAAATTGTACATACCTCAATTCATTATAAATTAAAAAAATATGTTTATAAATTATTTATTTTTCTTGACTTAATTGCTAAAATCATCATACTTTTAATATACCTTAAGAAACAACATTTTTTATTGTTTAGCACCACCTAATTTTAAATAGAAATTACCACATATTTCAAAAATATTCTAATTTATTTTTTTAGAAACATCTAATGTTGTATTTTTTGTGTAAGACAACTACCCAAAGTACCCAGACAGTTTCCAATTTTGTTTTCCCTCTTTCCCCCTTTTTTCCGTTCTTTCCCTTGTTGGATGTTGTCAGGTCTATGCTCGAGCAAGAGACCGAAGGCTCCTCCAACCTACAAATATGTAAGAACATGTTCCAATTCAACGATTCCTAACCCCCTTTTCAAAAAGATCTTGCAAATCCACTGCAGAGCCCCCTTTTAAAAACCCCTCTCCTATCTCAAAGCAAACAATTTTTCATATTTTCAAGTCCTCCAATTAAAGAATCCCCTTTTCTTGATTTCTGGGTTCATTTGATCTTTGGAGGTTGGATTTCATATTTGGGGGCAGGAGCAGGGAGAGCTTCAAAATCTAGCTCGGATGAAGGTGAGATTGGTAGTGTCTTGACATTCGAGGATTCCAAGCTCTAACCATTATGCCCACTGGTTTTCTTTTGGGATTTTTCACTCTGGCATTGAAGGTTATTTTCCCGTGTTCTTCTTCTTCTTCTTTTTGTTTGGAATTTTAGTATTCTGTTGTTATTTTGGCAGTTTTTTTTGTTCTTGATTGCCCTTCTGTTTGTGGTAGATTTGTGTTTTTATGGATCTATTGGCAATCTTTTTGTTTTTGGGTTTTTATTTTTTTTATTGTGATTTTTTACTTGTGTGCTAAATTGTTTTGGTTTTTCTTTTATTATGTTGCAAATTTGCAAAGGAAGAGGGAATTAGGGTATTGGAACTTACTAATGCTTGGTTTAATGCTTTGAAATATGCAATCTCATACTTAAAACCCCCAGGAATTGGATTATCATACCTTATACCAAACCTCCGTTTGGCTAATTCCAAACCATAAGAAAGCATGAAAAAAAAAAATCAATCCTAGAGCTAATTAAACACTATGATATGCAGTATGGAGTTTCAAGTACCTGATGGCGAAATATAAGCCAAATTTCACATATTATATTTTGTTTGTCTCATGATAACTTGGATGTTATTTGGAGGTTGTTATACTTGTTGCATTGCCTTCTTTCACTCTACTTGGGTTTTGTTGACTGAATTAAGGTATCTTTAATCATGGATGCCTTGAAAGATGGGTTTTTGTGTTTGGTGTATGCACTTTGCTAATATGCTTATGTAAGGGAGAAAATGAAATTGGTTCGTGTCGTAGTGGAGGTTCAATTCCGTGCAAAGTGATAATTTCTGCTTCACACGTGCAGTAGGAGTCCGCACATGCATGTATGGCCCAATATCTGATTGTAATTTTTTTGTCTTCTCAAATCATTTGTTGGCCCAATATGTGAGGGTAAAACATATTGTTCAGCTCTATTGTGAAGCAGAACAACTGTAGAGATTGAAGTGCATCATTAATTAGGGTAAAAAAACTCAACTTTTATATAACAAAACAATTGTAGAAAATTGAAGTGGAGTATTAATGAGGACAATAAAGCCAATTTTTAAGTAGATATAGATTTTATTTTATGAAACATACTAAATGCTAAATAAGTTGTGTTAAATGTATTAGTAAATGCCACCTTATCCACATTCTCATGTCACATATCCAACAACAAAAAAAACATCGATTTTTCTAACCTATGCTCTTCTTATGGAAATATTTTATTGGATTATATCATTTAGAAATTTTAATATTTTTTTAAAAGGGTTTAAGCATTCCTCTTTAGAGAATATATATTCTTAAAAGATAAGTCTTAACCTAGAATATAAGTTAAAAAACCGAAAGAACATTCAGCCTCTAGATTACAATTCGTGCAATAAGTATGATATAACAGAAGTGTTGATATAGGGTAGAATGATGGCTTATCAAACTCTAGTTTATTTCAATGAAATCAACCTCTAAATTACAATTCATGCATTAAGCTTGATATACCACAGCTTCTTCTATGAATTATGCAATCTTTCATTACAAACAAATAAATAGCATCAAGATGAACAAAAAAAGCTATATTTAAACTAGCTATCCTAACCCGGCATGAGGAACCGGGCCAGGATCACCAATACCAACATACGGTCCAGGGTTCCAGTAGCCATAATCTTCTACAACAGCGTTTTGTTCATGGAAATCCTGAGTACTGATCGTCACATTAGAATGTTCTGCATCAGATGACGAAGATTCCGGTGATGGAGACATGATTGACGCTTGAAGGATCATCGTACACATGATCAGCGGTAGCAAAGGCTTGATAATGTTGTCCTGCATGATTGTGCTAGCTATGTATTAATGTGTTGTTCTTGTAATGTGTTTGGGTATTAGGCATCTATGGATGATGGAATTAAGGTGTGGTTTGGAGGTTATAAATTGAGGAATTTTTGGTGGGGAAGAAGAAGAAGAAAGGCTGATAATGTGGGTCACGCTTGTGGGATGAAACCTATTCATGTTTGTTGTGTGGGAAATTTTGGTTTCCTAAAACTAACCAACCACATTAGGCTGCGTCCTGATTTTGGTTAGAAATTAATGGGGAAAAAAAATATTCCGTTGCCGGGACTTGAACCCGGGTCTCTCGGGTGAGAGCCGAGTATCCTAACCACCTAGACTACAACGGAATTGTTTATACTTTGACGATTTAAAACATCAGGTCAATAAATAGTTAGGGTTCAACCGATGCATGTTATTTTATTTTATAGAAATGTATACTTCATCAGATTAGTATTTTTTGTACGCAAAAATGGAATTCAACATACTAACACCCGGAAGATAAGAATTTTATTTTTAGTAATTATTTTTTTAGTTACTAATTTAATTTTTTTTACTAAGAATTTATCTATTCTTTTTTAAATAATATTTTGAAAATAATTTTCTATTTAAACTTATTAGCATGTGTATATGGACACACACTAGATTCATAGTCTCCATAAGCAACACTAATAAACAACAATGTGAAATGATATGTACTTCAAAGTATCATTTTTATATAGATCATTGTACATTATGTATGCATTAGTATAATGATCCTTTATAATGCCAACAAGACTAGCCTTTTGATGGCAGATGTCATTAGACAGCTAAATTTTTGGGTTTAAGTAATCATGAAATGATTAGAGCCAAAAGGGTGTATGAATATATCAATCCAACGTGGTTTAATCATGACAGCTTACAACGACCATTTCCATTGGGCTTTACTGAATAGGTCAAAAGAATGTCTGTTTTTTAAAAATCTAACTTAAACCCCTTATAATGAAAGAGAATCTTAATCAACATACTTGATATCTTTGTGATGTTAAGCCAATAAAAAAGCATGTTCTATTATTTGTTTGATTGACAAAGGATGCTCTATTATTGAAGTAGCATATATTAAAGTATGCATTAGACTTTACCATAGATTGTTGCCAATAAAACATTGAGTTTTCCCTACAAATACTTATAGTCTTGGATGGAAAAATATCATGAATTTCTATCTACTTCTCGAGGTATAATGACAACCTAGCTACCTTTGATTAGGTTATTAAGTACTCCGTAGTAGAAAGATTAACCAATAAACTTAACAATAAAAAGCCAATGAAAAGTTAATTGGATGTTGTTGCTTTCACCAGAAAGTTGAGCTAATAGAGCAATCAAAGCTTCATTTGATGCTGTCATCATAACAAATCGAACACAAAAAAGTTACCCCAAATTGCTTTTATCCTCTCTTTCTTGACTCTTCACTTCCAACAATGCCCGTAATATACGGGGCAAGGGATCCACATCCACCAAGTTCATCCATGACAATTGAACAACCAATTTCTATCCATTCAATTCATACTAAATGGAACCAAGAACCATAGTTTGAATCTGTCAAGAATTCTTTATTGTACAATGATGCAAAGATTAGCTACTGCACACGCGCCTAACTATGTATTTCACACTGAACAGCTAAAGCTTTAATATGAATCTATGATGCATAATAGTACACAAAGTAACAAATAAGCTACAGATGGTTATTTTCAGGATGAAGAAAGACATGTACACTTATCTTTTACAGCAACAGACTCAGTTTCATACTCTTTGAATGTGTACTCTTCCAGCTTGGCTGAAGAAGGCACTTTGCCTTCACTGTAACACTGGTTGCACAAACTGAATCTGGCTTTTAGCTCTTTAAACCGCGAGCCAATGATGGGGTAACGGCAAACTGAACAGACAAGACGTCCATGGCGTACTCTGTCCCCAGTTTCCAGCTTCAACAAACTCGACATGATACCGAAACCCCAATCTGGATCATCAAACATGGCCAAGAAATCAGATAGAGAGACTGTTGAGGCATCTGAGTCGCCATGGATTTCAAGAATCTCACTGATTCCATGAGAAGGAATGTAGATGGCTCTTAGAAGCTTGATGTACCGGGTAGCGTCGTCTTTCATTAACTGTGAGCTGTTATTGTTAGCTAGACGCCATAGGAGAGCATCGAATGCAACTCGTTTTCGTTTGTCAGGAGGACCGCCACAGATGGGAGCAATGAGAGCAAAGAACATGCCCATGTCAATTCTACCTAATCCGGGTTCATCCAACACCGATAAGATCCGTTCGTTTATGGCTTTAACGGCTTCTTGGAAGGTTTCAGGCTTCAAGAAACTCAGTAGTCTATGGAGGACTACTTCAAGCATGTTCTTCCTAATGGATTTCTCAGGGATACCATTACCTGAGTATGATAAAGGGACATCATTTTCAGTCATTTCCCTCTTCACAAGATCAACGTCACACCGACCCAGCCTAGAGATTCTCTGGAAAGCTCTGATCTCAAGAGCATTAGCCAGATCCTGCCTTAAGGTGGTCTTATCACTGACTGTCTTAAACTTTGAGGGTTCAACAACAATAAAGGCGCTTTCCCCATTGTTATTACCTCCATTTGGCTTCTGCTTCTTCTTCTTCTGCAGCTGTTTCAGATGAGTTAAGGCATCATGGACTTCAACCCTGTTGGTCATCTTCAAGGCTTCCTTCATTGCCTTTTTAGCTTCCTCAGACTCCCCAGCCCCCAACAGCGACACCGCCTTGTTAAGCTGTGCTCGCCAGTGGCTTGGCCTGAGTGTCAAAACCCTTGTATACATCTCTGAAGCCCTCTGATACCTGCCAATATCCATATAAAGCCCACCCAGATTGTACAAAGCATCAACATGACCAGGGCTCAAATCAATGGCCTTCTGAAACTCAACAATGGCCTTCTCATCATCATTCAACGCGTGCAAAGCCGAAGCCAGATCACAATGTGCATCAGCATAATCAGGTTTCGTGAAAATAGCCTCTTCCAAGGCCCTAACAGCCGCCCTATTCTCTCCCACCCCAAACAAAGCACTACCCAGAAGCTTCAAAGCTCTATAGTGTGTTGGATACAGAATTGCAGCTTCTCTATAGTGTTCACAGGCACTTAAAACCATACCTTGGCCCTCAAGAGCAATGCCCAGATTGACATGGATTTGAGGTAGCAAGTAAGCCCACTGGTTGCCGCCGGTCTCCGCCGCCTCCAGAGCCAGTTGAAACTCCTCCTGGGCTTCCTCAAACTTCCCCAAAGCGTATAAGCAATTCCCAGCCCTAAAATGTGGCCTGACATCAACTGGCTGCAGCTCACACGCCCTCTTGAAGCTCACAAGCGCCTCTTTGAACATCTGGTGCTCATACAAAACCCTACCAATTGCCATATGACCATCAAACGCCTCTTCTCTTGACCTAGCTGCATCCGCTCTGCTCCTCAATCCCCCCAATTCCCTCACAAAAGCAGCGTAATCATGGCCGGATTCCACCCAAACCACTCTCTTGTTGTCCGTAATCTCCGTCGAAGGCCCTAATTCCCTGGACCAGCCAGCATCGGAGTAACCGTCCGAGTTGTCGCTCTTCAATTTCCCATCTTTCAACTGCTTCGCCTTCAACCTCTTGATAACAATCTCCAAATCGTCCACGATCTTCCAAGTGTCGTCGAACACGATCCCGTGGTTCGGAGAAGCGGCCCAAGCGGCGGTGCGGAGCTTCTTCTGAGGCTCGAGCAGAGACCTGTCGTCGACAATGGAGGAGGAACCGGAAGCCTCGGCACCGGCGGCGGCATTGTCGCCGGCTTCGAGGTCAAGCCGTAGAGCCTCGAAATCGCGGTCGACGTCTCCGGCGCCGTCGTCGTAGGTGCGGAGGAGGCCGTCATACGTGAGGCCTATGTCACCGTCGATGTAATCGGCGTACGTGCGGAAGACCTCGTCGAGTATGGCGCTGATCTGCACGTTGGAGAACTTCACCCTGGGGTTGACAGCTACGACGAGAGCGGCCATTTCGGATCGGTTGAGACCTCCGTCTTTGTTGGCATCGAATTGGTGGAAGATTCTCTTCACCTTCTCCGATCTCGCCCCCCTAGTCGCCATTGATTCTGCCAGAAGAAAAACGAAGACCTAGGGTTATCCAATGAGGAATACGTTAGAGCACAGCCACAGCTAATCTGGGAAGGGGAGAGATATAGAAGAAACAGGGGAAGAGAAGAAATTGATCGAAAGTGATGTGCTAATCTTCTGTTTTTAACAACGGATCTGAAAGTGGGGATGAAGAAGGGAGCAAAATAAGACAGAGTGAGAGATAAAATAAAAGGAGCTAATTTTTGGAATAATGCCAAAAGAAAATAAAAACAAAAACCGAAATAAGCCTAATATATCTCTCTTTTTATATGGATGGGGTCATGGGATTTAAGTATGATATCCTCGAATTTCGTTTTTTATTCGCCAAATATATTTCCGTTAAATATAAAATATTATTTTTTAAAAAAAAAAGAAAAAAAAAACCCAAAAACCCCATTCTCTCCCCGTCTTTTTTCAAGTTTATCTCTCGTCTCTCTCGCCTCCCGTCCGCATTGGCTCCACCGGCGGCTCGAGCCCAGCCTCGCTCACCTCCCGTCCGCCTTCGAGCCCGGCCGCTCGCCTCCCGTCCGATTTCGAGACTGCTGCCTCCGACGAAGCCCTCCGCCTTCGACGACTCCCTCCTCCTTCGAGACTGCTGCCCTCCGACGAATCCTTCCACCTTCGACGACTCCCTCCTCCTTCGAGCTCGCCTGTCCAGGTAAGATTCAATTTATTGGTTGTGTAGATTTTTTGTGAATGGGGTTAATGGCTTCCTCTCTCTGTGCAAGACTCTTTTTGTGAATGGGTTAATGTTAGGGTTAGGTGAAGTGAATTGTGTTTGTATTTTAGCATGTATATGTTGATTTTACTACTTTTGGATGTCATTGAAGCTTCAGACTTTCTCAAATATATGTTGAAAGCTGAACTCTATTTTCATTCCCAGGTGCACCCATACACATTCGGAAATGAGAACCAATTCTTGCACTTTGACTTCCACCAAGACCCGTACAATGAATATGACTACTGGCTAAACAAGATTGGAGTAGATGGACTGTTTACGGATTTCACTGGCAGCGTTCACAGCTACTCCCTCTGTCCCAAAATATAAGCCCCATTTGACCCGGGTACATCCGTCGAGGCGAATTTTGTATCGTTAATATCTCTAATTACATAATCCTAAAAATTATAATTTTTTGATATTATTAAAGTACTCGTTGAGACGAATCAAACAAGACCCCACATGACTATGTTTTTTCTTATATATTGGAAGAAATCTTAAACCAAAACTTTAACGATGAACAGTGACGCATTCCCAAATATTGATTATAATATGGGACATAGAATAATGGGTCTCGCCTGATCCTGATGATGATAATGATAAAGGTGGCAGAAATGCAGCTAGACCGTTGCATGAGATTGCAAGAATGGTAAAGCAATATTAGAATTATTTGATTTTTCCAATTGGATTTGAACAAAGTAAGAGCATCTTTAATGATAGTTCCTTAGTGGATCTTATAGAATTTTTTTAATATAATATTCAAATTGGACTATAAGATCCATTAAGGTCTCAAATTTGGGGTAAAATATAGGACCGTCTCATACACAATTTTTTAGCATCAAAGTGCCACATGGCACTCTCTGATTGGCGCGTTGTTGTACGCCAAATGACAATCAACGGACGGTCAGGATTTATTCTTGGCCGTTCGTTATTTTTTTTAAAAATTCATATATTTAAAAATTGGTTGCTTAAAAAAAATTAAAAAATACCATAATTCTAATTATATTTTTATCTATCCATAGACATCCATTTTGTATATATTTGGTTGATTTTAATATTTTTTTCTGTATTATAGCTATCATTAAGTAAAAATAAATCATTTTATTTTAGTATTGATATTTTAAAATAAAATAAATACCAATTTAATTTAGCTTTATGAAAATTACATTGTAGTTTTTATATAAAAAAATAATATAATTGTAATTTAAACTAAACCTAAAAGACTCATATAAAAGAGACCCCAATAAAACCTCAAATAAAACCCCAAATACACCGCGGTGGAACTCACCGCGGCGGGACGGTGAGTTCCACTGCGGGGCGGCGGTGCCTTTTTCAGCTTCTGCGATACTTTAGTAGAAACACCATAACTTTTGATTCCCAACTCGGATTGCGCTCATATTTTGAGGACTTGCAGTAGACTTCAAGATCTAACTCCTCGAATTGGAATCACTTCATTTGGACATCTGAGTAGAGAGAACGAACCATTTGAATTCAGCACATTATTCTTCTACTCTTCAATACACTTCAAACCTCTATAAATCCCATGATTTCTTCACTTCTCTCCACAACTTCTGGATTACAGACTTAGCCACAATTAGATTGTTTCGCTGTTTATGTGTTGTTTTTAATCATTAAGTCGTGTATCGTGTGATGTTTGTCGTTAAATTTCGTCATTTGGTTTAGTTTATGTTGTTTTCGCATGTTGTTTTACTTTCATAAATTTATGTATCACTTTTGTTGATTTGCCTATCAATGTATGTTTGTCTGTCTTAATTTTAAATAAATAATATAATTAAATAATTAAAATAAAATAGCATTAATAAATTTAATGTATGATTTTTTTTATTATATTAATATATAATAAGGGGTAATAATATAATAAATGGTATATTAGTAATTTAATATTAACCTAAGGATATAATTGTAATTTAAACTAAATCTAAAAGACTTATCTAAAAGACCCCAATAAAAGCCCTCAATACACCATAGGTCCCATAGCAAATAATTCTCTCAAAAACTCTCTATAAGACCCATCCTATAAGACCCCATTAATAGACCCTATTGCTTTTGTATACTCTGCAGACTTGTATAAGTTAAGAATATTTCAAACCACTAAATAACATTGTTAAGAGTTGTCTTTGTGTTTCATTCAAATCTTTCCCGGTCTGTTACTTTGTTAGATAAGTACCCTCATACTGCTAAAAGTACCCTCAGATTTCCCAAGTTCAAATTATACTCCAAAGTAAACCAGTGAACCCACAAACCTTGTGGGCTAATCCTGAACATAAATGGAGAAAGCTAAATTTGATTTTTAGCACAAAAATTGCACAACTGAGCATTCATATATAAACTGAAGCAATTGCTCAGTTACAATAAAAATAAGCATAAGAAGAAATCAATTCTTCATACAAGCCGCAAGTGTATCCCATTTCCAAGTCAAGTCAATATAAAAACCTACGTTGATGAGCAAAAAACTGGCTATAATTACAAAAAGGCAAAAGACAGCTTTCCTACTAATCTACTATGATAAAGAACTCTTCCAAGTTTTCCTTCATAAGCATCACTCCTTGATTGTTCAGAAAATTCTACTGGAGCCACAACTCTTATTGTTATCCTCTGTTTCTTATCACCCATGTACTCTTGCACTAAAACACTCACTCGGAGATGATAAGGAATCCATGTAGTCTCCTTCAGTTTCAGCTGGTAAGGGTTTTCTTCTCCTTCCTGTAACAGATAAATTCAAAGAGATGGAAATTATTCTCAAGGATTTCATAAATCGATTGTTGAAAACATCTAACAGGAAACACAAGAAACTAGTCTTGTAACAACTGATCAAATGCAATGTGCATTAGTTACCTGTGATCTCAGCTTATCAAGCTCTTCAGCGGAGCATCCAATTATTCTTTCAGCTTGTTCATTGAATGCAGAAACCCATCCTTCACCACTTGTATCAGACATTTTCAACACCAAAATGTACCTAAAAAAACAAGCAAGCATTAGAAATGGAATAAAACAATAAATAGTACTTCGTACATGTTCACATTGTGATAGAACTTCCACAGCTTTCAAGTTCTAACCTTAAACTGCATTCTGCATCATTCTTCTGACAACCTTCACACCAATACCCAGATCCAATAGATTCTGTGACTTTCTTGCTGCATGTCTTGCAGGCCCGATACCACATAGATTGTTGTTGCTAATTCGTTCCACAGAGAGACAACAACTGTTTTCTTCCTGAAAATTTGACATCAAGTTCCAAGTTGAGAGTCAGGATGAAAACTACATTAATTTTCGATAAATATGTGAAGGAACTTACGACTGATCTGCAATGGTTATATCTCGTTTCAGAGAATGTAATTAAACACAATTCAGTTCAGCAAACACATCCAGTAGACAAACCAAAGGAACATTGGCTAAGGGAGAGGAAACCAATTCAGTTTAGCAAAACAAGCACTCTCTAATTAAACATAATTCAGATCAACTAACCCTAACATTAACCCATTCACAAAAAGTCTGCAGAGGGAGAGGAAGCCATTAACCCCATTCACAAAAAAACTGCACAACCAATAAATTGAACCTTACCTGGACAGGCGAGCTCGAAGGAGGAGGGAGTCGTCGAAGGCGGAAGGATTCGTCGGAGGGCAGCAGTCTCGAAGGAGGAGGGAGTCGTCGAAGGCGGAGGGCTTCATCGGAGGCAATAGTCTTGAAATCGGACGGGAGGCGAGCGGTGGAGAGCGGCCGGGCTCGAAGGCGGACGGGAGGCGAGCGAGGCTGGGCTCGAGCCGCCGGTGGAGCCAAGGCGGACGGGAGGCGAGAGAGACGAGGGATAAACTTGAAGAAAGACAGGGAGAGAGATTGGGTTTTTAGGGTTATTTTGTGAGTTTTTTTTTTCAAAAAAATTAACGTTTCTGTTAATATATTTAACGAAATGGTATTTGACATGGAAAAAAACGAAACTCGAGGGTACCACGCAAAAAGTGTCAAACTTTAGGGTACCTCGCGAAATTCGTCATACCGCAGGAGTATCAGGCGAAAAACCCGAAAAAAAAACTATACCTTGTATATCATGTAACTTTTGCCCAAAATAACGTAACATGTAAAGTAAGGGACAGTCCCAACATTTTAATATTATTTTTCTATAATTGAACTATGGTTTATTTATCATTTGAAACTTCTAAATTTGAAGTAAGTAAAACATCAATGATCAAAATAGAACGAAAATAATGTTGGAGACCAAACGAAAATTTTGTTATTATGTGTCTTATTTAGATAATAATTTATTTATTTTTCTAAATATTACAAAATTGTTAGAGAATAAATTTGCTAAGATAATTTTGGTAAAAAATTAGAATAAAATCGTAATGAATTAATTCTATTAATTACCAATATTTTTCATAGGTACGGAATTATTATTCTAGCAAAAATAAAAGGACAAATATAAAATATGAATAGTCTTCCATCTATTTAATGCGGCGGTGGTGATGATAAGAAATAAGAACCCATCCTCTTCAGTCTTCTCTATGTCAATCGCTTTCTACTGCCCACCAAAATGTTGAAGCAGTCTGAAATTAATTGTTTTTCTTCTGATATCCTTTTCTGGATTATTTAGTTTATTTATTTATTTTTAAAAAAACTTATCCTTTTTTTACAAGTAAATCGTATTTATGAGATTAAAATCTAGATTATATTGGGTGGCTGAAGGGTGGTTGGTGGATGGGTCCTAATCTCCAGTTATTATGAAAGCAAAAGAGTTGGAATAAGTAATCAAGACAAGCTGGCTTTGGTCCTCCTACTTACAAAGGTGTCTCCTACCACATTTTTTTTTTATAAATACATTTTCTCTTTTTTGGGATAACTTACTTATCAATTAGTACATCACAAATCTTGCTAAAAACAAGTGTCAATACAGACTTTATCAACTGAAAGAAAAAAAACCAATCATGTCACCTATGATATACAATTGCTTTAAAACTATATTCACCGATATAATTTCATTTCCTATTTCTTATAAATTCATGTCTTACATTACTTGAGCTGTTGAGCAACCACTTTATGTCCACATTTTGTATTTTTTTATTATAAAGTAAAAGAAAAGTTATATCTTTTACAAGAACAAATGTCACTTTGTTCTTCCGCTACAGCCTTTTTCACATTTGAAATTTTGGCCGAAAAAACAGCGCACTTTTTTTTTTTTTTTTTTTTTTACCTCGCATTCTATATGGGCGGCACCTAGTGCAGTCCAGAAAACCCGATTTTCTTGGCCTGTACTAGGTGTCGTCCAAGATGGGTTTAAATTTATTTTTTATTAAAATTATAATTTAAATTGATTTTTTTTAAAATCGGTTCAGTAGACCGGCTTAGTGGGCAGCACATATTGCCGCCCACTAAGCCGGTTCACTGAACCGGTTTGTTGTGGGAAAAAGGGTTTATGGGCGACACTATGTGCAGCCTAGGGAGTGTACGATTGAAATTTAACGGTCAATTTGGGCTGCACATAGTGCCGCCCAGAATTATTCCGTTTCAGTCTTAACGGTCATGTGGCCGGCTATATATATGGGAGATGTAATAGTATACCACCATTGAAATACAACGGGAAAAAAACTTCAAACCCATTGTAATTTTCCGACTATATATATGTCGTCGTCAAGCGATCCTTGTTGGAGGGGGTTGTCGGAGTCATCTTCGAGCGCGCCCACGTCTCTAGATGATGAGGATGATTTTCAGTCGCCAATTTCTCCTCAGTACTTCAAGGTACGTAATATTTTTAATTTTTATTGTATAAAATGATTAGATATTAATTGTACTTAGTCTTTGAAATGTAGACTGTTTAGAAATAATGCATAATTTTTGTATATTAGTTTGTATAAATTTAATTATTAATTAGTTTCTAATGTACTAATTTTTGTATATAAATAGGGTGATTCTAGTGATGATGAATTTTTAGCAATTGACTTCTCATCCCATTTTACTACTAATGAGATATTTCCGAGTATGGAGGGATTGAGGCAGTGGGTGCAAAAGGTCGGTTTTAGTCTTTCTATGGTGATCACTACTAAATCATCAAAGTCTAAAAAGATTATATTTCATTGTGAGAGATCCGGGTTACGTAGGTCCGGCAAGAAAAAGAAGTTAGTCGATGGTAAAAAGGTCAGTCCGATACGAGTGAATAAAGCTAGGTCAAAGAAGAAGGGTTGTCCCTTTTTGTTGCATGGTATTTTTAGGGAAGAAAATGCTATTAGAGATCCTGGGTGGACCATATTGGTTGTTAGAGGATGCCATAACCATATGCTTTCAACCACCTTGATTGGCCATGCATTTGCTTCCCGACTTACGATGGAGCAGCGTAGAAAAGTGATGATTGATACTGCGACGGGTGCAAGACCCAAGGTTATTTCTACACAGATTAGGAATGAATATACGGGTTCAACGGTATCAAGGAGGCAAGTGTACACTGTTAGGGCTAAGGAGAGGTTGAAATACCTAGGAAATCTGAATGTGACACAATGGTCATTGGGGTTTTTGAAGGACAAAGGCTATTTGTTTTACACTGCTACTAAAACGAGGGAAGATGGGAAAGAGGTATTGGCGTGCTTGTTTATTTCTCATCCAGACGCTCGACATTTGTTGTGCATGTTCCCTAATGTCGTCATCATGGATTCAACGTACAAAACCAACAGGTAAACCTTACTCGTTTTAGTATTATAAGTAGATAATGATATTTTTGGCGGGTTTAAAGTATTTTTTGTGATGCATTTATAGGTACGGTATGCCACTGTTCCAGATTGTTGGGTTTACTTGCACCAACTTCACATATTGCATTGCTCTTTGTGTCAGGTCCATGTAGACCGTAATGTGAAGGCATATGCTAAGTTGATGAAGATTGACGAGAAGAAATTCTTGGGAAGTGTTCGTCGGGTGATGAGGTCTCACACAAAGGAGGAGTATAGAGAGCGACTTGCTCACTTTAAGGAGATATGGAATGAAGGCCTTGTGAAATATGTCGAGGAAACTTGGTTTAAAGACCATAAGAAAAAGCTAGTTGCGGCATGGTGTGATGATGTTCTCCATTTTGCCACAAGAACATCAAACAGGTAACTTTCATACAAACATTTGCAATCAAATTGGGTTTTAAAATTCATTTAGTAAATTGTAAACGATTATATTATTTTCAGGATTGAGGGTCAGCACTCTATGCTTAAGGACATGATTGAGACATCCGTTGGAGGGTTCGACACAATTGTGCAACACATCGACAACATGTTTGTTGATCAGCATCGGAAGATCCGATTTGAGATGACCAAGAACTGCAATGCCTTTCCCTTGGAGATAGTAAATGACCCTGAGTGGGTTAAGGTCTTCTTCAAGCGCATCCTTGAAAAGTGCTCTGAGAAATGCTTGAGAATGTTGTATGTCCAAGCTGTGTTAGCAAAGGAGGGGAAAATTGGGGACAAATGTGTTGATTTTTTGGTGGAAGTCCACACTAGGACTGCCTTGCCCACACACAATTAAGGTCTATGTGGAGACGAGTTACCCGTTAGTGCCTGAAGAAGTTGATATTTTCTGGAAGCAGATCAGATGGGAATGGGTGGATGCTAAGGATCTTGATGTCGAGGATGGTGTTGCAATCACAGCGGATAATGTCACGGTGCAAGACTTCGTTGAAGAGTTCTTATGTGGGAAAGTTGATGGATTTTCGTTGAAGAAGATGGCGGATAAGTGGCGTGAGTCAACTGACCCTACATCGTGCCAGATTCAAGACCCGCCACGTGGTGAGACCAAGAAAGGGAGGCCTAAGATGAATGCGAGAAAGACCGGCACCAAGAGGAATATGGGTTGGGACGAGCATGTGGATGCAAAAAGTAAGAAGATGAAGGAGAAGCAGAATATGAAGAATATGGATGAGGAGCTGAGAGTGGAAGAGGAGGATGCGCCTACAGAGAAAGAGACGACCAATGTGAAATCGTCTGTGGGATCAAGAGCGTCTGTGGGATCGACATGGTGTGTCATAAGAAACCGACTGCTATATCCTCTGGGTAGGCACCCTCCTCAATCATCCTCAACACATGCCTCGCTAACTGGAATTGCTTGACCCAACCCTTCCTAAGGTCACAGACCATGTCAGCATCATCCTCATCTAAGCTGTACTCCGAATCTATCCCAAATAGATACTCGAACAAGGCCTCACACTCTGCCAGCTCGCTATCCTGATCGGTCCATGGTGACGTCACCTCAAATCCCTCAATCGACAGCCCTAGAATCATCATAACATCATGTAGCGTGTAACACCCCCAAATTTAACCCCATTTGAAAGCGCTACTGCCGATGACCCCGGACGTAAACCCCGAAGTCACCCCAGACTTTTCCGATGTCATAACTGACTTAAAACACAGTTACAATACTAAAATCGTAACTTTTATTAAACCACATGGTCGCGGAATTACACGATTCCTAAAACGACCCAATTTCAGAAATACAAAATCAGAATTTTGCAACGGAAGACTTATAAACAAAATACAAAATAGCACAGCTGAAATCTTTTAAATACAAAGCGACAAAACAAATTGTCGAAACACCGTTCATCTTCATAGTCGTTCTAGCCTTCTCGGATCTTCAACACACCTGATGTGCCGAATCGGACGGATGACACCAGCCAACCATACAAGGAATATAACGGTTGGTCAGTCTAATGAAAGACTACGTAAGGGTACAAAACAGAGTGGTTCGAAGCAGTCGTATTAGGTTAGACTCATCGTCCCTCGAATAATAACCGAGTACGCTAGTCAACCATCATACTCCTACTAGAATATCAAAAGGTATGCACAAGAGAAGATTCTGGAGACCAAGTCTCACAGTAATCAATCCCAAAAAGAAGACTCCAAAATGAAATGAGCCTTATAGGAAACATGACAACAAATGTTGGAAAACATAACCAAACACACACAACCACATCACACAAGTATCGCATACGAGCGATCTACAACTAAGACGAGCTTTTCCTAGCTGCTCTAGCGCCTAGCTGCACTACTCGCCAAACATTTTAAATAAGTGCTTACTCATACAGCACTTTATATTATGGTCAGGGCATTTTAATTATGTGCGTTATTCATTGCACGTATCTTATTAAATGTCATCACACACACACACACACACACACATCACGTTACAAGCTTTTACATACATGTCCCGCCACTCGCGAAACACATATCGAACCGGGTTGTGACACCTACAGAGTGCACCACTTCTTACTCCACTCGAGTATAGAAGTCAGTCAATGACTTTATAAATTTATTATAAAGAGACGACAGGACCTCTCATCCATTGTCCCTACGAATACTCGTTCTGACTAAACAGTCAAACACACAACAATTCATATACAGGACCATCACGGCCCAACCTGCACAAACATCTTTATCTTTGCCCACCTGGCAGTCATCCTAGATTTAATAATCTAAACACACACATAATAAATCACATCAAAGTCCCTTAAGGTCTTCACCTGCACAAAATCTACAATATACTAGCGTCGGTTCTAGCAAAATATACAACCTAGTATAATATCTTCTTTTTAATCACATCACGTTATCAAACAATTTCAACATACTTAACAATCATCCCAAATTAATTAACAACAAAACTATTGATAATTAATTGAAATATGGAATGATGAGCAAGAGCGAACTGCCACTTGCCTAAATCCACAGAAGCTTAAGCAAAGCTTAGAGACAACGGGCTCCTGGATCTGAAACTGGAGCAAATCTTGAATAATAAATCCATAAGAAATGGCCCATAACAAGACCCTAAGTTAGATTCAATATACTTATATATGAATCTAAAAGAATACAAGAAGAAATCAAAGGACACGAGCAAAGCCCAAAGCCAAACCACAAAACACACAACTCGGACACACATACCGCGATCGCGGCAGGTCGCGGTCGGTCGCGGTTTTCGTGCTGTGACAGTGGCTAGCTCGCGAGACAACAATGGAGAATTTCTTACCCAAACCGATTTGTTTGCCTTCGATTTGTCTATGGTTCGATCTCCCAACACCTCAAATCTTCTCACAACACCCAAGAGTACCTTCTCAACTCAAGAGACACTCGAAATCTCCCACACACGAAGCTCACAAGCTCGGCTTTAATGGAGAAAAACAGAGGAGAAGAAGAAGGAAGAAGAAGAGAGCTCTCAGCTTTGGTCTTCACCTCCTTTTATAGCCCAAATCCGACCACCTCCAAGGGGACAAGGGGACACAAGCCAAGCCAGCTGGAGAGCCACTTGCCTTCCCAGAAAAATCAGAAAAATAGAGCTACAGTAACCGCCACGCGAGGAAGACGACACTGCTCAGCAAAAGGCATTACCGCGATCGCGACCGATCGCGGTGAGTCGCGGTTCATCGCGGTCAATCGCGGTGAGTCGCGGTTTTAAGCCGACTTCGTTAATTCTTATCCGAACTTGGTTTGGATTAAATTTATTAACTCCGGGTTAAATATATTCGTACATTAACGATATATTAACCCCGAAAATACCTCAACTGTATTATATAATGCTCGGAAAATTTTACAGAGCTCAGACCCCTTTTGAGAAGGTCCGAGACTCACTGAATTAAATCCGTCTAGCAAAACGGGCATAAGAAAAATTTTAAAAATAATTCAAAATACCCTTAAAAATTACGGGGTGTTACATAGCGTAGGACCTATCTCGCCCCAGGGAAAGTGGAAGGTGTTCGTCTCTGGATGCCATCGCTCAACGAACGCTGAAATGAGGGTGTGATCAGCCATGCCGAACTGAAAATCAAGTAAACCGGTCAACCCCGTCTGTTGAGCAATCCAAAACCAGGAACCCTCCTCAGGGACCCCTCTGGGAATACGATCCCTCCAAAACGCAAACTGTGTAGGCCGTGTCTGAACCCTCAAAGTCCTAACAACGTCCTATGGAGGGTCCAATGACGCCTTCCTCCATATCAGCTCTGCAATGTGCGTATCAAAGTTCCTCAACACAGAAGGAAACTGTTGAGCTGGCTCAGGCGGAGGCGGGGCCTGCTGAGGTGGGTCTTGTGGAGGTGGGGCCTGCTGAGGTGGCTCAGTCGAAGGTGGGGCCTGTTGAGCTGGCTCAGGCGGAGGTGGGGCCTGCTGAGCTGGAAACTACGGAGGTAGGTCCTGCTGAGGTGGAGTCTGCTGAGGTGGCTGCTGCTGAGGTGGCTCCTCCTGAGGTGGCTGTGACGGAGGTGGTTGGTGCTGAGGTGGGTCCTCCTGAGGTGGCTGTTGCTCTGTTGGGTCGGTACTAAACTCCGGATCCTCAAGGATAGTAGAAGGGCCGGTAGTAAAGTCCTCCATAACCACATCCTCATCTGAACGGACGGGACCAACATCGTCCTCACTAAGCACCTCCGTGTCCTGCGATACACTCACAACCCTCCTCTTGCGAGCAGATGCAGTAGTAGGGCGACTGTCTCGATCCGACTGTTTGATTTTACCCAATACATCCTATTTTGCCATAAGAAATATAATTATTTTCATTTTATCCAATACAACCTAGTTATATATACCTTAACAATTGTTAAAGAAAATTGTTTTCTTATAAATCAATATATTAATTTTTTTATTTTTTATTACGATAATATATTTAATATTATTTAACAGTAAAATTTAGCTTATTACCTATATTGTCTTTTTTAATTATGATTAAATACAATAAACACTAAGTTTACAAATCTACAATTACAGTAACAATTTAATTAAATAAATTAGATTTAACAAATTAAAAATTACAAACACCATACCTCTACGGTCGGCCTCCGTTCATATTTGCGCTTTTGACGAACGAGAATTTCCGCCAAATCATCCATCGCCTGCATAGCAACCGCTATCGACACGTCGAAGGCATTGTCCGCCCCGATATCCACCTCCTCGGTCCTAGCCGGCAATCTCTCCTCCTCGCCCAAAACCATCGCGCCGGAAACCTCCATGCTCGCTGGCAAGCTGGGCGGCACCTCGTGCAGCCCAGAAATTCCCTCCTCCCCGGTCTTGGGCGGCACCTCGTGCAACCCATAAATCCCCTCCTCCTCGGTCCTGGGCGGCTCCTCGTGCAGCCCAGCTCCCTTCGCCTCGTCGCCTCCCCTACCGCTGTCGACTCCTCCATCACGACCGCCACCGCCAACGAAACAAAGATTCATCGTCGTCGCCATCGATTCCGCCGTCGAGTCTAGTGGATCGCCGTCGCCGCCGAGATCTCCCACCACCGCCATCTGGTTCAAATTTTAAAAACCAATTATGGGCGGCAATAGGTGTCGCCCACGTTCAAATTTTAAAAACCAATTTTGGGCGGCAATAGGTGCCGCCCACGTTCAAATTTTAAACCCGGGTTCGAAAAAACCAATCTATTTTTATTTAAATAAATAAAATAAATTTCTAAATCGGGTTATCCCCAACAAAAAATCCGGGCGGCAATAGGTGCATCCCAGACTCTAAACCAGGTTTTACGAAAACCCAGTTTGTCTGGGCTGCGCCTATTGCCGCCCAGAGTCAGACCGATTTTTAGAAGGGTCTCTTGGGCGACACCTCCTGTCGCCCAGGGTGGAGTGTGCGGTAAAAAAAAAAAGTGTGTGGTTTCTCGCCGTATATCTTCCATGGAAAATTCGCCGGAATCCTCCATCGATTTGGAATTTTCTCTATGAGTGCTCGGACAAGATTTCCTCTGGGTAACGGAGAAGACGACATAGGCGGCCCTAAATACCGCCGACTTGAAATTTTTTTGGGGTTAAAAGTGGGCGGCAATAGGTGCCGCCCATGTTCAAATTTTAAAACCAATTATGGGCGGCAATAGGTGCCACCCACGTTCAAATTTTAAAAATCAATTTTGGGCGGCAATAGGTGTCGCCCACGTTCAAATTTAGAAACCAATTTTGGGTGGCAATAGGTGCCGCCCACGTTCAAATTTTAAATCAGGGTTCGAAAAAACCAATATATTTTTATTTAAATAAATAAAATAAATTCCTAAATCGGGTTCTCCCCAACAAAAAATCTGGGCGGCAATAGGTGCAGCCCAGACTCTGAACCGGGTTTTACGAAAACCCGATTTGTCTGGGCTGCGCCTATTGCCGCCCAGAGTCAGACCGGTTTTTAGAAGGGTTTTCTGGGCGGCATCTCCTGCCACCCAGGGTGGAGTGCAAGGTAAAAAAAAAAAAAGTGTGCGGTTTCTCGCCGTAAATTTTTATAATAATTTGACATGCTAAATCAACAGAAACGTTTTCTGGCCCACTATTCATGGGCCGTTCTGTCCACTTGAATTTTGGTCCAGGAAAACCCAATGTGGACCAGGCCTATTCATTGCTTCTGCTACACTTAATGAAATGTCGTACCCAGAGATCATAAATCATAAAACGATTAAAAAATTCAAAGTTCTGCAATACAAATTAATGAAATGTCGTATCGGGGCGGTTCATAGGCCAAAACCGAAACGAACCGAAATCGAATTTCGGAATTTTGTAGATTTGGTTTTTCGAATATACTCGGTTCGGGTTCGGTTTTATTCGGTTCGGTTTTGGTCCGAAATAACCGAATATTTTGAAATTATATTAATTTAGGTTATTGAAGTAGGTTTTAGTGCACAAAACCTTACTGGACCGAACCGAATTTGGACCAAATTAGATCGAACCGGACCAAATAAGGTTGGACTAATTTATCTAAAAAAATTATGTTTTTTAAAATTATTTTAAAAAATAATCGATTTTGATCGAACCAAACCAAACCCAAACCGAATATTATTTTTATAAGAACCGAACCGAATATAATCGATTCGGTTCGGTTCAAAAAACCGAAAACCGAACCCGATGAACACCCCTAATTTATATAGATTTTATTTTTAAATATTTTTTCTCCTTTATAATTCTTCATATTTCAAAGTTTAAAAACTACATTTTCATTAAAAAAAATATTATAAATATAAAAAACTTTATAAAAAACAATCATAAAGATTACATTATATTGTGAATACGAAACAAAACCTAAGGTTTGGCCAAGAATCCCGAAGATCCGGTCAATGGAACATTGTACGGTAGTGGACCTCACGTTGGCCTTGCCAGCCCTGCAATACAAAATGTCATTTTTGTCAAATTTATTCCCCACCACTTTCGGATCTTTATCCAAAACCACTGTAAGAAAACAAATGCTTGATTTCATTTTCATTTTGTTCTTCTACAAATATCGATATTTCTTTTTAATGTCCCAATTTTGATAAAGTTTTGGTTAACGACAACTTGATATTTCTTTTTACCTAAACATCATAGGTAAAAAGAAATATCAAGTCTCTTAATTGTCTCTTCCGATTCTCCATCTCCTTCTCTCTCTAAATTTCTGTTTTTTTTTTGCTAATGTCACTTTTCGCATGACGAATTAATCGCCGATTGCCAAAGTGACAGATGCATTCTATGAATTTGTCTCAGTATATTAGGGAGGTGAAAATTCGCGGTTAAATTTGATTGCTTTTCAATTGAATTTTGACTATTGGAGATTCAGAGATCAACTTCGGATTTGAATGGAATCTGTTGGAGAAGATGAGCCGTTGGATTGGGAAACGGCGAGTCCACGTGAGCGTGAGGAGAAGATCCAGGTTTCTGTGAGGCTGAGGCCTTTGAATGAGAAGGAGATTGGGAGCAATGATTTCGCCGATTGGGAATGCATTAACGACAACACAATTGTGTTCAAGAATGTCATTGGCGAACGCACTATGTATCCCAATGCTTATACTTATGGTATAAGTTTGATTATTCTAATTAATCTCCTCTTAGTCTTCCCAATGATACATTGTGTTTCATGCTTCAATTCTTATGTATCTGCAAATGAACGAAACCCATGTAGACGATTAGAAGCATGATGAATTGATCACATTCATGAAGAGATTGGCACTAATTTAACATTTGATAGGTGATTTGGTTATAGCATTTGTATATAGATTTGTAATTGATGCTTGTTCGCTTCATTTGTGTTAGAACATAAGGGTTTGTTTGGATTTCCAATAAAATGCATTAAATTGTATTAAATGACTTATTTAATATAATTTAATATATAAATAATACTCACTCTGTATAAAAAAAATATTATTTTAGAGTTTGACACACTTATTAAGAAATACAATGATTATCCTATATTCTCATAAATATTTCTTAAATTTTACAATTATTTAATAATTCATCTCAATTGTAGTCAATAAATATAAATAATTTGTATAAAAAGAGCAAAAATATACAATTTTCGATGTCAAACCTTGTAACTCACCAATAAATTATTACCTAAATACCTAAAATGACAATCTTTTCTATAAAAAAATTATGGGCTAAAATGACAACATTTTCTATATAGAGGGAGTACAATTTAATGCATGTTACTTGGGAATCCAAACAAACCATAAGTATCATACATCGAAAGTGGATGAATATCAATATCTAGTATATAATGTTGATGAGTTTCTCCTCTTACGACCAGTTTAAATTTTCTCAGATAATGTATTAAAATGTATTATCTTGTATTAAATTACATTAAGTCATCAATTTAATGTAAGATAATATATATTAATACATTCTAATGGGAATCCAAACGGACCCTTATTGTTAATTATGTACTGGGTTTATTTGCGCAAATGAAAGCATGATTTTGTTTTACATCTCGGATTACCTTCTTTGACAAATCACAATGTTAAATTTGGTTGTAACTTCACTTTGATTCTCATGATCTCAATCATTTCCCTTGTATGTTTTCTTTTTATTAAAAATAGACAGAGTATTTGGAACCAATTGCTCTACAAAAGAAGTCTATGATGAGGCAGCCAAAGAAGTTGCTCTTTCAGTTGTCAATGGCATCAATTGTGAGTACTTTCTAACCTCAACATTGTTGTTTCTATAAGTTCAAAGACTACATAAAAATTCTTAGCCTTGAAGTGTTTCCACAGCGAGTATCTTCGCGTATGGACAAACGAGCAGTGGAAAGACATTCACCATGGCTGGAGTAACTCAATACACCATAGAAGACATCTACAATTACAGCGAAAAGGTACTTGAATTAAATTATAATAACATTGTAACATGTCCCTAATCACTTGCTTAACTTCTCAGCACAAGGAGAGAAAGTTTGTGTTGAAGTTCTCTGCCATGGAAATCTACAATGAATCTGTAAGAGATCTCCTCAGTGCAGATACTACTCCACTCAGACTCCTGGATGATCCTGAGGTATGATTTTAGTGGGCGGTAATCCAAACGCACCCTTAAAGGTCAAAAGCGTAATTTGCCTAATGCATACTTTTGTTGATAGAGAGGCACTGTTGTTGAGAGGCTAACAGAGGAAACTCTGAGGGACAAGAGCCATTTGCTAGAGCTTCTTGCTTATTGTGAAGGTAACACCTAAGAATTTGATATTTCAATTCTTATAGAATTGACCAAAAATTGTGCAATATTGAACAATAAACAAATTTATTTTACATTCTTTAGCTCAAAGACAGACAGGGGAGACAGCTCTTAATGAAACAAGTTCAAGGTCTCACCAAATACTTAGATTGGTATGCTTATTACTTCTTCTTTTTTAAATTCTTGTTTCTTTGTACATGGATATTATTAAATTGTGTATTAAGTATTAACTATAAAAGATTGTGTATTTTGTAGGTGGTTGAAAGTTCTGTTAACCAATTGGTTGGAGTTGCAAACTCAAGCACTCTTTCAGCTACTGTGGTATGTAAAGACCAACATCATTAAAATGAAGTTGTTTATTGCTTATAAAGTGTATTCCCTTTGTTAAAAAATAGATGTAGTTTTAGTTTTTTTATTTTTGTTTTAAGTAATGATTTATTGGTGAGTTACGAGATAGGTTATTGGAAGTTGCACTTCTTGATAGTATGATTTTTGCGCTGAAAGCTAAAACGACATTTATTTCTAAATATTATTAATAGTAGTTGATCTTGTTTGTGTAGAACTTTGTGGATCTTGCAGGAAGTGAGCGTACTTCACAAACAATGTCAGCCGGTACAAGATTAAAGGAAGGATGCCATATAAACCGCAGCTTGCTAACTCTCGGAACTGTTATCCGCAAATTAAGGTTTGGTCACATTACATCTAGGGGTCTGTTTGGATAGGTAGTCATAATACATTATTTTACATCAAAGTGCATTAAAGGTTAATCTTTCATACAAGATAGTATATTTTAATATATTATGTCGTATGTCCAAACAAACCCTAGGTTGTGAAAAACATGATGAATGTATTATGACATCAATTGAGACTTTGCCAATGTGTTTGGATGTAGCAAGGGGCGAAATGGGCATGTGCCATATAGAGACTCGAAGCTAACACGTATACTACAACACTCCTTAGGAGGCAACGCTAAAACCGCCATTATATGCACGTTAAGCCCAGCACATAGCCATCTTGAGCAATCAAGAAACACGCTCTTGTTCGCGACGTGTGCAAAAGAGGTGAGCACAAATGCGCGGGTGAATGTGGTTATGTCGGACAAGGCGTTGGTGAAGCAGCTAAGGAAAGAGTTGGTTAGGCTTGAAGGTGAACTAAAGAGTATGTCAAAGGCCAGTTACAAGGGTGACGTTTCAGCGAAATTGAAGGAAAAAGAGCTACAGATTGAGAAGGTGGATTGATATGATTTGAGCTTAGTTAGTTAGTTTTTAACTATTTCAAACAAGATTTTTTATCTTGGTTTTTATACAATGCAGATGGCTGAAGAGATAAAGGAACTGAGTTATCAACGAGACATTGCTCAAGCACAAATAGAACAACTCTTACAATCTACTGGGCAACACCAAGTCTCAGAAACACAGGTATTTATTTTGAAAAATATAATATAATAAACAGTATTGTTTTATTCACTTTATATTTACTATGTCGAGTTTGTGACATTAATTTGTATGAGATCGATCTCTACGGGAAAAATAAGGTAGAATTTATACGGGATATATTGTGATCTACTGGGCAAAAAAATTATTTTGAAAATTTTATATATAATCATTTGTAGATCACATTAATAAAAAATTTAGGTAAACCAAAGTTAATCATTTAGGATACAAAAATGTACACGTTTAAAAAATGCTAAATCATAGAGTTTTGATATCAAGTTAAAATATAATGTTTACCGTAGAACATTTTAAAATTTTAACCTATAATAAAAATATTTTTTTTATTTTTATAACTAAAATATTAGTTTAAAACGTTTTTAATGTGATGGGAGCCAAAACAATATTAAAGTTTAACTTGAAATAAATCACGTAATAATATTTAGTAATTTGTTGTATATTTAATGGTGTGGTGGGAACCAAAACAATATTAAAATAAATTGATTCTTGAAACAAAATCAATACTTTGGTATACTTTTGCTATCCGGGATTAAATAGCATAGTTATTCAAATTTAGTAAATATATATAGATGTAACAATAAAATCATTCGGTTTAATTTAAATTTTTGTCTTTCAATTCTTTGTCACATAAAAAAACTTTTAAAGTTGGATAATAGATATCAATGTTATTTAAAAAACATACTTATACTTTCGAAAAGGAGAAATGACAAAATAATTATACAATTAAACTCAAAATAACCTGAACATGAAAAACTATCAAATAATACAAACCCTTATAAACTAAAATTAATATGAGCCGCTTTTCAACTTCAGACTTGGTTGAATAAAACGAGGTAAAAGTTAGTAACTGAATGATATTTTAACTTAAAAGAATGAATAATGGACTATAATATATTGAGAACACATCACTTTCTTGGCTTCTACTTTAACTGTTTTATCATAATTTTAATTCAAAAATGGGCTCGTCTCATTTTTTGTCCATAGGTTGAAAGTTTGTGTTAGTTTGGTAACTCTTACAAGATAATATATATTATCCAAGTCTAAACCCAATATTTTGTATTATTTTAGGTCAAAATCCGATGTTTTGTATTATTATTATTATTATGCATTTTCTGACTTCGTGGTTGCAATTCTTGTTTCAATCTTATCTAGGACCCACCTCGTCGTCTTGCGCATCATCGAAGGAAAATCTCTTGGGTGGATGATTCATCAGTCGAGTCAGATATGTCTGATTATGAGCGCCTAGACGCAGATCTCACAACAACCGAATCATTCAACTATCATGGAGAACACAACGAAATCGACATAAACAATCAAGATTTAAATCTCCGAGATAACTCTGAGCTTTTTGTAACAGATCAAGGAGATGCTGAAGACAATTGCAAGGAAGTTCGTTGTATTAGGGTTGAAGAAGTTACAACAAATAGGAAATCCGAAACTCAAGGAATCACAAATCTTCCCAATAACAACAACACAAAAGAAAAATTAGTAGTTGATGCAAAGAAGGCTGAAATGGAACCAGAGTACGATGTACTGGTTAACAGAATCAAGGAACTTCAAAGAACTATTGACAACCTTGTCAATCGACACCCGACAGAATATTCTCCTTATTCAACTGAATCAGAAATGTCAAGTGCAAGAGGCTTTAACTTATTTCGGAGCAGAAGTTGTAGGGCAATTATTGGATCATCACCTGGGTTTGAAAGGCAATCATTTGGCAGACCAAAACACTTGCCTAGGCCACATACCATGAATTGTTCAAATAGTGTGAAGTCACCCAGAACAAACACAACATATATTAGGGATGCTTTGCTTAGAGAAATGGATCAGGAGATCAGGGATTTTGATGGCTCTAGATTACACAGTTCTTTCACAACAACAGCAATTGAAGCCATCTATGCTGATTCTGAGGAAAAGCTGAGATATGACGTGGTACGTTGTAGCCTACCGTGCAAATCAAATTCTCTGCATCCTAATTGTGCACCTTTCTATGTTACCTTTAGATTTTATTTGCTTATTTTATATCTTAAATTTTGAATTAGGATTAATAATTAAGATTTAGGGTTTTTAATTTAAGATCTAGGGTTTAGATTTAGAGTTTATATTTTAGAGTTTAGTGTATAAATTAAGCAAGTTTAACCTAAATGGTGCATAGAACAGCGTGCTAACTTTAATCTTTGTAGAGCTTATGCTTAAGTGGCTTCTTGGCCCAATAACTGATTTTTGTTGTTTGATGTAGGATGGCTATCCACTTCTTGAGGCCAAGATCATTGAACATCAGCACAAAGGATATCAAGAAAACGGGAATGATCATATATCCACAAATCAGAAGAGTGATGAACAACCTCATTTTGATTGGAATCAAGAATTTAAGAGGCAAGATGAGAGGCTTAAGATAAGCCCAAAGGATGAACACAGCCTTGATGTAGTGCAAGGTACCATTGTATCTCCTTCCCGTTTGCTCCAAGATTTTGAGCAACAACAGCAGAAGATAATCAAACTTTGGGATTCTTGCCATACCTCAATAGTCCACAGATCCTGCTTCTTTTTGCTCTTTAAGGGAAATGATCCATCAGACTCCATTTATATGGAAGTAGAGCTCCGACGTTTGTCCTTCATCCAAACCAAGTTCTCTGAGGGTGCAAAGATTGTAATGGACGGCCAGATTCTAACACCTACTTTAAGGTTATTATTCTAACAGATTGGTACTCCTAATACTTCATCGGAAAAGGTTACGTGAGAATGAACGCTTATGTGAGAATGTGAGAATGTCCGGATGTGCATGGATTTATGACTGTATGTACATGACTTTGGTAGGTAGAAACTCATGCACATACAAACAAAATTTCATATACATCGTGTGATGTACATGGATTTTTGCATGTATGTGTGTATTCTCACGTTCTCATCTAAGCACCCTTTCTCACAGGATAAAAAAGGGTTAGTTTGTTTCTCACGGATACCAATTTGACACCAAAACTACTAAATGTTTTGCAGTATGAGGGCTCTGAACCAAGAGAGGGAGATGTTGAGCAAGCAAATGCAGAGGAAGCTAACAACAAAGGAGAGGGATACCCTTTTTATGAATTGGGGAATTGGGCTAGACACCAAGAGGAGGAGGCTACAGCTGGCACGGTGTGTTTGGACCGACTCAGAAGACATGGAGCACATTAGAGAGAGCGCTACACTCGTGGCGAAGTTGTGTGGCTTCAGTGATGGAGGTGAAGTTCCAAAGGAGATGTTCGTGGGACCCAATTTCACTAAAGCCATGAACAAGAGGTGCTACAGTTGGAAGGATAGTCTAACTTCTCTAGTGTAAGTTGATCACATTGTTGTGTGACTATAATTCACAAGCTAAGGGCCTTACTTTGAATGTTGAAGGGAATTGAAAGTGTTGATTGGTAAGGTCCAAATTCACAATGTAAACAAAAAAGACATACATTTTAACATTGAGAATTTCATTCTGATCGAACCCAACTTACATCAATATTAAAGAAGGGTCCCACAGAACGCCAAATCAAAGCGTTCCTCTGGAGGATCTCCAATGCAATCGAAAACTGCATCCGCATTCTCAAAATCTTCATCTGCTGTGTAACTGCAGATCAGAAGCACAATTGTCATTCAAAAACTTACATAAGAGTACTAACATTTTCCAGCATTTTGACTTAAATTAGCTCAAACCTTCACTTACCCACTCTTTGTAACTATACATTTCATTCCTGCTGCCTTGGCAGCTGCAAGACCTATTGCACTATCCTCAACAACAACACACCTGAAGCCAACAACAAACACAAAGCGTACAATTTCAAGTCAAGAGTGTACTGCAATTGTGCAAAAACATATAGCATGTTTGAGATTTAAGTAACATTGACAGTCATATACACCTTGATGGATCAACCCCCAAGGTATTAGATGCAAGGATATAGATTGCCTGCATATGAGAAATCCGGGTTAATGACAACCATAGTGTTCATCAAACTTAAGTTGCAAAGATCTTGCAAAAGATTGAAATGAGATCAGCACTTCTTTATTACTCAAATGAACATGATTGATCTTTAGTGTTTTGGCAATAAATGAGAGTTACCGGATCAGGCTTTTTTCGCGGTACTACATCACCAGCAAAAATCTGGATTTTCTCTGCACGCTCAGGACCCAATAGGAAGGAAACTATAGCTGAAACCTGACAACAACAACAACAACAACAACAACAACAACAACAAAATTGATTTTCCTACAAAAGAATGAACTTATGTGTGATAACAATTGAGGCATGTAGATCGATTGCATACAGCCTTCTCGTTGGATGTGCTGCACACAGCAACCTTGACTCCTTTTCCAAAAGCCTGATCAACCAACCTACAGAATCAGGTAACTCAACTTCACTGCTACATAATAGTACAACAAGGCAAAAAATTTGTTGATGAATGTGAAAATTACTTTGCAACTCCAGGGCGAAGAGGCAATAGTTTCTTCTCAATGAGTGCCATGAATAACTCTGTCTTCCTCTTATGTAGAGAAGCCACAAACTCCTTTCTTTCCTCTTCAGTCTTTGGTGCCTTCTCAGGCCAACCAACCTTGTTAAAGTAGGCTGTCATTCTGCAACCAATATCACAAATTTCCAACTCAATTGATGAATTTAAGTGCCAAATTCGGAAGGAGAGTGGATTTACCTTTCCTTGCCACCGCCGATTTTGAGCAACTCGCCATACAAATCCACATCCCAAGTAACACCAAGCCCCCTCTGATTGTTCAAACCCCCAAATTCAACAGATCAGCGAACAATTCGCAAAGCCAGATACAATTTCGGAATTAAATCGAGATTTAGTCGAATTGAAACAACCGAATTGACGATGAATTGGAAAACACAATGTCGATTACTTCGGAGAAGGTGTCGTTGAAGGAAATCCGATGGCCGTCTCGCTCGGTATCGACAAGGACGCCGTCGCAGTCGAAGAGAAGAGCGGCGGGAACAGCGGCGGAAGAGGCGGCGCACCTGACAACGCCCTTTCTATTGTTGGCCCTCAGTGTAAAAGTGGCTGCTTTGGAGGTTAGGGCTAGGGTTCTTCCAATGAAAGGGGAAGGCGAAGAGACGACGGCATTGTGTGGGAGGGCAACGGCGGCGGAAGAGTTCGTTGAAGTGGCGGTTGGGAGAGAGAAGACGCGCGCTGACGCCATCGCCATTGGAGAGTTTCTTGCCACCACACTCTCGCTCTGTGTGTAATCTCTGGTGATGTGGTTTTTTTGAGTTGGGGAGGAGAATTTTTGCTTATCCGCCGCACTTGATCCGGTGAAGCAACTGCGCGCGTTTGCACCACAAACGGGTAAAGAGTGGGCCCCGGTGGGACATAGCGCGCCTTTAAATTTTATAAAATAAAATGATTTTTAATATTTCCATTACAAATCTCTTGCTAATTCTATTATATAAAGGTGAGTGTCTATACATTTGTTTCTTACTTATAAGAAATATTATGGAACTTAGGATTAAGAGAATAGAGGGTTAAACTTAGGATTAAGAGAATAGAGGATTAAGATTAAAATGAGGAAAATAGTTTGACGCGAGAGTATAATCGTAAATAGGTGAATTTTTTTTTTCGATCAATAATTTTTTATTATTTTTCGTCTCTGATTGTTCTGGAATAGACAATTATTGACGTTCACATATAAGTATTACATGTTCATTTTATGTGTCGTAAAGTTCACATATAACATGCTCATGTTCAAATACGTGTCTTTGAACATTTTGTGCTTATTTGTGAACGTGAATGTACAAATAAATGAATATTTAGTATTTATTTGTGAATCTTCTATATAAGCTATTTCAGAATGGTCAGAGGACGAAAACGAAAAAGAAGAAAATGTTGATCGAAAAAAAATAAAAAATAAAAATATCGACGGCTAAGATCACTTCGTATTTTACACCCTATGATCATTTTTTACCTGATCTCACTTCCTATGATATATCTAAATTATTGCAATAAATATATTTTATAATTACTCCGAAATATTAAGATTAGAATTCTCCGAATACGACTTCAATCTTATGCCAATCTATATATGGTGCGGTGAATATACCTTGTGCCTATTAGGAGAACTTAATCACACTTAATTGAGGTACATTATGTACATACGATTGGAATACGCTAATTAATGATCTAAGAAAGCTTTTATTTGTTATATATTGACGTCTAGTAAATAGTGAGACCAACACTAATATTGTCTGTTGTATATGAGAGATGCATGGGAAATATTAATGTGAGTGAAAGAAACATATATCATAAATGTGATCACTCCTCTCGTCCTCTTGGATTGACAAGTTGAGGAATGTATATATATTGAGTATATATTATATTCACATATATGGTATGCGCACCTGTATTTTCAATGCTATATTCCGGGTTGGTTTGAATTCTCTTAATAATATATTGTTTGGATTTTTTTAATAATGCATTATAGTATGGAATTCAACATATATATGAATAAATTGATCCAGGCATTCATTTTACAATGCACAATGGTTTTAACTTGTACATTTTTTAATAACTAAGCATATATGATTTGATTGTTTTTTTTTTGTAACATATATGATTTGATTGCTTGAAACCCGTTGAAATTAATTGTACTTTTTAATACCTTTTTTCTAATGACGGTATAGCGCTTATAAATGTATATAGATTTAGTAAAAGTATGTTAAATTTTACTTATTTAGGATTTTTTTATTTTTCTAATAGGGTTTATTTTAATTTTTAAATACATAAGTTTTAAAAAAAAACTTTGATATGTAAACATTATTAATTGTATATCCAATTCTTGAATGATTCGAATCTAAACTACCATATATACGTATTTAATTGTAACAACCAATTCATGTTGTTGCATGTGTCTCCTTTCTTATATTTAATAGAATGTATATTTATACATCACATAATTAACTTGAGACCAAAAAACATATATATAGGCTATACTATAATGTACGATAAATATATCACGTAACTCATATTCGCCAATATCTGAAATTCAAAAGGCAATTTGTACCATCAAAATCTCGTGACAGCACTCAATTGATTATAATGAAATGGACAGATCGAGAGAAGAATACTGCTGTATATACCATACTATATATATTGGTTATATAGTTTTTATATATGTGTGCGCTGTTTTTGACCGCTAAATGTTTGAATTTGCACGTTTCGTATGTTTAAACTTTATTTCAACGTACCAAGCTACGTGCTATAATAAATAGGAGCACTATTGAAGTTTAGTTTATACACAAACTTAATTAGTGGACTCCTCACGCATACGGCAAAGTGATAATTAGTACATTCGAGCTATCTATTTCATGATAGAGCGAATGGGCTTTGTTTCTTAACTTATGCTGTCATCGATCACATATTAATATATTATACATATTGTAAAAATTGATCGATTTTCGATCTCCACAAAACTTCAAGATAAGGTCGATTCGGGTGTAATTACAACCTATATATCATGGTGATCATCTCAAAATAAGAACATTAATGTATACATAGAATTTGAGAGAGCTAGCTAAATTGAACAAAATTAAACGATCGAGATAGAGTGTAAAGGAAGTGTGGGTTAATTGTAATCAATCAATGTATCAAAAGAGTACAAACTATGATTGCACAAAGAGGCCAAGCAGCTGCCAAAATCATATGGATTTGCAGCTTTATTAGCAATTAGTTATGATGATTAGTGGCTTATAACATGCAATAATTGATTGTGTATATTAGATAATCATGTCATATAAATGGGTTAAACAAATTTCATGATACGGATGATCATATATATGATAAACTAACAGTTCCACCTCGTCCAATAATTATTGTTACACAAAAGCAAATCTAACATATATACGCCAATCTAACATACGGAGTATATATGTTGTACCGTGTTATAACTTATAACAGTAGGCTGTATTGCTGTATTATTAATCTTTTGATGTATTTTTTTCTTTCTTCTAATCGTACCTACAATATTATCTTTTAATTCAAAAAAGTACGTAGTATTTGATAGTACGCGTCATAAAATTATGACATTAACCGCGTGCATTCAACGCGTTAAATTTTATGAAAGACGCAGAACGAAGTCAAGACCCTTTACCAATAACGCGTTATATATCTATCGCGCTATTATTTAACGCGTTGTTTATCAATACTCATCCAAGTCGCGATGAACTGCCTGAGCCAATAGGAACACAATAACGACACGCTTCTCCTCCCTTCCGATGTGTGTCATCCCGCCAATTGGTCCAATCAGCACTCAACACACCCTCGCCGACTCTGATCGCATGATCATCCACAAGCAGACACGCGTCCCCGCAATGCCACTAAGCAGAAGCAGGACTCACCCCCTATAAATAGCCTCCCGACACCCAGAAAAAAAATATGATTTTCGCCGCAGTTTCATTTCCTTGGGAGTGTTTTGACCATTCAAAATCTGTGTATGGTTCCTGTATATTTGTCAGAAAAGTGTAAAGTGTTTCGTTATAAATAAAAAAGAGGAGTATTTCATATATACTGCGTTCTTTCCTTTGTTTGTTCATGCTATAAAGTTATTGCGTTAGTTATTACGTTCTTCAGGTAGTCAAAATCTTATAGAGACATATTTTCTTTCACTTACTTAAAAACGCGGGAACCATAAGTATAAATTTAAATATATATATATATATCGAATTTAGTATAAACTGAATATAAGGAGTATATTTCATAGTGAAATTAAAAAAACTTCACTATGCAACAATGAATCGTACACCACTTCGCTTTGAATGTGATCAAATAAAAGAAAAAAGATCACTTTTGGCGTAAGCTCCTTAAAACGCCACTAAGCAATCATGGTTAGGACCACCTCGAACACTAAGTTAATTAACATAACTCCTTGTGACTTTTTCCATTAATTAAATAGGAAGTACATGTAAAATAAGATTCATTAGTTTAATTGATAGATATGTTTAACCTTTATACCTCTAAGTTTATAGCACATTATTACCCCTAACTAATATAACCATAAACTTTGCATAAAATAATATCACCGGCCATGAAACTTCACCCTTTCCGACTTTTGATTACCCAATCTTCATACAATGTATCATGACATGGCAGGCTACTCGTAGTCGTAAACTCGGAAGTGATAACTTACAAATCTTAAAAGTATAAATTAAGAGAAATGTTAATTTTAAAAAAATATTAACGTGAGAATATGTGTTTATATGTATATATTTTTGATTGTATGTGTATGACTTTGATAAGTAAAAATTCATGTATATATATACTAAAACTTATATACATATAAACTGTGTATGACTATGTGTATGAATTTTTATTTAAAAAACTCATGTATATATAAATAAAAACTTATACACATATAAAAAATACATAATTTATACGTGCACATATTTTTATTTTTATATGGTAATTCACACATTGATAAATTTTCGCATATGATGCAAATTGTAAATTTAATTTTACTTTGCTACAAATGCTACAATTTACTAATTAAGATATACACATATCTTCTGTCTAGTAGGGCAAAATACTTATAAAACGTATTTCATTAAACTAAAAAATGCAACATATCAATATACTAGACATCCCAATTAATTAACCCTCTTCCTTCATCTCACAGTATTCAAATTATACTTAACAAAGTAACACTTTATGCACCTTCATTTATTTCAAAAAAAAACTCCACTCTAAAAATTCATGTAACTATTACAATAAAAATATACTCCGTACTACATTGATGAAACCTTTAAGAAAAAGTGTGAAAAATTAATGAAGCCTCATTATCTTACTCAGTATTATTTTATCGGTTTTTTTAATGTGTTTATAATTACACTTTAATAAGTTAAAGTAAAAAATTATTTAAAAAATATTTTAGTAATTAAAAATATTATTACTAAAAATAAACTTATTAGAGTATACAATGACACACTAAAAAAACATTATTTTATTTTCTCTATACTATACTGTTAGTGAGTGATGAAAAGCCAAAAAGTTTCAGGAAGCGCACAAATACAAATAGAGGCCATTTCCCAATAGCTGACGCTCCCCTGAAACCATGGTGGTAGTGTTTCTTCTTCTTTCATCATTTCTATATTCAGAAAACAACCACCACCATAAAACCCCAACCTGAAAACTCTCCTCCAACTCTTCTCTTTTTTCCCTAATGGCAACGGCTACATTTCTCGTATTTCTCGCCGCCGCCGTCCTCGCTGTCTCCGTTGCCGGAAATCCAACGGAAAACCAAGCGCTCCTATCTTTCCGTCAGAATCTTGACGATCCACTTGGCGCATTGGACGGCTGGAGTCCCACCACGTGGTTTGCGCCCTGCGATTGGCGCGGCGTCCGATGCTACAACGGCCGAGTCTACGAGCTCCGCCTCCCGCGCCTCCACCTAACCGGCCGCCTCAACGAGAGCCTCGCTAACCTGCGCCAGTTGCGCAAGTTAAGCCTCCACTCCAACTTCCTCAGCGGCCCTCTCCCACGCGCTCTCGCTTCGCTCCCTCTTCTACGCACCGTCTACTTGCACAATAACTCCTTCTCCGGCGACCTCCCCCCGGGACTGTTCAGCCTCAACAATCTTCAGATTCTTAATCTCGCCGGGAACCGCCTCGGAGGAGAAATTTCCGGCGTACGGTTCTTGGAGAACCTCTTGATTCTTGATTTGTCGTCTAATGACTTCTTCGGCGACGTGCCCGGGGACTTCGCCACCGGATGCCGGCTCCAATTGATTAACCTCTCGTTTAATCGGTTCTCCGGCCAAATTCCGTCGAGTTTTGGAGGGCTCCGGTCGCTTAAGTATCTTTGGATGGATTCGAACCGATTGTACGGGACGCTTCCGTCGGCGATCGCGAACTGCTCGTCGCTGGTGCATTTGAGCGTCGCCGATAATATGATCGGCGGCGAAGTTCCGGCTACTGTGGGAGCGATGTCGAATCTTCAGATCATCTCCCTGTCTCGGAACAACTTCTCTGGTTTGATTCCTGCTTCTATTTTCGCCAGCTATTCTCTCAGATTGGTGTATCTAGGGTTCAATTCTTTCTCAAAGATTTTGACTCCGCCAAACGTGACGTCTGGGAGCACGGCATTGGAGATCTTGGTTCTTCAAGAAAATCTCATCGACGGCGGTTTTCCGTCCTGGTTGTTCCGCATGTCTAAGTTGAAGGTTCTGGATCTTTCTGGAAACTTCTTGGAGGGTCCTTTGCCTGGTGGAATAGGGTATCTGTTGAGGTTAGTGGAGCTCAGATTGGCTAACAATTCGCTGAGTGGAGGCATCCCTGTGGAGATTGAGAAATGTGGGCTGTTACAAGTTCTTAATCTGGAAGGGAATAAACTTTCCGGTGAAATCCCTAGGGTTTTAGGGCAACTGAGAAGATTGAAGGTCTTGTCCCTTGGGAGAAACAATTTTTCTGGCTCAGTAGAAACAAGCTTGGGCAACCTCCATGATTTGGAACTGTTGAATCTGAGTGAGAATGAACTCACTGGAACTGTGCCAGCAGAGCTGCTAGGTCTTGGCAATTTGACAACTCTGAAGCTAAGCCATAACAAGTTTTCAGGCCCGGTTTCAGAGAAACTTGGGAATTTGAAGAGCTTGAAAGTATTGAATCTTAGCAGCTGTGGGTTTTCAGGATCAATTCCAACCAGCATTGGGAGTTTGATGAACCTACAAACTCTGGATTTAAGCAAGCAGAATTTGTCTGGGGAGATACCGGCTGAGCTATTCGGGTTGCCGAATCTTATGTCTGTTGCTTTGCAAGAGAACAGGCTTCATGGGAATGTCCCTGAAGGTTTAAGCAACTTGGTGAGCTTGCGGAGCTTGAACATCAGCTGCAATGCTTTCTGGGGCCGGATTCCAGCCACATTTGGGTTTCTGCAGTCGCTGAATGTGCTATCCGTGTCTCATAACCGAGTATCCGGGGTTATCCCACCTGAAATTGGCAATTGCTCTGAGATCCGAGTGATTGAGCTGCGTTCGAACGCCCTATTTGGTCAAATTCCCAGCTCTTTGTACCTGTTGTCTCATCTAAGGGAGCTTGATCTTGGAGAAAATGGACTGGATGGTGATATCCCAGAGGAGCTGACTAGTTCGTCTTTGAATTATCTGTTATTGGACTCCAACCATCTATCAGGTTCAATTCCGGGTTCATTGTCAAAGCTTTCAAACTTGAAAGTGCTGAATCTCTCATCAAACAGTTTGACTGGTCAGATACCAGAGAGTCTCTCCCTCATTCCTGGCTTAGAGTACTTGAATTTATCAAGCAATGATCTTGAAGGGCAGATACCGAAAAAGCTATGTTCTGAGTTCAGTGATCCCCGGGTGTATTCAGGCAACAGAGATCTGTGTGGCAAGCCTTTGGGGAAAGAATGTGCAGCTGTAAGAAGGAGAAGAAGGAAGAAGCTGCTCTTGATAAGTGGCTTGTCAATAGCTGGAGTTTTGCTTCTATTTTTGTTGTGTTGTGGTTGCATCATCGGCCTCATTCAATGCCGGAGGAATCTCAAGGCCAAAGCAACCGGTGAGAAGAAACCGAGCCCAGCCCGCAGAAGCTCAGGGGCTAGAAGGAGCAGTGGAGATAGCATCAATGGTGGTCCAAAGCTTGTCATGTTCAACACCAAGATAACCTTAGCAGAAGCTTTAGAAGCAACAAGGCATTTTGATGAGGAAAATGTGCTTAGCAGAGGAAAGTATGGGCTTGTGTTCAAGGCCTTGTTCCCTGATGGAATGGTGCTTGCCATCAGACGACTCCCTGACGGGTTCCTTGACGATGTAGCGTTCCGAAGGGAGGCCGAGTCGCTTGGGAAGGTCAGGCATCGGAATTTGACCGTCCTACGTGGCTACTACGCGGGACCGCCCAATGTAAGGCTGCTTGTGTATGACTACATGCCTAATGGCAATCTAGCCACTCTTCTGCAAGAGGCATCTCACCATGATGGCCATGTGCTCAATTGGCCAATGCGCCACCTTATAGCCCTTGGCATTGCTCGTGGGCTAGCTTTCCTGCACTCGATCGAGATCGTCCATGGTGATCTGAAGCCACAGAACGTGCTTTTTGATGCTGATTTCGAAGCCCATTTGTCTGAGTTTGGGCTAGGTAAACTGACCACTGCCACGCCACCTGCTGAAGCGTCGTCTTCGGCCTCCACCCCAGTCGGGACTCTGGGCTACGTGGCACCGGAGGCTGCAATGAGCGGGCTTGTTAGGAGGGAATCGGATGTCTACGGCTTTGGGATTGTGCTGTTGGAGATACTGACTGGGAAGAAGCCTTTGGTGTTTGATCAAGGGGAAGAGGACATTGTGAAGTGGGTCAAGAAGCAGCTTCAGATGGGCCAGGTGGCTGAACTACTTGACCCGGGTTTGATTGAGCTCGACCCGGAGTCGTCGGAGTGGGAAGAGTTCTTGTTGGGGATAAAAGTGGGTCTGCTTTGTACAACGCCCGACCCGATTGGGAGGCCACTTATGTCTGATGTTATGTTCATGCTTGAAGGTTGCCGGGTCGGGTTGGACCTACCTTCTTCTCTTGACCCAACTTCACCGCCTTCCCCTTCTGGATGACTATCACGTTGATGTCAATACATTTTTCTTCCTCTGATTGTAATTCATTTGTCAATGAAAGAAACTTGATTTTTGTATATTGCCCACTTCAAGTTCATTTCATATATAAAGTGAGTTGTTGTGGGTGATAGAGTGGATATTCGTAATTCCAAATAACGAAATTTCCTGGGAATGACACGTGGCACAGAAAAGAGGAGGGAAAACTAGCCGTTAATGAAGAGAGAGATGCAGTTATATGGAAAGACAGCAGACAATAACTTAGCGTCAAAACTCGTGAAGACTGATGGGACCTACGCAATTTTCTCCTCTCCGTCTCCTAGTCAATTGGCCAGATGATTTGTGCATTTATATGACACGTCAGAAATCTAGGGAAAGTAATTATGTCACATGACAGGCACGTGCGTTCCATCAATCCTGAACCATGGCAGCAAAATGCCCACATAAAGGATTCACAAATAGACTTTTTATTAGTAAAAATGTTTCACTGCTTCAATGAGAACTTTACAGAGGAAGAAAGAAGTACAATAATAAAAAAAATTATGCATATGACCTATGAACTAGTAGCAAAGATGGAGGCCATCTTATTGATGGAAAACAAGATCAATCAACAATACTACTACTGAATTTTAAAACCTCTCATATGATCAGCTTATCCCTGCTGAACCCTTTTTGTTTGACTAATCTAAATCTATATGCAAAGAAGATACACGTACATTGCTTAAACTAGCTTCAACTCTTCAGGGAAGGGTTCGCTGTCGGGATTCGGTGAGAGAAACCGACGACAACCATAGAACAAGGCGGAATGAAAATCATTCGGCTTGTCTATAAATACAAAATGCCCACTCTGCATGTATGAAACAATGTCTTACGAGTTAAAAAGAAATAAACACAAAGCTGAAGAAAGGTCAAAAAGGGTAACTAAGAAATGTACCTGAGGAACCCTAATGATTTCACATGGGACATTCATCTGCTTTCGAGCGTCTTGGGCTCCTTTGTAGTTCATCCAATCGTCAAATCCGTATATGAAAGTGGTTGGCACCTTCCAATCTGGTGCACTGCATTTAAGTAGCAGAAGTCACTCAGCTCATTGAATCTCTAAGGCCTAGAAAATGAGGATTGTTTCTATATAATTAATTTCATTATTCTTAGCATCACAGCAAAACAAACCTGTGCAGAAGTGGCTTCCGAGCAAATGCTCCAAAGGAGAATATGTATTTCAAGCACAACTCTCCACTAGCTTTGGCTGCCAGGGTGTGGTACACGTAATCTACGTCATATGGTACACTTAGTATTCGAATACTCACATACAGAAGATCACAATAATCATATATACACGTATGCAAAATTACCGGTTAATAATCTTGATTCTTCTTCACTCAACATGTCACCAGTTGAGTACTCACCAAATCTTGCGCTTGTATAACGACGAACTACATTAGGACCCCATGGACCTAAACCTCTGAAGAGCAATTTTATCTCAGTATATCAAATATTATAGTAGCCAATATCTACAAACATTCCTAAAGAATTACCTAATAAGTTTTTGTGGAGTAAAATTTGATTCCCACAGATGATTCACAATAGCTCCTTTCCATGTTGCTTTAAACTGATTAAGACTCTCTGCCATCTCTGAATCTGCAGAAACTCCCGCTGGTCCAACCAAGACTAAGTGTTCTACATGTTCAGGATGCTGAGGGATAACAAGATGTTAATACAAAAGCATTAATTTCAAATTTCAACTAAAAAATTCATGTCAAGTGCAGTCACCTTAAGAGCATACTTAGAAGCGACATAACCTCCAAATGAGTGCCCAAGAAGTATGAATTTGCTGAGATTTTTCGCTTTACGCCATTCCTCAAAAGAATCGATGAACCATTCCTCTGTTTCTGAATTGTAGAACAATATAGTTAAGTGATTTGGTTGATCACTTTCATACTTGCATTACATTAATTAAACAGATACAATATACAAAATTTATAATCAATTAAATCAGCAAGTAACGGTCAATTGGAATAGCTAACCTTCAGTGCTCTTGCAAGAGAAGTCAGGCCTACTTGATCCACCCCAACTGAAAAGTAAGCGTGTAAAAATAATTCAATGCAACATCACACAAATAAGTAATAAATAAAACAAGAACTATCAATATAGCACTTGATATTAGCAAATTGACATCTACTGTCTCTCAAAAACTTGAAAAGGGTGCAAAAAAACACAGAAGAAATTACCCTAGTTGATCAATTGCAATCACCCTAAATCGACTGGCAAGAGCATCAATATTCCGGAAGAAGAAGCCCTGAGATGCACCATATCCATGGACAAGGACAATAGTAGGGACATCCTCTTTGCTATCAAAAGTAACTGTGTTTATGAACCTTGACTCATTACTTGTAGAGCGAAACCACCTGATCTTTGATCCTGGGGGCCCAGTACCTATGTCAACTTTCTCTTGCACATAAGGTGTCCTGAATTTAACCAAAATCTTCCAATCATGAATGCATGTTGTACAACATTTACAGAACCAAACAAAATCCAATTACTTGCATCTTTGCACCAGAGTTTATTTCCTAATTATACAAATATGAATAACAGAAGGTCGTAATTTCCAATCTAGAATTGAATTCGTCCATTAGGAGTAAAATCGGATATTCCATTTCCAAGCAAGCAGGAAGATAGAAAATCGAAAGTGAGAAATTGCAATTCCAGGATCGTCCACAGAAAACGAATACACGAATAATTCCTCTGGCTTGCAATCGACGAAATTTCCACAACCAAATTTACTCATCCACGCCTAATTAGGTCAAATGAAACGGCTATCTACAACAATCCAGGAGATTAACAACGAACAGATTGAAATTAGAAACAGAATCGAGAGGCGAATTACTTTACTAAGGAGAGAAGACGTTTCTCGGCGGCGATGATGTGGTCGGTGGAGGTAGGAATCCATCGGAGAACGGAAGGCAAAATCTTCCACCGGGACTTGGCGGACTTGCAGGAGGCCTCCGCCACCGGCATAGCCGTAGCCGAAATGGAAACGTTGGCCTTGCTAATCTCCTCCGCCATTCTCGCCGCCGCCTTAAAACGTGACCGCCAAGCAATACTCATGCGCTGGGAAACGAATCGGCGGGAGAGAAATCCGGCGATATCTACCGCTTTTTGTGATGGATGAAATCTAGCAGAAGAAATTTGTGGATTTGGATGGAAAGAAGAAGAGGAAAGGATTATAGAGAGAATGGAAACGGTCAACGTTCAACGGATGGGAAAACTGCGATTTCCACCGTAACCCGCGAAATGAAGGTCTCATTGCGGTCCTCATATATGCCCATTTATACTTTTCCTTGTTAATAAAAAAACGGAATCCAATAATTTTTATTGTAGGTCTTATAAATCTTTATTACAAATATTTTAAAATGAGTTATACAATTCTTTCTACAAAGCCAATTTTGGCTGAATGTACTGTAACAAGAGTTATAAAAGTATCCCTTTCTGTCCAAACAGTTTTCTTTAGGGTCCGATCCGATGAACCGGATTTTTTTTAAAGTATGGATCGGAGATCGGATCGAACCGGTCTTATTCGATCCGATTCCGGTCTAAGATCGGATTTTTTTTTAAAAAAAAAATATTATTTAAATTCCAACTTAATATCTAAAAATATTATCTAAAAAACATTTAAACTTCTCACTTATTAATCTTAAAAAATATTATAAAAAAAAATTTAACTCCTAACTTTTTTATTAAAAAAAGAAGAAAGTCCGAACCGATTTTTTTTTCGGATTTAGACCGGACTAGAACTGAATTAAAAAAAAACTTAGATCGGACCGTAATTTCACCGGTCAGGTCCAGTCCAATCCAGATAAAGAAATACTGCTTTCTGAATTTAATGAAATAAAATTTACCAACTTTCAGCAGATCCATGATCCATCGGTGGGCAGTCTTACATATGCAGTGACGCAAGAGAGAGAAAACCAGCTTGTGCAAGAAACTTCCACCTGGAAGTATAACTACAAATGAAACTGTATACTACATTACTACCTCAAAGTATTACGTCATTTGTAGTACTAAAAATCTTGTGAGTCACGTTAAACAACTTCTCATATTTGGAGACTAATTTATTATATATACACAGTAGTAAGAAAATAAAACTTCATGTCATTGTAACCTACAGTTATAATTTAGAACTACATATTTGCTACCTCAAAATATTAGATAATTTGTAGTACTTAAAAATGAAACATTTCTAACTGGACAACAAATGGATCCAGTTGCGATGAGCATCACAATACTTTAAGGTAATTGCACTAGTATAATGTGCAATCTTTTCTATTTTAAAAAATTGCTTATATTATGTGCCACTTTCACGTAGAAAATATTAGCGGGCCTACATATTTGGGCTTCGGTCTGCAATTTATGGGCCATAATATATCGTTACATTCTTAGCCCATCAATTGAAACACACAAAAAAAGAGTTAAAATGTGGCCTAAAAGGAATATTTTGTGAAAATAGCAGTGCAATTAATTTGCGGAAATATTCTGTACACTCCATTTTTTTCTGGGTACACTACAGTTTGAAACGCAGAAATCTTGCTTAAGCAAGATTTCTGCGTTTCAAGGCAAAATGTACCCAGAAAAAACATTTCTGTATAAATTTGAAACGCAGGTATTTTGCTTAAGCAAAATACCTGCGTTTCAATTTTTTATTTTAAACTGAAACGCGGGAATCTTGCTTAAGCAGGATTCCTGCGTTTCAAAGATCTGAATTTTGAAAATATTACAGTTTTGAAACGCAAAAATCTTGCGTTTCACTAAAAAAAATTCTTTTCCCAAAATTGCAATTTTTTTCCATAATCATGTAGAGAATTTCAATACGAGTCCGTACATATAAAATTCGTCCAAAACGGACATCGTTTGCCCCTCCAAAAGCCTAAAAAACGAAGTCTTCCTACACTTTTTTTTTACAATTTGGTGCCGAGCATATAGGGCATTGTAGTGAATTTTTTTGGTATTTTCGGCATTTTTCTACTATAATTTTGTATAAGATTTTAATACGAGTATATAACTATACGTTAGAACCATAATATATAATTATAGTATATAACTATACAATATAACAATAGTATATAACTATACGATATAACAATAGCATATAGCTATAGTATAAAACAGTACGATATAACAATAGTATATAACTATAGTATGAAACTATACGATATAACCATAGTATATAACTATTCGTTAGAACCATAATATATAATTATAGTATATAACAATAGTATATAACTATACGATATAAAATTTGTATATAACCATAGTACGTTAGAACCATAATATATAATTATAGTATATAACTATATGATATAACCATGGTATATAACTATAGTATATAAATGAATGATATAGAAATAGTATATATATAACTATACGATATAACTATAGTATATAACCATAGTATATAGTTATATATTATGATTATATCTTATAGTTATATCCAATTTGGTTATATCCTATAGTTATATACTATGGTTATATCTTATAATTATATCCAATTTGGTTATATCTTATGGTTATATCCTATAGTTATATACTATGGTTATATCTTATAGTTATATCCAATTTGGTTATATCATATCGTTATATCCTATAGTTATATACTATGGTTATATATTATAGTTATATCCTTTAGTTATATACTATGGTTATATCATATAGTTATATAATATGGTTATGTCTTTTAGGTATATCCAATTTGGTTATATCATATCGTTATATCCTATAGTTATATACTATGATTATATCTTATAGTTATATCCAATTTGGTTATATCTTATGGTTATATCCTATAGTTATATCCTATGGTTATATCCTTTAGTTATATACTATGGTTATATCCTATAGTTATATACTATGGTTATATATTATAGTTATATCCTTTAGTTATATACTATGGTTATATCCTATAGTTATATACTATGGTTATATCTTATAGGTATATCCAATTTGGTTATATCTTATGGTTATATCCTATAGTTATATCCTATGGTTATATCCTTTAGTTATATACTATGGTTATATCCTATAGTTATATACTATGGTTATATATTTTAGTTTTATCCTTTAGTTATATACTATGATTATATCCTATAGTTATATACTATGGTTATATCTTATAGGTATATCAAATTTGATTATATCATATCGTTATATCCTATAATTATATACTATGGTTATATCTTATAGTTATATCCAATTTGATTATATCATATCGTTATATCATATAATTATATATTATGATTATATCTTATACTTATATCCAATTTGGTTATATCTTATGGTTATATCCTATAGTTATATACTATGGTTATATATTATAGTTATGGTTATATTGTATAGTTATATCCAGTTTGGTTATATCTTATGGGTATATCCTATAATTATATACTATGGTATATAACGATATGATATAACCAAATTGGATATAACTATAAGATATAACCATAGTATATAACTATAGGATATAACGATATGATATAACCAAATTTGATATAACTATAAGATATAACTATAGGATATAACTATAAGATATAATCATAATATATAATTATATGATATAATGATATGATATAATCAAATTGGATATAACTATAAGATATAACCATAACATATAATTATAGGATATAACGATATGATATAACCAAATTGGATATAACTATAAGATATAACCACAATATATAACTATATGATACAGCCATAAGATATAACCAAATTGGATATAACTGTGATACTCCGTATTTTTGTAAGGTTATTTTGGGAATTTTTGGAATTTTCCCGAGTGCCCGTTTAGCACGTCGGATTTAATTCAGGTAGCTTGAGACATTCTGTAATGTGCTATGTATCTGTAATATTTTTCTCAGTGAAATAAAATACAAACAACGTGCTTCGGATGTTTTTACGCGTTCGCGAACGGTGATAGTTATATACTGTGGTTATATCTTATAGTTATATCAAATTTGATTATATCGTATCGTTATATCCTATAACTATATACTATGGTTATATCGTATAGTTATATATATACTATTGCTATATCGTTCATTTATATACTATAGTTATATACCATGATTATATCGTATAGTTATATACTATAATTATATATTATGGTTCTAACGTACTATGGTTATATTCAAATTTTATATCGTATAGTTATATAATATGGTTATATATTATAATTATATATTATGGTTCTAACGAATAGTTATATAATATGGTTATATCGTATAGTTTCATACTATAGTTATATACTATTGTTATATCGTATTGTTATATACTATAGCTATATGTTATTGTTATATCGTATAGTTATATACTATGGTTCTAACGAATAGTTATATATTATTGTTATATCGTATAATTATATACTATGGTTCTAACGAATAGTTATATATTATGATTACATCGTATAATTTCATACTATTGTTATATACTATAGCTATATGCTATTGTTATATCGTATAGTTATATACTATTGTTATATTATATAGTTATATACTATAATTATATATTATGGTTCTAACGTATAATTATATACTCGTATTAAAATCTGATACAAAATTATATTAGAAAAATGCCGAAAATACCAAAAAAAATCACTACAATGTCCTATATACTGGGCACCAAATTGTAAAAAAAAGTGTAAAAAGACTTCGTTTTTTGGGCTTTTGGAGGGACAAACGATTGTCCGTTTTGGATAAATTTTATATGTACGGACTCGTATTGAAATTCTCTGCATGATTATGGAAAAAATTGCAATTTTGGGGGAATATTTTTTTTTTAGTGAAACGCAAGATTTTTGCGTTTCAAAACTGTAATATTTTCAAAATTCAGATATTTGAAACGCAGAAATCCTGCTTAAGCAAGATTCTTGCGTTTCAAATTTATACAGAAATGCTTTTTCTGGGTACATTTTGCCTTGAAACGCAGAAATCTTGCTTAAGCAAGATTTCTGAGTTTCAAATTGTAGTGTACCCAGAAAAAAACTGTAGTGTACAGTGTACAGAACCTTTGCCTTAATTTGTGAGAGCAAATGTGTCATTTCAAAACAACTTTAGCCTGTACACAACTGTCTGCAGAAAAATATAACATGCGAACGAAGACACTAAAAACATGTGAGACGAATCAAAATAATACAGATTCAATGCTAACTTCTCCCTGCTCTCACAAGTTTACACCAACAGCTATCTTCATTCACTTTCCTGTGCAAACCAAAACTTTCAAATTTGCAGCACAATGCAGCGATGTTGTCTCAAGAAACTGCGACTACTTAAACAACCTGTACGAAGAAAGTCCTGCAACTTGAGATTCCCAGGTTTACCAATTGAGAATGAAACAAGGTTCATAATGCTGAGATTTTACCTGGACAAAGATCAGAAAATGTGGAGCGAAAGCTCGTATAATTGTCAATGTATTGATCTGACTGATGCACACAATCCTTCACTCTTAAAATTCAGTCTCATTGATGCAGTCAAGTGAATCCAATCAACCATATGAAAGTTGTCCAGTCTTACATTTCAAGCACAGTTGATCCTGGAAGTAAAAGATGATCATATTCATAGGGGCGAAAAATCTGACTGTTCCATCTCAATATAATGATTTATGATGAAAAGAAGATAGAGTACATATAAGTATAACATACCTCTCCATGAACTCAGATGGTCAAAGGAAACAGCCAGCACGACGCGTCCAAACACCACCTTTATTTCTTCAGAAAATCTGTTACTTCTCATCCTTTAATACCCTCAATCAATGGCTTCACACACATATATTCCAAACACTTGGATGGCCACCCTCCCACCTTTAACAACTTATGTTTCCTTTTCTGTTTCCTTTTGGTGGGTTTTGGTGCCCATTGATTATTTTATCTCAACCATCAAGACAAAATAGGAGCAATTCAGAATAATTCAATTAATCTGCAAAAAAAAAATCACCTTTTTCTGGTAAGGCAACAAAACAGAAAGACAATTAATGCTTGAACTTCAATTTTCAATAATAAAAGTAGTTATTTCTTGTCTTTATTATATGCCAGTATGAGCTTCATTTCTTTGGCAGTTCTTTGGTTGATATTTTTTTGTTTCTTTTGTGCACATTTGTGTCATTTGATATAGCAATCAAGACAAATAATAAGAGTAATTGAGAACATTTATTTTACTTCACCTGCTAGGATCCAAACTCTTTGAAAGCATGAATGGCCCAACTCTTCTGGTAAGACAACAAAGAGAGGCATAATTAGTCAATGAGCTGTATTTGGCATCAAAACAAGTAGGCATTGCAGTCTCACGAACAAGATTTCTATGACATACATATGGACCTCAGAGTGGCAATAAGGCAGACCTGTGCTGCAATTCTGCAAATGCTGCAGAATCGTGAAAACTCTCAATAAAAAAAAATCATCAACTTCACCATACAACAACACTTTTTGCAGTTTGACAGCCAAGATAAGCAAAACTTATATTATGCTTGGTTAGCACAAGTTGATACTAGTGAAACTGAGGATAATCAAATTTTTACCTTTCTGACATTCATTTCAAGCATCGCAAACAAATGGGTGTCTCTTGAGCTAACTACTTGGAAAGCAAAATGCATATGCTCGTCCTCCAATTACTTATACTGAGATACTTCCATATATGTTCTAACCAAGGACCTTGAACATCCAGGAGAAAATAGCACAATAGACACAAAACTTCTCTACTTTGCAATTTGCAAGAAATGAAGTCGAATTAAAATGGGCCCTAAATATGAGAAAATAATGTTTGTATGCTATAACTTCTGCAGAAAACAGAAAGTCTAACTCTGTAATGTGCTCCGGAACAGTCCTAATCTGTACGATTTCGGGCAGAAAATGGGAAAAGGAGAAAAAACAAAGGGACTAGGAACTCCCAAACTCTAGGCGAAGTTTAAAGGTCTCATAAGTACAGCTTGCATGCATGACAAACTAAATTAGGATATCCTAGCCTTCTCAGGATTCACTGTTGGATAAATTTAGAACACCCTTCATCAGTCAATGGATGGCAGAAAAGTCTGGTTCAAATTAGCAGGAGCTAGCAGAAAGCTTTTCTTACTTCCTGCTTCACTGCTTTTTCCAAAGTTGTATTGTATTGTATCTCAAAATAATATATTGTGCGGAAGCATTACGCATGTTGAAACCCAGTTGAAGACTTGAAACATTCCACCATACTGGCAATTGATCCACTTCTGAGATACAGCTATCAGGGTCGCCTCCAGTATTGCTACATCCTCATGGCTTGTCGACCGCCTTTAGTTTAAGGTGTCTCTCAATCAGTATGTCCACAAATGCACGAATCTGCGTGTTCACAACAAGAAAGTTACTCAGAAAGTGATCCGTAATGGCCAATCTGCCAAATATATCGTATTAACTTCTATATGAATCAAAATATGCACTTTGACTCGTGTCATGGGATAACATGAGCGAGGTTAAAATTTAAAAAAGAATAAAAGTTAGTTTCCTCTTACCTCCACCCCCCAAACCCTGTCCCAGTTTGAGAGCAGGGTGAAAAAATCAGTCCACCATTCTTAATCTCACATAATATTTCCGTGACATGGGTCATTCTTGTCATTTCAGAATACTCTCTTGAAAAAAAAAACACCAAGAAGAATAAAGAAACTAATGAGCAAGATATGGAGCGTGTACCTTGTTCTTCCGCTTCAAATCAAGAAACTCATGAACAGCCATTGCTTTCTCTGCATCTGTTGCTTGCTCCATCACCTATGGCACCAGGAGAGCAAAGATCACACAAAAAGTTACATGAATTTCAAAATGAAGTAGATATGCTTCAGGAAGTAGTCAGGTAGGAAAGAAGACCTTAGTTGCTGTCTTTTTCATTATTGCTTTGTAACCCTCTTTATCAATCTTATTGGCTTTATACAATGGCATAAGCAATGAAGTTGCATATTTAACAACTGCCTCTTTAATACGGCTAGTCCCTCTAGGTTGATCGACAGCTAATTCCTTGTTCATTGTAACCTGTGAGACTGAACTTTCATTCATTTTCACATCTTGCTTCACAACCGGTCCTCTCAACATTGGATTTGAATCTACCTCATCTTTCATATTCATTGACAAATTGTATTCTGACTCAGCTGCTGCAGCTTGTTGCTGCCATCTTTCAATGGCATGATAGTCCTTTATCCCTACTTCACCGGCAGAGTCAACCCAGGCTTTAGTAAACGGATTACTGTTAACAGCTGCATTTTCACCCGAGTGCTCCCTCGTGTTGAACTGGCTAGCCATATCATTAGAGTGACTTCGCTGTGAAAGCTTATCTACTGACATCTTAGAATGATCAAGTTTGGCACAGGCAGCAGAGAAATCAACAGACCAGTCCCTAACCCTACAGTTTCTAGAATCTATTTCTGATAGACTATCTAGCTTCCCCAAAAGGCCACCTGACCACCTCTTTCCAAGATCCATATCATCAATTAGTGAAAGTTCTTCACGTCTAGCAAATTTGTTAAATGAGGGAATCTTTGGCACCTGCCGCAATGCATTGTTTTGTGCTTCAAATGCTGCATATGCCTGTCATGCCATCAAAAATTGGTGAATTTGAGCAGCAATGTCATCATCCTAGGTAACAGGCAACCAAGCTCACTTGGAAGCTAAGAGAAAAAGGTCAATTGGATGATCCACTAAAGTTTAAATACTGGGTCAATGAACCCAAACCCTCTCACAATTACGCCAGAAAAACTTGAATAATCAATCAAAACAAAGCATGAAGTATAACTTCATAACAATTTGATGAAGAGTAAAAGACAGCATCATGTTTGATAAGAACATGTAAGAACTTCAACAAGGCATACATTAGGTTCTATCCTATTTGTATGTAATCATATGCTGTTTCATCTTTCATCAGATATTAGAAGCTAGAATGTAATTGCATAGGGTATATAATGTGTTAAAACTTTTTTAAAATATTAGAAGTATTAGTAATTTTTTAAAATGAATTACTGGAAAATAATAATCTATAAAAACTTACCTCAGCAGCGGCTTGAGCAACAGCACGTGCTTTCTCTTCAGCATCCAGAGTAGCCCGGTCTTCTTCAGTCAATACTACATCCTCACTCTGCCCCAGCTCACTATTTTGTCCATCTTTTGCAGATCTGGACTCTGAGCCCTGGGTATCTGATTTTGAGCACACTGTACTTCCTGCCTTAGTCTGTTTTCCATTCACCTTCTTACAGGCAGAGCTAAGCCTGTTATCGGCTACATCAACAGCACGCAAAGAGTTTCTCCCGGTAGACGGATCTTTTCCTCTTCCCTTGGAAGAATCCCCAGATGTCATGTGTTTCAATAGCTTCAATCCACCATGTGAAGCTTTTTCCTTGCGAAAAACTTCAATCCACAAATTTACCAATTGACTTGCAATGCTACGTATATCACGACTTGTATGTACACAAACTTTCTCTTTTACAGTCTTCCCAATACCTGCATAATGTACATACAGTAAATGGAAAAAAAAATCACAACGATGAAATTCTCATGCACAAATCAAGAGTTAATCAAACCAATCATCTTCTCTAGAACACGCAGCTCTTCGCAACAACCACCATCTTGATTTTCTCCATTAATATAAACAATGGTGGACACACATTCTAGAAGTGATTTACTAATAGCAAGAATAGAATCAATTAACAATCAAAACATGGAATATCTTCGACAGCAGAAAAAGCACGTGCTCATAAAAACAAGGTTGTATCAGAACTAGAACTTCATATTCTGCAAGAAACAGTAATGTTGTAGATAATTTTAAATGGTCCCAAAGGCAAAATGAAAAGAAAACTGAATGTACTGGTACAGCCACAAAAAAAGACTTCAAACAAGAAAACAATGAGCGAACAAAAGGCAACTGAGAATGCAGGGCATTGCTTTCTACTACACATAACATATGTGACATCAAACTTAATCCAAAACTACAAAAATATGATGGTGAACAAAATAAAGAAAGCAATATAATACCTGACATGCGTACAGCTAGTAAGTTGGTTGAGACCAGCACAAGAATGCGGACACAATGACGTAATAGTTGAGTTCCATCTTTTCCCATGGAATCCTGATGCAATGAAAGAAAGAAAAAGTCGGATAAGAAAATCTAAATCGGAGAAGGAAAGCATTATATGACAATGACTTTCCAAATAATATATCTACCACTAGTTGGGGAAAAAATGTGTATATACCAAAATCCATGAATTGAGTATCCTAAGCCCTTCTTTAGTTCCAGCAAATGACTTCAGGGATTCAACAGGAAGATTCAACAGCTCTTTAGCCAGCCGGAGTCTCCCAGAAGAGGTCCTGGCATTAAAGAACACTTCTCGTAGCAGAGCTCCTTTCGCCAATGAAGAGTTGTAAGGGCCATCAGATAGCTGAACAGCTTCAAGCCTTTTAAGTATGTCCTTCACTTCATTCCTTTCAATGTCAGACTGTCTCTGTGCTGTCTGAATGGCTTCTACTTCAGCTGTATAATCATTACCAGTATTCCAGATGTCAATGATACGGACAGCTTCACGAAGCCCACTCATCATTGCACCACCAACTGTATCTGGATGTTCCTTGCAGGTAGCTTCACCCGCAAAAAATAAACAGCTATCAACAGGTCTACCCAAAATGTCATAGTCTTCACCAGAAGATCCAACAGCAACATAAGAGTAAGCGCCAAAGCTGAAAGGATCCTTTCCCCAATCAGTCACCACAGATCCAACTGGATCAGGTACAGCAGCCTCTCCAAAAAGCTTACGAAGAACAAGCACGGCATGACTCACATGATCGGTATTGCTCAAATGCTGTCCCTCTATAGCCGCCTTGCCAACCACCAAGGCTATAAGAACAGGAGCACCAACAGTTTTCTTAACATTCCAAAACATAAAACAGCGGCCCCTCTCAATGGTATCCTCGGCTGTAGCTCCAAAGTAATCCACAGTGTCATCCCAAAACACCTCTGGGAATTCCAGGATTACTTTATTAAGTACACCAAAACCGAGCCGCTGGATGGATGAAGCTTTCCATTGAGGCAAAGGTGGAGAAAACTTGATGGACTCGGCCTTTAAGCACCCAAGTGGTACTGTGATCAAAACTGCATCCCCAAAGTACTCGCTCCCATTTGATGCTGAAACCTTAACATTAAAAGGCCTACTAGAACTAGAGGCCTTTCCACTATAAGAAATATCAGTCACAACCTGGTTAAAATGAATTGGAAGGTCTTCTGCAAGAGACTCAACAACAGCACTATAGCCCCCTTTAATCATACAATGAGCACCCCCAAATCCACCATAAACATCATCCTGGTTCCAGTGTGGAAGAGATACTTGCTTCAGCAAGGCTGCACAACCATACTCCAAGTTAGCGAAATGCCAGTCCATAACCCTTCTTTCAATAGGACTCAAAGTTTCATTATTAACTTCCTTTCTCTCAGGAAACGCAACGTCACCGGGATCTGTCCCGGGATTTGAGGTAGCAGACACTGAATCATGGTGTTCAACCTCACCGCTACTTGTCCCGAGACGAGCAATGCGGCGCTTTTTAAGAGCATATTCGAGACCATCTTCAAGAGACATACCCATTGCATGTTCGCCTTTCTGTGCAACAAGCAACACCATATCATCAAGCAGACTGTTAAATTCTGCTTCCAAAGCTTCATCCAAGTCTACAGGAACCTTCTGCCCTGTTACGATATCATATAGTGGGCAATCACTATTTAAGACAGTCAACTCAAGACCAAGTTGAGCACAAACCAGGGATGAAGGATCTGGTCTCCTTCCAGAAGCCACGTCAGCCTCAACTCCAGTGATAATACTAGCCCCAAGATCCACGGGAACTGAAAGAGATGAGTGATCCGTATGAACACGACCACCTATCCTAGTCCTAGCCTCAAGCACAATAACTGAGAAACCTTGTCTCTGCAAATGGCGTGCTGCAGTTAAACCAGCAGGGCCAGCACCTACAACAATAACTCGTTTTCTGTTTTCTGAAACACAATGAAAGAAATCATTTGATTCTACAATTTTGCAGGAGAGAGACTGCGAAATTTGCAAGTCATTTGAAGGCAATGAGAATCTGACGGGAACTGCACCAGTATCAGCTAAACTGTTACTAACACCATCTGGTTTAATAATTTGTCGGGTTAATGATTCATTAACGAAGTGATCTTTTACAAGATCACCATGTGGTAACTCGTCAAACACCCCAGCAGTCGATGATTCAAGATTCTGAATATCAAGGTTTTCATCATTGTCCGCAATACCATCCTCAGACTTAGTCAAGTTATGAGGATTCTTCACTTGACCAAGTATGAAGGACACCCCATCTGCTGAATCTGTTGCTGAAGACCCAGAGTGACCCTCAAACTTTTTCGCTCCCAAAAGTTTGTACTTGTGTGTAGAACTGGATTCTGCTTTATCCTTCTTAGAAGCAATTCCGACATTTATGTAACCCTGTTGAATGATAGTTAAAGCCACAAATCCACAATTACAAACATGAATAATATACAAAAGTTCTCAGAGAGCAACGAGCCAACGATTCAGTAATACTTTCAAGATAAGATTTATCTTTAGTACATAATACATTCAGATGGACTACAGAGGGAGTTGGCTGGCACATATATGGATATACATAAATATCTAGAGAATTGTCTCGCAATTTAAACTTACTAATTCGGCAACAGAAAATTTAGAGAAGTCAATCTAGTTTTCACAAATTGATAGTTGTCAGTTCTAATATTAAAAACTTTGTAGTTAAGAGACTTACACTTTGGTCGAGAAACAAATATACATTCCTAGTTAGGGAACTATAAGATGATTCATCTTCAACAGGAGTATCTGGCACTCCAAAATCTGTAAGAGACAAAACACGGCTGACGTCTTTGCTCCAGAGACTTAAAATCTTGTTCCTGCATTTGCAATTGCAACAAACAACAGTCCAGCGAAGGACGCCAGTTTAGTGGAGAGAATATGATGAATTAATCGATTGCATTCATGAACGATCAAAGACAACAACAATTCAAATAGCAAAAGGAACTGTTAGATTCATAAGGCAAGAAGTGACAGGATAAAGCACATAGGTACATACACTATTACACAGTAAATTAGAAAACATTCCAAGCCATGGTAACTGATAATCATAATATATTACATGCACTATAGCAGATATCAAAAATTGAGCTGGAAAACCCCACTCTGCATACAAAGTTAATAAGAAAACAAGAAGTATATAAACATAAAAGAAATTAGAATAAAATAAGCAAACTAAAGTTGGCCCTTTATTAGTTATGGAAAATTTAACCATCCACGGTATGATGACATCCAATATTTGTGAAGCACATACAGAGTATACTGTATACAAGAAAGAAAGAATGCCCCTGCTGCTTCCTATATAGCATGGCAATAATAATATTTCATCAAGTATGAACCATTAGCCAATAAACAATGCCCATTTTTTATCTTCAATGACTAACATTTTATATATGTATCAGCCATCAAAGAGCATAAATATTTCAAAGCAAAAGTAACAAACCAGATTCAAAGAGAATCTAACCTGCATTCCAGATATTCCAGAACACCTCCTTTTCTCTTCAGCACCTCCTTAAATTTGATCTTCTCGATGGGACTAACTGCATCGGCTTTCAGACCTGCTGAAACTGCAGCAGTTCCTTCAATTTCAAAATCTGAAGCAAGGCCTGAAGAGGAACCCAATTTTCTCCTCATTTGAATTGGTTGGTCACAATGCACATCCCTTCCACTCCTATTAAGAAGACCTTGTTCACGTAAAAGGATCTCCCAGTCAACCTCGTCGTCATAAGCCATATCACCGTGCCTATGTTTTTTAGCCTTGCGGGAACCACGTTGCGCTGCTGGTAGACTATTAGACTTGGTGGGACCATCTGAGGAACATTTTGCTTCTTCAGGACAAGGCTCATGCTTATTTTCAATCAGCAAAGAGTCGGACGTTTCCATGATGTCGCGATTTGGGTTAGCATCACCATCATGAGAAGCTTCCTCCTTCATTGAGTCACAAGAAGAACGCAAAGTATTGCTTGGACACTGTGGGACTTGGACTAAAGATGCAACTCCGTGAGTCTTATCTGAAAAATGGGAGAAATTCATTCAAGGGCATTCATGTTGTGTTCTGAGGGAAAACGGACTATTTGATCTCCATTTAAAAATTGTGTAAATGAGATATTAGAATGCTTAATAGATGTATTACCTAAGTCGGCTTCAAGGTTGCTCTCCTCTAACTTGTGTGTGGCCTCCAGACAATCATACTTGGGTTTCTTCACTCTTCTGCCATCAAGCTTCATCCTTTGTTGCTTTTTTGTACTTGTATTTACGTCTGAATGAATATGACCACCTTCTTCTGTGATTGTGGGCATCTCTTTTGGTGCTAACCCATCATCATTGACCATCTCAGACCCACACAATGACTCAACTTCGTCAAAACCTAAACCTTTCTTCATTACGGTCCCAACCCCTTTATCTTTCTTAGGAGCCTTCAATTTCTTCCTAAAGCTCGCTAAGGTATCCTCCATGCTTCCATCATCCTCTTTGGCAGCCACAGATCCCTCTGTTTTCACCTGAACCTTTTTACCTGTCCCGCCATCCAACCCCAACTTGCCCTTTCTCGAATTCTTCTTGTTTTTCAACTTGAACAAAGACCCAATTGGCTCATCGTCATCTGAAACCATCCCAACATCTGCCTCCTTTGACCTCTTCTTACCACCAATTCTCTTCTCCTCACCATTCATCTTCACAAAACTCACTCCCAATTTCCCCCCTTTAGTTAGGTTTCAATCAACATGCAAACCCTCAATCAGAGCGACATAACCCTGAGATTCAATAAGCAATTTCAATCAACAGCCACAAAAATGCCATCCCCTATAAGCCCCCCAATCACTCAAATTCCAGCAGTTTCAATGTCCTTACCCTAATTATCACAATGCAAAATCAAATAAGAAAACCCGGGCTATGGCATACTCACAATTCACCGGCTAGGGTTTTATCATATGCAACCAGAACAATACCTAAAAACAAACACAAACAGCATCAAAACAAATGACCTAAGATCAAACCTGATATTCAAATGTTTGGAAACCTCCTCAGCGAATTCGTTCACACAAATTGCACACCAAAGCAGCCACCTTTTTGCAAGCAATGGCCGGTTGAATTCCGCCACCTTTGCAGGGAAGACCTTTGAGAAAGAACACACACCCGCTTCTATGGCTTCCAATTCAAAGAGGGAGAGGAAGAGGAAGAGGGAAAGAGAGCGACTGTGGTGTGAGAGGAGCGCATCATACTGTGGTGTTCATCCTTAAGTAACGACTTACAGCTTTTTTTCTTTCCCCTTTTGCCTTGTTGATATGCGTTGAATAGCGTGACTATTTTTCCTCCTCCTTGCTCAAGCAAAAACAGAAAATATAATAAATTTTCCTTATCAAATAGTTTTTTCTACTACTAGTATGTTTTTCCTTCACTTCTATGACATCCATGGAACATTAACATATCAATCATGCTTCAAATCCGTGCTTAAGATTGAAAAGTGTTTGGTTAGGTTTATAAGTTAGCGAGAGTCTTTTAACAAACATAACGGTCCGTGTGTTTTTTAGGTTTAACGGAATAACAGAATAACGGTTTGTATCGTGTTTATCTGAAAACTAGTTATGTGATGAATGTACTCTGCGTCTGATTGAAAGACAAGATTTCAATATCGGAATCTTGTTCATTTAAATTGAAACTAATATATGAAGTGAAAATTGTTATATGAAATCAAAAATAGCAATTAAGTGTATTAATAGGTGTAGCGATTGTCGATTGAATTCATAAAGTAACGACTTTGTTCAAATCACCCGCCTTTTACTAGCAATGATCGGTTAAATTTATAAGGCGCGTGTGTATCTGTTAACAACCATAACGGTTTACATATATTTTAAATTTAACGAAAATAGCACTTAGTGTCTCATGTTTAACTACGAATTAGTTTTGTGATAAATGTAATTGGAGTGTGGAGAAAACAAGATTTCAATGTTTAAATCATACAATTAAATATGTTATGAATATAAAATTATTAAATATGAATAAAAAATAGTCATTGATGTGTATTGACAAATTTAGCGAAATAACGGCTTATCTTTTGTTTAACTAAAAATTAGTTATTCGATAAATGCACTTAGCAGCTAGTTAAAGACAAGATTTCAATGTTTGTTTCATACTATGTAATTAAAACATATATAATGATCAGTAAATCTTGTTTAACTAAAAATTAGTGATATGATAAATGTACTCAATGTCTGGTCGAAAACATCATTTTGATGTTTTGTTTCATATGCAATTGTAAGTGGAACTAATTTACGAAATGAAACGTTATTAACGTATAAAATATAATATCGTTGATGATTGATGCATATAATTGACATGTTTTAGTAATAAAAAACGGCTTTGTGTATTGCTTAAGTGAGAACTAGTTATCTCATAAGTGTACTTGGCCTCTAATTGAAGATAAAATGTCAATATATATATCATATGCAATTGAGCGAAACTAATTTATAAAGTAACATATTATAAACTATACATATTTGCATGATAAGAAATTTCATATTTTGATAGTTTGTCATGTACTAGGGATGTACTAGGGAGTAGTGGGCCGGATTGATAGATTGGGCTGTGGGCCGCGTGGGCAACTTAGAGAATTTCAGTTTGTTGTAACAAACCATCAAATGAGAATCCAGCTACTTCGTCTTCTATCTTCTTTCCTTCCTCTCTTCTTTTCTCCTATCTCTCTATATGTTCCTGGTTCGTTACATCTGGTATTCTTTTCTCCTATCTCTCTATATGTTCTTGGTTCGTTACATCTGGTATCAGAGCTGTCGACCCTCGGAAATGGCGGATGGTACTCGTCTAAGGACAATGGAGGAAAGCCTCAGGCGGAATGAGACTCAAATCCTGGAAATTCAAGAATTCGTGGAGATGAGTCGGGGATTTATGGAATCTAATCGAGTATTCATGGATGATACTCGAAGGCAAAAAGAGGACATCCGCAAGCAACAGGAGGATAGCAGGAAACAAGCGGATGATCAGAAGCGAATGATGGAAAATCTCACGGAAATGGTTCGAATTTTGTTGCCAAAGGATCAAGGAGGATTTTCGACTGAGGCAGGTCGGAGATCAGCCAATTCGGGAGCGCCGAGCGTCTTGGGAGCTCCAAACGCTGCGGATCGACTATCAGGAGGATCTGCGGTCGAAGGAGTTCAGGGCAATCGACGATCGGAGATACTGCAAACCGGCGACGATCACAATCTTTACGGTGGAGGCGAATTCAGGAACAATGGACCTCGTTTCCCTAAAGTCAAATTTCCGACTTTCGATGGTACCAACCCTAGATCCTGGATTCGAAGGTGTGAGCGTTATTTCTCAAATTTTACAGTGCAAGACTCTCAAAAGATGGAATTGGAGACCATGTATGTGACTGGGAAAGCAGAAGTTTGGTTGCAAGGGGCAACATTGCAAAATCACTGGGTTTCTTGGGAGGAATTGAAGGAAGCTGTGTTGGTCAGGTTCGGGGAAGCATCTGGTTCAGATGTGATCAAGGAATTCAACAAATTACAACAGAAGGATGATTTGGAGGCTTACACTGAACAATTTGAGGAGCTTCGCGCAAATATGTTAATTCAAAATCCACAACTATCGGAATCCTATTTTGTCGCGAGCTATATCAGTGGCTTACGGAACGAGATCAAGCCATTAGTTAAAATTGCCAAGCCTTCATCATTGGCAATGGTGTTTGATTTGGCCAAATCACACAACAAAGCAGTGCAGGCGATCGTGCAGTTGAGCAAACCACCGTGGCGATCGAATTCGGGTACATCAAATCCTCATTTTACTACGGTCGAGGGTAAGCAATCTCTTTGCTCATTTTTACCAGCTTTGACTAGTAGCTCCACTGGTTCAGTCAACAAGCCAGGGGTGTCGCAGTCTAGTGGTCAGTCTGCCGAGTCCAGAGAACGAACGTGAGCAGCGGGGTTGTGTTATCGTTGTGGCGATAAATACTATGTTGGGCATCGTTGCAAATCTCAAACTTTGCACAGTCTCTTGGTTGAGTCGACTCTAGAGGACAGTGAGCCGGATCTTTAACAATTTTTGGGTGAAGAGTGATAAGCACTACTTTGTATGACTTAAGTAAGAGTCATTAGAGGATTTATTGGTGCCATTCGGATAGATTTAGACACATTCATGTGTATGGCGTGTGGGGACGAAGTTTGATAATTAATTAAAAGCCACGTGATTGATGGGTCGAATTGGATGAGGAAAGGTCCAAGGAGAGTTCGGCCCACGTGAAGGAGGAAAAGGGCCCAAAATTGGAGAAGAAACCCATAAAGAATTGCGCCTCGCGTTGAAGCCGAAGACAAGAAAGAGGGAAAAGTGAGCTGATGAATTGTTGTTGGGCCGAGTTGATGAAGAAGGCCCATGAACAGGCATGGCCCACGTGAAGCAAAGCAAGGAGAAGCAGCCCACCGAGAAGCCGCGTGATTTGCCGAGAGCGGGAATTGAAGCGGGAGCAAATTGGTGATGACATCACCATGACGTCGGCATGTGTGAATTGGAATTGGGCCGAACGAATTGGACCGCGCGTTGCTGATGCTTGGACAAGATGGGCCGAGAATGTGCCGAAAGTGGGCCGCAGCTGCTGAACGATTATTGAAGGCCGAGACGGGATTAATTCCCCAATTTCGGTTGTTTACTTATTATTATTATTATTATTATTACTATTTTGTTTTAGGTTAATTTAGATTTTATTTCCTTTAGTATATTAGGATTGAGAAAAGGCTTGTTTGTCTATCTTCCATCATCTTATTTTTGAAACCCTAATTTCCCTTTCTACGTTCTACGTTATGAAGAACTAAGCCTCCCTGACTTAGTCGGACGCTGAAGCTTTCATTTTGATTAAGTTGTGAGATTCTCGTTCTTAATCTATTGCATGATTTTTATCTTTCTCTTGCTTAAGTTGTTTATGATTGATATTGATAATCTCTATTTGGACGCAACTAGGGTTTGTCGTTATTTATCTATTGCTAGATCTAGATTGTTACTGGTTGAGCATATCTATTTCAGAGTAGCAACTGCATCGTATTAGTAACTGGTTGTGCTAGTCTTATGCAGAAGAGAATTGATTTACATTCTAGGATAATATCTGGTTGTTTTATGCTAGAATTGTATCCAACTATATTCTTATCCGTAAGGCTGCTATTAAACTGAATCTTGATAGTTTCAGGGTTGTTTAATTAGTTAGTGCTAATAGTATCTGGTTGTGCTATTAGTTATATCTGAAAAGGAATTGGAATTTCCATTGCATGAGATTTTGAATGAGTTTCTAGGATCAACTTGTCATACGAATAGTGGATGTTGTTTGACTAAGTGATTTTCCCCATTACTGAATCCATCACATCTAGTTGTTTACTTTTGCATGCTTAGATTAATTAAACTCACAAAAACCCCTATTTGGTTACTTTAGTTTGACATACAAATTGCATATTAAGATATAATTCGCCTCCCTGTGGATTCGACCTGTACTTACCTAGGACTACGGTTTAAGGTTTGTTTGGATATTTTGCATAGCAGTTTTTAGAACGACAAATTCATGTTATCAAAGAGGATAAGGGTGCCTTAGATACAGATGATGAACCAGAGATTTACGTTCATTCCTTGACTGGAAGCAGTCCTTTAACCACAATCAAGATTCGTGGGTCAGTGGCCGGGAAGGATATCATGATTCTTATCGACAGTGGTGCAACGCACAACTTTCTTGACCCAAGGATCATTAAGGATGCTGGTTTAGAGACTCATCCAGCTTCGATGATGGAAGTCGTTGTGGCAAACGTCCACAAATTATACAGTCATCAGGTCTGCAGACGATTCCAATGGGAAATGCAGGGGAACAAGTTTGTGTTTGAGCCATGAATCCTCAAATTGGGTGGCTATGATCTAGTATTGGGTGGTGATTGGCTTCGGGAACTCAGCCCGGTTTTATTCGATTTTAAGGCACTAAAAACCGCCTTCATTAAAGATGGACGCAAGGTGGAAATCAGTGGGGTAACGTAAGAAGGCAACCTCAAGCTTATGACGGAGTTGAAACTACATAAGCTGTTAAAGAAAAACACTCCTCTGATGATTACTCAAGTGGCCCAATTATTTTCAGTCAAGGGGGACACGATAACATTACCATCTGAGATTCAGACTCTTTTGGTGCAGTTCAAAGATGTGTTTGCAGAACCCAGTGGGTTACCTCCATGTTGTGGCCATGAGCATGCTATTCCCTTGAAAGAAGGCACTACACCGATTTGTACTCGACCCTATAAGTATCACCATCTACAGAAGAACGAGATTGAGCAGCAGGTCCATCAGATGCTGCAATCTGGAATTATTCGCCCTAGCCAAAGTCCCTTCGCGTCTCCTACTTTGTTGGTCAAGAAGAAGGACAATACTTGGCGTTTCTGCGTGGACTACCGCCAGTTAAATGAGGCTACGGTGAAAGACAAATTCCCTATTCCTAACATAGAGGAATTACTTGACGAATTGAAGGGAGCCTCGTGTTTTTCTAAGTTGGACCTCCACGCTGGATATCATCAGGTTCGCCTGGTTGAGCATGACATACCCAAGACAGCTTTCCGAACCCATCATGGTCACTACGAATTTAAGGTTATGCCATTCGGCCTAACCAACGCGCCGGCCACCTTCCAATCCTTGATGAATTCAGTATTTGGTCCTTATCTGCGAAAATTTATGTTAGTCTTTTTTGATGACATTTTAGTTTACAGCACTTCCTTGAGCAGCCATGTCGACCATCTGCATATCATTTTGGAATTGGTGCGTGAACATCAGTTGTTTGCCAAGCAGTCGAAGTGTAGTTTTGCTCAACCTGTTGTGGAGTATTTGGGGCACTTTATTTCTCACACGGGTGTAGCTACTGATCCCGCCAAGATTGAAGCGATGACTACTTGGCCTGTGCCTACATCGATCAAGCAGCTGCGGGGTTTCCTTGGGCTTACAGGGTACTATCGCAAATTTGTTAGAAATTATGGAGCCATAGCTCGTCCTCTCACTGAGCTTTTGAAGGCAGACAAGCTGTGTTGGTCTCCATTGGCAGACTCTGCTTTTCAGCAGCTGAAGAAGCTAATGTCCTCAACACCAGTGTTACGTCTCCCTGATTTTACCTTGCCTTTTATACTAGAGACCGATGCTTGTGAGACTGGAATTGGTGTTGTCCTTATGCAGGAAGGACACCCGATTGCCTACATTAGTCAAGCCTTGAAGGGTAATAGCATTCATATGTTGACATATGATAAAGAACTGTTGACGGTATTGCTTGCGGTGGATAAATTACGCCATTATTTGAAAGCTGCTCATTTTTTTATCAAGACCGATCATCAGCCGCTTCGACATCTTCTTGATCAAAAGTTGACAACCCATTTGCAGCGTAAAGCAACCAGGAAATTATTAGGCTTATCTTACACCATTTCCTACAAGCAAGGGGTGGAGAATAAGGTGGCTGATGCTTTATCCCGCAGGGATGCACCTGACTCTGCTTCCTTGGTGGTTTTGTCATCCGTGGAGCCGCAGTGGTTGAAGGAGGTACTTCACATTTATGAGCATGATCCTACAGCTCAGTCATTGCTTACTTCTACCTTGGTCAAGCAATATGGAGATTACACTATTTCGCAGGGCCTTTTGCGTTACAAGGGCCGCATTTATGTGGGGTCTAATTCTACCTTACAATCCCAGATCATTCGCGCCTTGCACGATTCACCAGTGGGTGGTCAATCCGGCATTCAAGGTACATACCAACGCATTAAATCTCTGTTTTTCTGGCCAAAATGGAAGCAGTCTGTTGAGTTGTCTGTCCAGAGCTGCGATAATTGTCAAAGAAATAAATCTGAGCATGTTAAGTGCCCTGGATTATTGCAACCTCTACCATTACCATCTACTGCGTGGAGCTCTATAAGTATGGATTTTATCGAGGCACTTCCTAAGTCAGCTGGGTATGATACGATATTGGTCGTGGTCGATCGATTGAGTAAGTATGCTCATTTTATTCCGCTTCGGCACCCATTCACAACTGCAAAAGTTGCTCAGGATTTCATGGACACTGTGTTCCGGTTACATGGGTTGCCAACCAACATTGTGTCGAACCGCGACAGAATCTTCACCAGTTTGTTTTGGAAGGAGCTCTTTTCTTCACTCGGTACCAAGCTTAGCTTATCCACAGCCTATCATCCTCAATCGGATGGCCAGACCGAAAGAGTTAATCAATGCTTGGAAGCGTATCTTCGAGCCATGACTAGTGCCCGACCTCAACAATGAACTCAGTGGTTGGTCTTAGCCGAGTGGTGGTATAACACCAATTTCCATTCATCACTGCATACTACTCCTTTCCAGGCTTTTTATGGCTATCCTCCACCTCAATTGGGAGTGGATACATTGACTATTACGATTGCATCTGTTGATGACTGAATGCTGGACAGAGAGTTGGCATTGTCTCATCTTCGTGAGCATTTGCTGAAGGCGCAGTCCAGGATGAAGCAATTTGCGGATGCCAAACGATCAGAACGCGTATTCCAGGTTGGTGATCAGGTTTACTTGAAACTTCAACCGTATCGGCAAACATCGTTAGCTATTCGCCGTTGTTTGAAGTTGAGCTCAAAGTACTATGGCCCCTACACCGTCACTGAGCGGATTGGTGTTGTAGCTTATCGTCTCACACTACCAACCAATGCCAAGATCCATAACGTGTTCCATGTCTCCCAATTGAAACACTGTATTGGCCCCCATTCAGTGGCGTTATCAGCACCACCTTCAACGAATGCAGCTGGCGATTGTATTGTCGAACCTGCAGCGATACTGGACACACGTGTTATTTACTCTGCAGCGGGGGAACCTACAACGGAATGGCTTATTCAGTGGGTTAACTTGGATGTGTCGGAAGTGACCTCGGAGCCTGCTGGTCACTTACTTCGGCAATTTCCACACTTCAACGATAAGGCTCGAGGACAAGCCTTCTTGGGTGGGGAGGAAACTGTCATGTACTAGGGAGTAGTGGGCCGGATTAATAGATTGGGCCGTGGGCCGCGTGGGCAACTGAGAGAATAACAACCTATAAGGTTGTTTCAGTTTGTTGTAATAAACCATCAAATGAGAATCCAGCTACTTTTTCTTCTATCTTCTTTCCTTCCTCTCTTATTTTCTCCTATCTCTCTATCTGTTCTTGGTTCGTTACATAGTTAAGGGTCACATTATGAACATTTGTTTTCTCTTTCTTTTACGTACTTGTTAGATATGACAGAAAACTCAATAAGAGTTTCTTGTTTTCTTTCCAAATTAATGTTGATCACCCTTAAGTTTTTATCGATTGAGTTTGATAGAGGTAAAGAGCCCCAATAAATTTTAAAGAAATTTTGTTCTCACGACGCAAATTCAAAATTGAAGGGTGAAGAGTTTCTTATCAATTCACCCTGCCTCTACTAATAATCATATAAATAATCTTAAAAATCGTTCCATTTCTAAGCATCGTTTTAAATTTATTATTCGTCGAGAATCATCCTATAAAATTATACCTAAATGACAAAAAAGCCCATCTAAATCTGAATAGATACAAGTATACAACTCAAATAGTGTCCAGAAAAATATAATTAAATCACAAATAACGCAATTTTGAAATAAATCAAATAAAAGATGGCCATAAATTATTATTTTTTATACAGTAAGAATTCGAGAACCAGATAAACGAACCTGAAAACTCGAGAGGCCGAAAAACGATAGTCGGGACAACCGACAATGGAAGCAAAAAACAACGAAGTAATAAAAAATAACAAAACAAAAGAAAAAAGAAAAAGGGGAGACCAACACGAGCGGGACAAAGCAGCTTAGTCGATGAGAATGGCTCATACATGGGTTGGAAGAAACTAACAAGACGATGATGCATCCGAGAAGCTAAAACGAAATCTCGAGTCAGGACGGGATCTGCAGCGGTGAACCAAATGGATAAAGGGTTAGTCTAGGTAATCGAAACAATCTTATACCCAATTAAGGCATACTTGACCTGAAAATAACTCAATCCTAGAATGATTCGATCCAATAGATGTCGCCTCTAATCCAAATTTGTTTGGTGTTCTTCTAGTTAAGGTTTTTTCTGATGGTGGTCTATATTTGTAAATTGTCTTATTAATATTTTCGTATTTATGAAAAGGCTCGCACCGTGTTCTTAACCGTCAAATTTGTAACTTTCCGTTACTTTGGGAAAAAGAAATAGGAAAAAGGAAAATCAAAATATTAAAATCAAACTTAACTTTTACCAATTTGTAAAAGAAAAATTACTCTAAATAATACCAACTATCAGCCTTGAATCAAAAATAATTTGAATTTTAAAAATTGTAAAAACGTACCCAAACTATGTCAATATTAACAAAAAAAAATGTATGGAAATATTTTCCGATGAATTTTTTGACGGATTTGTTGATGCGGAGCCGGAAAAATGAGTTGTCATATTTCTTTTTAACACATCAAATTACACCTCATTTATATAAAAATAAAATAAAATAAAAATACACACATCAATATCAGTAATTGACATCTTACAACAATATGAACAAAAGAAAATCACACATATTATCGACAAATCACTTTTTAAACAAATCAATCATTATTATACAAATGAGGTGTAATTTTTTTTTGACAAATCACATTTCTGACTCCGTCTCAGCAAACCCGTTAGAAAATTCACTAGAAAAATATGTTCATACCATTTTTTGTTTATATTATCATAGTTTGGGTACGTTTTTATAATTTTCAAAATTTGTATTATTTTTTATTCAAATGTGATAGTTAGTATTATTTAACGTCATTTTTTCATTTATAAAAAAAGGTAAAACAACGCATCTTATTGCAAAGGACCGCGAGGAAAAGAAGTAAGGACATCCACAAGACCACAAGGGAGAAACTTTGGGTTTCTCCTTTTAAAAAGAAAAAAAAAGTAAAATAAATAATATCAAAAAACGTGTCATAAAATTTACATTGGTCTTTGTGCTCGTTTCTATTTCAAAAAAACTAGTACAAAAACCAATGCAATTATAACATTTTTTATATGACACAACTCACTCAACTATTTTATTTCCTTTTTTATAATTTAAAAAGGAGAAACTTTGAGTTTCTCCTTTCTGAATGGTCTAACGCAGACAACACAACAAGGGGAAAGTTGGCTACGACGGTCAGCCAACTTGACGGCGAATAAATATGTAAAACATGCACAATTTGTATTTATTTCGTCAAATTTAGGATGTGATTTCAATATTTAATCGTTTTTGTCAAATTTAGGGCGAGTTAGAATGAGATTATCTAATTTCTACTAATCTTTGCTCTTGTTAGCTTTAATTTGGGACAAAGTTTGAATTACGATTCAAAATTTCACTCATTTGTAGTTAGGTTTGTTTTTTTTAAAAATTGAGGTTGATTTAGAGTGATTCCTAGCAAACTTAGGGTCCGTTCGGTTCGTCAGTTAAGTCGACTTAAAGTGATTTAATTGAACTTAATTAAAATTTTAAGTCAGGATGACTGAACTTACTTACAAAGTCTGTTCGGTTCGTCAAAATTTTAAGTTGACTTAAAATGACTTAAAACGACTGAACTTACTCAAAAATTTTAAACTAGGAATTCTGACTTTTTTTATTTGAGGTGACTGAACTTAACAAAAAAAATATCCAACCCCAGTTCAGTTTTATTGAATTCAGTCATCTATTTCAGTTCAATTTCAGTCTAGTTCAATCGTCAACTTAAATTTACTTTACAGCTTCAGTTCAGTTTTATACCCAGTTCAGCTTCAGTTCAATTCAGTCACTGCGAACCGAACATACCCTTAGTAATAACATAGCTACTTAATTGTTCATTCCCTTTGATCGCATGGGTCAGGATGAGTTAATTACCCTCTGATCGACATATATTGTTATTTTAGACCTTCATAATTGATTAATTTAACGTTTGGAGTAAAATTAAGCTTTATATTAATTTGTCCGTATTTATTATCCTCCACTCCCCAGTCTCTCGTTCTTTCTAGTTAAACAAAGTGCTAATATTTATTCTCATCTACTTTTTTTAGGGACAGATGCATTTTATTGGGAAATTTTTAAATGAGATTTTATGGTGCCACCAGTAATGAAAAAAACATTAGGCGCACCCAGGTGCTGGGAGCCTCAGACGCCTAGGGGCACGCATTGCCACACAACTCATGTATAGAACTCATGTATAGAAGACAGAGGAAGAAGAGAATATAGAAGGAGGAAGAAACTAGAGAGAACGTGCTTTATGACTTTATGGTGTACGTACTAGGCATTTATGAAAGATGAGAGAATATAGAAGATCGGATCATTATTGATTTACTAGCCTACTTTGGAAAAGAAAATAATTAATGTCTACAATTTCTAGGATAATTAAGGAAGAGAAGATATAAAATCTAATATTTTCTAGGATAATTAAGGAAAAGAAGATATAAAATATGTTATTTAAAGATAAATCTTTTAAAAAGTCAATTTAAAAATTCGAAAAGCTAAAAACCTGTTGAACATCAACAAATTTGGAAGAGGCGTTTGTCTGCGCCTTAGGCGTGCCTTGGCTCCGCCTAGGGCGCATGTAGTGACCTGGATATGATGGAGCTCAGAGAGCTTCCATGGAATTAGTTAAGGGAGAGAAAAGAGAGAGTTCAGAGAGGAGAGAGAAAGGGAATTTGGTATTGAACATCGATACATGTAACGAACTAACAACCGGCCACATATAGCTAAGTTGTCAATTACAATTATGCCCCTTAATTCTCACATTATTACAATCATCACAGCGTCTGAGAGGACTCAGGCCGCGCCTCACCCTAGGCGGGCGCTGGCCCTCGTCAAGCGTGCCTAGGGCGCACATTTTACTTCACTGGTGCCACCACAACCAAGTTTCAAATTGCCAATAAATTATAGCTTAGTGTGTTTGTTATACATTAAATGAGATAAATTTGTCTAAACGAAATTTCTTAATTCATGCGCCTGAATCTAAAACGTCTTATAAATCTGATCGGGTGAAGTAGTTGTTTGGTTGTTGATTGAAAGATGTGTTTTTTTTAGAGAATGGTAAAATGTCATTTTTATTTTTTCAATTTGATTTTGATTTTTTGATTTTGTTTGTTTTCTTCTTCTTTTTTGCCCAACTAATAAAACGTTATAAATTTCAAGGTTAGTAATACATAATACGGTTTTTCTAGTGTGTGCCCATGGACACATGCTAACAAGCTTAAATAGAAAATTTATCTTCAAAATATTCTCTAATATAGAATTGATAAACCCTTAGCAAACAAGATTAAACTAGTGGCTAACCAAATAATTGCAAAAAAAGGAGTTCTTAGAGTGTGTCCATGTACACACTAGAAAAAACCTACATAATAAACCTTTTTTAAAACATGAGGGTACCAGATATAAAAAGAAATATTAAACATATAAACATCATTCGTAATAACCCTAAACATGGGAATATCAAATAGAATTTCCATCTAAAATTTAACATTATTACTACTTCCGTTAAAACTTAGGTATGGGGATGAAATTGTCACGAGAAACTACCAAACACACTCAACACAATTATATTTCATAAATTAACACTAGCTTTAATTGAGTGGTATTTGGTGGCACATAACTATTAAAAAATTAAACCGATCATGTAATTTTGTATAGTAACCTAACCGGATTAATACCACTCTTACTTTTGAGTACAAAACTTTGGCAACGACTCTGGATGCATCGCATAATTAAACGTAAGGCTTTATAATATTTGTTTTAAACACACAAAAAATATTATTTCTCACTCTCTCATATTCAATAGAAACCACATTTATAATATCTCACGGGTTATTGTGGTGTTCCATTAGATGAAAAGAGGGTGAAAAAGAGTGCTTTATATATTTAAAACACATTATATAATATTACATCATTTTTTCATCCAAATATTGTTTAACTATTTAATGTATTATACCACCTATAATGAATTATGAATGGAAATCCAAATAGACATTAAAACAATGAATCCGGCTTGTTTATTTAGTAACTCGCATCTTGTGAAGGAAGCCAGGCCCCTCAAAATCATAACAATTTCTTATAACTTCGATATGCAAATTACCTCCAATGAAATGAGTTTTAAACTTGAGGTTTATTCATATTTCAGTTCTGATAAAACAGAATTTCCATAATATAATTTCACAAAAGAATTTTTTTAATTTATATATATCAATTTCCATGAAATACAATTTATAATATAATTCCAAATGAAATGATTTCTAGACTTTTATTGTATTCAATAACTAAATATAACCATGTTGATTTTCATGTGAAGGTACAAAATATGTAAAACCCCAAAATAACTTTCACACCGATCACCCCACTATTCCCCACCCAAGTCCCAAAATCGTAAATACAATCAATTTCATGGTAACAAAATGAAATTAACATAAATAAAGAGTAATTTTATAGTCACTACTAAAATTGCACCCAAATCCCCTCGCTGGGTATATCCTGATGAACCACGAACATGAGATAATACCCCCTTGGCGCCAGATACATTGACTTGGGCGCCGTCACCGTCAACTCATAAACGGAGTCACCTAACGCCGTCACGCCCCCCACCGCACCTAACACCAGCATCCTGTGATTCATGGAAAACGAGTGCGTATTAAACGGCGGCGAAAACAACGTCACGTGCACCGTACTATTCGCTTCCACCCCGCCGGGTACCCGAAACCGGACGCCAACAACCCCCCCGTACCGAATCCTCGAGTGTGACTCCGGGAACAGGATCTCGGGCCGCAAACGGGCCACGCTCGGGTCCAAATACGCCGGCGAAAACGCCTCCAATCGGAGCTCCGTCGGATAATTCACGTTCCTGAACTTGTACTTATCGTGCGGGTTGCTTCCGCCGACGAGAACCCGCCCATCTCGTAACACAATCGCGGTGGAATGATACACTCTCGGGATACTAGTCGGATTCTGGACCTCGAATCTCGAACCGGGTTCCAAACCCGGGTTATAAATCACCGGGGACAGAACCGGGTCCCGTCCTAATTCCCACCCCGCTGAACCGGACCCGGCTCCGTTGATAATCAAAACCCTACCGTTCGGCAACAGCAGCATGTCGCCCATGACACGCGCCATCGGCATGGTCTCCATCGCCCAATTCGGGTTCGGGTCGTTGATCTTGATCCGACCGCATGTATTCAAAGCTCCGATGAACTGCTTATGGTACTTCGCCTTAATGAAATTATCTCTTGGGGTCCCACCGCACACCATAACCTCTAATTCGGGTTGACCCGGGTCCTGGATCGGTAGTAGGACCGCGGACCCGGTGCTCGGGTAGTTCCTGGACCCCCCTCCCGGGATATCCGGGTAGTACCGAACGACGGCGTTTTTGGCGTAGTCAAATAGGATTGACTTTGTATTGGCGAAGATGAACAGGAGTCCGTCGGAGTTGAGAAAGACGAACGGATAAAGATTGTTCTCGATTCCGTGATCGTTTGTTTCGGCGAGGAATCGAAGAGTGTAGAGGTTTCTCGAATGATCGGATTTGGGGTAGAATTCGTAGCTGAACGTGCGGCGGCCGCCGATGATGATGACCTGGCCGTCGGGGAGCACGTGGTTGGTGGAGTACCAGCGTTGTGCGAGGAGTTGCTCGCCGTGCTCCTCCCAATCGCAAGACGACGTCGTTTTACAGGGGTTCATGGTCCGTACGACGCGCGAGCCGTGCTTGTTGCCGCCGGTTTGGATGAGGGTGCCGTTGGGGGAGACGGAGCCCGACGAGCACCAGACGTCCGTGGCGACAGTGAGGGGGCGGGAGGAGTTTCTTGCGGGGTCGTACTCGACGGAGTGGGCGGTGCAGTCGCGGTGGCGCGTGGGGGTGCACGCGGGGAGCGTGAGGTTCGAGGGGCCGAAGTCGGTGCGGTCGTAGATCACGACGCGGTCGTTGTGGAGGAGTTGCATGTGCATGGCGACGATCCCGATGCTTTGCTGGAGGAGCTGCCAGGTTCCTCCGCCGGCGGTGGCGGCAGCGGTGGTGGCGGATGGGAGGAGGTGGAGCAAGAAGAGTAGTACATGGGAGAAGTGGAAATACCGTGGAGTGCACATTTTGTGATCGATAACGCGCGTCGAAAATCTTTGTGTGTTAGATTTTGTGTTTGTTGGGAGATATGATATGATATATATAATCCAAGTTTGTTAGCCGTACTAATGACTGATTAGATTTTTTTAATTTTTTTTAACAATCTTGTGAACTCAATTTAGTTGAACTTGACCTGTTTATTTATCAATAACAGCTATATGATGGATTAAATACGTACGGAGAATGTCTTTGGTTATTGCGATGATGATGCATGAATGTTTATGTAATTTTCTCAAATTAGAAAGTTGAGTTGTAATTTGTAAACCCTTGGTATCAGATTCACAAGTGACGCGAATCTAAGTGACAATTTATTCATGCGCGGGAATTGAAGATTAATGGATGACAGAAAATATATCTACCTTTGGGTACGTAATTTGAGTGATGCATGAATCGCGATGCATCCCAACAACACTAATTTAATTGCAAAAGAAGAGTGAGTAGATTGATAACTTGTGATTATACTTTCAAATTTATTATACCTGATTATTAACTAGGAAATCTTATAGGGATTTTAGATACGTAAAGCAGAATTTCAAGAAATGATTTCCTAACATCTAACCAAAGATATCATGCATAAACCAAATAGATCATAGATAGGAAGAATCAAATACTTTTTGATACGTGTTTCAATATGCTGGAATGTAGAGAATAGAGTCTCACGTGTGACTCCTCTATTTGGTCCACCCGAGCTTGGATCTGGATCGCCTGAAACTCGATTGCTAGAGCGAGGAACGAAGACGAACAAGGGAGAGAGCAAGGGAGGAGTACGGTTGCCTTGGGTAAAAGATGGATTAGGATTTTCTCCTAGAAAGCCCTCCTTTTATATTACCATGTGTAGATATCTTATTTCCTAAATAAGTATATCTCTTATTATTAATAATAACTCTTTATTATTAACAAACCTTATCTCCCAAGTTATATCATATATAACTTTATATTATATACTTTATATAATATGTCTCCCAATAAACTGATCCAGTCCAAACTCTAAGGGTGTGACCTCGTAGGACCCGGTAACAATAACAATAGACTTTATGACATACTCTATAACATATAGTCTATAAATCATAGTTGACTTCTAGCAAAGGACTATGACTACCTAAAATCACCGGATTAAATATCTCCATAAATGGTTCCACTTCATAATCAGTAATTGCACATTTGATTAAAGGACACAATTCCTTCAATCTCCCACTTGTCCTTAAAACAAGTGTGCAATGTTAAAATTCATTTGTCACTTAGTGTCTTATTTGACTATATGATGAAACTCATCTTTACCGCCAAATACGTTTCTTGAACTCTTGAGATCAAACTGTCAGTACAGATGATTACTAATAATCCATCTGAGCATGGCCATGCGTTTTCACAGTTCTCACTCTTCAAGTGGCCGAGACACCAATCTTTTCCAAATGTATCATGGTATACATGGAATATGAGGACATATTCAATCTTGTAAGACTACAGCTCACACTCAACTTTTGGCAATCTCAATCACTGCCTTTATAACTGCCTGTTATGGTCAGCATTTGACAGCGTCAAAGACATACCAACAGTCAAATGATAACTATATCATACTCATGTCTAAGGAACTCACTAATCATGAATAATCCTAGAACTCCGCAGTAAAGTCCCGAGAAATCATAAGATCGGTCTATTCGATGTGTATCGATATACACATCTATGTAATCGATTAGACATCTCCATGTCCCTATAACACATGAAACCCGGTGTTATCAATCAATCTCTCATATGGTCTTTTGATTAAGTCATTTGTATCCAAGTTAACAACTTAGACCATGGACTTCTAACAATTTTATAATTTCAGTTCACTTAATGGGGTTTCATTCACCAAAACAGTCTTGATGAGCCCATTTGATAACTATTAAATTGTTTGGATACTTTATCTAATCCCAAGCAATGATTAAATAATAATATGAAATTCATATATAAGTCAAGCATAAATGTCTGTGATAACAATAAACAAGTTTTATCATAAAACAAACAATGTCTCAAAGGAACTCTCTAATGTGCTTGAGTCCTTTGGCCCGAGTGTGACTGTCATGCTTGGGCCTAGACATGGGCTTGGTCAAAAGGATCTGCAATGTTGTCGTCTGTGTGCACTTTGCACATCCTCACATCTTCACTATCAACATAGTGTCTGATCATGTGGTACTTCCGTAGAACATGTCTGGATTTGGAACTCTTCCAACTGATGGCTCCTTCATTCAGAATGAAGACATATCCAGACTGAGATTCAAAATCATTTACGTATGTCTGAAAACTCGCATCAATATAGCCATTGACGACTAGCTCGTCATCACCTCCAAATATCAAAAGATCATCCCTAGTCCTTCGTAAGTACTCCAGGATGTTCTTGGCTGCACACCAATGTGCATCACCCGGGTTTGATTGGTACCTTCTACACATACTCAAAGCATATGCAACATCTAGGCGAATACAAGTCATTGCATACATGATGGATCCTATGGCTGAGGCATAGGGAATCCTGCTCATCATTTCAGCCTCACTAGGTGTCTTAGAACACTGGCTCTTGCTGATATATAAGTCATGCTGCATAGGCAGGAATCCTTTCTTAGAGTTCATCATATTGAATCTATCAAGGACCTTATCTACATAAGTTCCCTGACTTAGACCAATGTCTCTTAGATCTATCTCTATAGATCTTAATGCCTAGTATGTACTCAGCCTCTCCCAAGTCCTTTATTGAGAAATACTTCTTAAGTCACTCCTTAACTGTCTCCAGCATATGAATATCATTCCCAATGAGTAATATGTCATCCACATATAGAACTAGTAAGGCCACTTTGCTCTCACTAAACTTCTTGTAAACACAGGGCTCTTCTTCGCATCTGACAAAATCAAACTTTTTGACCACTTCATCAAAACGAAGATTCCAACTCCTGGATGCTTGATTAAGTCCATAGATGGACTTCTTAAGCTTGCATATTCTCCTAGGGTTTTCTGGATCCTCAAAACCTTCTGGCTACATCATGTATACATCCTCTTCTAAATACCCATTTAGAAAAGCGGTCTTGACATCCATTTGCCAAATCTCATAATCATGATAAGCGGCAATCGCTAGGAGTATCCTAATGGACCTGATCATAACGACCGGTGTGAACGTTTCATCATGGTCAGTACCATGAACCTGTCTAAATCTTTTGTCAACTAGTCTTGCCTTATAGACATAAACGTTTCCATCCTTGTCTGTCTTGATCTTAAAGACCCATTTGCATCCAATGGGTTTTACCCCATCAGGCAAATCTATCAAGTCTCATACTTGATTTTCAGACATGGAGTCTATTTCGGATTTCTTGGCTACCAGCCATTTCTCGGAGTTGGGGTCCGCTGTCATTTGCTTATAGGCCGCAGACTCACCGTTCTCTTAAAAGTAGAACGTCAATGCTAGCAGTCAAGACGTAATCCTTATAACGTCTAGGCTACTGCCTTAGCTTGTCTGATCTCCAAAGTGGTCCAACAATAGGAGAGACTTCAGCTGCTGGGTTGACCACATCTGTATGTGGGACCTCAAGTGCTTCATCAACTTGAAGAATTGCATCTTGAATATGGGCGGTTTTCCTTTGAGAAGGTACGCCTCCAAAGTCAAGTTCCTCAGTGACATCATTTATGTCCTCGTGTTGTTGGGTTTGTTGCTCAACTTGAATCTCATCAAGCTGAACATTTCTCCCACTTGGCTTCTTGGAAAAGAAATCCTTTTCCAAAAAGACACTATCCCGAGCAACAAACACTTTGTTCTCAGCGGAATTGTAGAATTAATATCCCATTGTTTCCTTGGGATAACCTATAAAGAAGCATTTGTCTGATTTGAGTGCTAGCTTATCAGGTAGTAAACATTTTACATAAGCCTTGCATCCCCAGACCTTCAGAAGTGACAAGCTAGGAACTTTTCCATACCATATCTCATATGGTGTCTTGTCAACTGATCGTGACGGAGTCCTGTTTAGTGTGAACGCATTAGTGGTGAGGGCATATCCTAAAAGGATGTATGAAGATCAACGTTATAATTTTCAGATTTGATATCCAGTATGTATAGTCCATTACTACTCATATGGGCTCGAGCTTAGAAAATGTCATTCTTATAAATGAAAAATCAATTCTTAATGACAAAATCATAACCCTCAAGGTTCAAAACTGAAATTGAAATCAAATACTTAGTAATAGAAGGAATAAAATAACAATTATAAAGTTCTAAAACTAAGCCAGAAGGTGGAGGTAGACTATAAACTTCAATGGCAAGTGCAGCAACCCTTGCTCCATTTCCAACGCGCAGATCTATCTCATCATTCTGCAACCGTCTCCTATTTGTTGGTCCCTGCACATTCGAAATAATGTGAGAACCACATCCAGTATCTAATACCCAAGAATGAGACTTAGTTGATAAGATTCCAGTAACGTGAATACCTGAAGTGGAGACTGTTCCCCTCTTCTTGTCTTCTAGGTACTTGGGGCAGTTTCTCTTCCAGTGCCCCTTAGCCTTGCAGTAAAAGCATTCGTGCTCAGCAGCCACTTTCACCTTAGGGGTGTTCCCCTGAGGTTGGGCAGCTTGCTTGCCCTTCCCTTGGTGTTGTTGCTTCTTCTGGGGCCATTTCTTAAACCATTTTCCCTTGACCATTAGAACTTCCTTCAATGGGTCAACCATGACATTTTGCTCAGCTGTTTTGAGCATCACGTGCAGCTCGTTGAGAGTCTTGCTCATAGCTCCCATGTGATACATCTGCCTAAAATGGGCAAATCCATCATGCATGGAATATAAGATCATATCTTTAGCTATCTCAACATTATAAGGGTTACCCAGTCGAGCCATCTTGTCAAACAAGCCTATCATGTTGTAAACATGTTGCCCAACTGGTTTCTCTTTCTCGAGCTTGCATTGCAATATGGACTTGAGGGTCAAGTATCGCTCAATTCTGGCTTGCTCCTTGAAGAGATCTCTAAGATTCTTCATAATGGTATGGGCATCCTGTGCTTCAAACCTTTGTTGAAGAGCATGTTCCATAGCAGTCAGCATCAGGCAAGTGACTTGCATTGCCCGTTCGCATATTTTCTTGTGACGTGCCTTTTCCTCATCAGATGAGGTGGCAGTCAGCTCTGAGATGGGGGTTTCAAGGACATTCTCTTGTCCCTCAGACCTGAGAATAATTCTCAAATTTCTTTCCCAATCAAGGAAATTCTTGTCGTTCAAACGGTTTTTCTCAACTATTGAGCGGAGAGTGAATTTGAGGTGTTCAGAAGACATAGTAACTACAAAACGGAATAAAAACAAGCATATAAATTATGCTTGACATACAAGAACTTAAAATTTAGACAAACTATAAATAATAAGATATTGCACATTCTACTCAATTAAATTGTCCCTTGTGAGTAAAATGATTCCAAGATCCTATCTTAGATGAAACTCGAGCGTACTAGGGCACTTCCCCAAATCTCATGTAATCAAGGTAAGTAAGCTCCTTTACTAATTATAACACCTTATAACTCTTGGTTGATGGTCACATCTTATGTAAGACTCATCCTTATGCCTCAAGATTCAAAACTGAGCCTTTTGGTCTCTTGTTGAGTGTAACCATACCAAGGCAGCATGCCCCTATTAGACATACCCGCACTATCCCAAGGTCAAGGAAGGACACCTCGCTAGGGCGAAAACTATCCAACGAATCCCAAGGGCCTCATGGTTATGATATGGAAAGGCATGATCTCAATATTCTGTTAAGGGACTTAAGCATGCATTGGTTGTTTATTTACTAGTGAACAAAATAGCATAAACAAACAAGCAAGCATGCAAAGTGGGAAATAAAACATTCAAGTAATGCAGTAATTAAATGTGATCCTAGTATGACCCCTAAAAACCAAAATTAAAGATATAATCTTCATGGCTCTTGTTACTCTTGGATCTCCATCCTTAGTATCCTCCATGGATCTCCATCCTTTGGTCTTCTTAGGATCTTCTTCTTCTTGTCTTACATATAATTGAAATAAACTCTCTTGCAGAAATTTAAATTACAAAAATACATAACGATACGCAAATCGTGTACAAGAAAAACATAACGGTACGCATACCGTATATATCTATCCTAATGTGGGCCATACTAGTCACCTCATGCAATAATAATATCATAATATAATAACACATGCATGCAATGATAATATCAAATATTATCAATATTATTAATCTAATTAATAGTAATAATCAATTTAACTAATTTAAATAAAACCATATTAAATTAAATAAATCATCTCATGACATAAATAATTTAATATCAAATTCTTAATTCAAATTAAAATCAATATATAGCATTAATTATTAAAATACATTATTGGATAAGATATGCATGAACAAGATAAGATATCAAATATCCTTATCTAAATCTAATGGGAATCTTTCCTAACAACTTTTTAGAAAATTATATAATTTAGATAATATCAAATATTATCCAATTAGGTAAAAAATATCTTATCTTATAGTTTAGAAAATTATCCTAAAATGCCAAATCTACCCATCCGGACCAGTCAAACCCGGACCGACCCGCTCCCACTGAACCGCGCAACCCCTTTTTGCGGACCCACCCGAGCCCAGCCCGAGCTGGATCTGCAGAACCACACGTGCACCTGACCCGAACCACTGGCGAAACACGGTTCTGCACTATGCAGAACCGCGCCCATTTGCGAGGGACCAAGCAGCAAGCCACGGTCTACACCGCGCGAGCCGTGCATGGTCCCCGTGGTCCTGCCGTGCGTGCCCCAGGCCGCGCCTGGGCTGGACCCGCGCGCGCCACTGCGCGATTGGGTCCAACCGCGGTCGAACTGCGATCGCGGCTACTGTTCACGACCAGATTTTTTTTTCGTGTGGAACAATTCCATAATTTTTTTTAAAAAAATCAGAATTTGGGTAATTGATCCATCTGATGAAAATCAAAATCTTCATCTAATGATTTAAACATGCCAACAAATCATATCTCTTGCATAATTAAATCATATGAATCAAGTATGGGTAGATTAATTTTACATGCATATACATATTGAAAGTTCTAGACTTTGTTAATCCAATCGATCAAAATCTAAATTTTAATCATGCAAATTTAATCTACATATCAATTTTTCACTTAATTTGAATCAAGACAATCATGAACATGCATCAAAATTTAAAACTTTGAACTTGATCTAATCAATTTATGCAAGAGGCAACTAATACCACTGTAGGGATTTTAGATGCGTAAAGCGGAATTTCAGGAAACGATTTCCTAACATCTAACCAGAGATCTCATGCATAAACCAAGTAGATCATAGATAGGAAGAATCAAATACCTTTTGATGCGTGTTTCAATATGCTGGAATGGAGAGAATAGAGGCTCACGTGTGACTCCTCTATTTGGTCCACCCGAGCTTGGATCTGGATCGCCTGGGACTCGGTTGCTAGAGCGAGGAACGAAGGCGAACGAGGGAGAGAGCAAGGGAGGAGTACGGTTGCCTTGGGTAAAAGAGGGATTAGGATTTTCTCCTAGAAAGCCCTCCTTTTATATTACCATGTGTAGATATCTTATTTCCTAAATAAGTATATCTCTTATTATTAATAATAACTCTTTATTATTAACAAACCTTATCTCCCAAGTTATATCATATATAACTTTATATTACATACTTTATATAATATGTCTCCCAATAAACTGATCCAGTCCAAACTCTAAGGGTGTGACCTTGTAGGACCTGGTAACAATAACAATAGACTTTATGACATACTCTATAACATATAGTCTATAAATCATAGTTGGCTTCTAGCAAAGCACTATGACTATCTAAAATCATCAGATTAAATATCTCCATAAATGGTCGCACTTCATAATCAATAATTACACCTTTGATTAAAGGACACAATTCCTTCAAATCTACAGTAAACCCAATTCATTCGATCATTTAGAAATTTAATCTTGCAAAAATAATTAAAGTTAGTAGCTTTTAAGGCTTGTTAAGAAAATGACTAGTTTTTTTTTTTGAGAAAAAAGGCTTGTTAAGATCGGAGTTATTATGATCATAAAAATATATGCTAATACTGTATACGAAATATAAACTCAACAAATAGAGGAATCCAAGAGATTGTCTATGAGGTTAGGACTTAGGAATAATTTAAGTCGAAACCAAATTGTAGAACGGATGGTTAGTGAGTGAAGCTTATAATATCAAAAAAATAAAAAAAATTCTAAAATAATGATATGTAAAATGAAATTATTAAATCCTAATCAAATATATTAAAAACCTTTGTTACAATTGAAGTAAAATAAAAGCATGAAGTTTAGATTGCACAATCATCATTAAAGATATAAAGAGAACCAAAACGAACAAGAAAAAATGTAAGAATCTAAGATGGAAAAAACCTTCGGACAATGTTGTTAAAATTAATTTAGAAGGATTTACCAAATCAAATGGAGACTCACCTTTTGGAATTATATTAAGAGACAAAGGGAAAAAATTAACAATTAATGTTGATCACTGTGGCAAATTTACAACACTCAAACATGATACTTTAGCCTTTGGAAATGCCCTTCTAAAGACAAAAGAATTGAAATTTGAACAAATGAATCTAAAGTGATAATCAAACAATTGTTAATGTATTCAATAATATTTGACATTGTTCATGAGAAATCAAGATTATCATATCCGATATTCTATTTTTGTTAAAATCTTTTATGACAGTGCGGATTATGCATATCTTTCGTGAAATTAATATAGTGGTCGACCATATTATAAATCGTTGTCAATCGCATTCAGTGTAAGATATTATGACAAATTAAATCTTATGATTCTCATCATAAATTATCCTATATGCTGATTTTCAAGTAAATCTTCAAATTAGTCTAACTCATACCGTATAAAAAAAACTGAGTAATTCTTGTCGTCTATATATAGTCTATACCCGCTATCCGAATTATAACCATGTTCGGGTCAAATCTAAGTTCAATTAAGTATAGTATATATAAGTTGATTAAAATGTATGCTATTAGGAACAACGCAATAACCAATTGATTTACAGTCGATCTAGTTGTAATAAAACGTGAATATTTGTAATGAATAAATGAATTGATACTATAATTATAAAAAGTAAGGATTGGGAGTTGTTGTTATATTCATACTCGTATTTAATTAGGCTGATTTGTATTAGCTGCATTTTATAACTTGTAATTGCTATGTTCACAACTTCAAATTGTCATTTTCTTTAATTAACCAAGATTCTTTGTTTCATACAACCGGATTAGTAATATCAACTATTTTTAGTCCTTGTGAATACCATTTATCTAAAATAAAATAGATTAAAGCCTGGATTAAAAGCACCAAGTAATTGACAGGAAATCAAAGAGAAACACGTAATTAGTCTCACACTGCATATCAGTTATCACAGCTATATGAGCTTTATACGGCAGAAATTAAAGTTCATTGCATGACAGCAAATCTTGAATACTTCATAGTAATACTAAACATAGAAATCCTGACATGAAATAGTAAACTTATCGAAAATGTACACTTATGTTTTCAATTAAGAAATATGTGAACTCGCGAGTCGATCATGAACTTTGTAAGCATTTTATGAATATTGGATGGAGAATAGGGATGACAAGCTGGCAATTGCAAAATTAACAACAAGCTAATTAAGAGTATGATTCCAAATTTGATCAGCAAAATTAGATAAGTAAATGTGCGCTGGTAGTGGTTCACCAACCAGCACTCAAGCAGTTAACTGCTTTGAGTTTGAGGTAATGGAAGATAATTAATTAGTAGAAATTGGTAAACATGGCTGTTGTACTTGGAAAATTCAATGTGCTAATATGCAGAACAAATCCTTGGTTAATCAAACTAGCCATGTAATTTCTTAAGCGAGGAAATTAAGTTGTAAGAACATTGTCTGTTGATTGTAAGGATGGGCACTTAATTGTCACATGATTCAAATTACAAAGCAAATAACCAATACAATTATCAATCTCATAACTAGTTATGGAGATGTACTGATGTTGGATTGATTAAGCACATAAAATGAATGAAAGTTACCACTATTAAAAGATAATAATCATACAAGTTTACCAATTTACAATAAGCACATTTATACATTATAAATGTAGTTGCTATGATACCCGGAAACTCCAAAGTAGTGGCGTGTCCCCGTTTCGAAAACTAGGCAGAGACGTTTCTTAGGAGGGGAACATTAACCATAAACAGGGAAAACTCTTCGACTCCAAGAGCGTTTCCTAGTCTGTAAATCATACATTTAAACTAATTTATACCTTAAATTATAGAACACTCATTTACATACACTTTTATTTCCCACTTCTCCTTCTCGACTCTCTACTAAATCCTTTAGCGCTCTAGGCAACCGTTCATCCTCGTCTCTTCAACGGGAGGACTTTTGGGTTGTTTTAAGCTTTAACTAATAACTATGAGTTATTTTAATTATCATTACTTTATTTTGAACTTGATTATGTTGTTTGTTTGGAATTGTAGTTTTCTTATTTTGTTAGTTTGCAAGATGTTGTTGAATTGCTCATTTTTCATGATTTTAATTTACGGTACTCTTTTTATAAGTGATTTAATAGCTTGATAATAATCCATTTTATACATCCTTTGGTGATAAATTTATATTACTCATTTTTATCTTTAAAATAACATATAATTTGTGTTGTCGTTTTTCCGTCATTTCCTTTTTTATTGAATTTGAGATTGTCATTTCCCGTTTCGAGTAACATATTGTAGTTGTAACCCATACAACATTATCAATAACGACTTCAGCTAGAATTTGGTAAACTATTATTTATAAACGAAAAATGACATGGATCCAAAAAATCAATTGGCTACAAACGAAAGGATAAGAATCAATTTTGTCTCCAAAATTACAAACCAAAATATTAACTACGAAGTATGTTGTTACAAATGAAAAGATGAGAATCAATTATTTCTAACTTTACGGCCACGGTTAAACTGGCGAGGATAGTTTCTCCATTACTTTAACTTAGATAGTTAGATCATTTATCAACCTTCGATTAGCAGATGGCAGTGTTAAGGAAGGAAGGAAGGATTGGTTGTTAACCTGCAGAGGACTTCATGCTAACTTTCTAAGTGTACGTTAACTATCATAGGAGTGTTAATTTGGTCATTAAGACATGGTCATGTGGAAAACGAAGATCGATGATGAACACGAACAGCGAAAACAATTCAACACGTACAAATCAGGAAACAACTTGGAAAAGAGAGAGGAAAGTTTAGAGAAAACTCTCAAACAAGAAATCGCTCTCACAACTAACTCAACAAACTAAAATCTAATATATATGTTAAACTAGAACCTAGTTATACAAAATGACACTCTCTTATTAAATCGTCACATGACACGTCCTTATTAAAACCGTAACATGTCATTTTATATTTTTTTCAATTTTATAAAATAAATATAATTATAAATCAAAGATTATTATCTTAAACCTATCACTCATTTTTCTTAATTTAAATACAAATCAAGCACAAAGATTTTAAGTTAATCATAAAGATTATAAATCCAAAATTTTTTAATTATATAAAAATTTAAAATTTCCTAATTTACTTTATATCTACTAAACTAAAACTTAATTACGCCACATAACACACTCTGTCATTAAAACCGTCACATGTTATTTTTTGTTTTTTTCAAATTTTAAAATAAATTTAATTATAAATAAAATATTATTATCCTAACCTATCACTTTTTTTTCCTAATTTAAATACAAATCAAACACAAAAATTACAAGTTAATCACAAAGATAACAAATTTAAAATTTCCTATTTTTATACAAATTCAAAAATTTCTAGTCTACTAAACTATAATCTAATTACGTCACATGACACTCTCTCATTAAAACCTCCACATGACACTTCCTCATTAAAACCACCACGTTTTTTTCAATTTTTAAAAATAAATCTAATTATAAATAAATAAAAATATTATCCTAAACCTATCACTCAATTTTTTCTAATTAAAATACAAATCAAGCACAAAAATTACAAGTTAATCACAAATCCAAAATTTTCTAATTATATACAAATCCAGAATGTCCTAATTATATAGATGATTGAGATACGAATTTATGATCAGAAGTTGAATTATTATCAAAATTATCTAGATCTATTTTTTAATATATAAATTGATTTTAATAATTATTAATATTTTTAATTCAATATATATGACGTAAAAATCCGTACCTGATACGGGAATTACACTAGTCATTGTTCTCTATAAAGCGGGTTCCAGCCAAACACAAGTGAACCGGATTTAAGTTTTATTTAACAAACAAAGCAAACACGTTCAATTTGGGCCTGATCAAACGCGGTCCGGTCCGCCGGTATAAACGGGTGAAATTGTCACTATATTTCTGGCCCGGTCTAAATTCGGCCTGAATATCCGGGCTTAAATTTTGAGCTAAGCCCAGTCGGGATCCGAATTTGCTAAGACCTACTTCCAGCTGAATTCGAGTCTTTGTCCAGCCCGGATCCGGGTTTGCTAAAGCATACTTCCACCTGTGTTCGAATCTTCGTGTTAGCCAACTAGTTCTATGATTATTTCTGTGTGGAGGTCCAACTTGACAACAAATGAGTTGGCAGGTCCTGAGGTCCACCTGAGTTCGATTAATATATATATATATATATTAAAATAAATCAACTTCAAATATTTAAAATTTTAAATCACAACTAACTTCAAATATATAAAAACTATATACAATTTTTTTTATAAAATTTGATTTCTATAAATTACACATACAATAAGCTTATAATATATATCAAAATAATATATGATAGATTTTCTACTAAACTTATATATAAAATACATCTTATATTCATTTATGTAATAAGTAATATTATTTTTATGTGTTTACATATATAATTTGACCTATATAAAATCATACAATATTTACAATTTCCAACTCATAGTACATGTACTTTTGTTATTAAGTCCACTATATTATATTATTACAAATACAAATTTTATGACCCAATTAGAGTAAAATTACTCGAATAAATTTTATGGCCCATCAATATATATATTAAAGTTATTGAATTTCGAGTCACCAAAATTCTTCTGGCCCTAAAAATCATACGTGTCATTTTGTTATTAATCCACTTTTTTTTAACATTATATTTCAATTTAAATCACAATATCTAATCACACATAACTTCAAAGATATAAAAACTATATACAACTTTGTTGAATGCTTATATACGTTCCTTATAAATTTGATTTGTACAAATTGTAAAATATAAGTGTAACACCCCCAAAACTTAACCATTTTGGAAAGGTATTACCGCCAGTGACCCCAGTGTTCCTTACCGAGATCACCCAAGGCTTTACCGTTTAAATACAAATCATGAAATACAATGATACAAAATGATAACCTTATTTACATAAAACACGAGTCCCGGGATTACATCACAATCCCGAATAGGACAAACACAGAGTTTAAATAAATTACAACGGAAATCTTAAACAAGGCACAGCGGAAAACTTTTAAAAGATATTACAAAAAAGGTTGTGATCGTAATGATCACCTGCCCAAGGATCTCAACCTGATTAAAAGAAATTATTAAAAACGTCGGAAAACCACCGTCGACTCCATAGTCCTTCTAGTCTTCTCATCTACACTCTATCTGATGTGCCGAATCGAACGGATGACACTAGCCCACATGCGGAGAACAAAGTTCGTGGGTTAGTCTACTTAAATAGACTAGCAAGGGTAAAAAGCATAGTGGTTCGAGTGATCGAAACCGTTTACTATCATTGTCCCTCGAATAATAACCGAAGGGACGATACATAACCCGGTACTTTCACGGAATAACAACAAAGGTATGCATGAGAGAAGATTCTGGAAGACTTCATCTTCACAGAAATCGACTCGAAAAGAGACTCCAAGAGATTGAGTCTTTAAGAAAATATGACAAATCTGGAATGTTTAACAGAATCAAACAACAATGATTTAAAAGTTGACTGAGATGCTTCGGTTCACGACCAACCTCATCGCATACAGCGAATCCAGATCGGAAAGAGAACGTACTACATTCAAGTCGAGACGAGCTTTCCTAACTGCACTATGACTTAGCTGCACTACTCGCCAAAGGTTTATTAATCATGTGCACTCGGACACATATCTTATTTAATTACAAAACACACATTACTGAAACACATTAATGTTATTAAGAGCGGCACACACCTTAAATCTCAGGGTGACAATCATGTCAACCCAAATTAAAACACACACAACCCACACGCGGGACTTAACATTATTATGCCGAGAAACAACGGCGATTATTATTACACCGGGTGACCTTACGTTCACCCTGATTGCACTATACAGCGCTTACAGTTTAATTATGTGCTTAACTGCACTTATCTTATTAAATTACAACACACACACAGTGTTGAGGCTTTTAAGAATATTCCGAGAACACGGAAGTTATTAAGACACCGGGTGATCTTACGTTCACCCTGATTTGCACTGCCACAGCGCTTACAG